>CM019167.2:103738538-104338538 GCA_009739505.2 Apolygus lucorum | reverse complement strand
CGCTCTTAGAGAGGAGCCATCGAGGGAGCGTAGAGTGATTCTTGAATGATCGGGGATGATCGAATTATCCCGGAAGTTGCATAAAAAAGTCGTCCGAAACTACAGGTATTGGCTTAAATTGTTGCTGGAGGCCATCTTGTTGATTTTGATCGGTCATCGGCCAGTATTAGACGAAATAATATTACAATATTGATGTCTACTCATTTTCTACTGAAGTTTTCTTATTGTACACGTATTTATCTCTTTTAGGGTACGAACAATGTGAATATAGATAGGTGGGATTCGGTATTTTTGTTCCGCAAGTAACGTTCCATGCACTAGGTTCAACGGTACCAACTCGCTGTCGTAATGCTATGTTGGAAGGAAATGAACGGAACAAACAAAAACTATGAAAGAAGTCGTGCTGAGCCCTAGCGTTTCTAAATCCCATGATGGATGGACCGAGAGGTCATTTCATTGTTTTTCGAAGAACAAATTCGATCCTGAAAATCCATTCGATTTCGCTGGGTTGAACTATGTTTGCGTTAAGTTGAGGAGGCAGACAATGAACAGTTCCCACTATTCCTCAGTTGGAAGCAGCCGAGGAGCATAAATAATTCATCGGACGAAAGGCTTTACAGATGACAGTGGCTACGAACTGATCTCCACAGCCTGGTTTTGAGATCGTGTCAGGAGGCGAAGACCACTTCAACTCTCCCGCGTTTCGTACGGGGTTGGGACCCTCTGTGTGTGCTGTGTCGGGCTCAGAGGAATGCCACCTTCTGACTTCTCTGGGTCGGCTTTCTATAACCCTCTTCATTCCAGCTTCGTTCGACTCAGCGCGGTTTTTTTTTTCTCTCCTTCCCTCTCTTTCTCAATCTTTTTACTTCAACGAGAGGGTACCTTCTTCATGAAGAACAACGTGGAGGGACCCGGTTCCTCGATTCGATCGGCCATCTGGAATTTTTCGGTATCCCGGAAACTGGAGCCAACGACAACAAACTCGCCCAACTCCTTCGTAAATCCGGGCTACCTTTATGAAATATCGTGTTTGGATTGAAATCTTTCTTCACCGTAATTAATATCCTTAAAATAGGCACATTTTTGCTATGTATAGTATTGGATCAGCATTGAACGCTTATGTTTTTTTTTTAGACTGGATAACTACATATTACTCAAGAGGTAACTCATCCTACGTGATTCGTTATAGTAACTTGATAATTACCCGCACGAAGGTAGGTAGATACAATACTAATTTTGTAAATTCCAAAAGGTTTTTAGGAAACTGCATATATTATTTGTACTCTACATCTTCAAAAAGTTCGAAAGAGATACATGGAAGTGCTGGATGAATAAAATGATTTATTTAATTCAAATTTATCGTGACTTGACAGATACATATCCACTAAATAGGTACATGCTAGTATGTAGTTTTGAACAAATAATAACTAACAATAATGAATATTCGAATGGATCCAAGTCTAAGCATCAATGGTCCAAGTCTTCCAAATATAAATATCCACTCGAATTTCACGTTCCAGACCTTCCTAAAAAATTTTGGTTCTGTGTAGGTCTGTATACAATTACCTCATTCCTCATGTATACTGAACAAACTGAAGAAGAAAGTGTTTAATGACATGACGTATCAAGTGATGCGTAATTGTAAACAAACTTTGGTTAACTTGAATACGTATGCCCAACCCTTCTATGACCTTCATTGCAGCTGAGGAAAGATGGATCGATAGAAGTCTATTCTTATCTCGCCGTCAGTTCTGTTTCAAATACTGCACTAACTATAATTGACTGTATGTGATACTTCGAAATTATTTATTTACGGTACGGTTAGGAATCGGAAGGAAATCTCAAAGCATATTCAAACTCATTATTATGAACTGAAGATGTTTTATTGATTTTTCAACTGCTCGTTTCAACATTTTACTTGATCGTCTTCAATTCCATCAATCCACAATTGATCCAGATAATATCAGTAAATATAACTTTGAAATCGTTAGGAGTAATTGACAGATTTATTTATTCAAGTGATATTTATATCATCGTTTATTGAAAATAAGAGCTATCCAATCAGATGAACAGTTTGGTTCTCCTGGGGAATGACTTCTCGCATTAGCCACTATACAAATTGAATAGGCAATGAGAATGACAACTGATGTTTCAATCTCTTTTAAAATTACAAGTGATCTGCACCTCAGGCGAATCATACGTTTGAATGGGGGGTGCGCCTTGATTTTTTTTAGATTTTTAATCGAAAGTAGACTACATCCTGAGAATTTTGGCTCCAACCGCGGCCTTCTAGCGTGTGTAAATCGTTTCCTATGAATTTATAAAGTTTCGACCGTTTATGACGTCACGCGCCCCTCTCGCCTGGGCGGGACCCCCCAGCCAACTGTGACGTCATAAACGGTCGAAACTTTATAATTCATAGAAATAAGAATAGAAGAATAAGAAATAATAAGAAATAATAGAATAATTCATAGAAATTCATAGTAAAAGATTTACACACGCTAGAAGGTCGCGGTTGGTACCAACATTCTCAGAATGAAGTCTACCTTAGATTAAAAATAACAATGAACAGTTTTTCCTACCCAGGCGCATACCCTATTGGGCTAGTCCCCAACTACTCTCTCCAACATGTCCATGTTCCTATGAAATTCCGTGGAGCGGAGGTGCGTCTTATCAACTGTATCAATACAACACATACAATTGGATTCATTAACCATAACGCAATTTATCGTGTGTTTAAATCTTCAACTGAATACCAAAACCTCTGAAAGATTCACAATTTATGAAATGAATACATAACTAATAATGAATCACTGTCTGAAATCGCAGAGTGATAGTAGGTAGGTAGTAAATTTTCGTTTGCAAAGTAGTGAAGTCCATCTCCAGAGTTATGACTTTTTAAATGTATGCACGTTCCTAAAAAAACCATGCATAATTCTTGTACACTTTCAATTTGCCAACAAATATGCGTTATCTTTCCACGAAAATCATCACTGTTGAACGATAACGAGAAAATACTTCCATTTACACACCATTGGTTGCAGCATTATATAGTAGAAATAAGTCAAGTCACTCACGGAGGACTCGTGAAAGCCAAGAGCCTCGTAAAACAAAATGTAGAATCCCATAGCTGAATTGTGGTCATTTCTAAATATACCATTCTTCATTGGTTAGTTTGTTGAAAATGACGAAAAACAAGGATGTGATGGGAACAGTGTACGCATCGATACTTTGGACTGGCTCTTTTTTTCAGGTGTCTACACAACTACGACAATGGTTACCTTCAAAATAGTCTGGAAAACACGAATGCTTACAAGATTCAATTACAAACGTATTGAAGAACAAAAGGGCTTGTTTGTATACTTTATATGATTCCAATTGAGCTTACAACTTCCATGCTCATAAACTGGCTTTAAAACACGTGAAATCGCCAAATAGTCGTTCTACAAATAAATTTACTGAAGTACATTGTACAGACAGTTAAATAGATTTTGTGTGTTATCAAAATAGGACATCGTTGGAGGATTTGGGTGAAATTAGATCAACAAGGTTTATTTAGGAAGAAGAAATGAAAGTGATTTTTGAAATACCACGCTTGCATCCGATCCAATATGCTATATTAGTAGACGGTATATTAGTTGTAACTTTCAGCTATTTTACAAGCAATGAACACACTCTACATTGATGAAGATGATATGGAAACACTTCTCTGGATGAGTGCTAAAAAATCCTCTTGAAGGTCTGCTTTATGGCAATATGATAGTCGGCTGATCCGTTTTTATTGAGCGAAAACCGATTTCCTACTGTACAGGAGGAACTTCAGGAGGTTCTGATGTGAATTCCAGCTACTGAGAGTTCAAGAGCAATGAAGCTGCTGGGATAGGGATCCTCAGAAGAACACTTCTCTTCCACACCCTGTAGCTTAGAAAAAAAAAACGCTGCAAATTATTACACAATGGTTTATTATTTTTCTATATATATCACTAGTCTGCAAAGCCCCCAACCATCAAACATGAAGAAAAGCATCGATCGCATTTCGGTCAGCTAACATTTGAACGGAGATTAGGCCTCTTTTGCGATTCACGCTCGTGTTTCTGATTTATCGTACTCGAACCCTTAAATTCTCGTAGGGAACGAACAGTTTGTCCTACAGGGCTCCGCGTGGTCTCAAAAAATTCTATACTATATTAAATTGATGGAAAAACAATACCTTTATATCAAAATTTTTTGAGTTAAGGCTTTTTCAAAATTTCAAAATTTATTTTTCGACCCTTAGAAGTGACCTACATCGACCAAAATCTTCGGGGCACAACCGGACCCCAAATGGAGCCTACATACCAAATTTCATCAAAATCGGACAATGCTAAGTGGGGAAAGTGCCACGTACGGCGTACGGCGTATATTTTTATTAAATTTTTGGATTCCACGTACCTTGAAACGTAAACCAACAAATTTTGTGGGAGTGTTAACAATTTTTTTTTCTTTGTCGATTCCAAAGGTTCATTATTGAAAATAATAAACCAAAAAGACGGCTATAGTGAGTTCCCCAGCACATGCGCAGGCCGCATCAGCAGAGGAAAAGAAATAGGCGAGGCTGAAGGAGTCGCCGAATAAAAATATGCAGTCGTGGACTTGGTAGAGGAAAAGTAAATTTAGTTAACTTTATAAAGGGTGGAGTGGCTTATTTTCGAATCACAACTCAATTCAGGGCCTCCGAAAACACCACACCTGTGTTGCATTGGCGTCAAAAACACTCCAGTCAGCGAGATGTGCAGATACATTGATGGAGAGCGCTTTCAGACCTGTGCAGCAACCAAAGATGTCCGAAAATTGTTCGATCTCCAAAAAGAAGATCGTCAAAGCCAAAATCAGAATATCATGGGGTCAAGTGGCCAAAGTTGCCAATGACATGGCTTAGTCGAAAAGAACCTATTTTACTCATCCCAAACGTTCCAGCATCTCTCGAGCTGTGAAATGTATGAACCATATTTATCAAAAACTATGGGAATAGTAGTAGGTGCGTCTAACAAATTGAGTAGGTACTTGATGAGAATCACACTGGGTGGGTGAATTGGGATGAGTAATTATTACTCGTTTTTATAAATTGGTTTAAAGTTTTGTTTGACAACAATTGTTTATTTCTCGGATTCCCAAGATGCCACACTCGATGAATCGGAATTAAAGCACTTTTTAATTGAATTTTCATGACAAAGAAACATCAGAACCGATTACAAATACAATCTTTATGCATTCTGAACATTGAAATATTTTGCAAAGAATATTTAAAGGAGCGCTATTTTAGAACTCTTTGGAGCAAAAGTACGGCCTTCCAGAATTAAGATGATCCCCGTTGGCTTGTTTCCATAAACACCTCAAGTTTTCGAATGATTCATTAAAGTAATAGTTACATACTTTTCAATTAACTGGGATTTCATTGTTCTAACATGAGTCTTGACTACATAAAAGTTATGAAACCTCTTCAGGATACCATAGTAATTTTATAAGATGAGTTAACCAAGTCTTTGTGGTTACAAGCACCGCCAACAAACTCGAAGTATAGAAACAGCTGTGGAAATAATTTTTTCTCACTTGGTTACTGAGTGTTTCCACTCTAGCCGATTATCCGAACCTGGCAGTCATTCATCCGGTGTGGGGACAAAAGAGCTAAGCTGGACTATTCTAGTGCCCCACTCATTGTGTCGGCCATTCAATTTCCACCATGTAATTCAATAAGCAACTTCGAGGCACAAACCACCAAACAATCTGTCTTGCTATGATGACGTAGGAATCCACCCAACATACTTGAACTCGTCACTTAAAGGACTATACCGTTCCTCTTCGTAATTCTTCGAAAATATAGGTCTAACGTTTCCAGAAGATGCAATAGATGGAAACGAACGGAAGGGGGTCAAAAGATGAGGAAGAACGTTGTGGAATATTGTTTATCAGGACGTCATGCGTTTAGTCCCTATTCTAAGTTTAAGAAACAAACGGGCGTTACATGAGGCTATTTTTTCTCAGTAGTACAAACTAGAGATTGCCGGTTTTGACCTATTTTTCTTGGTCAATAATTTCTGTCACGCATCTTCAGTTGCATACAGATTGACAAATGCCATCGGTATATATCTTAGGTAGTCTACTGTGCGAAGGAATATTCCCTTTTCGAAAATATATATGGTCCCAAATATTGAACTCTGAAATGTAGCATCATTGGATTTCCATGGTAATAAGCCCCTAAAAATAGTGACCCAGGAAGATGGTTGAGTTGAAATGTTGGGATGAACAGGGATGCTCTGAAAGAAGTTACGCAACTGCCGTTCAGTGTAAGAGAGAAGTTTACGTTCTTCCATCGGGACCCTCCGGCTCAACGTGAGTCCCCACATCGCCGTAAATATCAACGACCGTCTTTGTTAGCTATGATTGAACGCGGTAAGTCTTTATGAATACTTCAACGAGTTTTCTACTATCCCTATGTATTTCTGTTGGGAGATGTCTACAAGATGACTTTACAATGGGTCGTCTTGAAGAAGACCTATGAGAGGGTTTGTAATGCCTGAGCGTATTCCCTTAAACCAGAGTCTTCAGAATAGCTAAAAATAGCTGGGCAACTACATAGCTATGGAACTCCTTAGGCAGGAATATTAGTTTCCAGTTATTTCGACTTCCCCTGCCAAATATTATTATCTTTTCTTGAATTATATTTGTATCTTATTTTTTATTAATTCCCCCAGAGGCGGAGAAACTACGAATAGAGAAAATAATAAATCTTGAAAAATATTGGAAAGGACGCCCTGCGCCATTCTCATTGGGTTAGAATGAGGAGGATGTTGGGAGGGAGGTTGGAAGAACATGGGAGTGTCCCGATGGAAAGTCCAGCAATTCAGGCATGGGCCAAATGCACTCGAGTGGTGACGCCACGGAGAACTTCTGCTATGGTTTTTAAGTTACGTAAGTAACTCGAGATTCAACATCCAGAATAGGAGCCACTTACATACTAGTGCAGGGCACCAGAGAAACAATTTTAATAAATCACTACTAAGGAGACTACAGAATAGAGCAGCAAACTATGAATACGGAAATCTACGTACAGGTTTAAGAAAGGACTTTTTCATATTTCTATCGATTGCCAATCGAATTGGATGATTTGAATTAATCATCCATAATGGGGAACAATACGAACAATATCGTAATAATACCGTTGAAAACGGAGGACTTTTGAAGTCAGCACACTGATGGCGTTGAAATCAAACCATACTACAGTTCGGCAGAGTTATGACGGAAGACTACTTCTCTATTGCTTTCTATTTTTCGATGATCACTATTCAAGTAACTATTTATCATCACATATTATGTACACACTTAAGTGATATGAATTAAATTAAACTTGTTCTGGGGTTGCTGTTTTGCTCTACTCAAATAAATCCAGTTGTGCACGTCGTTGCAATATACAGCCTTTGAGTTTATAAGTATTCTTATAAGTAACCGTTAATACGAGGACATACACATAATATCTGTTTGTTATTGGTTAATTTCCAAATTGAACTCCATTTCTACAAATAACAAACTATCAACGAACTTGCTTTCGCATTGGATTCCTGAGATGCATTCCAAAGAGCGAATATCTCACTTACCTGAAACAAAAAAAGTGAAGTTTGAACTAACTAGATCGAAAAGTATCACCTCAGTACATATTAAAAGTGGCTACCAGATGGTATAACACGTTCTGGTATTCATAACCTAATGGTGAAGATGAAGCGAACCGTTACGTAATATCAAAACATCAATCCCAAACCTCCTTCTAAGTTTGATAAGAATTTAACAATTACGTAGTGGGTAAATCTGTGTGGAAGGTGCTACTGAAATGGTGGAAATGACGTTTTTGGACCACCGCAACTCGCATCATTCCTAAACATTTCGTAGGAAATTGAAAATTGAGCAGCAAGGATTTTACGTAAATGAAATACCTACTAGATTAGGTACGTTATAAAATACATGATGTTTGAAGAGGTATTGAGCATGCGCCGACTCCCTAATCTGTAAATTTAGTCTGAATCGATCTATCAGTTCGTACGCGGACACATGCAAACACCTACACGGACAATCTGAGAACTAAATTTTTTTGGAAATCTCTGAAACGTACAATGTGAGAGGAAATTTTGAAAAACACATTTTTTCCCCCCAAGAGAAAACCGTATTGGTAGCTCTTCATCTATCTTTGGTATACTGGGAATCAAAATGAATGCCAATTTCACGTTTTAGCATAATGTATTACAATTGTAAGGAGACAAAGTTATTAATAATTGAGGAAATGATGATTTCGTGGGCCAAAGTTTTGCCGAATAAAAAAATAAGAAAAAGATGTTAAAAATTCTTTGTCGGATATTTTCTGTAGAAATAACCATTCAGAATTTAAATTTGTTGAAGTGAGAAGTAGTAAAAAATCGTTGAAAACGTTATAACGAAAATTTGCTCATTAGGTCATGCTGCACGAATAGGACTTTTATTGTTCTTCTGCTCAATGACCAAGCATTGAGAGGTAGTAGGCGATCTGTACGTCGTGTTCCGGAGCAAACCAGGAAGGACTTCTGGCCTCGCGTGGACATATTTTAACTAGGGCCATTGGGTCCCGCAGATTTGCATAACGTGGCCGAGCGAGCATGCGACTCGACCCACTGCTTCTCTCAGACCACCGCCCTCCATTCCATTAGTCTAATACAATAATTGCCCTCAAACGGGCAGAGAGTTGAGCTCTATATCTGCACGAGAAATGACCATAAAAAATGTTCGCCGTCACCTCCTTAAGTGGCCTCTCGCGGGCTTGAATCATGAGGTACGACCTTGCCCCCCACCTCACCCCATCCTTCTATTGTCATCCATCCTTAGTCTGGACCTGTTAAGCATCCAAGACCCTACGAACCACCCCCGACGACACCAACTCCGAGACGTTCTGCTAATGATCTACCGCTTTTACTCTCGCACTCCTGCGATCCCTTTGTTTTTGCAGAGATGCTCTTCAAACCATGCTCTGTACTTCCCAACTCGAACAAGCAGGAGGTCGATAAACCGCACTGAAATAGTACTGAAGATGTTATCAAGATCATAAGAGAGAAAACGCTAGTACTCACAACTAAAATTGACGGTTAAGTCGTATCATGACCTATCGAGATTTTTGCTGTTTTGAGTTAGCTAGGTATTCAAACTATTTTGATCCAGCCGGACATACTGGGAATAGTAACTTCCACGTCAATTGCTAAATAAAACCTCCTGGCGATCTTACGTCCGGCTGGTCGAAATAATACACAGTTTCACTCATACACATTTGCACTCCAGTGGTAACTTTTTCTCACGGAGCCGCTGTTCAAACCGAGATTTGTACTCCCTAACTCGAACAATGAAAATGTAGATAATCGATAAATCGAACTGAAGTAGTACTGAGCGACATAAGTATGAGAGCAAACACATCGGACACATAATTTCATCGGAATCAGAAAAAAATAATTTACGTTTCATCATGCGCAGTGGCTTTCAATGATCCGATTCCAATGCAATTCATAAGAGACCATCTTCGTTCCGACCTACATCATGCCAGAAAACTGCACCAATATGGAATGGATACTTATGACTATTACGAGGATTTAGAGCATGCGCAGAGACAGGCATAAATCCGAGAGTGATCAAATTCGCAAGAGACCAGCTACACTCCAACTCACACCATCCCAGTTTCTCAGAGACACAGGCCTATGCACTTAGTTACCTATCGCCTCTATTACCTATTACCCCTGTCGAACAGATGTAAGGAAGTGAAAGTTGATTTCACAATGATATTGAAGAAAACACAGAATTGATGTTAACTAGGCATGAACTGCTGGGAGGAGTGGTCAATGATGGCGGACATTCAAGGGAGATTGGTAGATATTATTAGTCGAAGCATACCCCTCGATACTATAAGACGTCACATAAAAACCACTAGAGAAAACTCAAGTGCTCACAAAGAAATAGTAGGTACATGTTCACATTCGCAGACTGGCACTCCTGATATCCCTCTGTTTTTTCAAAGCTGTTACTAGGAACGAGTTCTGTATTTCAGATCTACGAGGAAGTCGACAATCGATATATCGAAATGGTACTGAGCGGTACGAGGAATAGTCAGTGTTCCAAGAAACTAATTAACTGCTCGGGGGAATTTTCAGCTGAAAATGCCGACATCTCTCGCAGGATTAAGATAAATTTCACTGGCAAAAGATGAGGACAAATTTTTCTATTTATATCCATTTTCAACTTTCAACATGTCACCATGAAATCTATAAATTTCTTCACACAATCCCATTCATAAGAACAGGTACTTATCATTCAATTTTTGGGGAAAAAGAAAGATACCTATAAACTTCTAGCTTTAAAAAAATAAAGTGAAATTATTGCAGTGGACAGCAAATTTAAGGAATTTAAAATTGTCAACATAAAAAACTCTTCTGGATCATTTTAAAATGAACCCTGAAGATTAATATCTTACTCCATTTAGTAAGCAGTACCTTCATTCTTCATTTTTTTTATCTCTAATAAATCTAGCTGTGATAGGTATCTATTTTATAAGTTAATTCCAGATGATATCTTGCATGGAGAACCACACAAAATACCAATATTATCAGAAGGAAGGAGGAGTTCGATGACGTAATTATTGGTGTATGCAGAACACGCTCTTGGAGATCGAATTTTGACAAATAAGGTTCCAAAATTATTTTTTCTTGAGGTTTCACAGGAACATCTCTAATTATACCAATAATGAAAAAATATTTGTATATGTGGTTTAGCAGGATTGAATGCGACTACCTTCTGCCGGTCGGGGCCGTTCTGAAGCAACATACCTCATTTTTAGCTTAATTGAGAGAATTGATTTCAATAAATATTTCCTGGGGTGTGAGCATGAATACTACGGATTTCATCTTGAAAAGTGAACTAATATATTGTTAGATAAACCCATTGGAAGCGAATTTCAAGGATAAGGGACAATACGATTCCTTTCAAAACGCAGTCCTGAATGGATGAGCAAGTTTATGTACCTGTGTGCCCGGTATAAATAACGATGTATATGTTCTCATGGTGTTGGCGTGATTAGAAGAGAGGAGTACTTTTGCACCAAGTGTCGTTATACAAGAGAGTAAACTTGTCCGAAAATGGCCGTTACTCCCAAAGGATCAGTTTTCTCACTAAAAAGGCAGCTGATCAAAAGTGTTCATGAGACAAGCAATCCAAACGAATGTATGTGACTGAACAAGAGTGGAAGTGGTTCAAAATCGGTAAGGGCGAGGAAGGCACACGATGTCAAAAACATTAACTTGATACCTGAAATTCACCAAGGATCAAGGATTGGTTTCCAGCCAGCTCTTTGAACTAGCATCCTCAGCGAACCCTGTTGAGAAAATGGTCCAATTCGAATTGCCGCCATTTTCCAATCAGTTACATGAAATAAATTCAGTCCCGCCAAAAGTCGCATTGAGCTAGAGGAGACAGTCATCAGTACACGAGTTACACTGGAGATTCTTCTTCAAGTTGTACTGAAACAACGGATCCCACTGATTCAATTCACAGATCGAGTTCTCCAGAAAACATTTTAAACATATAAACACCCCTCATGCTACCCAGTAGGGATGTGTCGTCATTTTCCGACATTCCCATGACAGGGACGAATCCTCCTCTGGTGGCCCTTTCGTGATCACAGAAATAAATATTAATGCCAGTCGGGCAGTCCTTAGGGCTACACTCCAATCATTCTCTTCCTTCAGCTTCCCTGGACCACCCACCCACCAACTATTTTAATTGGTCACTCACATAACGGTAAAAAAGTTCAAATGGTATTATAAAAAATATTAAAGGGATTTTCTCTTGACGATATAATATCACCTATTAGTAACGCCTAGTATAATCTGCCGTTCTCATAGTTACTATTATCTGTCAGCGGAACACAACATCTTAGTATCCCAAACTCCTGTTTTTAGCTTAGAATTTTTTCCAACACTGATCCATTCAATCTCATGCTAACCTCAAAAATTAAAATATCGAGAACTTGTTAGTTCATTTTAACAGAAATTTACAAAATGTATCCCATTGCTACATGGAGTTGAGGTTTCGGGTTCAGGTTCTACGGTGCTGTTTGAAGTTCGACGTGTTAACTAGGTACCTACATTGAAGTTCGGAACAACATTACTACAGCCTTTTTATCTATTATATCGACATTTTTGCTTCCGAGTCTACCAAGGTAGTGGAAGCTTAGTTTTCACTTTTCTAGGTTTAAAAAAAATGTTCTTCAAAATCAAAATTTCCACTTGCGTTTAAGGTTTCAGACCTTCCTGAACAATTTTGGTAGGTACCGTGTCTGTCTTTCTGTCATGAAATCCTTGCCACAGCCATAACTTCTACAATTATCAGCCGATTTCGATGAATTTTTCAGGAACTGTGCGGGATGGCGTGTAGATGGTCCCCTATGAAATTCATTACCCCCTAACTAATAGTAGCCACTGTGCATGCGCGAACGTGTATTTCCTTGTTACTGTCATAACTTCTACATTTTCCAACAAAATTCAGAGATTGTGCCGGCTGACGTCTAGAGTCCCCTATGAGGGTAGTGCAAGGTATTTAGAGATTGATGTTTTGAGATCAGCTACTATGTATCGGATCATCTATACAATCAAGTTTTGGATATGAGGAAGCTATGTGCCACAACCACTTGGCAGATTTAAAAAAAAATTTAAACTATATAAAAAATGTTTTTATTCGGATATAACAATAGTCAATTATTACAGAGACACCATCGATTTATGTAACATTATTCCCATATTGTACTATTAAATGTAATTTAGTAGATTTTTCGCTAGAGCTTACTTCTTCTAACTACTGCAAGAATCGCCTGAGAACTTGAAACAAAATGTAGAGGGAGCGTCATGATGAGATAATATGTAAACGGTGAAGAAATCGCCATGAAAGTGATTGAACACTAATAATCACAAGAGAAGAATTGAGGAACAATGAAGAAACATATTGTTTAGTAATGCATGCATTCCAGAGGACGTCCCATTGGATAAGCATTAGATAAGTTTAACCAGCTGGTAAGCGATAAAACAGTTTCAATCGATGTAATTTATTTATTATTTTAAATAAGAAATAGTGACCCCCCTCCCCCTTCACCGTTATCCACTAAAACATTTCTAGCGGCATGGGAGCCTCGAATCAGAAGAGCATTTTGAAATCCATGATCTACGATACCCAACATGCGAATTCGAGTCCCCCCCCCCTTACACTCACCAATGGTACCAGTCCGGCACCAAAGCGAAAATACGTCTTAACATTGAACTTTCAACTAATAGTTTTAGTACCTATGCAGTTTCGTCGAAGTTCACATCTGTATTCAAGGTGAAACAAAACCAGTTGGTAAGCGATAAAACTGTTTCACTCGATGTAATTTATTTATTACTTTAGGCAAGAAATAGTGACCCCCCCTCCACCTCACCCTTATCCACCATAACATTTCTAGCGGCGTGGGAGCCTCGAATCTGAAGAGCATTTTAAAATCCATGATCTACGATACCCAACATGCGAATTCGAGTTCACCCCCCCCCCCCCCCTTACACTCACCAATGGTGCCAGTCTGGCACCAAAGCGGAAATACGTCTTAACATTGAAGTTTCATCTATTAGTTTTAATAGGCAGTCCGTCGAGGTTAACGTCCGTATTCAAGGTGAAACACAAAAAAAAAACCACGAAATATGCGGTTTATGGTGTCCTGGCACCATGGTGGCACCACTACTAGTTCCATGGTGGCGTTAGAGAATAATTCATGAAAATCCAGAGGTATAATGAGAATTTTTCCTCAATTTCAAAGGTTGTTTACAATTAGTAAGCAGTAAAGGAACCGAAATATTGAAAAATCGGATATTTTGTGAATATTACACCCCCACTCACCCCCTCCCCTTGCAAATTTTGGTACTCTGGTAAAATCATGTACTATTCGGAAGTTATTTGAGTCAAACAAAAAAAGAAACACGCAAATCGGTTGGAAATTGAGGCCTGGGCAGATTTTACAAGATTACCCCCGCAAACGCACGTTTTTTAAGCATTAACCCCCCCTTTCCCCCTCTTAAAAAGCAAAATTCAAAACTCCGACGCCGTAGTGCACAACTAGATAGTTTTCCGCGTCGATGAAAAAAAGAACCAGGAAAATCGGTTGAGAACTAAGGCCTGGGCAGACGACACAACATTATGCCCAAAAACGTACGTTTTTTGAGCATTAACCCCCCCTTTCCCCCCTTAAAAGGGAAAATTCGAAATTCCGGCGACGTAGTGCACAACTAGATAGTTTTCCGCGTCGAACAAAAAAAGAACCAGGAAAATCGGTTGAGAACTAAGGGCTGTGCAGACGACACAAGATTTTGTCACACACACACACACACACACACATACACACACACACACACACACACAGACATACACCCATAGTTTTTTTCGCGGATTTGGATTCAGAATGGTCTAAAACGGATTACTGTGTGGTTATTTTTTTTTTCTGTTGAGTGTTGTCCAACTTCACCCCAGATCGATCGCATAAGGACGCCCAAGTCTTACTGTGGGACGTCCTAAAAATCGGAAACCGTAGACGCGAAGCAAGTATCTAAAACCAAAAATGGCAAATCGTGGACACTTATCACAGAACAGGCGAGAGGAGGATAGCAGAGTACGTGGGGACATGGATGTCATATTATGTCAACTCAAGAACAACCACCCCTAAAATGTGTAAGTAGCTGATCTACAGGGAGGCCAAAATTTATAGGACCATGCCATTTATCTCCGTAATTTCCGAACCTTAAGAAAAATGCAGATGATTCCCCCACTAATTTTTCACGGGGAATTCAAATATCATATTTTCGTGCGTCGCGTATGCGCGCAAATGCGCGATTTGCGCATCAAATTTGTTTTTTTTTTCAAATGAAAACCCACATTTTGGTTTATTATTTTCAATAAGTAATGAACCTATGGAATCCCGGAATCGACCAAGAAAAAAAAAATTATTTGTTGGTTTACACCCTCAAAATTTGTTGGTTTACGTTTCAAGGTACGTAGAATCCAAAAATCGAATAAAAATTTTGGTTGATGTGGGTCACTTCCAAGGGTTGCAAAATAAATTTTGAAAACGCCCTAACTCAAAAAAGTTGGATATAATGGTATTGTTTTTTCATCAATTTAAGATAGTATAGAATTTTTAGAATTTTTAAGAACACGCGGAGCCCTGTTGGACAAACTGTTCGCTCCCTACGAGAATTTAATGGTTGAACTTACGATAAATCAGAAACACGAGTGTAAATCGCAAAAGAGTCCGAATCTCGATCAAATGTTAGCTGACCGAAATGCGATTGATGTTTTTCTTCAAGTTGGTTGGTGGTAACAATGGAAAAGCCGTGTTCTTTGCAAACGAGTGATCTATATAGAAAAGTACCTAGTAAACCTTTGTGTAATAATTTGCAGCGTTTTTATAGCAGATTCGCATTCTACGCAGAATTTCATGAAAATTTGACACCTCAATCGATTTTTTTGACCGGGCGTAACCCACTCAACGAGCGCGTGAAAACTCGCAAAACTAAAACAGCGCAAAAATGTTGTCTACCGTAAACCCCAAGTGTGGAACATCAAATTTCATTGTTTTTCAACCCTGATTCACGTGGTGCTATTCATTTACGTTTTTGAGAAGGGAGTTAGAAATGAAAAATAAAATGTTTTACAAAAACGCTGCAAATTATTCCACAATGGTTTATTATTTTTCTAAATTGATCACTCGTCTGCAAAGCCACCAACCATCCAATATGAAGAAAAACATCGATCGCATTTCGGTCAGCTAAAATTTGAACGGAGATTAGGCCTCATTTGCGATTCATACTCGTGTTTCTGATTTATCGTACGTCCAACCATTAAACTCTCGTAGGGAGCGAACGGATTGTCCTACAGAGCTCCGGGTGGTCTCAAAAAATTCTAAAAATTCTATAAATTCTGAAATTGAAGGAAAAACAATACCTTTATATCAACATTTTTTTAGTAAGGGCGTTTTCAAATTTTCAAAATTCATTTTTGAACCCTTGGAAGTGACCTAGGTACAGCAACCAAAATCTTCGGGGCACAACTAGACCCCATATGGACCCTGCATACCAAATTTCATCAAAATCGGTCAATGCTAAGTGGCAAAAGTGCCGCGTACGGCGTACGGCGGACGGACGGCCAAATTTTGGTTTATTATTTTCAATAATGAACCTTTGGAATCGACCTAGAAAAAATTTGTTAACACCCCCTCAAAATTTGTTGGTTTACGTTTCAAGGTAAGTAGAATCCAAAAATCGAATAAAAATTTGGCTGTCTGTCCTCCGTCTGCGGCACTTTCCCCACTTAGCGTTGACCGATTTTGATGAAATTTAGTATGTAGGCTCCATTTGGGGTCTGGTTGTGCCCCGAAGATTTTGGTTGATGTAGGTCACTTCTAAGAGTTGAAAAATGAATTTTGAAATTTTGAAAACACCCTAACTTAAAAAATGTTGATATAAAGGTATTGTTTTTCCATCAATTTAAGATAGTATAGAATTTTTTGAGACCACGCGGAGCCCTGTAAGCCAAACCGTTCGTTCCCTACGAGGATTTAAGGGTTGGACGTACGATCAATTAGAAACACGAGCGTGAATCGCAAAAGAGGCCTAATCTCCGTTCAAATTTTAGCTTACCGAAATGCGATCGATGTTTTTCTTCATGTTGGATGGTAGGTGGCTTTGCAGACGGGTGATCTATAAAGAAAAATAATAAACCATTGTGTAATAATTTGCAGCGTTTTTCTTTAAGGTTCGGAAATTACGGAGATAAATGTATAAATTTCGGCAACCCTGTGTATAGCAACCACCTTGCAGTATCAAATAATCATCCGACGTAGTTTTCGTACTGTACACTATCCACTCTGTATATTGTTCATCATGCACAGTAATTACACCGCGTGAAAGTACCTTGAGTCATAGAATCATCAATTCTGAGTATCATGCAAACATGCAAACGCCCTCATCTTCCATTAGACATAAGTATGTGACAATTCAACATATTTGCTAATCAGAACTGTTGTGAATTACCTCCATTGATTGATAACTATGGACTGTTCTCAACTGCTCTCAAAAGGTGAACGTCATTGAATGATCAGTCAGAAATCGAAATCAGTTGAAAGTCCACAGTGGATCAATAGAATCAATAGTTTTGCTATATGTGTCACAAGATGATCATATCATAATCTCATCATCTCCACCGTTCCGACATAGTTACCGTAATTCCCGACAGACGTCACTCGAGGAGAGTGACTAACTCTTCACTGAGGTGGCGGGGGAAGAGAATATTCACAATGAATTCGGTTAAGTGTGAGAGAAAAATCTGCATAGCACCCCATCCGACAGGTAGCAAAATTGAGGGGAGAGCAAAAAGAGGGGTGGGAAAACGGTCTTGGTTCTTGGCACGAGCGGAGCTGTAAATCTCAGCCAGCTGCAGAACTCGTCCATTCAACCAACAATGTTTCCACAGAACCTACCGAACTAACAAAAGACATATAGAACCTTCTTTATGCACGCCTGTCTCGTCCATAGCGGATTAGAGGGCAATAAAATAATAGCTTGGCAGATTGACAACCCTAATGGTTGATGTACGAGTATGGAAGGGTGGCACGGTAGACCATTAAATATTTTCCAACAGCGCGTGCGAGCTTCTACTTCAACACCGACGACGTAATTGACACGGGCAGCAACCATGAGGTCTAAGGTAAGAATTATTCAGTTATAGGTAGTCATAAGTACATAGAATATTATGCGATGCAGCTAGCAAAGACAAGAACCAACCAAAGTGGAAGACGAGAATAATAATGTAAATTTAAGAGCATCATATACAGGGTGTCTACACTTAAGATGGGCATAGCTTCAGGATTCAATTTAACAAGGTATTTCCAACAAAAAATGTATTTTTAACAGTTTTTTCTTAACCTACTCAAAATTGCTTTTTTGGTTTATTATTTTCAATAACGAAGCACTGGAATCGACCAAGAAAAACAAAAAATTTTCAACACCCCCTCAAAATTTGATGGTTTACGTTTCAAGGTCCGTAGAATCCAAAAATCTAATAAATTTTGGCCGTCCGTCCGGCACTTTCCCCACTTTGCATTGACCGATTTTGATGAAATTTGATATGTAGGCTCCATTTGGGGTCTAGTTGTGCCCCGGAGATTTTAGTTGATGTAGGTCACTTCTAAGGGTTCCAAATTGAATTTTAAAATTTTGAAAACGCCCTAACTCAAAAAATTTCGATATAAAGGTATTTTTTCTTCTTCAATTTAAGATTCTATAGAATTTTTAGAATTTTTTGAGACCACGTGGAGCCCTGTAGGACAAACCGTTCGCTCCCTACGATAATTTAAGGGTTTTACGTACGATAAATCAGAAACACGAGTGTGAATCGCAAAATAGGCCTAATCTCCGTTCAAATTAAAGCTGACCGAAATGCGATCGATGTTTTTCTTCATGTTGGATGGTTGGTGGCTTTGTTGACGAGTGATCGATAAAGAAAAATAATAAACCATTGTGTAATAATTTGCAGCGTTTTTCTTTAAGGTTCGGAAATTACGGAGATAAATGGCTGGTCCTATAAATTTCGGCAACCCTGTGTATAGCAACCACCTTGCAGTATCAAATAATCGTCCGACGTAGTTTTCGTACTGCACACTATCCACTCTGTATAGTGTTCATCATGCACAGTAATTAAACCGCGTGAGAGTACCTTGAGTCATAGAATCATCAATTCTGAGTATCATGCATATCTTCCATTAGACACATGTATGTGACGGCATAAACTGTTGCGTAATAATTACCAGCGTTTTTTCACTTCGAAGTTCACTTTTTTTTGCGTTTTCGACCCTACGTCATTAATACTGTCATAACAGAGTTGTTAAAATAGGAATTCCAATTCCCATTACCCATTCCAATTACTTACGGAACAAAGTAATGGCCATTCCCATTACCCATTCCTGTAATGGGAATGGAATTTTCAATTACTTTTTCCAATTCCTTGTAATGGTAATGGTTTTTCAATTCCCCATTACTCTTAGTTGTAAAAGTAATGGGTCCTTCCAATTACTCATTACAGGAAGAGTAATGGGTAATGGGAGAACCAATTCCCCATTACCACCATTCAATCAGTAAGTTGACCATCCTCCAATTCATAAGGGACCACCCTCAAACTCATAGGGGACCACCCTCCAATTCATAGGGGACCATCCCCCAATCCATTTCGTTGGGGACCATCCTCCAATTCACAGGGGACCACCCTCAAATTCATAGGGGACAACCCTCCAATTCATAGGGGACCATCCCCCCATCCATTTCGTTGGGGACCATCCTCCAATTCATAGGGGACCACCCTCAAATTCATAGGGGACAACCCTCCAATTCATAGGGGACCATCCCCCCATCCATTTCGTTGGGGACCATCATCCAATTCATAGGGGACCACCCTCAAATTCATAGGGGACCACCCACCAATTCATAAGGGACCATCCCACCATCCTAATCGTTGGGGACCATCCTGCAATTCATAGGGGACCGTTCCCAAATTCCTTGGGGACTACCCTACCAATTCATAGGGGACCATCCCCCCATGCATTTCGTTGGGACCATCCTCCAATTCATAGGGGACCACCCTCAAATTCATAGGGGACAACCCTCCAATTCATAGGGGACCATCCCCCCATCCATTTCGTTGGGGACCATCCTCCAATTCATAGGGGACCACCCTCAAATTCACAGGGGACCACCCTCCCATTCATAGGGGACCATCCCCCCATCCATCTCGTTGGGGACCATCCTCCAATTCATAGGGGACCTCCCTCAAATTCATAGGGGACCACCCACCAATTCATAGGGGACCATCCCTCCATCCATTTCGTTGGGGACCACCCTCAAACTTATAGGTGACCACTCTCAAATTCATAGGGGCCACCCTCCAATACATAGGGGACCACCCTCAAATTCACAGGGGACCATCCTCCAATTCACAGGGGACCATCCTCCAATTCATAGGGGACCATCCCCCCATCCATTTCGTTGGGGACCATCCTCCAATTCATAGGGGACCACCCTCAAATTCATAGGGGACCACCCACCAATTCATAGGGGGCCATCCCCCCATCCATTTCGTTGGGGACCATCCTCCAATTCATAGGGGACCACCCTCAAATTCATAGGGGACCACCCTCCAATTCATAAGGGACC
The DNA here is from genome assembly GCA_009739505.2 of Apolygus lucorum. Taxonomy (NCBI): domain Eukaryota; kingdom Metazoa; phylum Arthropoda; class Insecta; order Hemiptera; family Miridae; genus Apolygus; species Apolygus lucorum. Next base: position 104,318,229 of record CM019167.2, on the reverse strand, counting down.
ATCCCCCCATCCATTTCGTTGGGGACCATCCTCCAATTCATGGGGGACCACCCTCAAATTCATAGGGGACAACCCTCCAATTCATAGGGGACCATCCCCCCATCCATTTCGTTGGGGACCATCCTCCAATTCATAGGGGACCACCCTCAAATTCATAGGGGACCACCCTCCAATTCATAAGGGACCATCCCCCCATCCATTTCGTTGGGGACCATCCTCCAATTCATAGGGGACCACCCTCAAATTCATAGGGGACAACCCTCCAATTCATAGGGGACCATCCCCCATCCATTTCGTTGGGGACCATCCTCCAATTCATAGGGGCCACCCTCAAATTCATAGGGGATCACCCTCCAATTCATAGGGGACCACCCTCAAATTCATAGGGGGCCATCCCACCATCCATTTCGTTGGGGACCATCCTCCAATTCATAGGGGACCACCCTCCAATTCGTAGGGGACCACCCTCCAATTCATAGGGGGCCATCCCTCCATCCATTTCTTTGGTGACCATCCTACAATTCATAGGGGACCAATCCCAAATTCCTTGGGGAACTCCCTCCCAATTCATAGGGGACCATCCCACCATCCTAATCGTTGGGGACTATCCTGCAATTCATAGGGGACCGTTCCCAAACTCCTTGGGGACTACCCTCAAAATTCATAAGGGACCATCCCACCATCCATTTCGTTGGGGACCATCCTGCAATGAATTGTAGGATACAATCCCCAACAATTAGGATGGTGGGATGGTCCCCTATGAATTGGAGGGTGGTCCCCTATGAATTTTAGGGTGGTCCCTCATGAATTGGACGATGGTCCCCAACGAAATGGATGGAGGGATGGTCCCCTATGAATTGGTGGGTGGTCCCCTATGAATTTGAGGGTGGTCCCCTATGAATTGGAGGATGGCCCCCAACGAAATGGATGGGGGGATGGTCCTCTATGAATTGGAGGATGGTCCCCTGTGAATTTGAGGGTGGTCCCCTATGAATTGGAGGGTGGTCCCCTATGAGTTTGAGGGTGGTCCCCAACGAAATGGATGGGGGGATGGTCCCCTATGAATTGGAGGATGGTCCCCTGTGAATTTGAGGGTGGTCCCCTTTGAATTGGAGGGTGGTCCCCTATGAATTTGAGGGTGGTCCCCTATGAGTTTGAGGGTGGTCCCCAACGAAATGGATGGAGGGATGGTCCCCTATGAATTGGTGGGTGGTCCCCTATGAATTTGAGGGAGGTCCCCTATGAATTGGAGGATGGTCCCCAACGAGATGGATGGGGGGATGGTCCCCTATGAATGGGAGGATGGTCCCCTGTGAATTTGAGGGTGGTCCCCTTTGAATTGGAGGGTGGTCCCCTATGAATTTGAGGGTGGTCCCCTATGAGTTTGAGGGTGGTCCCCAACGAAATGGATGGAGGGATGGTCCCCTATGAATTGGTGGGTGGTCCCCTATGAATTTGAGGGTGGTCCCCTATGAATTGGAGGATGGTCCCCTATGAATTTGAGGTTGGTCCCCTATGAGTTTGAGGGTGGTCCCCAACGAAATGGATGGAGGGATGGTCCCCTATGAATTGGTGGGTGGTCCCCTATGAATTTGAGGGAGGTCCCCTATGAATTGGAGGATGGTCCCCAACGAGATGGATGGGGGGATGGTCCCCTATGAATGGGAGGGTGGTCCCCTGTAAATTTGAGGGTGGTCCCCTATGAATTGGAGGATGGTCCCCAACGAAATGGATGGGGGGATGGTCCCCTATAAATTGGAGGGTTGTCCCCTATGAATTTGAGGGTGGTCCCCTATGAATTGGAGGATGGTCCCCAACGAAATGGATGGGGGGATGGTCCCCTATGAATTGGTAGGGTAGTCCCGAAGGAATTTGGGAACGGTCCCCTATGAATTGCAGGATGGTCCCCTATGAATTGGAGGATGGTCCTCAACGAAATGGATGGGGGGATGGTCCCCTATGAATTGGAGGGTTGTCCCCTATGAATTTGAGGGTGGTCCCCTATGAATTGGAGGATGGTCCCCAACGAAATGGATGGGGGGATGGTCCCCTATGAATTGGAGGGTGGTCCCCTATGAGTTTGAGGGTGGTCCCTTATGAATTGGAGGATGGTCAACTTACTGATTGAATGGTGGTAATGGGGAATTGGTTCTCCCATTACCCATTACTCTTCCTGTAATGAGTAATTGGAAGGACCCATTACTTTTCCAACTAAGAGTAATGGGGAATTGAAAAAACCATTACCATTACAAGGAATTGGAAAAAGTAATTGAAAATTCCATTCCCATTACAGGAATGGGTAATGGGAATGGCCATTACTTTGGATTAAGGTGTCTCTTAATCCCCCAGTTTTTGGTTTTATGTGTACATAATCATAATCACTTCACTCATTTCATTGCTTATAAGAAAAGTAATTTTGAAAAGTAATCATTACTCAAAGTAATCATTACTTTACAACTCTGTGTCATAACTCCAGTTATTTACCAAGTAAATTCAAATTTGAGGATATCGTTGGAACGAGAATTAAATTTCCAAGCTACCTAGTGTGAAACCAAAATATTTCAGCTATAAACCATTTCTAAAAAATCAAGTCAAAAAGCAAACTTCAATTTTTTTTTATATATGACTCTTCTTAAATCGAATTTTCACTATAAATCTGTAAATTACGTGCTAAATTGCGTTTTCGCTCTTCGGTTTTTTTTGTGTGTTTTATGTGACGTGACTCCTGTCAGTTTTTGCTGAATAACACCTATATAGTTCAAAGGTGCCCATATAGCTCCTGTTCGGCATTTCCAGAAGATGATCCCAGACGCCTAGCTACCGTCTGGTACCAGTATTCATCGCAGCAACGACGGACTTCGACGGAGTGAAGGTACCACGAGGAGAGACTTTAGGGACTTAGGATTTAACTAATTAATTAAGGGGGGATTGTAAATAATAAAGAAAATTCCCTCTTTCCAGTATTATCAATTCTTCCTTAACATTCAGATCCCAATCCTAAATAGGCACTGACAAATTCTTGGCTATTTCGATGTGCGCTCTTCGGAAAAAAACATGTTCAAATTGTCTGCTTTCCAACGGTCTAGCAGTTTTTCTCTTTTAAAATTAAGTTGGAAGAGTAAATCTAGTTTGAATGCAAGAAAACGCGTGTTTAACACGAAAAACCAGTGCTTTACGCGGTTTATCGTCCCCCTCGATCCCAAGATAGCTTGAAGATTCTGGTGTCATTTCCTACGTAAATTTTTACGCCGAATCCAATGGTGATACTTTCGAATAGTTCTGACTGCTAGAAAGTGATTTTTTCTAGGAGAACCTCCATTTTTCGTACGTAAAATACGCATTATTCGTGGATATGGTATTGAGCCTAAAGTAACACCTTTCTACTCAATAAAAACCTCTAATTTCTAGTTGATTGGTGTTTTTATTGAGTAGAAAGGTGTTACTTTAGGCTCACTACCATATCTAAGAATAATGCGTATTTTATGTACGAAAAACGAAAGTTTTCTTTAAAAATCCATATTTTTAGCTGTCAGAATTATTCGAAAATATCACCATTGGATTCAGCGTGAAAAATTACCAAGGAGATGATACCAAACTCGTCAAGTCATCTTAAGATCGAACACCGCGTAAAACACTGAATTTTCTAGTAAATCTCACGTTTTCTTGCATTTAAACTTGATTTACTCTTCCAATTTGATTTTTTAAAACTTGATGGACCATTGAAAGGCGACAATTTGAGAATTTTTTTTTCCGAAGAGTGCTCATCGAAATGGGCAGGGATTCAGGGGGAAAACTTTAGTCAAAGAAAGTCAAGTTTCGAAAAATTTTTAAAGTTTGCTTTTTGACTTGATTGTTTTCAACTATTTTATTGCTGAAAGATTTTGGTTTTGCACGAGGTAGCTTAGAGATCTAACGCTTTTACCATCGGTGTGGTCAGATTTGAACTTGCATGAGAAATAAGGGATAAAGAAGTTATGACCATATCAGTGCCGTAAGGTCGAATACGCGGAAAAACTTTAAACTGAAAAAAATGGAATTTTGAGTGGGTTAAAAGAAAATTGCTTTGAGACATTTTTTGTTGGAAATATCTTGTCGAATCGAACCCTGAAGTTATGCCCATCTTAAGTGTAGACACCCTGTATTATAAAGGGCTGTCAATTCTAATCAAATTAATCATTATTACAGCAAAAACTGATTTCCCACAAAACATTGGCCATTACCATAACATGTTACCATAACAGAACGTTTACAATCATGGAACATTTTTCTTCCACCGGAGAAGATCGCCATGTGATATTTCCATTAGGGTACTTTTGGTTAATTATTATTTCAATAATAAACAATTGGAATCGACCAATTAACTCGAAATTTGTTGGTTTACGTTTCAAGGTATGTAGAATCCAAAATTCGAATAAACAAATTTCCATCTGTCCTCCGTACGCGGCACTTCCTTAGTTCCCATGGACCGATTTTGATGAAATTTGGTATATGGGCTCCATTTGGGGTCTACTTTTGTTGATGTCATTCACACCTTAGGGTTGAAAAATAAGGGTTAAAATGTTTAAAACGCCCTAGCTCAAAACATTTCGATATAAAGGTAACGTTGTTTCATCAATTTAATATAGTACTGTATTTTTAGAATCGAACGAGACCCCCCAGAGCTCTATAGGACCAACCGTTCACTCTCCTTTTGGTTTGGCCTTATGATAGATCAGAAACATGAATGTGAATCGCACAAAAGGCCTAACATCCGTTCATATTTTAGCTGACCAAAGTGCGATTGCTGTTCGTTTCCTCGAGTTGGTATGCTCACCGAGTAAAACGTCCTTCGAGCCCGGAAGAAGGTGACGAATTTACCGAAAGCTCGGCAAAGAAGGAGTTGATAATTCCAGTGGACCCCATTCCCGATCAGTTGACGTAGTGTGCTTTGTTGAGTCGATCTACTACATACTTGCTATACGTAATGGTAGTATGTAATGGAAGATGTGATGAAGTCCCCATTTCGAGGTCCCCCACGTTTGCAGTTCCCCGGACATCCAAAATCTACGAGACAAGGCGTGAGGATTTGATAGGGAGATGAGAGTGGTGAGGTGGCACCCAAGACAGTCAGGTAACCAGCGGAGAACCAAACCCGCGTAGGCGCGGAGTAACATTGTTTTTCTCTCATTTCACATCTCAGAGCACGGTGTGAGAGACCTTCGCGAGTCCACGATCTCTTTATAAACCATCGGTGGAATGACATCATTGCGGCCGGGAGAGGGCTCTTTTATTTGTTTCGACTTACTTACTCATACTTTTTTCATTTTATTCATTTCAACTCCTCGAACCGACGGTTTTCTATGTGGTTTCGAGAAACACGAATTCCCATTTGCATCAACTCCAACAGATTACAGACCCCTGAAACGACATACCAGTGAATAACATTAGTTACCACTGAGACACCTCGCGCGTAAAGGAGCGGTACACCTACGAAGTTTTATTGGTTCTTATTAGTTACCTAAACTATTTTAGGTGTTTTGACTTACCTACTTACTGCGAGGATTTCTACTGGGTTTTCGCACTCTAAAACATTTTCCAACGAATCTTTCTTGTTAAACTGATCTAGACTTGGTTCATGCCCGTATTCCACAGTTTTACTTCAACGTACGAGACGCATGTCCCGTTACCGACAATGCCCACACTTTCATGTGTGTTCAATTTTTTATCGCTTCTGGACGAGTTCTTGGAGATTCGGCTAAGTATTGTGTCTAAAAAATATGAAATATAAATGGACGACGAACAATAAGTCGCTCGAGTAAGTTTCATTCTATCAAACCCCGACGAGAGCGAACAGAACTCGTACTCGTTTATTTATGTCACGACTTACGTACAAATGCTAAAATCTATATGAAGCCATTAATATCAAACTTTATTGCTTCCGAGTCTACCAAGGTAGCGGAAGCTTCGTTTTCACTTTTGAAGGTTGAAAAAAAAAGTTCTAAATAATTCTAAAAATGAGTTTTTCTCAATTTCTCACAAAACATTCGAAGTGCATATAAGCCCGTTTGAAAGAAAACTCCTCATATGTTTTTGGAATCTAGATAGCTGGATTAAATTTGATTCCGCTGCTATGCCATAAAACATCGATCCATATTGTTATAGCCATAAGATTATCGATGCATAACTTATTGCCTTTGAACCTTACGTTCTCAGTTTTGTAGTTGCGGTATAAGATGGCTCTGTGCGACAGCGGAGGGATGATTTCTTGTTTCCTTCATTAGTTTTAGAACCAAATTTCTAATAGTTGGTCCTTGGTTATAATTATCACACCAACCACCATTAAAATCTACCAGGTTTTGTAGAGCTGCAGATTGACCGACATGGGAAAGCCGCTAGAACATCGCGTTGAAAGATGGTCCCTCGTTAGTCCGAAGAATTCGAGCTGAGCACCTTGTAAGAGTCCGCTCGTCGACTCCCTTATCAGGTTAAACTGGCCATCTGAGGGACCCCAGGAACCAATTACAGGAGCTACCGGGCATCGTCGGTCACAACTGAGGTGCCGGAGGTGAGCGTCTTCTCCGCCAGGGAAAGAGAAGTGCAGGCGGGAGGGTCCCTGTGACAGGCTATGAGCTATGAGCCGCTTCTCCCCTCCCTCGTCTTAATCACTGGGATCGGATATCGCAAATTACCGGTTACAAATGAGAGCGATTTCGCATGTTGACGCCGCCCCCTTCCTGCAGATCCAGTATCACTCACTCCGAGGCGTTCCGAGCAACAGAGGGGCGTCACAAGCCTGGTGAACATAGTATATGGAGTGATTTTGGTTTATTATTTCGTCACCTATGTTCACACACCACCTATCTACCATTTTGGCGAAAATGAGGTTTTCTCATTTATGTATGTAACTTTCCGCGCCGAGCACACTGGTTAGCTCAAAATTACTCTTTCTAGATCAGGTGAGTCAGAAAACACTAATTTGAACACTCCTCGTATCCACATTCGGTTTTTCCTAACCACCTATCAACAGTGAAGAATGTCCACAGCCACAGTTTCCAAATGTAGATAGGTGGTGTGTGAACATAGGTGACGATTTTCAATAATGAACCTTTGGAATCGACCAAGAAAAAAATTGTTCAACACCCCCTCAAAATTTGTTGGTTTACGTTTCAAGTTACGTAGAATCCAAAAAAATCGAATTTAAACGCTGCAAATTATTACACAATGGTTTATTATTTTTCTACATAGATCACTCGTCTGCAGAGCCACCAACAATCCAACATGAAGAATAACATCGATCGCATTTCGGTCAGCTAAAATTTGAACGGAGATTAGGCCTCATTTGCGATTCATACTCGTGTTTCTGATTAATTGTACGTCCAACCCTTAAACTCTCGTAGGGAGCGAACGGATTGTCCTACAGGGCTCCGCGTGGTCTCAAAAAATTCTAAAAATTCTATAGAATCTTATATTGATGAAAAAACAATACCTTAACATAAAATTTTGGGCGTTTTCAAAATTTCAAAATTTATTTTTCAACACTTAGAAGTGACCTACGTCAACCAAAATCTTCGGGGCACAACCAGACCCCGAAGGGAGCCTACATACCAAATTTCATCAAAATCAGTCAATGCTAAGTGGGGAAAGTGCCGCGGACGGCGGACGGACGGCCAAATTTTTATTCGATTTTTGGACTCTACGTACCTTGAAACGTAAACCAACAAATTTTGAGGGGGGGGGGGGGGGGTTAAACATTTTCTTGTTCGATTCCAAAGGTTCATTATCTATATACATAAAACGCCAACCGTACGTACGTATGTCGCCCGAACGTGGGGATCCCGGGTTCGATTCCAGGCCGCGACATCAAATTTTTGTTTACATATCTACAATTTTTTTGCCTGCTTTTGGCAGGCTTTTCGTTAGTTAGTTGAAAATAATAAACCAAAATTTGGCCGTCCGTCCGCCGTACTCTTAGCATTGACCAATAATTGGTCAATCAAAATTATTTTGATGAAATTTGGTATGTAGGCTCCATTTGGCGTCTAGTTGTGCCCCGAAGATTTTGGTTGATGTAGGTCACTTTTAAGGGTTTAAACATGAATTTTGAAATTTTGAAAACGCCCTGACTCAAAAAAAAAATTTTTGTTTGGTCAATTCCAAAGGTTCATTATTGAAAATAATATACCAAAATTTTGATATAAAGGTATTGTCTTTCCTTCAATTTAAGATTCTATAGAATTTTTAGAATTTTTTGAGACCACCCGGAGCTCTGTAGGACAAACCGTTCGCTCCCTACGAGAATTTAAGGGTTGGACGTACGATAAATCAGAAACAGGAGTGTGAATCGCAAAAGAGGCCTAATCTCCGTTCAAGTTTTAGCTGACCGAAATGCGATCGATGTTTTTCTTCATGTTAGATGGTTGCGGGCTTTGAGACGAGTGATCAATATAGACCATTGTGTAATAATTTGCAGCGTTTTTGATTCTGGGCCACTCTGCACACACAGCTATGTGTATCATATGTGTATCACTCGATTTTCAAGTGGTAACTGAAGGAACAGGTGAATACCTGGTATTCTTTTCATCTCTGTATAAGAGTTATTTGAGTACCGAAATAAATATGATGTAAACTATTTTCAAGGTTCAGGTTTATCAAGGAAATGAGTTGAAAGTGGTGAAGGAAATCCCCACAGAGTTAAATTAAAATAGGTTGGGCCAGGTCAGGAATGTGTCCACCTCGGGATGCGTGGGTGGGCTGGAGAACGTTTGGCGCCGCGCCGCCGTCAGTTTGTTGGGGATCGCACTTTCGATTCCTAAAGTCACTTTGGCTGTCTCCCACACTTTTACAGGTCGAACTGCCGTGCAATTTAAACCTCATCGATAATGCTACAAGGTTTGCATACCTTTTTTGAGATGAAACTGGGAGGCAACAACAGGTGGTCATGTTGCATAATTGCCAAGTGTCTGAAAGTTTGACGACTTTGTATAATCTAGCGACAATTTGGTCGACAATTTTCACAAACTGCATACTAGTTAAGTTAGTTATTTTTAGAAAAAACCTTGATTTTCTATTTAAAAAATGAAGAAAGGCGATTAAGGCTATTGCGAGGCCTCAAAAATGAAACTCATGAAAATGATCGAAAAAAATGGTTTCAACAGATATCCGTTTGGGATTTGATTTTTAAATAAATTTCTGAAATTTGACGCATTTTTTTATTTCTTTTTTTTTAAATATTTATTCTTATATTTTGTAATGGATTTTCATTATTTTCGAACATTTGATGAATATTATACGGATTCTAATCATGTACGAGTACATTGCCACATTCTGTTGTTATAGCTCTGGAGATGGTTTAATAAGTAGCCGAAACGTTGGAAACTTACGAGTTTTATTCAGAATTATACATATTCTAAACAAAAAAAAATCATTCATATATTCATCATGTAATCATGAATATTCATGTGCTTGTAGGTATTGCTGAAGAAGCACCATGTTCTTGGTTTTATACGGCGATAAAGAACTTCTTCGTTCCTGTAATCTTCCTGAAACGAAGAAGTTTTTTATCACATTTGTTTGACCAACGGCTTCACCATGAACAACAGTTCCTGTAACGAAGACGTGCTTTATTCCCATATAAAACCAAGAAGCACCATGTTTAGCAATACCTACAAGCACATGAATAGGACCCAGATCCTGGGTCGAAACGTCCTGCAGCAGGTTGCATGGATAATATTCGGTGGAAACACAGTTATGTGGATAGTATCGAAAATACAATTTCCAAAAGATTTAATGTAAGTTGCATATTATTCCATAATCTAAGCATCTAGCTAGCAATAACCTCTTCACCATCTTATGTCAACCAATGTGATAGTTTGTTATTTGTAATTTGATTGAACAATCATGAAAAGGGTTCTGATCTAGAATCGAAACGTCGCTTGATTTTTAAAAAATATCTAAAGACTAGCTTTGATAATTTTCCTTCCTCTATATATGTAGGTGTGTACATGTTTGTATGGGTGACAGGAGGCACATTAGACAGTTTTCTGAATTTGTTGTTATGCTGAACTGAATCAAATTAAAAACAGCTCATTCGCTCAAGCTGGATGAATTTTCTCTTTCGCGTCAAGTAAGATAGAGGGGCATCCAGGGCCCTTATTTTTTCTGCACTGCACAGGCCCCCATGGACAGTAAGAACCCCCAAAGAGAAGAAACCCGAAGCTGGCGGTTCTCGTTATTTTCCCAGCCCTTTCCCATCAGGTCTTGATCGAGTGAACCTTCCATTTTTCTCGGGAGAAGGTAAGATTAATCGCAGCATCTCGTCAATCTTATGGGATCTATATCGGCTGGCTCGCGCCCAGACTCCGCATAATTTCGGCAGGGAAGCCTGGGAACCCCTTCAAGTGATTCATGGAACAGATTTATCAAAGATTTACCATCTTTTCCCCTCTTTGTAGTTGTACTTCTTCAAGGTTACTATTATTCCATTGTGTACGACTTCTCTTTTCTCATCCAGTACTCTTTACTCTTCTCAATCTCGATTTATAAGTCCATTATTTCCAAACGGGCACTTCTGGGGTTACTGGTAATGTATCTTCAATAATCGTAATTGACAGAGATGATCCGGAATACTAACTTTAAAAGAATGCGTTGCACAGTAAATGAAATTGCGATAATAAAGCACACTACTTCATTCGGAAAAATGGTAGTTTTGTAGGATTGTACTGAATCAATGAGAACCCAGATCAAAATGGAACTAACAACTCGAGCATCTTGTAATGATAGGTTCATGCATGACAGTATCTTGGCCTGCTGTATAGACATGACCTTTTTTTATTATGACTGACGATCATTCCCAAAAATTAGTCCGTGACAGAAAGTTCACAATGGTAAGAAAAGTAGTGTGAAAGGATAGTGGTGCAATAGAAAGTAACTTGAGGGGAAAGAAGTGATGAGAACATCATTATGAGATGAAAGACGTGTGAAAGGGGAGTCCTAGGGTGAAGTCGCCACTACATAATTTTTCGATTTTTGACTACCTACTAGACATGATTTTTAGCGATCTAACAACCAAATGTCTCTCTCAGGAAAAACAAATCTGGAAAGTGGAATGGAATGTACGGAATGTATGGAATGTATGGTATGTAGTGATGCTTGAAACTCAAAATACTCGTTCCTAGAGGTTACCCTGCCTTTTTGACAAATTGATGTTCCTCTGGATGGATATGAACATTTCCTGTTTCACAGACATATTATTTTCCTCTGAGTGTAACTAATGTTTTGCATGCTGTTTTGGAATGTGTTCTCTTCAAAGGAATTATAATATTGATTAGTTCCTGTGAGTGTTCGCAAAAGCGTATGCTCAAATATACAGGGTGTCTCTGACAGATGCGGCAAAACTTCAGGGGTCGATTCTAAAAGTAATATTTCGGTCAGTGAATTTTATTTGAATTGCCCTAGCGTGCCAATGGGCGACTAGAAAGAAAAGACCTTGATTTATTCTATACCTCGAGTGAAACAAGGTTGACTTCCAAGTTTATCACGACATGGCCATCGAACACACGTGTTGAAAAATTAGTGTGATTTTGAAATAGCAAACATTTCCAGCTTCCGGAGCGAAAGCAAAACGACTGTGCATTTTAGTGTCTGTAAAGTGATTGAGAGTGAATGTGACTTCTATTTTAGGATTATCACAACCAAACCAGAATCTTAATTCCGGTATGATTTAGTCGTGACTTGTGGCCATCATGGTGAACGTAGTGTAGGTTTTTCTCCTCTCATGGATGGATCGAGTTAGGATTGTTTTTTCGAACCGGAGCAATTGCTGTGTCACAGGATAACCCAAAGGTCCCTCCTATTGGAAAATACTCAAGTTCCCCTCTCAATGATGCCCAATATAGATGTTATACGATCTTCTTCCTACACGGATGAAACGAGAAGCTCAACATAGTACATTTTCACAAACTAAGACAACCACCATTTATTGCTTTGCACAAGCCTTATTGTATTTTGATGAAGCATTTTTTTAGGAAATACAATACCTGACGAGAAGAAAAGATTAGATAGGATCGATGACAAACTTTTCAAGGATATTTTCCCCCGCTCAATTCAGTTTTTTTACACAACTGGCAGCAGGGACATTGAATTTTAAATAATCTAGCTTGATCCATCTTCCCCTTTTGGTTTATTATTTTAAATAATAAACCTTTGGAATCGATCAAGAAAAAAATTTTTAACCCCCTCAAAATTTGTTGATTAACGTTTCAAGGTACGTAGAATCCGAAAATCGAATAAAAGTGTTGCGTCCGTCCGCCGTATGCTGTCCGTTGTACGCCGTACGCGGCACTTTCCTAGTTATCATTGACTGATTTTGATGAACTTTGGTATGTGGGCTTCATTTGGGGTCTAGTTGTGCCCCAAAGCTTTTGGTTGATGTCAGTAACTTCTAAGGCTTGAAAAATCTTACATTTCATCAAAACTTGTTCATCAATTTAAAATAGTATTGGTTTTTCAGAATCGAATAAGACCACCCAGAGCTCTGAAGCACCAACCGTTCGCTTCCTATGAGAACTTAAGGGTTGGACTTCCGATAAATAAGAAACACGAGTGTGAATCGCAAGAGAGGCCTAATATCCGTTCAAAGTTTAGCTGATCAAAGTTCGATTGCTGTTCGTTTCCTCGAGTTGTACTCAGTTGTGCGTCCTTAGCAACCAGCAATCAAGTTTCCTAATGAAGACACCCACAACTCGAATTGAGTGTAAAACGTTTATTTCTTCACAATAAACTTGATTGTGAAGCGAAAATATGGTTGGTTGGTAGTGACAATGGCAGAGCTGTGTTTTTTGCAGGCGAGTGATCTACAGAGACAAATAATAAACCTTTTATTACTTCATAAGTGAATAAACATACCAAACATAAGAACAACGACTTGAAATATCGAGAAATCAAGTTTTAAATTTAATACTTACGTTCAAGACAACTGATTAGTGTGTTTCTTCTTCATGATACTGTTTATAAAACTGCTGCTATAGAATGTACTTATAAGTTCCAGAGTCTTCGCTCCGAAATTAAATACGAATTTCCAAGATTGGTTGTTCAGAATGAGCAATTCATACCTATTTCTCATCATTTCTATCAAGACCTTAGTATCACTGTTACCAGTAAGAAACTTAACTATTTTATGGTTCCAAGGGGCAATGTTCCAAAGTGAATGACACTTCTCCTTTAACGAGGCGAAACATTTGAGGATTATTGCGATTACAACTCTTTTCAACCATTCTCAAGTAATATTTGATGAGAAGTGGTAGGTTCCCCGACCTTCATTGCCCTGAAGAGTCTCATAATGCCAATATTGTTTTGAAGGTATCAATTCTTTTGAAATTTTACTTGTAAAAATTATTTCTATAAATTTGTTCCATCATATAATATCATAAATCAATGCACATGTTTGTAATTGGTCGGTGCCCGTGTTTTTTTTTTTCGTTTGTTTGTTTTTTAACTGTTTTTTTTTGGGCTGAAAATTGTTGAAAATTATCGCAAAAGTGTAACAGGCTAGCTGGACTGATTCCACTCCGAAAATTCGGCTAACTAGATGACGATACACTTTTCAAGGGACAAAATAAATCCGCGAGAGGGCTTGACGGAGAGAAAATTTCAAAGAAAGGAATGTGAGTCGCAAGATAGTGTAAAGTCAACGGGAATCAACTCGGCCAGGCAATGCGATTGAGAATTTCATTTTATCGTGTTAAAGATTACATAATCACGTATAACTGGATGCATGGAGTTACAAGTGGGCAAGGAAATCGTAAATTAAAGCACCTTGATTCCGTCGAGAATGAGATGTTATCGCGAAAAACTGTAGGATTTATAACACGGTTTACTGTATTAATCTTCCCCGTATGCACAAAGTTCGTTTGTGCAACTTTGCACCATTCTCCCAAACCGCGAGAAGCTACTCACACAGTAAACTGGTCTCATTATAATGTAAAAAATAAACGGGACTCCATTGCGTTACATCAGAATCTCTCTTTCTTGGACCGCATTGGGACCAGCCAAATTTGCTAACAGAAGAGCTCATAATTGGATTACTAACATCTCAAGACCTACCTAATTTATCCCTGTTTCGAGAGAGTGAAGAAAAAGAAAATCGGATAATCTTTCATAATCTCTAGACCAAAAGTCGCTATCGAGATTGAATTGAAACAACCTAGAAATTATCACAAAGTTTGTTAGAAAAAACTCCCTCAATTCTCACGAAATCATCTCACTTTTGTCATAATTTCCTGACTTTTTCAGGATAATATTCTTGGAAGGCCATTTACCTACTCGTCAATTTCCGAAAGAGAGAGGAATCAAAGTATATTTATATTCGTGATACTATTGAGTAAAGTAAGTAAAAGTAAAAAAGTAAACAACCATTTCAGGTTGGATTTTCGTCCGACTGCCATTCCGGGCGTCGCGGACGTCATCAGCTGTCTTCCTAAGAGAAGATCAGAATTTGTTTTGATGATTTCGCTCATGGCTTCCCATTGGCCTCACCGCCCTGGGTTGGACGAGGGGGAACTACGACCGGCTTACCCGAAAATGTGCTCCCGAGGCAAGCCTGGAACTCACTGCCCCGCAACCGATCCGAGTCTCGTCTCCAGCGACACATGCCGGAACTCGCTCGGCCACAGCTGAACCCCATATCATTGAGTAATGTCATAAGATAAAGGTGTCCAGTATATAAGGTACTGAACGAGTCCTTCCAATTAAAAACCGCTGCAAATGATTACAAAACGGGTTATTATTTTTCCGGTTTTTTTTTCACCTTTTAACAACCTTCCAAAGGCCACGGGTAGGTGGAAGGGGTGGTGTTTGAGTCGTTAAGGTATAGGGACCAACGTGCTCAAACAAATTTCAGGATATACGCACATTAAACAATTCATTTATTGTTGATCGCCTGCGTGGTCTCATTCATTTCTTAAAATTTAACACTATCTTAAATTTAATGATAAAACAGTACCTGTATTTCAAAAGTTTCGAGCTAGGGCATTTTGAAAATGTATTCTCCCATTTTTTACCACTTAGAAGTGGCTGAAAATAACCAAAATCTTTGGGCCACAACTAGATCCTTAATGGAGCCGATATTCCAAATTTTATCTAAATCTGTTCATGGGAACTGGGCAAAGTGCCGCATATTGGTTACGGCGTATGGACGGAAAACAATTTTATTCGGTTTTTGGATTATTCATACCTTGAAACGTAAACCATAAAATTTTTAACCCTCCAGTGGTAGACCTAATCTCATCTCGCAAAAGGTAGACCCAGGAGCGCGGCGCTCTTTCGGTTTTTCCTCCCGAAAAAATCAATATTTATCATATTTTTTTAATGTTTTTGGTCAGAGTGTGATACTCAACTCATCTACTGGTGTATCTAAAAGTGTTCAACGAAAAACATATTGGTAAAAAAAAGTTTTTTAAAAAATTGAACTCAGGAATACGTATTGGTAAAAATAGGTTCCTTTTGCTCAACTTTGAAATACAAATAACTGAGCAATTAAAATGTGACTAATCAAAGCCGTTTCAGTCAGATGCACGTTCTGCCTTTTCGACGAAATCTTCCTGCAGCCACTTCTTGGGGTCAGAAGAGCGCTCAGACTTAAGAGCGATCTGCCACATTCACGTTTTAGTGCAAGAAACCAATCCATAATAACCCTGAGGGGGTTTGGGGACTGAGAGGAGGGTACAGTCCTGCTTAGAGGTGGTTTCTAGGAGGGAACTGTGAATCATAGCCCTCAGGATAGCCACTGTGAACCACAGTATTCGAAAAATGGGCTGAAGGAGCGCCGCGCTCCGGGGTCTACCACTGAAGGGTTAAGGGGTTCCTTTATTTTTCTTACTCGATTCCAAGGTTTCATTATTGAAAATAATAAACCAAAACCTGAGTATACAAGAGCAGCCATTTCAGAAATGCGTTGAAAGGTGAATTCTCCCGGATCTTTGGGCACCATTTAGTCACTGAGCAGACGTCACAGTCCAAACATAAAAGAGAAGCAAGAGGTTCCTCTTTTTCTTTTTCACACTGAAGTAGGTAAAGTATTTCCAGGTAAGACAAAGCAAGGTTGTTCCCTTACACGCTGGAGTCATGATTTACTTCTCCATCACATGCAAGAGTTAGGCGTTGGTTTCTTCGGTTCCACCATACCGAATGGAAATTTATTGTCGCAAGACAATAATTATAAAATAGCATGGACAAATAACAGCGGCTATCCACCTACCTCGGGGGTGTGGGCGAACAATTAATCCGAACCTTCATGTCTGGCTGTTGCGAATAATTCATTCTGGTTTTTCTGATTGTACAAAAATACTAACTATGAGAATAAACTACCACAATCTCTGTTGATATATGTTTGCGAACTGGCACAAATCGCCCGTACTGTCCCTATTTTGACGTTTCGTCCAGCCTTCCATGTGGAGTCTACAGTTAACTAAAAAATCCATAGGGATCATCACTCTGGTCTTTTACCTTCCAAATTTGAACAAAACTGGGACCGAAATAATAAGCCTATTGGCGGATAAAACTGATGTTGTTGTGGTCCATGATTACGGTGTACCCTTTTAAGGTCATCTCAATTTAGATGATACGGGGGAAATTCTCACACATTTCTAGATACATGTCTGTACGAATAACATTATTGAATATTTGTACAGTGAAAATATTGCATCATTTTACTTTGTTCTTTTTTTCAGTATTTCTCATGTGATCCAACAACCAGCACAAAATGACTTTGGTTTATTATTTCCAATAATGAAACGCTGGAGTTTCAAATCCAACAAGAAAATAAAATTGTTGGTTTACGTTTCAAGGTACGCAGAATCCGAAAATCGAATACAAAATTTGGCCGTCCGTCCGCCGTACGCGGCACTTTTGCCACTTAGCATTGACCGATTCTGATGAAATTTGGTATGTAGGCTCCATTTGAGGTCTAGTTGTGCCCGAAGATTTTGGTTGATGTAAGTCACTTCTAAGGGTTCCAAAATCAATTTTGAAATTTTGAAAACGCCCTAACTCAAAAAATTTCGATTTAAAGGTATTGTTTTTCCTTCAATTTAAGATTCTATAGAATTTTTAGAATTTTTTGAGACCACCTGCAGTTCTGTAGGACAAATCGTTCGCTCACTACGAGAATTTAAAGTTTGGACTTACGATAAATCAGAAACACGAGTGTGAATCGCAAAAGAGGCCTAATCTCCGTTCAAATCAAAGCTGACCGAAATGCGATCGATATTTTTCTTCATGTTGGATGGTTGGTGGCTTTGCAGACGAGTGATCTATATAGAAAAATAAAAAAATAATAAACCATTGTGTAATAATTTGCAGCGTTTTAAAAAATAGCACTGCATTTTCAGAATCGAATGATTTTGATGAAATTTGGTGAATGGGCTCCATTTGGGGTCGAGTTGTGCTCCGAAGCTTTTGGTTGATGTCGGTAACTTCTAAAGGTTAAGAACATTCTAAGGGTTAAAACATAAGGATTGACATTTTTAGAACGCCACAGCTAAAAGGCAGGTGCATTCGGTAGGTGTACTCTGTGGTATCACCACCCGCGTCATGCTAGGCTCATACCTCAATTGGTGATCTTTATACAATGTATAGAGGCACTTCCCTTCATTCCTCTCTCCCACCCCCACCTTGCTTATCGTCCCACATCCTTAAGGCCGGCGTCGGGTGAGTCCTGGACTTCTTCCCCATTAATATTTGATTTGTTTATTCATTTTTATTTATGGCGTGCCCCCTCCGTCACATCAAGACCATTTGTCTTTGAGGGGAGTAATCAATTAAACCCTTGTGTATTAATTTGCAGCGTTCTTTGATTAAGCTGGTCAATTCAAAATTAGATCACACGTAATACTACTCGTATTTATTCGTCACTTAAAAATTACTCTACATGGTAGAAAAATATCAGAAATGACCGAATCACTGGGGGAAAATTCGAGCAAGTGGATTTGACACATGCCGAGAACGCTATCTCGTATCTTTAACTCGATAGTAGATAGTACATACTATAGATAGTAATAATATATAGTAGATAGTCCAAATTTGTTGATAAGGGACCATCCAGTTTCCCGAACACGCAATTCCTGCATATTTCGTCCAATTTGGATTTCCAACGTTTTTATCCTTGAAAAGTTAAAATAATGTATCCACCTACTTGGTAGAATGAGAAGCGATCAATTTTAGGAAATATTGAGTTAGTTCTTCGAAAAGGCATTTTTATCTGAAGTTAAAATTCCACCAATAACTGGTACGTTCATCCTTCTCAAAGAAACGGCATGTACAAAGAAACCTATTTTGAACTGATGATTATTTTATTGAAGAGCAAGAAAGAAGTCTCTCTGGGGCAGATGACATACCGATAGTAGAATTCGAAGCGATGCGACAAAGTTCGAAGACTTTAAGGGCTTTATTCCTGGTTGGCCCACCACCCTTCGTCTCTGCTACCTCTTGGTCGTAGTATTATTCACGAGACATAAACTTCAATTCCTATCTCAAACGGCTTTGTAACTTGGGTGGCCATCCTCTCGGATCAGCTATGCAATAATTCGAAATGCGCCTGAATTATTCATAATGCGATTCAGTACTTGTGTATCATGAAAACAAACATAATGGATGTGAGTCCTTCACCAACGGAAGGGTGACTGAAAGAGGATGATAGCGGGCATCAAGGACACTAGTTTTATAGGATAACAAAGACAAAGATGATGTCATAAAATGATGTGAAGTACCTTAGCTTAATACTGAGTAGATCAAACATGTTGGTATACTCGTACTATCATATGATGGTGGACTTACATCCTATTTTCGGCCGTTGAGAAATAGTGTAGAGGTTATTTTAGAATTAGGTCAATCAAATATCTGACATCAATACCTGACATTTTAGCCATTTACTAAGCCATTTTCAGGGAGGTTTGAGTTTGAGGAGCGGAATCTGGAGAGTACAGGTAGGTAGTCAGATAGGTAGTTTAACTTCACTGATTTGGACTGAACTTCGGAGTGAACTTATCACTACCTGCCTGACCATTTACTTGTACACTGCAATTCTGTTCTCCCGACTAAAACCTTCGAGAATATGGCTGAATAAATGGCTGAAACGTAGGGAAGTAATATGTTTGATTGACCGAACCTCGAAACAACCTCCATAACACGTATTATCGAGTGTATTGTTGAGGAGAGAACAGATTTAAAGAAGAGGACAATAGGAAATAATTTAGTTCAATTAACCGTTTAATCAACACAAACAATACGGTACATAAGGATATTGATGCTTCATAAAATCCTTTCAAGGCTTAGGGAGCATAAAGTTTATTACTTACTGTCAGCAACTAATTACAATGATTACTTTAATTAATGCGGTGTGAGCACCCATGTTTCAAGTTTACATTGTACTTACTTAACAAAATAGATTAGCGTTACGATAATTGATTCTCTGATGGTGAATGAAGGAAGAAATTCAAATTTAAAACCCCTGGATAGACTCTCAAGCAATTAAAATTACCACATATCAACTGTTTTGACACTTTGAGTATTGGAAGAACAATTCGTATTGAGTTAGTGGACTTGTACGAATTTCTAGTCACAAATTTGTAGAGAACATTGTAGTGGAATTTGTAGTGTTCATGGCAAAGTCGATTGAAAAAACCACATAACATAAAAATGTATTGTTTAGTAATTCATGATTCCAGGGAACGTCCCATTGGATAAGCATTACGTAAATTTAAACCTGTTGGTGAGTGATAAAATACGCATTTTTATTTATCTGCCTATTGCACAAAACTGTTTCAATCAATGTACGTAATTTGGTTGGCATTTTAAGTTAGAAATAGAATCCTCAAATTTTAACAGCACTTTAAAATCCATGATCTACGATACCCAACATACAAATTCGAATTCACCCAAACCCAGTCTGGCACCATAGCGGTAATACGTCGAAACATTGAATAATCATCTGTTAGTTTTGGTAGTGAATCATCCCAAAACCCATCGAAATACCACTGATCTGGTGGAACCACTGATCTGTTTGACGGTGGCACAAAGAATAATTCATGAAAATCAAGAGATTTATTTAGAATTTTTCCTCAATTTCAATGGTTGGGTACAATTGGTAAGCTGTAAAGGAATTCAAAATTCCGGCGACGTAGTGCATAACCAGATAGATTCCCGCGTTGAACATAAAAAACGCTGAAAATTATTACACAAAGGTTTATTATTTTTCTATATAGATCGCTCGTCTGCAAATAACACGGCTTTGTCATTGTTACCACCAACGATCGCTTTTCGGTCAGCTAAAATTTGAACGGAGATTAGGCCTCTTTTGCGATTCACACTCGTGTTTCTGATTTATAGTCCAAACGGTTTGTCCTACAGGGCTCCGCGTGGTCTCTAAAAATTCAATACTATCGTAAATTGATGGAAAATTAATATCTACCTCTATAACAAAATTTTTTGAGTTAGGAAGTTTTCAAAATTGCAACCCTTATTTTTCAACCCTTAGAAGTAACCTCTATCAATCAAAAGCTTCGGGGCACAACTACACCCCAAATGGAGCCCACTTACCCAATTTCATCAAAATTGATAAATGCTAAGTGAGGAAAGTGTACGGCGTACTGCGGACGGACGGCCAAATTTTTATTCGATTTTTTAGGACGTCCCACAGTAAGACTTGGGCGTCCTTATGCGATCGATCTGGGGTGAAGTTGGACAACACTCAACAGAAAAAAAAAATAACCACACAGTAATCCGTTTTAGACCATTCTGAATCCAAATCCGCGAAAAAAACCATAGGTGTATGTCTGTGTGTGTGTGTGTGTGTGTGTGTGTGTGCGTGTGTGTGTAACAAAATCTTGTGTACTCTGCACAGGCCTTAGTTCTCAACCGATTTTCCTGGTTCTTTTTTTGTTCGTCGCGGAAAACTATCTAGTTGTGCACTACGTCGCCGGAATTTCGAATTTTGCCTTTTAAGGGAAGGAAAGGGGGGGTTAATGCTCGAAAAACGTGCGTTTTTGGGCATAATCTTGTGTACTCTGCCCAGGCCTTAGTTCTCAAACGATTTTCGTGGTTCTTTTTTCGTTTGACGCGGAATACTATCTAGTTGTGCACTACGTTGCCGGAATTTTGGATTTTGCTTTTTAAGAGGGGGAAAGGGGGGGTTAATGCTTAAAAAACGTGCGTTTGCGTGCATAATCTTGTAAACTCTGCCCAGGCCTCAATTTCCAACCGATTTGCGTGTTTCTTTTTTTATTTGACTCAAATAATTTCCGAGTTGTACATGATTTTACCAGAGTACCAAAATTTGCAAGAGGAGGGGATGGGTGGGGGATAATATTCACAAAATATCCGATTTTTCAATATTTCAGTTCCTTTACTGCTTACTAATTGTACCCAAGCTTTGAAATTGAGGAAAAATTCTCATTATACCTCCGGATTTTCATGTATTATTCTCTGTACCACCATGGAACTAATAGTGGTGCCACCATGGTGCCAGGACATTGTGCCATGATGCCATAAACCGCTTATTTCGTGTTTTTTTTTTTTTTTTTTTTTTTTGTGTTTCACCTCGAATACGGATTTGAACTTCGACGGACTGCCTACCAAAACTAACAGATGAAAGTTCAATGTTACGACGTATTTCCGCTTTGGTGCTAGACTGGCACCATTGTTGTTGTTGGGGTGGTGGTGGGGGGGTGAACTCGAATTCGCATGTTAGGTATCGTAGATCATGAATTTTAAAATGCTTTTCAGATTCGAGGCTCCCATGCCGCTAGAAATGTTAAGGTGGATAATGTTGGGGGTGGGGGGGGGGGTGGTCAGTATTTCTTACCTAAAGTAATAAATAAATTACATCGAGTGAAACAGTTTTATCACTTAACAACTGGTTAAACCGATCAAATGCTTATCCAATGGGACGTCCCCTGGAATGCATGCATTACTAAACAATATGTTTTTATTCTACGTACCTTGAAACGTAAACCAACAAATTTTGAGGAGGGGTTAAAAAAAATTTCTTGGTCGATTCCGAAGGTTCATAATTGAAAATAAGAAACCAAAAGAACCACGAAAATCGGTTAAAAACTAAGGCATGGGCAGAGCCTAGATTTTTTCACACAAAAACATCCCTGTGGTTTTTTTTTTTTTTTTGCAGATTTCGACTCAGAATGGTCTAAAACGGATCAGTATGTGGTATTTTTTTTCTGTTGAGTGTTGTCCAAATTTACCCCAGATCAATCGCATAAGGACACCAAGTCTTGTGGGACGTCCTATAAAAAACTATAAAACACGATACTTGTATATGTATTAATTTTAATCTACAAGTAGATTCCGACGAAACTCAATTTTTTACAACAAGCGCACTTTCGACGCATATTTCCGACTCGAATACCGAGTGGTGGGTTATGTTTTCATCAAAACGTGTAAGTAGGGTATATGTAGGTTCCATTTGGGGTCTAGTTGTGCCCTGAAGATTTTGGTTGATGTAGATCACTTCTAAGGGTTGACAAATAAGGTTTGAAATTTTGAAAACGCCCTAACTCAAAATATTTTGATGTAAAGGTATTATTTTTCCATCAATTTAAGATAGTATAGAATTTTTAGAATTTTTTGAGACCACGCGGAGCCCTGTAGGACAAACCGTTGGCTCGCTACGAGCAAGGATTGGACGTACGATAAATCAAAAACACGAGAGTGAATCGCAAAAGAGGCCTGATCTCAGTTCAAAGTTTAGCTGGATTTTTAGAATGGTTGGTGGCTTTGCAAACGAGTGATCTATACTATTGTGTAATAATTTGCAGCGTTTTTCTGTACATGTCACTCGCCTGCGTAGAACACTTTGCCGTTGCTACTACCTACCAATCATGTTTCCGCTAAACAATAAAGTTTATTTTGAAGAAATAAACGCTTCACACTAAATTCGGAAAAAAATGGAGGTGTGTGTGCCATAATTGGGGAATCTATTACTGGTTGCTAAGGACTCAAAATTGAGTGCAAGTCGAAGAAACAAACAACGATCGTATTTTGGGAAGCTAAAATTTGAAGGGAGATCCTACTCATGCGATGATGAAAGAAACAATACCTTCTTATTGATCGTTTTTCACCTAGGGCGTTTTAAAATTAGAAGTGACTGACATCAACCAAAAGCTTCGGGGGACAACTAGACCCCAAATGGAGCCCACATATCAAATTTCACCAATTTCATGCTAAGTGGGGAAAGTGCCACTAAGTGCCGCGTACGGTGGATGGCAAAATTTTTATTCGATCTTTGGATTCAACATAGGTTACTTTCAAACGTAAACGATCAAAATTTTTTCACCTAGTTACTTTCAAACGTAAACGATCAAATTTTTTTGGGGTGGAGGAGGGGGGTAAATAATTTTTTTCTTGGTCGATTCCAAAGGTTCATTATTTAAAATAATGAACGAAAATGGAGCGGACGAAAAAATAATAGGGTCAAATCAAAAAAGTTAGGAGGGGTTGTAAGGGGGGAGATCATTAGCTGAGACATCCTGTGCATATAAATTATTTATTTGTCCGCGCCACGTTCGTTTTTCAAAATCCATCGCATGTGTTTCTTTCTTAATTACTAATAGACGACCTGACGCTCCTGAGTCGTTCATGAACGGGAGAGATTAGTTCTTGAATGAGTAAAAGCGATCGACGTGGAAAGGTGAAATGGACTTATCGACTGAGGTCCCAAAAATAAGGTCATATTTCATGCGCTCCGATGAATGAATCGAGCCGTCGCGTCGAGGCGGTGGAACACAATAAAGGCGAGGAGGGCACGTCCGCCCGTTGGAGCCACGAAATACACCTCGAGGAACTCCATCTGAGATAATGACGTCCATATGCGTCCAAGAGTGGACATGTGATCTAGATGCCACATGACGTCGTCGGCGGGTTGCAAGTCGGTCCCTTCAGCCTGCGACCCATCGTAGGTGCGTCTTGTATCCAGTCTATAACGGAGTTATAGTTAGACTCGGATGTTTGAACAAAATCGGACTTTCAAGGCTTAACTTACACGTAAGTGGTCGAAGGCGCTGTGCAGGCTATACGAGAGGTCTTCAGTGCCTTCTCCACGTAATCAAACTGTCAAATATTCACAAGGGCGGAGGGGCAAGGTAATTCGCCTGGCCCATGAACCAATCGACACACATAAGCAGAGGTAGGTGCACTGCATCGACGCCTTTTCTATGTAAACAAATGGTAGAAACTACGAAGATCAACCCACCAGATTTCTTTGGTCAAACTGATCGGAACAAGAGTCAGAGACTTACTCCATTTCCGTCGAGCTTTTGGTAAATAAAAAATTAAAAAGTAAAGTAAACCACCGTATCAGGTTGAATTTTCGTCCAACCGCCGGTCCTGGCATCATTGACGTCATCAGCTGTCTAAAGGGAAGATCAGAATTGTTCTGAAGATTTCGTTCTTGGCTTCCGATTGCCTCACCGCCCTGGGTTGTGACAAGGCAGTAGCCGGTCCGAGACTCGTTGCTACGAGACGCACACCGCAGCGAGCCCGGCCACAGCTAACCCCCCTTTTGGTAAATATATCACCCTCATCAGGGCTCAAGAAATAATTACTGAGTGAAATCCACTCCTACGTCTTCCACACAATTTTTGACTAGCCATCAATTCTAAGAAGCGATTTTAAGAAATGATAGAGCCTATTATTTAAGACCAAAACACTAATGAAAACTAAAAAAACACTTGTCTAAAAAATGGACCAACGTACACTTGAACAGTGCAGCATCTCACTCGGGTGCTCGGTTTTTTTCATTCCATTGAAATGGTGTGAAAACTCCATAGGTAGTACTTGTCTAGTACGAGTGTAGGAATTATATTTTAAACTAAATTACTAGGTCTCTAGCTTGTGGGGGGGGGGGGCTGAAATCCCCTCCCCCCCTCTTCTGTCCATTGTAATTCCTTACTTTTCTCTCGCAAGGTTGATAAAGTTGTTTCCGTTACTGTGTTGGACGAAAGATAATCAGAAACACGAGTGTGAATCGCATATGAATTATATGCCGGCCTTGCGGCACTGAAATTGTCATAACCTCCTCATTTTCCATGCATATTCAATTCTGATTACACCCTTGGAAGGAACAATAAATTTACCATATGATGAGTTCTTAACCAGTTTAGAGAAACTGTGTTTTAGGATCGTCTTTCTAGCTCAAACTTGAAAATTTGTCAATTTATGTTTTTCCAGACATTTTGAAAATGTTTTCCTGCTAAAAAGAGCAGGAAAGAAGCCCTCAAAAGCTTGAAGTGCTCCATTTCATCAGATTTCTAACCCAGTTTTTAGGTTTACTATGCAACTTGAGTACGGTATTAATGCTGGAATGCGAAAAACCGTGTTATTCCAGCGGAAATTTAGGGGGTTTCACCTTTCAACGTTTATTGGTGGACTGCTATTACACGTTGTTCCGAAACAAATCTGTAATACCTCAGGAGTCGATTCTACGACTAATTTGTGACAACTTTTCCTTCGAAGCACTTTTTATTTATCACGCTTGAAATCCAACCTTTTTCAATTTGGAGTGGTAAAGAAGACCCTCAATTTCCGCTGAAATAACATGTTTTCGCATTCAAACACCATTTCTCCCATCAAATTCCACAGTAAACCTAAAAATGGAAAGTTACCACAGTTAACGTTGGAAAGTTGAAGAAATTGAGCTTCTTTTAAGCTTTTGAAGGCCTCTGGAGAAAACCATGTTTTAGCAGGAGAAAATCACCAAAATGTTTACTTTCTACTCCAAAACGGTTGTCGTTCTCAAATGTCTGTAGGTTAGAGGAAGAGGAAGTGGAATTACCGTCGGGTCTTCCAAAGACTTGGAATAATCAATCATTTTTGTAAATTCCCAACGATGAGAAAGTAAAACTTCCATTCCCCGAAACTTGTTATTCTACAAAGCCGTTCTTTCATTGACAGAGAAGAAGTTTTGCAATATGTCTAGAAATTTCCTATTGTTACGCGAACTTGTTTTCCGGAATGACCAAGTTGCCTCAAGCTCTTGAACGTGAACTCATGAGGTCATCAAGATACTTGAAGGAAAAAGTTGTTTTAGAGAATATGAGACAACTAGTCGTACTACGTAGCTTATGCACTCATAATTTATTGGATTGTAAGATGTAGCTCAAGTCTTGAGGTGGAGACAAGACAACATCGAACTATTACCTTTCTGTTCAAATCAATAGAGGTTGATATACCGGTTGATAAATAATTTATATTATTAATGAGTATAACAAACATTGCGCTGACGGAGGGACTGTCTTACGACATTAGTCTAATGTAACGCTGTAAAATATAAAGGGATGGTCTTGACTCGATCAGCAGCGTACCACCTTTTTAACATGTGATTTCTCTTGGTTCTTCACTCCAATTTTTGGGCCAGCGAACTGCAAATTCAAGTGCGAATCCAATCAACCTTCACACAATGATAAGGTTACATTAGAAAAATATATATTTTTACTGACGAAGTTCCCGGCTCAACAAATCAGAGGTCGCAACCGCGAAATCTCAACTGATTCATCGCAGTCCAGTAGAGTGGTTCTTATTCTCCTTAACTCAACTTCCAACCGTCAAGTTAGAGTTTACTTTCTTCGCAATCTAAATAGGTATTCTTTCTTTCTTCTTGTTTCATTATAAAGTTCTCTCCCTTCTTTTCTCTAAATGAAAAAGTTAGCCCGGTGAGGTTAGAGGGAGGATCAAACTGCTTCTCCCACCAAATTTATGTAGGTAGGATGTGATTTCGACAAATGAATGATTTCGGTTTTTCACCTACAGCGAAAAGTTTCAGTCATGCATCATGGGATAATGGGCGAATTTTCTACGGGTATTTCTACGGAAAATTGCAGGCAGAATCAGAAAATGCAACCTATATACCAATGTGAGTATAAATATTTCACCAGAGTATCAAAATTTGCCCGGGGAGGGGGCTAGTAGGGGGAATATATTCACAAAATACACGATTTTTCAATATTTCTTCTCCTGTTAAGGCTTACTCGTGGAACTCAAGATTTGAAATTCAGGGAACACTATCAATGTACCTACCTCTGGATTTTCATGCACTATTATTTTTGCCACTATGGAACAAATCAGTGGAGGCACCAGAAACCGCATAGTATGTGGGTTTTTTGGTGTCGCACCTAGACTACAGATGTGGTATTCTATGAAAACCTCACTAAAACCAACAGACGAAAGTCCAATCCTTTGATCTATTACCTATTTGGAGTAGTACTGCCAGGCTGGCACAGGGAGAGGAGTAGGAGACTCGAATTAGTATGCTGGGTATCGTAGATCGTGGATTTTAAAATGCTGTTCAAATTCTTGGCTCTAATGTCACTAAAAGTGTTACGTTGGCTAAGGTAGAGGTGGAATGGGGGTAACAAGGGTTGGGTATCATTTTGTCGGCGATTTTCGATTTTAAATTATCGAGTTTTGGGCGCTCATAATGATAAAAATCTTGTTACTTCCTCATCATACTAACTGAACTATATTGGACGAAATTGTTTTGTGAACTAGAAAGGTAAATAAAAATGCTTCATCGTTAACTGGTTGATACTAAAAGGACAAATCATGATCTAATGGGACGTCCCCTGGGATGCATCGATTGCTAAATAATATGTTTTAGAGTGTGTCTGAAATTCTGGCCAACGAAATCATCCTTTTCTATGTTATAGGATACATAACACGAATGTACTTATGATTCGTTGCGTAAGGGGATTATCGAAACTTCAACCCCTATCTAGCCCACCAAACCTGATGGAAACAGCAGAAGTCAAGCTCCTTACAAAGAATTCCACTTTTGCGGATGCGCATTGCCAAAAAATGATCCAATAACGACGAAATTCGTGCCAAGCAGTCAAACTGATCCCAAAAGGATCTATATGTCCCAAAAGGATCTAGCTCACTAATCGAACTTGTCAATGTTTTTGATATCGACTGCAGTCCATACCAAAAGAAATCGAAGAACTTACACATTTTTGCTTGAATGAAACGTCACAGATGAACACACAAACTAATGAAAGGTATATTTATGTATCAGTGTATCAGATATCTTTATGTATCTTTATGTAGGTATCTTTATGTATTAGTGAAAGTATATCTTTATGTATCAATGTACTAACCAAGTAACATGACGTTCATCCTTAAAGAAAATTCACTCTCGCCCAGAACACTTCTGTTACAATGTAACGTCTTTTGTGCTTTAAAAGTCATCAGTTTCAATTATCATTGGTGATAAGAAGCCACCGAAGTCAATGATTCCGTTTTTTGCATCAATCAATCTGAGCCAATTTTCAACCAATTTTGGAGTGGTTCCATTTTTAAAATATTCTGATGCTCTAAGAACAACATTGACATTTTAGAATACAAAAATTGCAGATATTGCAGATATAACAGATATTCATAACCTGTTAATGTCTCTTAGAGAATCTAAAATTAAAAGAATGCCTGACACCCGTCACAAAATCGGTCAAAAATAAACTGAGAAGTATTTGGAAAAATTGTTGAACGGCAAAATAGTTACAGGAGTCGAAAGAGGAGAAAACGAAGTTTCTGTCAACTTATTGGTCCCAATTAGTGATGAGGTAAAATGAGAGTTCCTCCATTATTATAAACACCAGAGTTACAATCGTTTTTCAATATGTTCAGAGCTGGGTTCGGTGCCCCCTACCATTGATTTTGGACGCGTCTAAATTATTCAAAAATCGTGAAAATCTTACTTTTCAAGATTTAGAAGAGAACTTTGATTATGCCTCAAAAAAGTAAAGTTGGGCACCCCAATCTCAAGAGTAGATGTAGGTACATAGGATAAAATATGAAAACCATCTTGTCAAGTGCCTTAGGAGAGTGGGGAGCTTCCCATTGTATGTTTCCCTTGACGTCGTTTCAGAGCTGTAGGAGCACTTGGTCGACCCAACCTCAACTGGCGGGGTTAGTAGCGCAAGTTCTTTCTTTATTCTATTTTCTACGTAGTCGTTGAAAAGGCGATTCCAAACTCCCTTCTCCTACCCTTGATAGCTACTAGTAATTGACTTTCTTAGGAGGGGGAGGGCTTGAAAAGACGAGGTCTGCACAGCTATCTCTCATTTTCACGCATCGGTTGTCTTTCCGCCAACTCAGGGGTCCAAGTCCTCCTTGAGATAACAAACACTGGAACCTTCCGCGTCTCCGCTAACCTCTTGAAAACGGACTCAGGATCCTTTCTCATAGATCCTAGATACCAGCACCTGGGAGTCACTGCTGTCCATAACCATAAACACGATCCTTTCACCTTTAATCTAACGTGACCAATTGGAATGGAGGCCTCCTCTTTTGATTATCAACACGCACGAACTAACCAACCCCCTAACGGCGTGATCTTCATTTAATATACTTGGAAATGTACAATCGAATCCACTCAGCAGGGTGGAATGTCTTGTTTGGACGGCATTTTGAACCAGAGGAAGATCCTGTTATTGAGAAAGTAGGTACTACCTAATATGGTTTTATGATCTAATAGAAGCGCAACAGAACATTCCATTAATTTGGTATTTCCACTCTTCACACCAAAAAACGGTTTATGTACATTATGGAATGCTGTGTTAAATGTCGAGTCATTCAAATGAAAATAGTGACCCGTAACCTTGAGATTACCTCCGAGTTTTCAAAATGTATCACCAAAATTCAAATTCAACAAAATTCAATAAAAGGTTTTCTGTATATGCGATGTTAGGGTTACCAAAACTTCATGGTCGCGGACTTCTCCGAGAGAGTGACCTCCCCAATCCATCGCTATCACGCTTTAACCAATCCTCTTGGACGAAAAATTGATAGAAAGGTGAGAGTAGCTGGATTCAGAGTGGTACTTGAAGGTTCCAACTAAGTATATAGTCGGTGTTGTTCCACATCTAATAAAAAGTCATCCCAACATCGTTAATACTCGTATATTCGACCATACGTCACACAAACGCCAATAGTTTGTATGAAAAAATTAAAAAGTAAAGTAAACAACCATTTCAGGTTGGATTTTCGTCCGACTGCCATTCCTGACGTGGCAGCCGTCATCAGCTGTCTTCCTAAGGGACAATAGTGTGTATATTTTCCAGAGTCAAATCCGAGGATACCGTTGGAAAAAGAGTTAAATTTCCTATCTCTTTTACGCAAGATCGATGATTTTTAGAAAGATTCAGGTGTGAAACAAGTAGGTCAAAATACATCCAGTTTTTTCTATTGTTCGTTGGACGAATGTCGTGGGGTTTTTCTGCATAAGGCCTAACAGTTGGTCCAATAGCTCAGCTTTCCAACGTTAAGTATATTTTTAAAAAAAGTCTGCCAAGTGGGTGTGGCACATAGCTTGCTCGTATCCATAACCCGATTAAATATATGATCCG
Source organism: Apolygus lucorum (assembly GCA_009739505.2). NCBI lineage: Eukaryota > Metazoa > Arthropoda > Insecta > Hemiptera > Miridae > Apolygus > Apolygus lucorum. The sequence continues at coordinate 104,287,852 of CM019167.2, read as the reverse complement.
ATACGTAGTAGTTAATCTCAAAACATCAATCTCCAATCCCCACTTTCACCAAACATTCAAAACGAGTTTAAACCAAACGAGGCGAGAGATAAACGACGTTCAGTAAAAATCGTCTTTCACCAGAGCGATTTACTTGTTTAAACACCATCTTGGGGGGTTCGAGTTTAAACGGTCGAAAATCGGCCGAATAAACTAGGAAACCTCGTTTAACTACCAATTCAATATGGCCGCGCATTGATTTGTGATTGTTTTCGAAATGAACTTGCGAATTATCTTTGCATTTTGAATTATTTTTGACTCGTCTGACGATGACGACGACGTTGGAGTCGAATACTGGATCGGATTCCACATTCCAAGATTATGTACGTTACTGAATTTCCGCCTTTCCAAGCCCCGGGTCGTCCAAGTGCTCGACTAGATTGACACTCGCCTCGAGTTCCCGTCATACAAATAAGTTCAACACGTTAATTTAAAATGAATAATGGTTTTTTTCAATAACATAATAGTGCAACCTACATTCCTTGGTTGTTACTATTCGGACGAATTATACAACTTGACCATTATACAAAAAGATCAGTTCTACCAAAACAAATTTCTATTGAGGTGAAATCGGGGGCCCTCATCTTCTAGTTTACATCCATCGGTAATCATTCAAATTATCGAAGTATTCCTACCGTTCAGAACAAGGCGGCGGCCACTGTTTCACTAGGATACATCAAGGAAGGTACTTGAGTCTGGAGAAATACTGGAGTTATTGCGCTCGTTGCGGCTCGAAGTGATGATGTGTAATTACTCAATAGGTAGGTGATGAAAATATTCAGCAAAATAAAACGAAGGGAACCGGAAAACTCGAAACAAACCACAGGAATCAGCAAATAAACAGAACAAGGAATTCGAAAAACTGACACTGATAAAGATGCCCAAGGCGGTAATCTGCTGATAGCAAGCGCGGGAGTGGTTGTTGTTCAACGTTTCTATTGCCCCAAATGCGTCATAATGTCCAACTTTCATTCGATCTGCTCGACATTTCAAGTTTAAACAAACTCGATTATCTTAAACGACGTTTAACGATGATTTGGGTTGGTGAAAGACGCTCGCCATCTTGCCGGGTTTATTCCTTCAGATTAACTATTAACGCGTTTAGCTGAGCAAGTTTAGAACAACTTTTGGTGAAAGTGGGCCTAAGTACTTTTCACTACCCTCATAGGGGACCATCTACCGGCTAATCTGGACAATCCTAGAAAATTTCATCAAATTCGGATGAAAAATGTAATTGTTATGGCCGTTACAAGGATTTTACGTATGCGCATGCGCAGAGGCTTCTGTAAATTTTTAAGGCCTTGATTTTCATTGGAGACCATCTACAACCTAATCCGCGTAATCCCTAAAAATGTCATCGAAATCGGGTAAAAAATTAGTAAAAAGTTATGGCTGTTGCAAGGAAATTCACGTTTGCGCCTGCGCAGTGGCTACTATCCGTCCGAAGGTGATGATTTTCATAGGGGACCATTTAAACATTAATCTATAACATCCCTGTAAATTTCATTGAAATCGGATGGAAAATGTAGAAGTTATGGCCGTTAAAATGAGAAAATACTTGGGTATATTGTTCTGATGGATACACATTAGAAGGAATGCTATTATGCTGTCATAATACTGCGAACTGGGATTATTTTTCACGGGATTATCTTGCTGGATTCTGTTCGAATGGGATTATTCTCACGAGCAACGGTAACATTGAATTGATCTCGAAAAATTGAAAAAAGACCATTCGGTTAAGAGATGGAAGCATTTTCCAGAATGTCTTCCCGCAGATTCTAGGCGGATACGAACCCTTCAACTTCGTTTGTAAGTCCATTTCCATCGGATCCCCTGAACCCCTTAATCTATTTGGATCTCATTTAATCCCGCATCATTCAGCTGATGACACGTTTTGTTGGTGAGATCCCTCCGGCTGGATAATCTTTGAAACCCTCTCGTTTACAAAGATCGTGACAAATAATATTCCCGTCTACTCAAAGATAAATCGACACAAAAGGACAGGTGTGGCTATGTAGAGTATTATCTATTAACGCCGGCTTTTCATAATGATAGGATTATCTATCAACAAACTTATTCAAATAATATTTTTCTTTGAAGAATCATCTCAAACAGAATGGCTCCAAGTTTTCTCGCTGAGAAGAAATTGTGGAAAGTAAAAGCAGTATATATATTTTTTAAATTCAAGTTAGTTATTGTAATAAATGTATAATTTGTGATCAAGTGCATTTTAGGAGAGGTCATCCAAATGACGAATTTTCGACAGAAAAGTTTATTGAACGTGTTTCCGATGAGTTCAGAGGACAAATTTTCAGAAAATCACCTTCCTCGGATAATGAATGACATATTTGAATAACGACAACTCCTTCCAAAGTGTAACAAAAATACAATAATTAATGAAATTATTATAATATCGTGATTAGGACTATTAATCAATATGTCTACGTGTGTCTTATACCTTTGCTGAAAGTCTTCTAGAATTATTCTTATCGCCACGACTCGTATAACTTTCTTCGAAAATTCGATCATTAAATCATGTTCCACGACTGGAATTTTTAGGAATAGCTAGGACTCAGAATCGCATTCACTCGTCAAATTGATTTTTTTTCAAGAAAAAATCAAGAAACAAGCAGGAATTGTTATTTTTTATTCGTCGTTCAACTGCAATCTTACAGTTCCCCTAACAACTCGAAGCATTCCCAGAAATGCCAGTTTTGGAATACTATTTTCAATAATGAACCTTCGGAATCGAACAAGAGACAACAATTTTTCAATTCCTCCTCAAAATTTGTTGATTAATGTTTCAAGGTACGTGGAATCCAAAACAGGAATACAAATTTGGCCCGATGTCCGCCGTATGCGGCACTTTGAATTTAAATGAATGAAACATTTTCTGAATTGAGAACGTCATCGAAAATCATCATTTACTTATCGTAGTGTTCGTAAAAAATTTAATTAAATAGCATAGTGAGTGTCAATTCTATCAATAGATTTGTTATGAACTAGCGGACGCTATGACGGCCTTTTTATCTCCTTTTTTTATAATTCGAAATGTCTTTCAATTTGGTTCACTATTCTCAATAATGAACCTTTGGAATACAGCAAGAGGAAAATTTAATCCCACATCAAAATTTGATGGTTTACGTTTCCAGGTACGTAGAATCCAAAAATTGAATACAAATAATGTCTCCATCCGTCCGCACTTTCCTTAGTTCCCATGAACCGATTTTGGAGTACTTGTCATCGTAATAAGTACTTGTATCGTAGTGTCTTTGGTTTTCGAGAGTTACCACTTTGCACTTTCAGTTCTTAGCTTCCTGCTATAATTGTAAGATCCCGTTAGTTGGAAAATCCCTTGACTCGTTTAGGCATTTCAGACTGGGGGCCACAATTAATAAGTTCTCAAACCGACTATTTACGTTTTATACATATCGCTCACTCCTTTCAACAACGTCATATCTCAAAAATCGGCTATTTTGAGTTAAGCCCATTTTCTGAAAGCCCTAAGGGTGTACTATATCCGTGCGAGAACGTCATCGGTGTAACTCAATGTGGATCCGCTAGAGAGAAGAAGTGTCGTCTTTGCATGTTTCAACTTTCCATAAATTTATATTTCAAGGTTGTCACAATTGAATTGCTATTGAACCGTCGAAGAGTATGTTTCTTCTCGTTTGGTGTGATAGTGTTCTATTTCGGATTCTGACTGTTTTGCTCTGGAGTATTGGTGTATTGTTCATTTTCAGTTTTGTACCAATAACGTGTCATCATATTTTAGGTTAGTATTGCACAAAAAATTATTATCTTTTCAGTAGGTTTCATTTCGATTTATGACATTCTTCCACAGTAAGCTAGAAAAATGGTTTGACCTTTTTCAACTTATGACGTTATTGTCAAATAAAAATTTTCCTCCGCAGAAAGTGGTGCTAAGACTCTTTTGTTTTAAGACACTATTACACACAAAATGATTACCCTTTTTGGGAAAATTCAGTTTTATTTTGCGATGTGACATTGTTGTCAATGTTACAAACGACTGTTTATGAATTACAACAGGTTGCAGTATCCAACCATTTCTTTGATTTATCTACAAATCCATCCATTTCCGTGAGGAAATTTTCAATAGGCAATTTACTCATTCCCTTTTCCAGTTTTATGACCATAAGAGATTAATAATGACTTCTCGAGGAAAAATCATGGTTAGATTGGTGCTCACCAATTAAGGGAACAAAGTTGAAGTTGAAATAGGTTTCTGAAAAAGCCAGCATTAGGTAAACTTAATGCCAGAAAATAATGAAAACATTGGGTTCAAGAAAAAATAGTTCTATTTTTTCTTGAACCCTATGTTTTTATTATTTTCTGGCGTTAAGTTTACCTAATGCTGGCCTTTTTATTAAACTATTTCATTGCAGCAAAATTAGCCCAGGTAGCTAAAAGGTGACTAACTTTTAGCGATGACTCACATGGCCATATCGTGGACCAAACGAACTTGGATCGTCCGTTTTGAAATACATAGAGAAGCAAATTGGAACTAACAAGGATGAGATATTTTATTCGGATAACTGTTGCGGCCAGCAAAAGAATCAGTTCATGCTAGCCGCTTACATTTATGCTGTTCGTAAATGTCGACACCTGAGCGCCCAAAGGGCCAAACTGCTTTTTTTTGTACAAAGGGCCAAACTGCTTTTTCTTGTACAAAAGGCCAAACTGAAATCGGTTTCAATGTCAGAAGTCCAAAGAACCATGATTCAAAAACGGTTTAGAATTCGATCTTACATAGATTTTTGGACCAATTACAAAAAAAAACCTAGTTGATTCATATACACTGGCCTCCCTACAATCGCTTGCGTTTTAGAATAGTAAGTAGTTCCGAAAGCAGTTTGGCCCTTTGGGCGCTCAGGTGTCGATGTGTCCTCAACTCTATCATTCATACATTTCTATTAAAATACCGTACACAGAACGAAGGAGATTCATCAGCATTCTTTGAATGAGAGAAAAGTGGAACAATCGTTGAAAAGTGGCCAAATTTACAAGCCTGAAGGTTTAATTTCTTTGGTCAGAACGGCAAGAAGAACCGGTGCACCATTTTCTGTTAATGAACTTTCTCACGAGGATTCCGTCGATTTAAAACGTTTGGCCTCTGACATTGGTCCTTTGCGAGGTGTTTCGTGTGTTTATTTAAGGTCAGCCTGTCAAATTCAAAGATATTAAAGTAATGCGAGTTTAACAAAAGTCTCCTTATTCATTTTTTTATAAGCATTCTTTTGAGGAATCAGACCTTATGGAGGCTATTATTATAAAAAGGAAAAGACCAAGTGAAATCATCTCTTCACAGCCTGCCTTCGGCAAAAAACCTCAAATTGCTGCAACTAAAAAAAGACCTGATGGAACTGGTTCTAAAGAACTTCATACCATAAGTGTTACAAGCAATTTTATGAAAATCTCTAAATTTAAGATTTCGTGATTTCTTTCTTTCTAAACCTATACCTGTACCGAATTCGAAGAAAATGTCTAATTTTTACAACGTTTAAGTCTCAGTTTTTATAATTTTGCACTACTCGAAGATGTTACCTACATTTTGTGACAGATAGGTCATGAAATTGATGGGCTGGGTCCATTTTGTATTTCGCGTTTACCAGCCAGACTTAATTATTTTTATTTCATCTTGTACCTGAATTGATCTCTTCGCTCATTTTGTATCTATTCATATTTTTGCATTACATACCTAGGTCGTATTTTTTTACTAAAGATCATTATTCTCTATCTCTTTTTAGGGTTGGTATTTTTTTAATAAATCATAAAAAATTATTGTTTGTTGCTGCTTATAACTTTTTCCAAGATAAAATGAATCTGTTTGGATGATTTTCAGATGTGAATTGTAATGAAATTAATAGCCAATACTTAGCCGAATTTGGTTGCAACTAGCAGTTTGGAATTCGATTATCCTTGCAAATATGACATAGCTCAGGTTACGTCAGCGTCTTTCATTCAAAACGGGTTTTTCTTAGTGACAGTAATGGCACATTCTGATTTACTACAAGCACCGTCATATAAATTTGGAACAAAACCGTCATAGATGGAAGGTACTTTTTTAAATCTTCAAAATTTTCACTAAATTTTATTTAAAATAGCGAGATAATGTTTGGGCTACATTCACAGTGATATGTTGCATAAGAAAAATGTTAAATGTGGTCTTAGAATTTGCGTTTAAGGGAATCATTTGACTTTCAAACTTTAAAACCGCTCTCCTGAAAAACAACCATTTTTGAGAAATGCCGTTGTTGAAAGGAGTGAGCGATATGTTTCTGATTTTTGTCGGTTCTTACAGAATGCCCTGAATGTTTAATCTCGGGACCACCCTGAACTAAAGGGAGACCACAACGAACACTAAAGATCTGAGAAGAATGTAATGTGTTCGAAGGCTTGCTATGCTTTTGAATGGCTAACACTGAAGATCCCTCAAGCACGTATAAAACAAATCGAATAGGTACTTAATTTGTTCTATTTAATTTCCTGGAATGAAAGAAAGTCTGCATTCTCAACAAAGAGCCAAGATCAAAGTGAAGAGTGAGTTCGATTGATTGTGACAATTAATTGCACCATGTAAGGAAAACAGCACATGACGGGAGACGTTCGACGTCTATTATTATCACGGTTATTATTCTTATGCTACACTCGTGAATAGACGAGAGATCGTGCGTGCTCTTTACGGTCACGTTCTGCGGCGATGGCGCTGCGTTTATAGCCGATGTTCTTATTTAATTAAAAATATCCAGTCAACGGCGATGCCTCTGATGTGATGGCAATAATCATTAAAGGCAGTAGTGACTCGTATTTGTGACGGTGTGATACTAAAGTAGTGCCAATAAACCGAACCAGCATAATTGTTCGTCGAGCGTGGAATCCGATCTCGGAGTGAGTTATCTGTTATAAATGAAGTCAGCATGACGTTGACGCCGGCGAAAGGCAAACAAGAATTTTATAGATAGGTAGATTTGTTGAGAATGTATAGCGATAGACAACAATCATGAGGACAAGTCACTCGGTACAATCCAGAAGGCAGATCTTAGGAAATCACTTTTCAATTTCTCATCAGATATTTTTGATATATTCCAAGCCCTTCTCTCAGCGATCTAAGAACGGTGCAAATTATTACACAAAGGTTTATTCTTCTGTGTAGGTCACTCCCTAGCAAAGAAAACAGCTTTGCCATTGTCACTACCTACAAACCATATTTCGGCTCCGCAATCAAGTTTATTTTGAAGAAAAAGCTTCACACTAAATTCGAAAATTAGAGGGAGCCTTCAATATGAAATTTTATCACTGGTTGCTAAGGACCGCAAACTGAGTACAACTCAAAGAAACTAACAACTATCGCATTTTGGTCAGCTGAAATTTTAATGGAGATTAGGCGTCTTTTGTGATTCACACTCGTGTTTCTGATTTATCGTTAGTCCAACCCTTAAGCTTTCATGAGGAGTAAACAGTTGGTCCTACAGAGCTCTGGGTGGTCTCATTCGATTATAAAAATGCAATGGTATTTTAAATTGATGAAATGATATTAATTATTGTTGTTGAAATATTATTGTTTTGAAAATTTCTGCCCATAGTTTTCAACCCTTAGAAGTAACTGACATCAACCAAAAGCTTCGGGCACAACTAGACCCTGAATGGAGTCCACAAACCTAATTTCATCAAAATCGGTCTATGGTAACTAAGAAAAGTGCCGCGTGCGGCGGACGGACGGCAAAATATATATTTGATTTTTGGATTCTTCGTACCTTGGAACGTAAACCAACAAATTTTGAGGGGAGGTTAAACTTATTTTTCCTTGGTCAATTTTAAAGGATCATTATTGAAAATTATAAACCAAAATGCACATGTATTTGACATTCCTATTAATGCATACTGGAGGCAAATTTTATTTTGATTGGATATTATTGTGTTTTCTCAAGGGAAACAAATAATTGATAAAAGACAAGGAGGGACGCTGGTACCTACTCAAGTATTTTGGGAAGTTACATTAAGGTTATTAGGCGGACATTGAGTAAAATTCCAGTAATAGATATGGCAAAATTTAGTTCATTCTAAAGAATATCCGAAGATGCAATCAAATCGAAGCAATCAGGAAGGTATATGGAAAGATTTTTTGATCCATTAACATCAGCAGAAACCCCTCGCATGAGAATCTACCATCTTATAAAACATATTTTGAGGTTTTATTGACATATTCTGACAGTTGTTTTAGTGACCTAGGAATGACCCCCCACCCTTAACCAATTAAATTTCCGTTTGAAGCTTCGTCATCAAACCTTTCTATTTTAATTTTTGTTCGTTTGTTTATGCGAGGATAAGAAATATAAATTAATTGTATGCACATTATACTACTACAGCATTATGCAGTAATTGCTTAGAAAAGAGTTCTCCCCTCCAGCCATCCAAGATCTTCGATCAATCTTCAGGGCTTCAATTCTTAGAAATGATCTTCGTTCCTCGTCGTCTTGTCCTTATCATACTTCCTCCCACTCCAGATACTTCAAATTACTCACGAAGAAATAAGACTAGACAAGAGAAGAATGGGTCAAGAATAATCAGTGCAAGGGAGTTTGTAGGTACCAAGATATGTCTTATAAAGAGGAGGATCCATCAGTTCTTCCCTATGGTACTACCACATAAAGTACCATCCACCTTGCATCGTACCTTTCATTCTCAATACTATTCTCCACCCTTCATAGTATTCTCCTTTATTGTAATCTCCACCCTTACGATTGTACGATGAATTTCTAGCAAAACACAATGTAGGAGCACAAGCAAATCTGATTGCAAGAACATTCATCCAACCAGAATGCATAAGTCTCAGGCAATCGGAATTAAAGAGCCAGAAGGAGGAAAGGTTGAAGAGCGAGGGTAGGAAGGAGGCAGATATGGAAAGTTGATTCTGCCTTGAGATTTGATGGCGGATCATTGAGCGTGGGTACCCTCGATATCTTTGGGCGAATGGGGTGTGCGCATGTTTTCTTTTTAGATTTTTAATCGAAAGAAGACCTCATCCTGAGAATTTCGACACCAGCCGTTCTCTTTTTGAATGAGTAGATCTTTTTCTATGATTTTTCAAAGTTTCGAATTATTCTAAGGTCACTCGCCCCTCTCACCTGGGTGGGACCCCCCATCCAGCCCACTGTGACGTCATAAAAATTCGAAACTTTGAAAAATCATAGGAAAAGGTCTTCTCACGCTAGAAGGTCACGATTGGTGTTAAAATTTTCAGAATGAGGTCTAGTTTAGATTAAAAATAACAATAAACAGTTTTTCCGACCCAAGCCCTTCTTTGGCAGTCACCTCTTTCGAGGGTGTCACTGCAATAGTTCATAGCATAGTTCTTATTGTTTCCAATCTCCTAGTTCTTTTTCGTCCTATACCTGGTTGTCTTGAATAAAAACTCCATTTGGGTTGAGTTTTCTGAAATAGTATGGTCGGTGGAATCTGAGATGCTCGCCCTCTCTCATCAAAGTCAGCACCCACGCAAAGATTGATTAGTTATTCGCACGACATTCTCAACGTGAATTATAGAGCTGCAGGGGGGCCTCATCACATCGCATCGAAAAAGTCGCGGGGCCCCCGACCCCTCTACGGCCATTTCCCCAGCCCTCAACGTCTTTCCCTACAGCCTTCTGAATTATTACCGCGAGGAAAACAGTTTAATGAAGCCCATCACACGATCCCTCTGTCACGACCTCACTATTAATATAGACAGTCCAGCGGACGGTGGTTAAGAGAGGATTTCAAAAGACGATAAACAGAATATTGGATAGTCCCAACAGGCGATGGACGTTTCTCACGTTCAGATCAGTATGGAGGCGAGAAAGTAGCGTTAATCGGCTTCATCGTTTCACATACTGAGCGTCAGACCTCTACTATCAAATTACTCATAAAATTAGGAGGAGTTACTCACTCATATAAGTATGTTGAGGCGTGATATCATAGAGGAAAATTACATCATCAAACTCACCTGCAACAAAAAGAAACATAGATTTAATTAAATTAATATTCGTATTACAGGAGAGTTAAGTCGAAAAAGAGGATGTAACACTTATTTCCATGAATGAAGTAGTGAAAAGGTTTAAATCCCAAGGTGTATCTTAATTTTAATTTATTATTTTCAATAATGAACCTTTAAAATCGAGCAAGAAGAAAAAATCCCCCCCCCCCCCACACAAACACACATACTAAATTGGATGGTTCACGGTATGTAGAATTCGATAATCGAATTAGAAAAGGTACAATTTATTAGACGTTTTGTTATTTTCCTTAAGATCAGCCGAACATTTCTTCTTCTGATCCCCCTAAGGACCTGTGGTAGGTCGGGGGGATTCCGCCCTCATGGGCTCAAAGGGATCAAGACACGTGGGTGTTGTATTCTGAGTAATATCACAATAACAGCTCAGTTCACGGTAGTTGATTGTCTGGATGGTTTCATTCGTTCCTCAAAATTAAACACTAACTTGAATTGATGAAAAAAAGTCATGGAACATTAATTATCCTCATTAGAAAACGATTGACCCTACAGAGCTCCGAGTGCTGTCATTAGACTTCAGAAAGTCTTAAAAAATTTCAACTTAGTAATAAAACCACACCTTTATATCGCAGGTTTTCGAGCTAGGATATTTTGAAAATGTTTTTCCTCACTTTATAACCCTTAAAAAGGTTCAATCGAAACCAAAAACTTCGGGGCACAACTAGACCCCAAATGGAGCCGATATACCAAATTTCATCAAAATCGATCTACGGGAACTGGGCAAAGTGCCGCGAACGGAAGGAAATTTTTCATTCGCTTTTATGATTCTACACACCTTGAAAAGTTAACCATCAAATTTTGTGGGAAGAGAGGGGTTCGTCCTTTTTTTGACCCTTGCACGATTCGAAAGTTTCATTGTTGAAAATTATACACCAAAATTTTCCATCCGTCTGTCGTACGCCTTACGCGGTACTTTACATGGACCGATTTTGACCTAATTCGGTATATCGGCTCAATATGGGGTCTAGTTGTGCCCCGATGATTTCTAAGAGGCAAAAGTGGGTGAAAACGTCATAGTTCGAAAACTTTCGACATACTCAGGTACTATTGCTTCCGAGTCTACCAAGGTAGCGGAAGCTTTGTTTTCACTTTTCAAGGACGAAATAAAAAGTTCTCCAAAATCAAAATTTTCACTCGCGTTTTGCGTTTTAGACTTTTCTGAACAATTTTGGTTCCGTGTCTGTGTGTCTGTCTGTCTGTCCGTCTGTCATGAATTCCTTGTAACGCGCATAACTATACGAAGTTATTGTCCGATTTCGATGAAATTTTCAGGGATTGTGCGGGTTGGTGTGTAAACGATCCCCTATGAAAATCACCACCTTCGGACTGATAGTAGCTACTGCGCATGCGCAAACGTGAATTTCCTTGTAACGGCCATAACTTCTACATTTTCCATCCGATTTTAATGAAATTTTCAAGGATGTTACAGATTAGCTTGTTTTGATGTTTAGAGATTAACTACTGTGTATCGGATCATCTATACAATCAGGTTATGGATACGAGGAAGCCATGTGCCACACCCACTTGGCAGACTTTTTTTTTCATTAGGTAGATCAAAATAGCGACGATTTTTTGACACCACCCAGAGCTATGAGGGACCAACCGTGGCTAACGAGTGTAATCAATTTTTTAATTAGGGAATAAATAATTATTGACGATTCTCATAAATTTTGAGTATTGTTCAAGTAACTATGAATCATGGTTAAATTAGAGTTTATTTTGAAATTAATCATTATTACACGTGGCTGCCTACGAACCTCCTGAGGGACCCCTCGTTCCAACTGCCGTTTGCCAGTATTTTTGTTTATTTCTATTGAATCAGAGTCATTCAGTAGTGGTTTCTTAACAACCAAACTTCGTGAAGAAGGCACTCACAACTTTGGGATTAAGATGTTTTCAAGGTAGGACCGTTCTATCGAAAGGTAGGTATATTACCTAACAGCAAAGCCGAGTTCTTTTCAGACGGGTGAACAATAATAAACTGTTATGTAACAACTTGCAGATTAAATTCTCACAAACAAAGTTGTGCAAAATTCGTCATGATCGTTTTTTTCTGAAACCATCGAACGCCACGAAACTTGGACTATACTTTCCTTATTATTAATTCCTGAATTCCTTTGAATTCGACCTGCAATTAGGTTAATTTGATCCAACTTTTGAAATACATCAGAAACACAAGCATAATTGAAAGCACAATTTCATATGAACCATTTAGAATTTTGAATACGTCGTTACAAGAAACGTTACAAGATCATGAACGTACAGTTTAGGACATAACTTTGAATTTTCAGCGGAAACTAATAAACACTTTTTTATGACAAGACAATTTTGTCTTAACTCCATTCCTAACGGATTGATTTGTGGCTGGTCTTATTTGAATCAGCACTAAAAATACATTAAAAAAAACAAAACCATCCAAAGTTTGCATAATCTGATCGATGAACCCTTGAGTTCCTGACTTCAAGGCTAATCTTCTACGGATAAACAGGCGAGTTTCTAATGGAATGCTGATATTCATAGAAAGTGAAATTGCATTGCTGATTTTGCTGATTTACTTTGCACTAGCGCATACGTTCGTCCTCTATGCATCATTTCCCCATCACCAAATTCATTCGATACAGATGAAATTTACGTATATCATGCGGATTGGCTCTAGTGACCCACATCAATCAGAATCACAGTAATCAATGAGGCCACTCCAAAATAGGCTGGCATTATCAGTTCATAACTACAATTTGACTGCGGCAGAATGCAACCCATGATACATAACGAGTTCTCTTCGTCGAATGTTCGAAGAGCTTCAAGTCAGTGGTCAGCTACCTACCAAACAAATTTGAGGCCACCCAAGCACAATCAAACAAGGAATGTATTTTACAAGTATCTTGCTGGCTTACGCTCCTACAGTCCTCTCCATCACGTGCGATGACCAAAGCCCCTAGCGCGTCTGGTCCCTTTGTTTTTTAATTTGTGTCTATTGATCGATTATGTATTGACGCTGTGTGAGTTGAATACTGATCTCCATGCCTACAGTTAATTAAAGAGAAGGCATTGTAAACCAGAGCCCATGTTTTTGTGCTCCCTTCCCCGTTCGCTTCATATCCCATCGTCTATACACCTCCCCACTATCTATAGATATATCTTTCATCGGCTTCACAACTCTTTCGTCTGATCACTACACAAACAACTGATCGAATTCCGTTTATCTTTCTTTTGATGGAGCGTATGAGACCGATAATTGCTTCGTGAAGTCATCCCTTCATCGTGGTACTACTATTTCCTAGAGTGCTTAAACCTCAACTCCAGAATTTCAATCCTTGAGTAAATTTCTGAATGAAACGAAGTAAATACCTAAATTTTAGGAGGGGAATGTGGAATAATAATTTTTTCTGGATGTCACTGAAACTATGTCCACGAAGGTATCTATTTTGGGCACGTCCGAATTCAAGCAAAAATTTCAAAATTAGGCAACATTTACTGAGGAGTGAATTATAAAAGCTAAGAATGAGGGATCGTTTTACCTACGGTGCCAACCTCTGAAAGAGCTGTCAAGGAGTGGCATCAACTGGGTTTTGCAACAACTGAAGTACCCTTAAGTTCGGCTAGAAAGCATTTTAATTACTATGGCGTTTCTATTGGTTCCATGATTACATAAATAAATGGTGTCCAAATTTCCATTTGTAGTGGAAGAAAATCTTGGAGGCAAAACATCACGGGAACTGAAAAAATATATTGGTATGTCATCAAAACATTATACCATAGTTTTTGATTGTTACTAATAATGACATAACCGTCGAATTCGACGCAGCATTGTAGCTGTCAAAGACATGGAGATATATAAATTATGACAATAATATTTGAATTTCTTAAATTTTTATTGAAATGCATTTCAACTACAAGACAAGTACTACATTGTAAAATACAATAGTAATGAAAATGGAAATCAAAGAGGTGTGTCTGTTCAAAAACGAAAAACCATGAAGTTGGATCTCCACTGGAAAAATTGGGAAATTCAATCAGAATGTTGAGCGCTCACGTTAGTTCAATCACACGTTCCTGATGAAGTGTGTCAATTTCATTGTCTCTTGTATATTTTAATTTTTCAATTCAGAGTCTGCATTTTGCCTAGTTTGGGGTATTTTTGCTTAACTATTACAAGTGATGGATGATGAAGCTTTTGCTACCCTGATGAGACGCGAAAAAATAAATATTGTTCCACCGAGGACGCCGCTGTTTTAATTGTGGCTTCATCATAGGGAGTCAATCATAGATAATAACGGTCCTATTCGATTACAAATCGGTCAACTTTACCCCTGAAGGAGTTGAGCAGACGTTGAAAGAGCGTGTGACTGTTGGCTGTTCAGATGCATCATTATGAAGGGGTGTGCGGACGCGTGGTTCACTCCCCTCTCAGAATACTCTTATGACCTATCCGCCCTTCGGCCCTGCCCACCCTTCCCTAAACCCATTATGCCCCAATATTTATGAATTAAACCTCTCCCTTAGTTCTCTTGTCCAAGCTAGGAGTGACAGTTACCATTCTGAACATCATTTCCCCTCTAACGCAAGATCAATGCTGCGATCATCTCACTGGCATATTTCCACACGTTACACGTTATTTCTCAAAATACACAGTGAAAAAACGAGAAAAAACACGCCATATAAATAATGCCATAGATTATGACATTCAAATATTATAATGAATCGAAAGGGACCAATCAGTTCGACCGAAAGAAGTCCGTTATTTTACAACGTATGAGAAGTTGGGATGAGCAAAAAAGAAACACAAGATAGTTCTGTATGAAATAACTAAAATATTCTAATATTAAAAATGATACAGAATAATTTATTTTTTTCCGTATATAATCTTACGCTAAATCAAATCAGATCAATAAGGATACTATGTAGTTTCGGAGATAGGTACATCTAAAATTTTTAGTTTTGATCTTAGGCACGGAACTCCGTAAATGGTACCATCGGTCTAGGGTTGTTCTCATTCGATTGAGCATTGAAAAAAACAGACTTGTGCCTGTTAGGAACTTCTGTCTACAACGTGTAGTTCTTAAAATTGAAATAAATAAAAATAGAATATTCTAGAGTTTTCTTTTTTTCATTTTTTTAGAGTTTTCGAGTTTTTTGAGTTTTCATTTTTAAATTTTCATAGGACGATTTTTAAGACTAACATAAGACAACTCGAACTTACAACAACTATACAGTAGATTTTTCAATAATTCAGGGAACAAATCATCACGAACAGGTCCGTACTTTTGCCACTTTTGACTGACTTCAAAAGCGCCGCAAGGCGCCTGAAGGAGAAGGTCTTTCTTTCCGGTGTGTCGCGGGACGACGATTTTTTTTTTTTTTTGTAAGTCCGAACACCTTGCATTTCTTTATTCCGGTACCAATCTGACTGATTTTTACATTAATACAATAATAAATGGTAGATCAGCATGAAATTGCCTGTAAGAACCCATATCTATAACTTCAATTTTCGTTTTGTCAAGTGAATTCAGGTTCTGTCGAAATTTGAACCTCATACTATACCTAGCTGAATAAATAAATTTAAAAAAAGTTGCTGCTAAACTGCCAACAGTTGAGTCTGCACACCAGTCAGCTAAGTCGTCCAAGGAATAAAAGCACACTCTTGAATATTTAAAAAAAAACTTGTAAATATTTGCAACACAACACAAATTATCCGCACCTAACCAATTATGAAGATGGTGTTGTAGTGGTCTTCAACATGCTCCACCCCTATGAAATAGTAAAAATCGTATGATTTTTCATCGTTCTTTAGTCCTCTTCTATCTCGACGCTTGGATTTTTCAGGACGTCCACAATAAGACTTGGGACACACACCTATGAGTGTATATGACGAAATTCCACGTACTCTGCCCAGAACTCAGTTTCCAAACGATTTCCGTGGTTATGTTTTTCGACGCAGAAATCATACAGTTGTGCATTACGTCGCCGTAAATTCAAAATTTGAGTTTAAGGGGGTTATTCAGAGCGTTATTTGTATAAAATAAGGTGGGTTATGGAGATACATTAAGAGCGCTACCTAGTCATCAATTCTCTTCCAATTTGAGTGTTAATTTTTCTATTTGACTCAGACAACTTTCCAGTAGCACATTACTAAACGGGAGTATTGGAATTAGTATGTGAATGGGAGGATAATATTTACAAAATAGTTACACAATTTTTTAATATTTCGGTTCTTATTAATGGAATCCAAACTTTGAAATTTAGGAAATTTAATCAATATACCTTTGGGTTATCAAGAATTATTCTTTGTGCCACTATGGAATAAATCAGAGGTGTCACTATGGAGCCAGGACACCAGAAACCACGTATTTCGATGGGTTTTGGGATGATTCACTTTGAATACAGAAGTGATCTCCAAAATTTCCGATTTCAAAATATCAAGTTTTGGGCTCTTATCATACTAAAAGACGTACTAACTGAATTATATTGGATGAAGCTGTTTTGTGAAGTTGGAAAGTGAATACAAATATAACTAGTTGAAATTGGACTAATCTTTCTCCTATGGGACGTCCCCTGGAATGCATGCATGCATTTTCTTTTCATGCAACTACTTTGTAATTTTTTCCACTTTATTGTACTCACACCTTTCTTTTTATCTAAATCAAAGAATTTCTTAACTGGTGGACAATTTCCTACAGAAATGGTTTATGGTGCGATTCGGAACAGAGAAATTACTTTTGAACCACTCTATGCCGAATTAGAAGTTATATTGTCTGTTAACCGGCTCAAGCAAGGAAGAGGCTGATATTAAGGGTCGCTCTGTCGTGCCCTCTCGATTTCCAGGTCCCATCCGACTGGACGGGAGGGAGCACTTACCAGCCTGGCCGCTGCCTAGTCGACCGCACCACTGAGTCAATCAACAGTTTTTCAACAGATTTTTTATTGTCTGTACCTACTAGATTCCTGCGCCCTTTATCACGTCCCGCTACGCCCTCCGACCCCCCGCCGTGCCACCCTCGCCCTCCCTAATAACTCCCTACATCTCCTGTCATCGTCCATTTTATGCCTATTATATATTCGACAGCCCTCCCACTTATTTTTTGCTCTCTTCCACCGCACACAGTAAGAGATGTGGAAATAATCCTACGGTAACTGATTGATAATTTCTTTCAGCTGAACATACACAACTCAAAATTTAACCTCGTCATGCTTGAAGTGAACTCTGTTTAATACAGTAATTCGATCAACATCAGGTTAAGTGAGTAGGTTACGCAACAGCGTACTTACTGAGAAATATGCACATCGACTTTTAGCGACTTTTGACAAGAGAATTTACCAGATATTTTGAACATTACATAAATATATCAAACATTGTTCAAGGTAATTTAAAAAAAAAGTCTTTTAAAGGTAATTTAAAATTAAAGTCTCATTTGGGCAGCAAGAGTAAACGGGTGAATTTTCAAATAAATATTTCAATTGATTTTTAGTCGTCCTTAAACCATCAAATTTATTAACATCAAATTTATTTACTACTTAAAAGTCCCGTTGATACCTAAATACTGGGGACCTCGAAAAACCAGGATTTTTCTTAAAATTCACCCTTCGGAGTCTGTTTTCTAAAAATGCTGGACGATGACGTCACACTATAAAATGACGGTCCAATGACTTTACTGGTCGACGTAACTTTGAAAATCCATATAAAATATAGAATTGAAGTTGATCTCAAAATGAGATAGTTGCATAGGTCGGAATTTCGAATTTTTGACGTCAGATTCAAGTTTAGCGCACTTGAAAACGTTCTTGTACCAGTTTTCAGTTCGAAATTCAATTCAGTTTAGCCGAATTCCCATAAGGAAATATCGTCCTCACATGTGATGGAAGGAAAGATTCGACACTCTAACGTCACCTGGCAAAAATAATCTCTCAATATCGCGCGTTGAGGTCACTGTAATCGAGGTGATTCAAGTCAGAAACATTGGAATAAGGATGAAAAATAACGGTAATGGTTGAGAAAATACATAATAATAGTATGTCGCCACCCCCTCAGTAAAACCCAGATAAACTACCAGTAGCTGATAGTACAGGGCTATCCAGGTTGGAACTCCATGCGTTGCACCCTGGAAGAAGAGGAGGAGGATCTCCCTAGTTACTTCTTCAGTGGAGTTAGTCGGGCTTAGAGCAAGCGAGTGAACTGACCAAAAGAGTAGTTTCGGCGGTTTTGTACTATCTATGTGATCGATTTTTAATCCGTTTTGAACCAAGTTATTTTAAAATACAGTTGTTTCTTTATACGCGAGAGATATATGATCCGGACAAGAGGAAATACCGGAGAATGGAAGAAGAGTTATCCCATTTCAATTATATGTATTTTAAGTTTCATCCTCTGTATATTTGAAAATAACACCTCCTAAATCAAAAATTCGACTATCATATTGGGATTCAGAGCGTTTTGAACAACTTTGGTGTCGTGCCTATGTCAGGTCGATCCTCGTCTTGAGCATCATAATCTCAGCTGGGCATCATGGCTAACCTTGAGCGAAATTTGGACGGAAATTTGGGGCTGCGCTTCAAATTAATGTACATTGATTTATTCATGATCTAACGAGTGAGAGCCATGTTGTGAGTGAAAAAGTAAAATACTGACTTCATAATCGTGTTGCTGTTGGTTGACATAAAAAGCAAGTAAAATGATCGTAAAAATCAAATTTTGTATTTAAGAAATTAATCCGTCGTACTTCTCAATCATTAACAATTTCACATTATCCATGTTACCTATTCCACTTTGGAAGCCATACCCTAGTACCTACTGCCCAATCAAAACGGCAGACGGTTTTATTTGAGTTATTTGTGGTTTTCATTACATTTTTGAGTCCCGGGAGTACCTAGTATGGGATTACAAACCCTAGTTACAACGGGTCATATCTCTACCACGTTCATGACAGGTTCTGTATCGAAGTATGATCGAATCAATAGCATATCGATCAAATACAGGATACACGAAGTAGGTAATCAACTGGTGGAGGATAGACTTGCCAAGGAGAAACTGCTTCATAATTGGAGGCTATTCGAATTTCACCGATTTGTCAATTATGAGGGATAGTGGTTCAGCATCAGCAGTGGTGGGGATGGAGGTGAGGAAATTGGTCCAAACCTGTGTTGAAAAAATTACCCTGGAAAACTCCACCGAAGCACCTTTGGACAAGTTCAATGTGGACTCAATTGGTTGTACAAATCAAATCCATCCAGCCTCGTGCAGGACGAGCTGGCATTCTTCACCAACCACAAATATTTCATTTCGAAAGCTGTGTGATTAGTACCAATGCGAGTGAGCGCATCCACCCAGGATTCGGTCTTCAGAGTGCCCATCGGCAGGACCCAAAGAAGGGGCTACGAAAGCGCACTGGTGACCGTGCAGCAAAGAGAGCGAAGCTGAGAGTCTGGCGGGACGGGACGGCTGCGCCTGGTCCCAGCTCCGGTGACCTCGAATCGTAACCTCTTCCCCACCATCTAGTTTCCTTGTTGCTCCTTCTGCTCAGCGCTTCTGGTCTGCAGCCGGCAGGGCGCAGTGAAAAGTCATAAAATTCGCGAGTTCCACGGATTCACACAAGTCTCAAGCCGTCGTGAGGTAACAGGCACTGGTTTGCAATCTCTGCTTTATCGGTTAAATAACGAAAGCCTTTCGGGATTTGCAGTGGAATATTGATGAAACACTGAATTATTACTCAACACTTTATTATTTGTCTGTATAGATAACTTGTCAGCAAAGAACGCGGCTTTTCAATCAACCATATCAGTTCATACAGTTCATTTTGACAAATGGCACCAACGAGCAATAACATCGGTAGCCAAGAATTCTTCGCAACGGAACAGGTTCTTCGTTTCTAAGGAATCACAACTGAGTGACAAGAAATTTAAATCGAAAAAAACGAAAAATATCCCATTTGATCAGCAAAAAGTTGAACGAGCTTTGTCTACCAGTGAACATTCATTTACGTGTCATAGTCATGTTTCTGATTTTTTCCTACAACGCTAAAGTCCTCTTTGGTCTCGCAGAGCTATGGGTGGTCTAGTTCCATTCTAATTATTGATAACTATTTTCAATATCTATATAAATATTCAATTCTATATTTCTGTCTTCAATAGGGGGGATCAGAATTGGTTCTGATAATGTCGCTCATGGCTTCTTATGTGGAGACCACATGGGACCCATGTGGAGAAGGGTTCACCAACGACTCGACACGAAAAATTACCGTGGCATGTGATCCTGCTCGCGAGTGGTCAACAATTCAAATGATTTCACAATTCGACTGACCCTAACATCGGTGATGTCAAACGGCTCATTTGACCAGCTAACAGCCGTTTATTGCAGTCAGTTCTATATTTATATTCGTCAATACCTATTTTAAAATCTGAAAAATTAGTAATTCTATACTGGAAATTTTCGAGTTAGGGACTTTTGAAAATGTCA
Organism: Apolygus lucorum; assembly: GCA_009739505.2. NCBI lineage: Eukaryota > Metazoa > Arthropoda > Insecta > Hemiptera > Miridae > Apolygus > Apolygus lucorum. Next base: position 104,267,297 of record CM019167.2, on the reverse strand, counting down.
TCCCTTATTTTTCACACCTCAGAAAAGGCTAACAATTACATGAGCCTCGGAGCACAACTTGACTTCCATTTAATCAATTTCGGTTCATGGGGACTTCATAAAAGTTCGGTGTGTCATTGCGAGACCTTCTCAATTAAACAACCATAATAAACACTTATTTAAATTACCCACACAGCTTTTACATTCATGAATGTTGGAACGGATCAGTTCATTCCACTGCAGAGTTGTTTGATTATACAAAACGAGCAAGAAAATTAACTCCAAAGGATTTCCATGAATTACGTAAACTGATCTGTAGCAGTTTCTCCAGGAAATAAAGGAAAAGTAGTTTTTGAAAACCCCCTAAAAAGACTCTGTCATTAATCCCTCCTGCCAAGTTAATTTCTTCTACTATATTGCTGATTTTATTTTCAATTGGTCTTTTCAACTTCACGCCCTCATTTTCATCCCTTTCTGGACTCCTTTATTATGTAATCACATACATAGAATCAAAAGTCCACCGTCCACTTTGTACCTGAAGAGCATTTTGGTACAAAGGGTGCCTTCAGTCAAATAGCATTTTCAATTTTGAACCAAAAATTTTCTGTTTCCTTGCCTAAATTACGAAATTGCTACCTAATTTTATGTAACAAAATAATTTTATTGTATCACCGTACTTTGTGGTAAGGAGCCATTATTCTTCCTACAAATATTCCGATGACTCACCATCCTAATATAATTTCAATAACAACTCGATCGTTATTCAACCCTCAACAATTTGGATTAACCTTTTAATCGAGAAAATCGTCTGCCAAGTGCGAATGGCATTTAGTTTCCTTCGTATTCGTAATAATTATCATTGTTTAGATTATCCGGTAACGATAGGGAATTGCGATAACAAGACATCACTGCTTATACATTTCACTTATGCCATGCTCAGTGAATAATAATATGATTAAGATGAAATCCATAAAGTTAGCTTAAAACGTCAGTCCCTAATTACCCTCCTCTTTGGTTCTCTTCAAATTTGGATCTAAATTCGCTATTTCTCAATTCTTTATTCAGCACGGTCGATGAAACCCCTACGATCCCTATTTTTAGGCTACGATTTTCAAACAGTGTAGAGAGAGAGAGTTGAAGTGAAAATGCAGGCGTCATAAATGTACAACATTCCCCTCTCTCAAATTCCATATACAGGAGCGAGAGAGTTTGTACTCCTATGACGTCACACGCTTCTTCCTCTCTTCTATATAATACCCACTTCTCTTCATTTCCCATCCTAGCGCACCTCTTGCGAAAGCTCCTTAGTATTACATACTAATAGAGAGATGAAAAGCAGCAAGCAAATTTCCAATATTTTTTTCTTTTTTTGGTTTAAATGGAATTGAATTTCAAGCCAAAACTTCGTCAGTGTTACAAGGCTGAATCATGTTGACTGCCCCATGCACCTAAATTGTATTATAATCAAGTCAGGGGTCATCCGACACACGAGAATCGCTATCAAAGTACCTTTTCACATTAATCAGAAAATTAACAGATCGCAGCAACTCTCCTGTGTTCAAGTTTTCATTGGTCTTTTCCAAAGAGCAGACGGCAAAGGAGAAGTGAAAGAAGAAGAGAGGCTATTACGAGAAACCCAAGCAGGTTCACCAGTCAAGTCCTCACGGCTAATATATCTTGAACACTCGTTTTAATATTGAGGCGAATGTTAGAGAAGGAGGGTAAGGTAGAAACGCATTCCTTCTTAAAGGTTACCCACCGCTTTCTACGATAGCTTCACCCGAGCTTAGGTCCCAATACTTCAGATAGCACGTACTCCTCCATCGAGTAGGTTCGCCGGGTGAATGATGTAAATTATTGGTGGTATCTTCTTCTAACTAATAATTTTCAATGAAGGATTCTTTTCATCGGATTAGCTGATACTTATTTGAAAAATCGTTGATTATTCATAGTATGGAATTTGTTGGTCGTAAAAACCGTGAGATAATAATTTATTATACTAATAACCGGTGTACATTGTGCCATTCCTCACCTAATGGTATAGAACCCAATGTTTGTTCGTCAGTCTTTAGCCAAGCCGCTGAAGCAATTTTGATGAAGAATGCTCTAATGTGAACAGTAAGTTCTGGAGATGGTTACTATCAATTAATGATTTCACGTAGCCTTGTCCTTCATAGTGGATAAGGCTTTCTGCAATGACTTGGCCCAATCAAGATAGTCGAATAACGTATTCAACAATAACAATCACTGTTGTTACGATACACCTGTTGGTTATACTTATAACTAGAACTTTACAAGACGATTTCAAAAGTCTGAAAGTTTCGCCGTTCAGATTCTATCGTACTCAATACTTTTTTTTAATTTTTGATTTAAAATTCGGAATCGAAACTTTCCAGTATATTTGTATCAACATGGAGTACCGAATTCAAAAGATTTTCTGTTTCCCTGTAGTGAAGTACATCGGTTTGTAGCTACAATCCGGCGAAGTGCCCAATAAACTGCTTGGAACAGTTCTGCACATCTCCAAAATAATTTAGAACGGCTCTGCAAAATTTCGCCTATTAACTCATGGTGCATACCGGGAACCTTTCTTCCTAAAGCACATTTGGCGTTGCTATGCGGTAAGTGCGCAAAACGTTGATGCACCAAGTGGTAGCACACATTAGAACTTCCATAGCGTCCAGTGAATAAAGTAGTTTAACCCTACTTGAAATACGGTAGTCCTGAATTTCTAATAAGTATGTTGTTTGGGGATAATGATTTACCCATTTATGACTTTTCAAAATGTGTTTTAGTCCGTCTGTCTGTCCGTCTGTCCGTCCGCCAACCCTCCTAGCCGTCCGCCAATCTCGGACTCTAGGCTACCTAGTGACCTGCTGTTTTTGCTAGGTAATAGGGTATGAGCTCCAGATTTACGTAATGAATATTTCTGTGGTACGCGGAAATGAGTTGGAATCATTTTTTAGAGCAGCAGTGTATTATTTATCCGCCGTTTGAACATGTACCTACATACATCAATATATTTCAGAGAATGAAGGAACACAGCAAAAAAAGTCTTGGAATATCCGTTAACAAATATGTTCAATTTAAAAAAGAAAAAGTCTGCCAAGTGGGTGTGGCACATGGCTTCCTCGTATCCATAAACCGATTGTATAGATGATTCTATGCATAGTAGTTAATCTCAAATCATCAATCTCCAAGAACCTTCCACTACCCTCATAGAGGACTCTACACGTCAACCCGCACAATCCCTGAAAATGTCATCGAAATTGGATGAGAAATGTAGAAGTTAGGGCTGTAGCAAGGATTTAATGACAAACACACAGACAGACAGATAGAAATACACGTAACCAAAATTGTTCAGGAAGGTCTGAAACGTAAAATGCGAGTGGCTCATTAAGTCATGAGAAACCAACAGTAACCTATTCAAAGGAAATGAAAGTGAAGAATAATTGTATGTTAGTCGCAGATGTTTGACTTTGATGAGGGGGGGGGGGGGGCATATGTTTGCTCTGAGAAAATCAACAAATCGTTTTTTATTGTGCTCATTTATAAGGAAATTCTTCTGAGGAGTATAATTCAACGTAGTTCGGATCCTATAAATCGGACCCTATAAATCGTCCCTATACCTGGTAAACCATGCAAGTCGAGTTTATCAAATTTTACAGGGGACACTAAAAACTGAATCATTAAGTTTTCATTCCATATACAATAAGTTTTTTCGTTCCATTCCATAAAATTGGTGGTAACAGTACTATTTCAAAGAGCCTGAGACTAATTTCATCAAAAGACTTAAATTTCATCAAAGCTGATTAAATTGTCTACAATTCTCATTGTCAGGACTATCTGCTGAGACAATGTCCCGAGTTTTTGCCGCGCAAAGTGGGGAGAAAAAAATGTTAACATTTCAAATTCATAATCTCCTGTTAGTCCCAAAAAATATATTAAAAAATCCAGGACTACCGCATAACATGTAGATTGAAGCCCTCTATTTTCATCTTTATTCACTGGACTATTCATATTCTCCCATCATACAATACGTATAGATTGTGATATACATAATGAATACAGACAGGTTAATGTTGCTCAATAAATAATTTAGAATAAGGGGCTTCAACCAGTATTGATGAGGCCATGAATACATAATGCAGTGGGGTACAAGTAGTCAATAACTTATAATGGACGTGCAAACATAACTCGCAAGCACTTTCAAGAAATCGCTAACACTGCTATCACTCATGAAAAAAGAAAGAAACACTGGTTTCTTCAAACCTATTAAATATGAAACACCGGCCGTACATTCGACGGACAATTATTTATTACTTCTTCCTCGTTGAAGAGTCACTTCAGTGATTTCATTGAGACAAAGAAAAAAGTACTTGAGCAAATTTTCAAAGAAATCTTTTAAGCTTTTCTTCCATGCATCCACCGGCATGCTACTTCCCTACTACCACTCGCCTTTTCAAGCATCTATCTCAGCCAAGTACACAAAATACGCAAAGGTACGTTTATATTGTTTAAAGTATAACTGAAAACGCAGATGTTGAGCTTGTTCAGTTGAAGCAGTAAATTATTCGGCTTTACGAGTTTAACCCTACAAATACGGGGAATATCGCCACATTTAAAGTTTTCCGTTTATCCTAACGAGAGCTAACACGTTGTCGGTGCAGATAGCTGGCAAGTTTTCAGCGCCTCGAATGTTTAGCAAACATTTCGGTCTTGAACAGGGCAGGGTACCGTTCATGCAGTCTGAGTCTACACACAAGAAAGCCGCTAACGAGCTCCTATTTTACGGTATTTGAATAGGTCACCTAATTGGGCTTTCAGGGATCTATAAGCTATGAGCTGTTAAGAAAGTTTCTTGGATGCTAAATGTTGGGGAGAACAAATCCACCGCAGAAAGGTAGAGATTTTCCACCCCTTCGATCCATTTGAACTACGAGTTCAAACAACCCTCCTCCCAAAGATCTAACAACTTCAACCCTACATTCATTTTTTCAAACATTTTTATTGTTTGATGTGAGTGAGGGAGCTGTTATTTCGAATGAAGGGCTTCTAGAATAAACCAAAACTCCAATTGAACTAACTCTATACATGATAAAGGGAAGCTTGGCGCAACAACAATAAAAAACGTCTGCCAAGTGGGTGTGGCACATAGCTTCCTCGTATCCATAACCCGATTACATAGATGATCAGATGCATAGTTGTTAATCTCAAAACACCAATCTCTAAGTACCTTCCACTACCCTCATAGGGGACCATCTACACGCTAATCTGGACAATCCTAGAAAATTTCATCAAATTTGGATGGAAAATTAAGTGAGTAGATGTATGTGATTGGATTAAAAAAGTACTTAGCCTTGGCTGGGATTCGAACCCGCGACCCCTGGGGGACAGTTGAAGTTACGGCTGTTACAAGGAATTCACGTTTGCGCATGCGCAGTCGCTTCTATCAGTCCGGGGATGATGATTTTCATAGGGGACTATCTACAACCTAATCCACATAATCCCTGAAAATTTCATCGAAATCGGGTGGAAAATGTGGAAGTTATGGCCGTTACAAGGAATTCACGTTTGCGCATGCGCAGTGGCTACTATCAGTCCTAAGGTGATAATTTTCATAGGGGACCATTTAAATACTAGTCTGTGACATCCCTGAAAATTTCATCGAAATCGGATGAAAAATGTAGAAGTTATGGCTGTTACAAGGAATTCACGTTTGCGCATGCGCAGTCGCTTTTATCAGTCCGGGGATGATGATTTTCATAGGGGACCGTCTACACACCAACCCGCACAATCCCTGAAAATTTCAAAGAAATCGGACAATAACTTCGTATAGTTATGCGCGTTACAAGGAATTCATGACAGACACACAGACAGACAGACACGGAACCAAAATTGTTCAGAAAGGTCTAAAACGCAAAACGCGAGTGGAAATTTTGATTTTGGAGAACTTTTTTTTTTCGTCCTTGAAAAGTGAAAACAAAGCTTCCGCTACCTTGGTAGACTCGGAAGCAATACCAAGATTACGCTATGCTTTTTACGTACCTACCAATTTATACGTGTATAGTAAGTATAACATAAAAACCTACTATATTAATGGTATCCCAAGAGACGAGTAAAGAAAGTGCATAATGCGATTGAATATTTACCTACAAACAATAATAAGTTGAGAAATAAACAGGATACAACCATACAACCATACAACAAAGAAGGTTTCCCAGAACAAGGCTGGAATGTCTTGACAGGTAGTAGAATTATTTAGCGGTATCCAGATGTACCTGTGTAACTCCAGAATCTTGAAAAATACTTTGAGTGATTTCTATCATATTATGTACAAGTTGGTACAAACTTCAAGGTAGGTATTTTTGGTGTCAATACAGTAGCAAAAAATTTAAAACAACCCTGAGGACCACTCGATCCATTTTATTAAGTTAAATATGAATACAATTTATTAGCATAAATATAAGTGCTGCGACTACTACTACCTACCTATTAATGTTTGTTTGGAAATTGTGTCGTAGTTTCCCGTTTTAATACCCGAATTACTATCAGTTTGAATTTTCCCACGAAGGTATGAGTTAGAGGGTGGAACTGACGTCATTGGAACAAAGTAATTAGGAAATCAAAGAAAATACGAATTGAATCTAGCCAAAAGATGGGTAGTATAAGCCTGGCCAAGTAAGGCGCGAAAGTAAGATTCAACGAGTAGTAGGACGCTGCAAATTATGCAGGATGTGAGACTACTAAGACTGAGTCAAGTAGTGATCCATATACACTCACTATGGCGACCAGAGGACATGGTAGTAAACTATCAATCAAGACTTGGTTGGAGGCCTTTAAACACCGCTGTAACGGACAAGAAAACTGCTATATTGAGGTAATTATTGGGAATTGAAAACCCACTAATCATCGGCGGTGATAGCCCCTACTTACTTGAAAATCACTGATGTTAGCCCAATAGCTACTTGGCCGAAGTCTTTCTGCCATGAAGCGTTCCATTTATACAAATCCATCGAGCCGCCGAAGAAGGAATAATTAATGAGGCGCACCGGAATCTATGTTAATAGCACCCTAACCAGCGATCCACTTAATCATTACGGCTAAGAAGCGAATTAAAACCTTTTCGATTCAATTAACTCAATCAGGAGTTCCCGAATAAAGTTTAAATCATCCTGCGTGATCGATTTATTCTCCGTCGGTATTATCGGAGCAAATAAATCATAGTGTTAGTTAAATTGAGAATCGTGCTAGCTATTTGTCATCAGTTCCTCCAGTCGTCATTCTTCTGGAGTCCTTCCATCCAAAACTATCTATGCCAACTTCCCTAGGAAAGGGGAAGTAAGGCCCCCTTAATTTTCCTCGCTGGGCCAAGCCCTAACCTCCCTCTTTGGGCTAGACACCAACTTCCTCAAGTGAGCTAGGTCCTCAATTTCCCCAGCGGGCTAAACCCTATCCTCCCTCTATGAACTAGACACACAAACTAACTATTCTCAGTGACCTCTCTCACTCCCCCTCTTCCCTCCTCTTTCCCTCACTTTTCTTTATAGATTATTATATTATGTTATGAATTATATTATTTTATTATATGATTATTTTTATACGTACAACGAAATCGAGGATGTAAAAACTTATGTTTGCCAAGAGGGATGGAAGAGAGGGCCACTTGGCCCTAATCCCTCCCTGTTTTTTTAAATAAACACGTTCAATCAATCAATCAACTTCCCCGGTGTGCCGGAACCCCCGAAATTACTACATGGGCTGGACTCAAACTCCCCTTAGGTGACCCCAGCTATCCTCATTGAGCATCCCTTTCATACATTGGTGGGCTAGACCCCATTCATTTAGTAAAATATATTCATGATCCTAGAAGCGGAGGTAGGGGTTGTTCAATTGTGTTCGTTACCAATTGTAACAAGTCCTCCTATATAAATAATTGTTGTTCTGTTGTCACAAATTCCTATTCAAAGTCCAATTTTGGGGGAAATTTGGAAAAAGGGTTTTTGTAGTTTCCTATTGAATTTGTCAGGACAGACACGTCGGTAAGCTCCAATTACTGAATATGTAGTAAATAAGCATTAAAATATTCCTAAACCTGATCATATACAAATACCGTATTTATGTGCGTAGGTACCTAATGTGTTACTAAAATATGCCATGAGGAACGAGCAGTAGAATGTTTAGAATTTCGAACGATTCTAAACATCCATGGACCTGATGACTGAGTCCACTCTATCATAGGAAGCTCCCAACTTGGCAGACGATTTTTATAAATAAATTTGTGAATTATTCTTAATTTTTTCCAGAAGAACTACCTTATATGAAACTAAGTTTGTGTTTCATGCAAATTACATGGCTGGGCTGATTTTCGTCATCAGCAATTTCAAGATTTAAATCTGGGATCGTACACGTAGGATCATAAATGACTTTGATTGAGTAAACAGCTTGCAAGTTGTCTAGCCAATCGGATCATTGTTGACATTTGCTGCACCCCAATTGCCAGTTTTCTATAAATTTGAAACGAAGCTCAGTTGTGGTCCACTCTGCGCCGTGCAAGGAGATTGAGGCTCACGTTTGTTAAGACCCGGAGTGACGGCCTACAGTCCGACCCGAGTTTAAATATGATTGAATTAAACTGGGCCCTTCCTCTGTCCCCTAGAATAAATATGGCGGATTAGGGCGCCCTCCTTAGGCCGCTCACGCCGCTTCCTCTCTCCCTTCCGGGCTTGTGTGCTTGCGAGTTCTGGGACTTCTATGCTAACAAGAATGACTTGGAGTAGAAGCGTCAATGCCAGCGGAAGTGGGACAAAGCTTAAGGTGGTAGGCCCTGACGAGACGCCACTAATCCATGTTTGAACGAAATCTTTACAAATGATTGGTGTTGATAGATAATGAAGGGTGAGAATACTAACCATACCCGCAGCAAAGTTTCATTTTGGCGTTTAGGAAATATCAATCACTGATTTCCCCAGTGATTGTCTGTTGAAAACTTTGGTAAAGTGTACACTTGTATAAATATAAATATCATTTAATATTTTATATGAAATACTAGTTTGGCACTTATGTCTGGAACAAATTCTAAATAGAAAATTATTTTAATACACTTTCGTCACTCTAAGTATGAGTTTTTTTATGTTTTGGGACAATTTGTGCGTTGAGCCGAACTTTAGAGAGCCAAAACCTGCAAAATGTTGGCACTTTATTTAGTTCTTGGCCGAAAAATACCTTCAATGTGCATCGTAGAGAAAACTCCCCATCAACCAGAATGAAAAGAATTTCCGAATCGACAGAAACGTCATAAGAATCGGACTTTTGTTCCGTATAGCGGGACGAGGAATGAACCATAGACCACAGAATCGCAATTGTTCAGAATGCTAGTGAAAATGTTGACTTGGAAGACTCAAATTTTTAGTACTGCTGCGCAAATACGACGGTCGTGATGAAATGGATAGAAAATTTAATTTAGAAAATTCAATGAAACTTTTTAAATTTACTCCTGACGATATCTGACCCAAGAAACTAATGAAGCCACTCAATCCTCCTTATCGCCAATATTTTCATCAATAGTAACTAATGATATTCTTACAGGAAACATGACAGGAAAATTTAAAATCTGATCAATGATCATAACAAAAACATGAAATGCGTTGATGATATTCTTTTTCAACTGTCTCTTGAAGTATTTAAAGGAGAGTCAAAGGAACATATTGTTTTCCGCAGGTGAAGGCCGAAACGATTGTGAAACTCAACTGCTTTATACTCCTTTCTCAAAGGGTTGAAGGTGATGGCCCGTCACTCAAATCAAATACTGACAAAACTGAGTGCCATGTAGAAGTTGACTTGTTTTGGTGGAACGTGACATGATTAATGCGAGCATAAAAACGGAGCTCTGGGATCGCGAGAACTACCTTTTGTAATAAGTTTTACACTCTCTTCAGAATGCAATAATCCCGTGCATGTTGGTTCGAGTCGCAAATCGGTACTATACCAATTTATTCCTTCCACCAACTCGAGGTTGGTGGTGACTGCATGGTTCAATTTCTGATTTAAACATTATCTGAAACCTCTTGCGGTCGTGATCAGTCGAAAAAAGTAGGTTCCAGCCCGTGGGCCGTAGCCTAAAAACTGCGCTCTCCTAATATTGGCCGGCATCTCAACTTGCAGGTGCTCCTGAGGATCAATATGAACGCAATTTCGGTTCAGTACAGACGCTCCAGGGAAAAATGTATACCATTTTCTTAACGTTTTTGAGGTTACAAAAATGTTAAAATGAACATATTTATGATGAGGTTACAAAAATATTAAAATGAACATATTTATGATGAGGTAACAAAAATATTAAAATGAACATATTTCTGATGAAATATTTCTTAAAAATCAAATTATTACAATCTGAAAACCAAACATTTCTGAACGTAACCAAAACGCTTCAATTCTTAACTTGAGATACTTTACAATCGAATATTGTAATTAAATCGCTTCATCGTCAGGTCACTCTCTGAGTGTGCTGGGGTACTCGCCAAACAAAAAACATTTTCGCTAAATAGCAAATGTTGATCAAACACCAATTCACATGGCTCGCTATTTAGCGAACCACGAGCACCTTGACACAGACATGCGGGATTCGAAGAGCATGGTGCTCGACTCGGATACGACGAATGTTGTGGACAAATGTTTCTTGCATTGCGGGATAAAAGGTAGATGAAATGCGAAGAAGATGGTAGTTGGTATCCATGAGCTTAAGCAGGCCATTTGACCTCTCCCAGCAATAAAAATGTAACATTCTAGTCATTTATGGCCTTCGTTGATATTTTTATATTTTTTGTTCTGTGTATATAGGGACTTTATAATATTATTATAAAGGAAACGAGGAATTCATTAATTGTTCTTCTATGTAAATTCGTCTTGTATTGGACTGAATTTTCAGCTTTTCATGTGCAAAACACTGCAAATTATTACACAAAGGTTTATTATTTTTCAATATAGATCACTCGTCTGCACAGAACAAAGGCTTTGCCATTGTCACTACCAAATTACCACATACCTATTCCACAATCAAGTTTATTTGGAAGAAATAAACGCTTCACACTTATTTCGAAGAAACAAGGATTATTAGAAATTATTATTATACCCTAATTATTAGGAAATTCGATTACTGGTTGGTAAGGACGCAGAACTGAGTACAACCCGAAGAAACGAACAACGATCGCCTTTTGGTCAGCTAAAATATGAACGGAGATTGGGCCGTGTTTTTGATTTATCGTAAGTCCGACCCCTAAGTTCTCGTAGAGAGCGAACGGTTAGTCCAACAGAGCTCCTGGTGGTCTCAAAAAACTATAAAAATTCAATACTATTTGAAATTAAAAATTTATTTATTTATTTATTTATTTTTTTTTTTGTTTTCTCATTTTACATTTCAAATTTCGCATTTTCCCTCTCCTTTTATCACTGTTTTGTTGCTTCACTGTTTTATTGTTAATATTCACATTGTTTTATTGTTGATATTAGGCTTTACAAATGTTGACTATTGTCACTGCAATTTTTTTGTCATACGGCAAATAAAACTATTATTATTATTATTATTATTGGTGAAAAAACAATACCTTTATTTCGAGAGTTTTCGAGCTAGGGCACTCTTGAACATTTCACCCCTTAGACATAACTGACATCAACCAAAAGCTTTGGGGCACAATTAGACCCCAAATGGAGCCTATAGACCAAATTTCATCAAGATCGGTCCATGGTAGGTGAGGAAAGTGCCGTGTACGGCGGACGGCGTATGGCGGACGAACGGAACAATTTTTATTCGATTTTCGGATTATACGTACCTACCTTGAAACGTAAACCAACAAATTTTGAGTGGGGGTTAAATTTTGTTTCCTTGATCGATTCCAAAGGTTCATTATTGAAAATGATAAACCAAAAATGTAGATAAGTATTTGGGCAAAACGAAATGCACCTCGCGAGATGTAGAAGGCTAGTCCATACGTGGAAACTTCACGATTCGATAGGAACTATCTAATATTATTGTAAGAGCATCCTGACAAGGAAGATGCTCTTAGAACGAGAAAGAGAGAGGAGGGAGCTTCTGGTCCGCCCCCTGACCCAGAACTGATTAAACGCCCCAGGACTCAGCCCGAAGTAATGTGCTAAACGGTTCCGGGCTGAGCTCTAACATGGGGGAAAAAGGAGGTGTTTTTTTAGTGGGTTTGAATCCCACATAACCTGGAAGACGCGGACCCTTCCAGGTATCTTACGAGATCCAACTCCACCTATGGATTTTGAAGATTTTCTCACCTGCCTGCCGAAAAAAAAAAAAAAAAAAAAAAAAAAAATCTAATACTATTTCGTCGATTTTTCCGTAAACTACAATAGTCTAGTGTTGACAGCGCCGCGAACAGCACGGCTCATTATTTACGTGGTTAGTACCTAGTTGGTCGCAATATCTGGATCTCGCAGGTACAATTAGGTGCAACGCCAGCCGTGCCAATGGTTCCCAGACAAGGCTAGTGGTTCTTTTCAAAATCTTTAAATCTTGTTTTCCAATGGCAATCAATATTGCCAATAACACGACCGTATAAACCCGTCCCGGTTCCCACAGCCTCACAAAGATAATTATATTACGAGTAATAACGAAATGGCCAACAATGTCTTCCAGCTGTGCTCAAAATCATTTTACTACATCTTCCTTCGCTAACCAAACTACGACAACCTTCATAAAATGCTTTTATTTATGACGCAGCAACCCAAGTATTAATAGGGCCGGATGTCGTGTAATAAACCTCGTACGCTCTGCCAGGTAAGGAAAAAACTTCCCCGAAGAACAAACGCTTCATTCATCCATTTTCATTAGGTACATGAAAAGAAGAGGGGATGCGATACGTAATCTTTGTGCGTTTTTCTTTTCTTTTTCATTAATGATCAAGTCACTTTTAATAACGGTTAACTCTCATTATCCAACCCCAGTCCTATTCACCTCCTTCCAGTTGCTTACTGTAAAGCGAGCTGGCTTGCAATTAGAATTGCGTTCGCCGCAGCTACACAGTAAAGGAGGGAGAAAAATCCGGCGTTGAATGGAGCCGCGAAGATTCCTTTCATTGGCGTGGAAAGGTGTTACACTCATTCCCTCTTTCACAACCGAAGTTTAAAACGGGGATTCCGCTTGCACTTTTTTTGCGCGAAACGACGCCTTTTTAAATTTGAAATCAGTCAAATAAAAACGTAGGACTAACAAGAAAAAGACTCACCGCAGTAACAGGAAACTTGTAATTTAATTGTTACATGTTTGAACTCATCATGACTCTTGTAGTTGTCGTGTTTTCATTGGATTTCTTATTTTGTTTCAACAGGAAAGTTCAACTTGGTTTTCTTAAATTACTCAAAAAGATAAGGGATGAGATAGATTATACAATCTTAGCTAAATAGTAAAATATTAATTTTTAAAAAAGTCACACTTTTTCTGTTCAAAAGGATAGGAAATTCATCTATATCCTAGAATCTTCAACCTAAGGCGGTTCTTCAACGCCTGTTCTTTAGTAAAACACCAAAAACTCGGTGGATTTCTTAATTCAACTAGAGTAGGAGAAATCAAAATTGAAAATTTGGAAATGTTCTGCTTTGTCTTAGTTTAAATGATCATTAATTTACTATTAAAAGAGTTGACGGCTTGTGGGCGGGATCACAGTTCCTTATCATTTTTCGAATTGGGCCATTGGTGAACCCTTCCCCACTCAAGGGGGTGCGGCAATAAGTAGCCATGAGCGATATCATCTGAGCCGATACTTATTCTTCCCTTTTGGAAGACAGCTGATGAGGTACACGACGCCACGAATGGCAGTTGGACGAAAATTCAACCTGAGATGAGATCCTTAAAAAGTTGCCCGATAAAAAAGAACCCCGATATGAGTTTCGAAGAAATTTATTACACTTTTCCATGCTGACAACCGAAATTCAGTTACTTGAATATATTTTCGTTAATAAAGAAAATATGTCCCAGTGTTATGTTAGTGACGTCCAAACTGGAACTAATGTTGGAGGAGCTTGCCTCGTTCCTCTGTTGATATTAGTAATTTTCCAGACTCCAATGTTCATTTTTTAAAATTATTATTATTATTATTAATTTTTAATGAATAAATTATTCATTACTCAAAGTAATAAACAAAACAAAACTCTGTTTTTTGTAGTGATCCGACCAGGTCTTTGGTTACATTTTTTATCATGATTTCTTGGATTAGTCGGCCCTCTCATTAGCTTTGCGAGTAGTTCCACAGGTACTAGTAGGTATGTCTACCTCATAGATTTGAAAATACTCTAGACATTCTTAACAAAAGTTAATGGAATGAAAAATATAATGTGGATACCCTTCCTACTTTCACTCGTACTCATCAACCAGATAACGGGTGTTTGATAAGATCGGTCATAAAAGTGGGGAATCTCTAGAAGAAGTAGTTTGTAATCTTAATTGAATACACCCCCTTAATTGTTGGTGAAGCAGGTTTAGGTAGGTCGGATGGATTTGAAGATCCTAATCATCCTCTTTGATAGGCTTCACTGGATTCGGCCCACTTAATTATACAGTGTATGAATCTCCTCAATATCGATCAACGGAATACGATGACGATTTCCCATTTGATAGTAACGTGAATGAAGTAAGTATAGAAGATACTTCATACATGTGTGAAAACTGATTACTGGATTTAAAATTATCAAAGCGGAATACGGAAACTTGAAGCATCTTATTGAAATTCAGGAGCAGAATAGGACCTCTTTCTTGATGAAAAAAAAAAAGGGGGGGGGGGCAAAAAAAGTCGAAAATTTCTCCCAAGTCGGGTGGGCAATAATCCTTGGCAATCAACTCTGAGGTCAACCAACCGCCCCCCTAATTTGAAACGAATCGAGCCATTAGGATGTGGGGAATCGGTCTATTGGGAAATTCACTTGCGCCTACTCACATGTGCGGTTTCAGCAGATGAAACTCAGAGAATCACCAAGGGATTTAACTTCACCCCCTGTTTTCAAATTTCATCAAAATAGTTTTGTTCTCACGATAGTTTCCAGAATTTCAACTTTCGGAATCGTTCGATGACCTGTAGACCTTTTCAAAGGATAAAGAACGACTTCTTAAATGAATAATGTTACGCCATCACTAAATAGTCAAACGTCCTTATCTTACGAAGCAATGTTCTTTTCGAAAATCAAACACCGTTGAATTTCCCTTATCATTGCGGCCAAGTCAGACAGGTTCCTGAGTTTCAGTCAGATTTGGTGAATGAAAAATCCGCCAAAATACAACAACAACAAAAAACCTAAAAATTATCAGTAACGGAAGTATAACAGTTACCAATGACCCATTTGTTAAAGTAATAATTTACTCAACTTTTCTTCAAGGCAAGTATTTAAATCGGTTTCACAGCCAGAAAATAATTAATTAAAAAAAAGTGTTTTTATTGAAATAACATCATCGAAAGCTCGACTTTTCAACGGTATAAAAAATCTGGGGTTAAAATGCTAGCCTTCTAATGACTTTGAAGAAAAAACTATTATGAGAATGCTACTATTGAGTATGGTCAATTCAATTTTTCAAGACATACCTAGGACTATCACAAATTTACCACTGATAGTGGACAGACAGGTCAAAACCTTTGAATCGGTAAACAGTCGAATAGAAGTTTTTATTCGAGGGATTCGGATAGATATAATTCTCTAGATTTTTGTCATTAATGGTTTTCATTTTATTGTTTCATCTCCAAAAAGGTTCAATGTGATTAGTTGGAGATGAACGGAAGTTAGTGAAGAAACGACCTATAGGTATATACGGTTGATGGGATATCTCCATACATGACCTCATGCGGTTTCACTTTCGCTCAATTCTTCCAATCAAGATTTTGGAGCTGAAAATTGGAAGTTTGCGATGATGCTGAATCCGATTCAGAGGTTCAAAGCACCAGAATTACCGCTAGTTTTGAATAAGGTTGGTACCCCCAGCAGGTTCAAACAAGCAGCAGCATTGAAACCAATATCCTGGACGAAGTGCAAATGAAGCAAAGATGAAAAACGTCTGCCAAGTGGGTGTGGCACACTGCTTCATCAAATCCATAGCCCGGTTGTATTGATGATCCGATGCATTGTAGCTAATCTCAAAACATTAATCACTAAGTACTAAGCACTACCTTCGTGGGGGACCATCTAGACGGCAATCTATACAATCCCTGAAAATATCATCAACATCGGGTGAAAAATATAAAAGTTAGGTTACGCATGCGCAACGGCTACTATCCATCCGGTAGCGATGGATTTTTCACCAAAAACAACACTGCAAATTTCTTCGAAATCGGACAATAACTTTGTATATTTTTCCCGTTACAAGGATTTCATGACTGACAGACAGACACACGGACACACAGACAGAGACGGAACCAAAATTGTTCAGGAAGGCCAGAAACGTGAAACGCTAGTGCAAATTTTGATTTTGGAGAACTTTTTCATTTTTTCAACCTTGAAAAGAGAAAACAATGGTTCTGCTACCTTGGTAGACTCGGAAGCAATAGGAGTTACCTACAGATGTTTTCCTTTGTCAACTCCCAGAGGGGTTGATTACCAAGAGGAAGTATGTGTGATTTGCATTTATCATCACGACCGTCATCATCAGATGGATTCAACCCGAATCGAAGGGGCATGAAACATTTCGCAAACATGAAACATGGAATGAGGTGAAGAAAAAAGGGAAGGAGTGAGAGAAAGAGGGGAGAAAAAACCCACAAGGGCCCCGTGGAAACTCAATCAGTCGGTCCCCAGTTGGATTCTGAGGGTATCTTGTGAGTCAGCTTCCTCCAATATCCCTTATGACAGCGTTGATGGGAGGTAGAGGCGGGGGAGGTCTATGTGCCCCCAGAGACGGGCAGCCGACTACCGGACCTTTGATGCGCCCACCCTTGTCGCCCTCCTGCCCTCTTCCTCGCTACACTTCTTTCATCAACTCTATCAATGTTAATGTTTTCTTTCTACGGTAATCCCCTCTTCCCGTCACACCAACCGCACTTGCGCCCCTCGGTGTCCTCGAAAAGTCGTTTTTCGCTGAATTGTCTCCCTTTACAAGATGATATTTACAACCATCTTCCGTACACTGTTGCCACCAGTTGATAACTTTCACGTTGAATCTAACGAGTAGTCAATTTTGGCTTCTTATTAAGATGGGTTCTCAGCTGCAGCCTTGTAAGGTCACCTCAATGGGACTCAGCATTTTGTACTTCATAATTTTTCCACATTTTTTGGGTGTATTTCATTTCCTTTGCTAATACTCAACGTTGAGTATGAGCAAAGGAAATGAAATACAAGTTTGCAAATGAGAGAAAACAAAACAGAAAAAAAAATGTAGAACGAATAGACCGATGCATATTGTGCAAATCAAACTTTTAAGAATGGTGTGATCATTCATGAATCTGCATCTTGCAATACCATACCAATTAGATCAACAATTGATAGTGAACATATTTTTCAGTAATAAATGCATTCCAGGGGACGTCCCATCGGATAAGCGTTGTGTCAATTTAAACCAGTTGGTAGGCGACAAAACGCACATTTTTATCTACTTCCCTTCGGCACAAAACTGTTTAGCTCAATTCATTTTAGTTAGTATTTTGAGTAAGAAAGAGTGGACCCCCCCCCCCCCCCCCAAACACTTGCCTTTCGCCTTCACACCATTTCTAGCGGCACGCGAGCGTCAAATTTGAACAACATTTTTAAATCCATGCCAATTCGATTTCAACACCCCCCGTCTGGCTCCAAAGCGTTAAGGGGGTCTCAGTCGGTTGCCGTCCGTTCTTAGTATTTCCCAAAATTGAAGGGGCAAAAACTTGAAAAATTATACTTAAATTTGAATTTTTAAAGGATTTCAGAAATTCGTTAGTGCACGGCCGTAGGGAATTGAAAAACTGAAATATTGCCGTTGGAATCATCAAAATATAACAATAATTGCCAAAGAAAAATGGGAAAAACTACTAAATAAACAGTTTTTTCACATGTTATTCCCTTATTTCTCTGGCAATTATTGTTCGATTTTGATGATTCCAGCGGAAATCTTTCAGTTTTGGTTTATCATTTTCAATAATGAACCTTTGGAATCGACCAAGAAAAAAAAATTTTAACACCCTCTCAAAATTTGATGGTTTACGTTTCAAGGTACGTAGAATCCAAAAATCGAATAAAAATTTGGCCGTCCGTCCGCCGTCCGCCGTACGCCGTACGCGGCACTTTTGCCACTTAGCATTGACCGATTTTGATGAAATTTTGTATGCAGGCTCCATTTGGGGTCTAGTTGTGCCCCGACGATTTTGGTTGATGTAGGTCACTTCTAAGGGTTCCAAAATCAATTTTGAAATTTTCAAAACGCCCCAACTCAAAAAATTTCGATATAAAGGTATTGTTTTTCCTTCAATTTAAGATTTTTTAGAATTTTTTGAGACCATCCGGAGCTCTGTAGGACAAATTGTTCACTCACTACGAGAATTTAAAGTTTGGACGTACGATAAATCAGAAACACGAGTGTGAATCCGAAAAGAGGCCTAATCTCCGTTCAAATTAAAGCTGACCGAAATGCGATCGATATTTTTCTTCATGTTGGATGGTTGGTGGCTTTGCAGACGAGTGATCTATATAGAAAAATAAAAAATAATAAACCATTGTGTAATAATTTGCAGCGTTTTAAATTCCCAAGCACTAATGAATTTCTAAAATTCTTGAACATGTCAAGTTTAGCTACATTTTACGGGAAAAACATAACTTAATTAACGGGTTTTCCCATTTTTCTCGGGCAATTATTGTTCGATTTTGATGATTACTAAGGCAATATTCCAGTTATCAATTTCCCTAGGGCCGCGAACGAATGAATTTTTAAAATCCTTCAAAATTTCCAATTTAAGTACAACTTTTTAAGTTTTGCCACTCCGATTTGGCCAAATACTGACCCGGAACGAGGAACGAACGTCGCCCGACTGAGGCCCCCTTAATATGTTTAGTTTTGGTAGGCAGCCCGTAGAAGTTCACATCCCAATTGAAGGTGAAACCCACGGAAAATGCGGTTTAAGATGTCCTGGCACCATGGTGGTACAAAGAATAATTCATGAAAATCCAGAGGTATATTGAGAATTTTTCCTCAATTTCAAAGCTTGGGTACAATTAGTAGGTAATCTATAAAGGAACCAAAATATTGAAACATCGGATATTTTGTGAATAGTATCCCCCTATTTGCTCCCTCCCCGTGCTAATTGATACTCTGGTGAAATAGTGTTGTGAAAACGGGGTAGTTGACACAGAGACAATGATAGAGTAATAAATTACCCTCAACTATAAATTACTCTGAACTTAAAACGACTTTAATATCAAATTAGGTGAGGTAGTAATATCACTAAAAATTTGAATTGAAAAATATCAAATAATAAATGTATGGGGTTTTAATAACATAATTATTGTTAACGTACCTTATTGGAGAATCTGTAGTAACAGCAAGTCGAGTACAGGAGGAGATTAATGACAGTAAGCGTCTCTCGACGGCCTATCATCAGCAGTCCTTACATCGAACGCACCTCCTGAACTCGACATGCTGGTTACGACGGATTTTCCAATAAGGTAAGTTGAAAAAAAACCGTCCTCCCATGGCCCACCGTCCTGATTACTCCCTCCCTCGCGTGCCTACGGCGCTTTGAAGTTGATCAAAAATACACAAAACCGTAATTATTGTGAATTTCGTAATACACAATATTACGAAATAGACGAAACTGGGGATTTCTCACAAAGGAGTACTGAGTATGTAACTGCGAAAAACACGAGTACCTAGTAAAAACTAACGCTACGAAAATCGTCTGTCAGATGGTGGGTGTGGCACATAGCTTCCTCATATATTATATAACACGACTATACGGATGTTGCTATCCGTCACAGCATACTTTACGGATAATCATAAAACTTCAATCTACAGGTGGCTACAGCCACCTACCAAATTCGAAGATCACGTGACGATGACATTCAAAGAGAACCATTCGAGGTCCCAACCACACAACCTTTGAAAATCCCATTGAAATCGAATGGAAACTGTATAGTTATGCTTTTGGAAGACTTCACGTTGGCGCATGCGCAGTGTCTACCAATGATTCGATCACAATATGAGATGAATAGTGAACCACCCAGATTCTGACCATCTCAATCCCAGGAAATTTCATCGTATTCAGAAAGGAAGTGTAGAAGTTACGGCTGTTACAAGTGTTGTACGTTTGCGCTACTATCGATTCGGTGGCGATGATTTTCATACAGAACCATCAACACGCCAATCCAAACATTCTCTGAAAACTACATCAAAATCGGACCCGACATAAGGATTGAAAATCATGTAAACCGACTGACTGACAGACACGAAACCTGAATTGTTCAAGAAGCTCTCGAACGTAAAACGCGAGTGGAAGTTTTGATTTTGGAGGACTTTTTTTTTGTAGACTCCTTCGTCTTGAGAGACCTTGGTGGACCCGGAAGAAAAATACATGATCACAAATCGATAAGAGTTCAATAAAGTTTTCTCACCAAAATTTATGAAATGATGTTTTTTCCTAGGGCATGTTAACATCGATGCTTAATGGGGTATTTCGGTCAATTTTTTTTATTTTTTTTTTCAATAGAGTATGGTTCAGGAATAACGGTAATCGGGTCTGTTCGACGAGAAAATGTTTTTAAAAAATCAGAGAAGCTAAGGAAAGTTGAAGATTTGAATGGTGTGACGTAGCTAGCCAATCGTGACGTAGCTAGCCAACTGTATTTGAAAAAGTATCCATGCACGGAAACCCTTGAAAGACCTCTTGGATACTACAAAATAGTACTCACACACGCGCGCGGTGTAGTCCGCGGCGTAGTCCTTGCCTAGTGTGTGTGCATTTATAGTGGCCCGCCTTTTTCAAACGTGTGATCTCGTTAATTAATTTTTCTACCACATGTTATAGTATCATTGGGCTTAAAGTTGTAGTATATAGGTTTTTAAGGGTGCTGAATCCAAATTTGAGGTCAAAAACCTGAATTTCCGACCCACCGAAATACCCCATTCTGGCATCATCAACGGTTTGTGCCATTTCGAAAAATCACTTCGTTTTGGCAACCACGTTGTGGCCATTCGATTTCTTTTACATTGTTCTTAGGAGTCGAAATTGAAGTCGAATTCATCATCATTCATTTTGAACCATGCCTAATATTTTGAGGCGTAAACAAAGTAAACAAACAATTTTTGTGCCTAACAAAGAGGCCGAGAACCGTTTTGTGCACTTCGGTTTACAGCCTACACTTCGGCCTATTAAACTCTACGCAACTTGGGTTGGTCCGGATTTTTTTCCTGATAGCGGAAAAGACAATCTTTACAAGTCGGACAGTTTCATAAAAACAATAGATTGTCCAGTACTTGAGTGAAAGCAGGTAGCATTCATAGTAGGTAACAACATACATGCTCAATAAGAACGATAATTTCATATGAATGATAATGGTGACCCATTATCAACGATATTGAAGGATATATTAGCGATACCGTCCTTCATGTTCGCTGATGGCAACCCAGGAGTGTCATTTACCAACGAATATTTCAGATTTACCCCAGCGATTGATGTGATCAATAGCTTACCGCGCCTCACAAAAATGTCATTAAACTATGGTACTCGTAATACGTCAGGATTTAAATTGCAAACTAAGTATATAAAAAATCGTGGTTGTTTTCAGGTAAAAATCCGTTAAGTCACTTCAATGCAGGGAAATTACAAACTCAGTTTACAATTCCGTCCAAGAATGGCTAACATATGCATTTTTCTAAAATTATACGTATACTTCGTAAATTATTAGTAGGCAAACGAGGATTCCGTGGATTTTATAATTTATTCTCGGAGTGCCATGAACTAATTTCATTATTCATCGCCCGTCTTGAAAATTTACCTTTTAGTACCTCCATGTCTGAATTACGAGAATCGATAAAAACGAATGCTTATGGCTCTGAAAGATTCACATTGGAATGCTACCAACCAGAACCCGTCCTCCTACGCTCCCAAAAAAATTGGTGTATATTTAAAAACTCAAACCCTTCCTACAATTTCCGGGTTTTCTGTCGTCCGAATCACTAAACTCAGGGATTTGAATTAAAAAATTTGGTAGGTACGCGATGAAATTAATCAAATAGAAAAATATGACCTTTTTCGATGATTCTTTTTAAAATATGAAAACAGGTAAAGTGATACCTACGATTTAGGAGGAAGATTTATACAAAACATGTAGACATTTATGTAAGCAAATGCCGTATCCTAGTGACAGCAAAATTGGAAACTGCGGATTGGAAGGCCTAAAAAGATGTCTTGTGTTATAAGGACAACAATACCTACAAAAAATGGTATCAACGTTTTTCTTAAAATCTAAAAAATTTTGTATACAAAACTAATCACCTATCTATTTTATAATTTACGATTTTTTTCATGTGAATCCCCATTTTTACACCGTGGAGTATAATTAAGTGTGCCGTTTCAATTTTTTTCATTAGTCGAGCTGATTTTTATTGATAACGTCCACATAATTCTATACCTAAGCTGTTTTTTTTTTTAACTGGATTGGCACAGTACGCAAAAAAAAACCATAGACGATTTTGGGTATACTCCAGGTTCCATAAGTTCCAAAACAGGTTTTTAAATTCTAGTCTTGAAGGATTATTAATTCACTGAGGTGAATGCCACGATTGAGAATATCACAATCATTACTGAGCAAGATCAGTTTAAACTTCAAGAAAAAAGACCAGAAAATATCAATAACTAGCGCTGGATAGTTAGCACCAAGACAAATTTCAGTCTAAAATTAAGTACCCAATAGTTCGGAGCATTTTTTATGTAAGGTACCTACTAGGCGGAGAAAGTTTGAGATAAATCGATATTAACAAATGAGATAGCCTATAGAGTATGGATATATAGATACCAGAAAAAACATTAAACCCTTTCATGATATTCAATGACCCAATTCATTTACTATAAAATGGTTGCTTCAAGCATGATAGGTCAATCGATGCATGTAACATTTTTTATACGTACGCAACAGATAAAAGGTTATCGAAGAACAAACAAGATTCCTTGCCTACAGATTCAAAAGTGATTTGGTTCCTCCCATAATAAGAACCAGAAGGGTAGAGGCTACCCAAGTTGTTACAATAATTTCTTATAATAAAATTTCTGGTAACTTGGAGCACGATAAGAGATTCGATTGTATACACAGAGTTATGTATATATATACATACATAATTATCCACATTCGATTCGAATTGAACTGTAATAACATACCTATCTAGAATGACTAGGTTTCAAATCAAAACAGAAGTACTTAAGTTGAATTAGATCGGTCTAGGAGTGGTGTACCCGATCATTCATGCTTACATACCATGCCAAGAACACTTAATCATGGTAAATCAAGAGGATACAGACTACGAACACAAAGCCTAGAAAAATTACAAGGAGCGGAGAGATAATTAAAATAAAAAATTAATATCCTGGAAGGTGATGCAGGAGGTGATATCAAGTACCTACCTATCATATTCTAGGATGGAGATTGATATGCTGTCCAAGACGAGGCCGGGTGCAACCGACGCTTCTCATTAGAATAAACGACTCGGCCTGTGTAGATGCCATCAATCCATGTTCGGATCATCAACAATTAGATACGCGTTCGTTAAGGAAACTGAATGTTACTCGTTTGGAATGAGGCTGGGAAACACGCAGGTAGAAATACCCACCGTATAGCGACTGTTTGATATGCACCCATTGAAAAAACGGGATATTAATAATAGATTGATAAACTTTGTCTTAAACGGTCTCGATTCGAATCTTGAAGATGTGAGAATTATTGATCTTTGCTAAACAAGAATCAATGTGTGGGGTAAGAGTTGAAGAAGAAATAATGTGAATAATTTTGAATGAGTGCAAATGATGATGGGAATAAAGATGACTTATGCGGTGCGAATGAATTGTAGAAAAATGCAGACGTGGGAATAAAGGATTGACAACAGGTCAGACGAGAGTCTTCGGCCATTTAAGCAGATTCAAGAAGTTGAGGAACAACTTGTACAACAGATGAATTGTTTACTTACAGTCTTTCGGCATGTCGAGGAAGGTTCTTCGGCACTTGCGTCAACGCACGGCGGGAGCAATCGACGGAAAGTCCAACACAGGAACATGTCCATGGACAGGAGTTGAGGGATATTCCGCCAGGTCCTTTGCCGGGGATAGGATGACCAGAAATCCGCCCTCCGAGAACGTCTTTCTGGGCTTCGGAAGTCGAGAAAATCAAAAGAACCAGAAGGATCAGCATGTTGGGACGCGATTGGCTCCGACGGCTCGACATGATTACATGAGGGTCATCGCTTGACAACGGGTCAAAAGACGAATTTTTCAGCCTTGAAGGAAAACCGTGCGATGTTTAAGGGCTTAGCTTCGAGGACTTGTCAGAAGAACAGAGCGGGTTGGTAGTCACAGACTGACTGGCTCTGGCAACCGAACCCAGTGAGCGGGCAGCAGTCGAGTTTCGCGGGTCTTCCACCAGAGTTCAGACAAGCACGACGCTCCCTTCTTCATGCCGACAACCCCCTCACCCTCAAACACTTACTTTTGTTTACACAGTAAAGTAAACATAGTAAGAACACTACCTTATTCAGTCAGCTCACTACCTTATCAAAATTTGGACGGAATCGGATCATTAGGAAGGTAGAAAATCGGATTAAGAGGGCAGTAGCGCACGATATTTGGAAATGTCATCAAAATTGAAGAGTACCTTGTTGCAGAAGAGGACTTTCATGAATTTTCCTACTAACATTCCAAGATTCCTGGACAATCATGGGCACAACCCACTTAATCAAGATTTCATTGATATCGAATGAAAGTGATCGTATCGCAAGGATTCGTCAACGCAAAATACAGTGAATGGATCGAAATACAGCACAGGGAAACATTAATTTCTTCCAAAAGGTTCAAAATGTAAAATGCGAGTGAAAAATTAAATTGAAACATATCAAGATGTTTCAACATCCGAAGATAGTCTCTGCCACGACTGGACCCCAGATGGAGCCGATATACCAAATTTCAACAAAATCGGTCCTTGGGAACAAAGCAAAACACCTCGAACGGAAAAATAATTGTTTGATTCTTGATTCTGCATACATTGAATCGTAAATCATCAAATTTTGAGAGGGAAGTTACTTATTTTCTTGCTTGATTCCAGACGTTCATTATTGAAAAAATTAAACCAAAATAGGGTTTCCGCATGGGAGAAGAAAATTATGCCACAAATCTACAACGTTCATGTATGAACGTTTTATAAGTTATAAAATATAATAGTTTTTTCATGTTTTGGTTTATTATTTTCTATAATTGACCTTTGGAATCTAGTAAGGAAAAAGAAATTTCTAACTTCTCTCAAAATTTAATGGTTTACGCTTCAAGGTATGTAGAATGCAAACCGTGAAAAATATCACACAACGGTTTATTTATTTATTTTAGTAAACGTTTTCTGAAATACTCGTACTGTTTTGATAGAAATAGCAGTTCTTTAGGAAAAACCATTTAAGGTTGCTATGAACGATAACATTTTGGTTTAGCATTTTCAATGGAACAACCTATGGACACGTGAGAAGAATTGTAACCCCCCCCCCCCCCCCTTGAACTTCAAAAACTCTGATGGTTTAAGTTTTAAGGTACGTAGAATCTGAAAATCGAATTAGAAATTAGAAATTCGAAAAAAATTAGAATTAGAAAAATTCGTTATACAGGCACTATTTTTTGTCTAGTAGTACAGGCATCAATTTTGGTCTAGTTGTGCCCCAGAGCTTTTAGTTATTGTCAGTCACTTTTAAAAGGGGTAAAAAGTGGGGGGGAAATTTTTTCAAAACTCCCCTTTCGAAATACTGGTATGACAAACAATTCAAAAATTATAATAGCGAGGATTTTAAAGAATTTCTCGACAGCACCCAGAGCTCTGTGGGACCAACGTTCGGCTAATATATGGAATAATTAATTAACTAATTAATGGATGTTTCCTCGACGTTTCTTCATCAATTTCAGACACTGTTAAATTTTGGTTTATTATTTTCAATAATAATAAACCTTTGGAATCGACAAAAAAAAAAATAATAATAATGATATGTTCAACCCCCCCCCCCCCTCAAAATTTGTACTTGGCACTTTCCTCAATTAGAATTGACCGATTTTGATGAAATTTGGTATGTGGGCTCCATTCGGGGTCTAGTTGTGTTCCGAAGCTTTTGGTTGATGTAGGTCACTTCTAAGTGTAAAAATAAGGGCTGACATTTTGAAAACGCCCTAACTCAAAACATTTTGATATAAAAGTATTGTTTTTTCATCAATTTAAGATAGTATTGGTTTCTTAGAACTTACGATAAATCAGAAAAACGAGTGTGAACCGCAAAAGAGGCCTGATTTCCGTTCAAATATTATCTGACAAAAATTCGATCGATGTTTATCTTCAAGTTGGTTGATGGTAACAATGGCAAAGCCGAGTTCTTTGCAGACGAGTGATCTGTATAGAAAAACAATAAACTTTTCTGTAATAATTTGCAGCGTTTTAGAAACGATTTAAAACACCCGGACTATCATAAGGTTTAATGCGGGCGTTTTAAAATTCACCTGAACAAGTAGGCGCCAGCCTGGCTAGCCCTAGCCTGAATGGTAGCCAAACATCCTCCACCCATCACATACACACACAATTCCACAAGCCCCTGGTCCCTGGTGGGAGGAAGTTGAAAGTTGTCTCAGTTACTTTGTATTGAAAGTATGATTAGTCAAAAAACACGAGTGTGAATTGCACAAGAACACTGATGGGAGTGAGCCACATTTCAACAGATAAAATGCAATCTTTTTCCGTTTGTTCTAATGGGATTTCGTTTCACTAATTTGTGTTTCCTTAACAACCAACAAACAAATCGATTTCTTTATTTATTAAGTATTTGAACATCTGTCTAGGGGGAAATGGTAATACGAGGAAACAAACTTGTGTTTTCATGGACGTAAATACAGAGAACTAAGATGTGAAAACGCAGCTAATCATTACACAATGGTTTATTATTTTACAGTAAAGATCACCCTTCTGCATTGAGCGCAGCTTTCTTACTACCAGCAATAACATCAAAATATAAGAATAGTGGGTGCCTTCATTACCAAATTTGGTTGTTGCGTGCTAATAATGCATAACTGAGAACAACACAACTAACTAATTGCAGTGAAGGAACAATGATCGCATTTGATCAGCTGAAATGAGAACGAGCAATAGGCCTATTTCAGCCATTGAACAGTCTTTTGTGATTCACACTCGTGTTTCTGATGAAATAAAGTCCAGCCCTTGAGTCCTTACAGGGAGAGATTGGTTTGTCTTACAGAGCTCTGGGTGGTCTCATTCGATTCTAAAAACTCAATTCTATTTTAATTTGGCGAAAAACAATATCTTCATATCAAGAGGTCTTGAGCAAGAGTTTTAAAAATTATAACCCCCATTTTCCACCCCTTAGAAAGTGACTGACAACAACCAAAAGCTTCGGGGCACAACTAGACCCCAAATGGAGCCGATGAACCTAATTCCATCAAAATCGGTCAATCATAACAAAGGAAAGTGGAACGTACGGCCGAAGGACGGATTTTTTAAATTCGATTTTTGGATTCTAAGTACCTTGAAACGTAAAACTGGAAATTAGGGGGGGGGGAGAGAGATTTTTTTCTCTCAATTCCTGAGGTTCATTATTTAACGAATTTTAAATTCTACTTTGGCGGAATCATATGACGGCATGACTGCGCGAGTTTACGCGGTTATCCGTTCTAAAACAATAATTTTGGAAGTAAAGTAACAAGAATTGACGTAAGTATAATAACATTTTCTAATTTTTAAATAAAATGAGAGGGATCTTATTTTAAAACATATTGTTGAGTGATTCATGCATTCCATGGGACGTCCCATTGGACGTAATTCACTCGATGTAATTTATTTATTACTTTAGGCAAGAAATAGTGGTCACCCCCCCCCCTCCCATTATCCACCATAACACTTCTAGTGGCATGGGAGCCTCGAATTTGAAGAGCTTTTGAAAATCCATGATCTACGATACCCAACATGAAATTCGAGTCCCCCCCCCCCCCACCGCCTCAAATGGTGCCAGTCTGCCACCAAAGCGGAAATACGTCGTAACGTTGAACTTTCATGTATTAGTTTTGGTAGGCAGTCCGACGAGGTTCACATACGTATTCTAAGTGAAAAAGAAAAAAAAATACACAAGATATGCGGTTTATGGTGTCCTGGCACCATGGTGGCACCACCACTAGTTCCATGGTGGTACGGAGAATAATTCATGGAAATCCGAAGATAAAATGAGAATTTTTCCTCAATTTCAAAACTTGGGTACATTAAGTAAGCTATAACGGAACCGAAATATTAAACACATTGTTTAGTAATGCATGCATTCCAGGGGACGTCCCATTGGATAAGCATTAGATCAGTTTAATCAGTTGGTAAGCGATAAAACTGTTTCACTCGATGTAATTTATTTATTACCTTAGGCAAGAAATAGTGAGCCCCCCCCACCCTCACCATTATCCACCATAAAATTTCTTGCGGCATGGGAGCCTCGAATCTGAAGAGTATTTTAAAAGCCACGATCTACTATCTAACAGTTTTAGGAGGTAATCCGTCGAGGTTGACATCCGTATTCTAGGTGAAACACAAAAACTCCCACGAAATATGCGGTTTATTGTGTCCTGGCACCAAGGTGGCCCCACTATTAGTTCCATGGTGGCACAGAGAATAATTCATGAAAATCCGGAGGTATAGTGAGAATTTTCCCCCAATTTCAAAGCTTGGGTACAATTAGTACCTAAGCAGTAATGGAATAAAAATATTGAAAATTCTCATATTTTGTTAATATTATCCTCCCACTCGCCTCCCCTTGCGAATTTTGATACTCTGGTGAAATCATGTACAACTCGGAAGTTATTTGAGTCAAATAAAAGAAGAAACACGCAAATCGGTTGGAAAATGAGGCCTGTTAGGAGTTTACAAGATTATGCTCGCAAACGCACATACACCCCTACTCACACACACATATACAGACATACATCTATGATTTTTCGCGGATTTGGATTCAGAATGGTCTAAAAAACCACACGGATGACTGTGTGGTTTTTTATCTGTTGAGTGCTGTCCTCCTCCACCCCAGATCGATCGCTTAAGGACGCCCAAGTCTACTGTGGGACGTCCTAAAAATGAAGTTAGAGTCACACACACAGCTTACACTTATTCTCTATTTCTTGAAAAACCCCGACAAAATTTGATGGAATTTTCTTGATATTGAATTATCAAATTTCAAAAATTTCAATATTTGGTTTATTGTTTTCAATATTGAATTTTAGGAATCGACCAAGAAAAAAAAATTTTCTAACAACCCGTCAAAATTTGATGGTTTACGTTTCAGGGTACGTAGAATCCAAAAATCGAATAAAAATTTGGCCGTCCGTCCGCCGTACGCGGCACTTTTGCCACTTAGCATTGACCGATTTTGATGAAATTTGGTATGTAGCCTCCATTTGGGGTCTAGTCGTGCCCCGAAGATTTTGGTTGATGTAGCTCAGTTCTAAGGGTTCCAAAATGAATTTTGAAATTTTGAAAACGCCCCAACTCAAAACATTTTGATATATATAAATAAATAAAGGTTTTTCCATCAATTTAAGATTCTATAGAATTTTTAGAATTTTTTGAGACCACGCGGAGCTCTGTAGGACAAACCGTCCGCTCCCTACGAGAATTTAAGGGTTTTACGAACGATAAATCAGAAACACGAGTGTGAATCGCAAAAGAGGCCTAATCTCCGTTCAAATTTTAGCTAACCGAAATGCGATCGATTTTTTTCTTCATGATGGATGGTTGGAGGCTTTGCAGACGAGTGATCAATATAGAAAAATAAAAAACAATTGTGTAATAATTTGCAGCGTTTTTAAATTGGGAAAAATATCACTTCATGCTGGTACATTGTTACAAAAGTACATAAGTACTCTTAGCACTGAGTAGGAATTCGTAGCATCGTTACAGTCACAATATTAAAATGGAAACCCTCATGAAAAACGCTGGAAATTGTTACAAAATGGTTTATTATCTTTCTGTAGATCACTCTTCTGCAAAGCCACCAACCATCCAACATGAAGAAAAACATCGATCGCATTTCAGTCAGCTAAAATCTGAACGGAGATTGAGCCTCTTCTGCGATTCACACTCGTGTTTCTGATTTATCGTACGTCCAAACTTTAAATTCTCGTAGGGAGCGAACGGTTTGTCCTACAGACCTCCGTGCGGTCTCAAAAAATTCTAAAAATTCTATTCTATCTCAAATTGAAGGAAAAACAATACCTTTATAACAACATTTTTTGAGTAAGGGCGTTTTCAAAATTTCAAAATTGATTTTGGAACCCTTGGAAGTGACCTACATCAACCAAAATCTTCGGGGCACAACTAGACCCCAAATGGAGCCTACATACCAAATATCATCAAAATCGGTCAATGGTAAGTGGCACAAGTGCTACGTACGGCGTACGGCGGACGGACGGCCAAATTTTGGTTTATTATTTTCAATAATGAACCTTTGGAATCGACCAAGAAAAAAAAATGTTAACACCCCCTCAAAATTTGATGGTTTACGTTTCAAGGTACGTAGAATCCAAAAATCGAATACAAATTTGGCCGTCCGTCCGCAGTACGCCGTACGCGGCACTTTTGCCACTTAGCATTGACCGATTTTGATGAAATTTGGTATGTAGGCTCCATTTGAGGTCTAGTTGTGCCCCGAAGCTTTTGGTTGATGTAGGTCACTCCTAAGGGTTCCAAAATCAATTTTGAAATTTTGAAAACGCCCTAACTCAAAAAATTTCGATGTAAAGGTATTGTTTTTCCTTCAAATTAAGATTCTATAGAATTTTTAGAATTTTTTGGGACCACGCGGAGCTCTGTAGGACAAACCGTTCGCTCCCTACGAAAATTTAAGGGTTTATATTGAAATATATATATATATATATAAATCCAAACACGAGTATGAATCTCAAAAGAGGCCTAACTCCGTTCAAATTAGAGCTGACCGAAATGCGATCAATGGTTGGTGATTTTTGATGTTTTTTTTTTCTCTTCATATTGGATGGTTGGTGATTTTGTAGACGAGTGATCTATATAAAAATAATAAACCGTTGTGTAATAATTTGCAGCGTTTTTATTCGATTTTTGGATTCTATGTACCTTGAAACGTAAACCAACAAATTTTGAGGGGGTGTTGAAATTTTTTTTTCTTGGTCGATTCCAAAGGTTCATTATTGAAAATAACAAACCAAAACGAACTTTGAGTATCCTGCATTTGAAAAAAATGGTTGATGAAACATTATTTTTCATTTTCCGTAGAATGTTTTGACCATAGACGTTGTGATCAGAAATACAAACATTAAGCTGTGATAAGAATTTACACCGGTTGAAGAAAACGTGGAAAATTTAAATGGAGATCGTTGGCTGGCCCGAAACCGATTACACTACATAGGTGAAGGAGGGTGATTTAATCGAGAGGAAATCGTTAATAGGCGTGGATTTGGTGGTTAGGATGATAACCCGGCTCCAAACCGTTCATTGATTGTGTAAGGTGTGGAAAAGACACAAGATGAGATTCTGAGCTAGAGTGGAAACTGATGGTTCGTCGAGCTGCCCAATTAATCGACTAATGTAGGCAAGAGACGAGTTGAGGTGTAACTTAGGGACCTCAAGTCTCGGCCGTGGTATGTGAAATATCGGCATGTAGAGGTCACAACACCATTTAATTTGTGGAATATTTGAAAGAGAGGGAGGTCACAAAATTGATTAACTAACGATAGTTTCGAGTCAAAACCTGTTTCATCCATAATTTTGCACCACTTCCATGATGCAGTACATCGAATCATCAACAGTATTGTACTACTTATGTAGGAAGCCACGTACCAGACTGGCGATTTCTACATGATTATTTATTAGGGAGTCACAGAACCAATTCTGATCTTCCCTTTGGAAGACAGCTGATGAAGTCCGCGGCGCCAGGAATGGCAGTCCGACGAAAATTCAACCTGAAATGGTTGTTTACTTTACTTACTTTTTTTTTTTTGAACCTCGGATCATCTTGGCGTGGTCCTCCACTGGAAGCGATACCGAGCAATCTCATGAGAAGCGATATGAGAAACTTTAAACTAGCGACAAGATACTGTGGGACCTCCATTGGAGGCGACTTAACAGCACCTGGCTCTGCCCATGTAGAATTTTTTATCACTAGACAGATTTTGCGTCCGAGTCTACCAAGGTAGCGGAAGCTTTGTTTTCACTTTTCAAGGACGAAAGAAAAAAGTCCATTCATGCAGCATGAATTAATGAGCGAATTTCCAAAGAAATCATTCAGTTCAAGGTGTGGTTAAGAAAAGGACCAATGGTGTTGCAATTTGTTGTAGAAAGTTTTTTTTCGATTCTTGGTTTATATATATGTATATATGTTTTTTTTACATACTTTTACACCAAAAATCGACGTCCTGGAAGATGTGAAATCACTGGGCTGAAAGCTGAATCTGGGAGCCCGAGAAGCGTTCTGATTGTGGAAGCTCCAGGACGTAGTTAAAGATAAGTGCGACAGATCGCGTTCATGATCACTTGTTCCCAACCTCGTCACAACAAGCAACCTTTTGTTCATCACACATTTTTCTCCTTCATGCGTTACCGCATCTAAGTAATTAATTTGATAACATTTAGTTATATTCGCGATATGTACGAAAAAATCGTGCAATTTTCAATGATACACTGGGTTTTAAACGTTTCTATCGGTGGCAGTTGTCGATAAAATATTTGAACGAGGACTCTTTTTTTTTTTTTTTTTTTTTTTTGACACATGATTTTCTTTGAAAATTTGCTAATAATACGCTGCAAATTATTGCTGAGTATGCTTTGAAGACGTTAGGAGTCCATATTCATGTTCTACTCGTCTCTACGAACTCATAGAGTACCCACACGGCTACTCCATTTCTGGGTACAACAAATATACGCGCGTATTCATTATATATATATATAGCTACAAACTTTTCTTAATTTTGGACAATTTTCATTTTTGAAAAATGCATTCATATCAGAAATTTTGTGCTGAATCCGAATATACCATATATTACCATGATTTTCAATGTAAAAACCACAAAAAACGGGAAAAACCCATTTTTTGGAGTTTTTTTGAATTTTGGACCACTTTGGATTGTCCAAAATTGCTGGTTAACGAACTTGACCTATGGTTTGTTGTTAAAAACATTTTGGCAAAAACTAAAAAAAAATTTTTAAACAATTACTCAAGTTATCGTCCGGAATGACACATATATATATACATATGATTTTTGGAAAAACTTCAGGGATTGTTTCAGAATGTTCCAAAACGGATTTCAGTGTGAAAATTTTTCGAAAAAGTCGATTCTAAAAATTTTGAGGCCATTGCAATAGCTTCATTTTCTTTGAAAATTCGCTAATAATACGCTGCAAATTATTGCTGAGTATGCTTTGAAGACGTTAGGAGTCCATATTCATGTTCTACTCGTCTCTACGAACTCATAGAGTACCCACACGGCTACTCCATTTCTGGGTACAACAAATATACGCGCGTATTCATCATATATATATATATATATATAGCTAAAAACTTTTCTTAATTTTGGAATATTTTCATTTTTGAAAAATGCATTCATATCAGAAATTTTGTGCTGAATCCGAATATACCATATATTACCATGATTTTCAATGTAAAAACCACAAAAAACGGGAAAAACCCATTTTTTTGGAGTTTTTTTGAATTTTGGACCACTTTGGATTGTCCAAAATTGCTGGTTAACGAACTTGACCTATGGTTTGTTGTTACAAACATTTTGGCAAAAACTAAAAAAAAATTTTTAAACAATTACTCAAGTTATCGTCCGGAATGACACATATATATATATATACATATGATTTTTGGAAAAACTTCAGGGATTGTTTCAGAATGTTCCGAAACGGATTTCAGTGTGAAAATTTTTCGAAAAAGTCGATTCTAAAAATTTTGAGGCCATTGCAATTGCTTCATTTTCTTTGAAAATTCGCTAATAATACGCTGCAAATTATTGCTGAGTATGCTTTGAAGACGTTAGGAGTCCATATTCATGTTCTACTCGTCTCTACGAACTCATAGAGTACCCACACGGCTACTCCATTTCTGGGTACAACAAATATACGCGCGTATTCATTATATATATATATATATAGCTACAAACTTTTCTTAATTTTGGACAATTTTCATTTTTGAAAAATGCATTCATATCAGAAATTTTGTGCTGAATCCGAATATTCCATATATTACCATGATTTTCAATGTAAAAACCACAAAAAACGGGAAAAACCCATTTTTTGGAGTTTTTTTGAATTTTGGACCACTTTGGATTGTCCAAAATTGCTGGTTAACGAACTTGACCTATGGTTTGTTTTTACAAACATTTTGGCAAAAACTAAAAAAAAAATTTTAAACAATTACTCAAGTTATCGTCCGGAATGACACATATATATATACATATGATTTTTGGAAAAACTTCAGGGATTGTTTCAGAATGTTCCGAAACGGATTTCAGTGTGAAAATTTTTCGAAAAAGTCGATTCTAAAAATTTTGAGGCCATTGCAATTGCTTCATTTTCTTTGAAAATTCGCTAATAATACGCTGCAAATTATTGCTGAGTATGCTTTGAAGACGTTAGGAGTCCATATTCATGTTCTACTCGTCTCTACGAACTCATAGAGTACCCACACGGCTACTCCATTTCTGGGTACAACAAATATACGCGCGTATTCATTATATATATATAGCTACAAACTTTTCTTAATTTTGGACAATTTTCATTTTTGAAAAATGCATTCATATCAGAAATTTTGTGCTGAATCCGAATATACCATATATTACCATGATTTTCAATGTAAAAACCACAAAAAACGGGAAAAACCCATTTTTTTGGAGTTTTTTTTGAATTTTGGACCACTTTGGATTGTCCAAAATTGCTGGTTAACGAACTTGACCTATGGTTTGTTGTTACAAACATTTTGGCAAAAACTAAAAAAAAATTTTTAAACAATTACTCAAGTTATCGTCCGGAATGACACATATATATATATATACATATGATTTTTGGAAAAACTTCAGGGATTGTTTCAGAATGTTCCAAAACGGATTTCAGTGTGAAAATTTTTGGAAAAAGTCGATTCTAAAAATTTTGAGGCCATTGCAATAGCTTCATTTTCTTTGAAAATTCGCTAAAAAGTTCTCCAATATCAAAATTTCCACTCGCGTTTTGCGTTTTAGACCTTTCTGAACAATTTTGGTTCCGCGTCTGTCTGTCTGTCTGTGTGTCTGTCATGAATTCCTTGTAACGCGCATAACTATACGAAGTTATTGTCCGATTTCTATGAAATTTTCAGGGATTGTGCGGGTTGGTGTGTAGACGGTCCCCTATGAAAATCATCATCCCCGGACTGATAGAAGCGACTGCGCATGCGCAAACGTGAATTTCCTTGTAACGGCCATAACTTCCACATTTTCCACCCGATTTCGATGAAATTTTCAGGGATTATGTGGATTAGGTTTAAGATAGTCTCCTATGAAAATCATCATTCCCGGACTGATAGAAGCGACTGCGCATGCGCAAACGTGAATTACTTGTAACAGCCGTAACTTCAACTGTCCCCCAGGGGTCGCGGGTTCAAATCCCAGCCGAGGCTAAGTATGTTTTTGATGCAATCACATACATCTACTCACTTAATTTTTCATCCGAATTTGATGAAATTTTCTAGGATTGTTTAGATTAGCGTGTAGATGGTCCCCTATGAGGGTAGTGGAAGGTACTTAGAGATTGGTGTTTTCAGATTAACAACTATGCATCTGATCATGTATATAATCGGGTTATGGATACAAGGAAGCTATGTGCCACACCCACTTGTTTTTTCTCATATGTTTTCAATAAATGCAAGACTTTTTGAAATGCCTAGTTAAGAGCTTGGTACTTAATCTAGTAAATCTAAGTACTCGGACCTTTTTCAATTTAATGACCCTTGAGACAAAATTTGGAGTCTTATCTGTTTTGAAGAAGACAAAAACCCTTGTAATCGAGAGGCTGGATGTCTGGATTGATCGATTGTCTGAAAAATGGAGGAAAAAAAACTTAAATACTCAACCCAAAAGGATCAGGTCTATTTGTATCCATATTCATCTGCGCGTTAATCCGGTCAATCTCTGAATATTTCGTCGAAATCGGATGGAAAATGTATAAGTTATGACTGTTTTTTTTTTTTTTTTTAATAACTCCCCTCAAGACAAAATGTTGAAGACAAAATTCACATTTGCGCAAGCGCAGTGGCTACTATTAGTTCCTGGGCGATGATTTTCATTGGAAATTATTTACACGCCAATCTGCACAATCCTGAAAAAGGTCACCGAATTCGAATGAAAACTGTAGCTGTTACAAGGATTTTACGTTTGCACATGCGCAGAAAATACTTTCGATTTGGGGGCCATGATTTTAAAAGGTGACTATCTACACACCAATCCGCACAATCCTAGAAAAGTCTTCAAAATCAGATGGAAAATGTAGAAGTTATGGCTGTTACAAAAAAATTCATGTTTGCGCATACGCAGCGGCTAGTATCAGTTTTTTTCAAGTATCAGATGATTTGCTTAAGGATTATGTACTCGCCAATTAGAACAATCCTAAAAATTTATTATCATTCGGATGAAAAATATAGGTGTTATAGCTGTTAAAAGGATTTTACGTTTGCGCATGCGCAGTGGTTACCATCAGTCTTGCGACAACGATATTCATAGGAGACCATCTACAACCCAATCGGCATGATCCCTGAAAATTCCATCGAAATCGGATAGAAAATATGTAAGTTACAAGGAAAGTCTAAGGCTATGGCTGTTACAAGGAATTTACGTTTGCGCATGCGTAACAGCTACTATCATTGATGATTTTGATAGGGGACTGTCTACACGCCAACCCGCACAATTCCTGAAAATTTTTTCGAAAACGTACAATACCTAACTTCGTATAGTTATGCCCGTTACAAGGATTCCATGACAGACAGAGACGAAACCAAAATGGTTCAGGAAGTTCTAGCACAAAAAACGCAAGTGAAAGTTTGGAGAACATTTTCTCTTTCAACCTGAAAAACCTGAAAAGTGAAAACAATGCTTCCGCCACCTTGCTAAACTCTTTGAAAATTTTGAAAATGAAAATTTTCACTCCCGTTTAGACCTTCCTGAACAATTTTGGTTTCGTCTCTGTATGGCTGTGTGTATTGTTGTCTGTGAGTCTGCAATGAAATCCTTGTAACGGGCATAACTATACAGAGTATTGGTCCGATTTCGACGAAAGTCTCAGAGATTTTGCGGGTTGTTGTGTAGACGGTCCCCTATGGAAATCGTCACCTTTGAACTGATAGTAGCCGTTGCGCATGCACAAAAGCGAATTTCCTTGTGACAGCCATAACTTCTACATTTTTCATCCGAATTTGATGAATTTCTTAGGCATTGTTCAGATTGACGAGTAGTTGATCCCCTTTGAAAATCATGACCCTCAAATTGAAAGTAGCCTCTGCGCATGCGCAAACGTTAAATTATTGTAATAGCCATTACGTCCACATTTTCCATCCGATTTCGATTAAGTTACCAGAGATTGTATGAATTAGGATGTTGACGGTCCCCTATGAAAAGCATTGCCCCCGGGCCATTATGCATGCGCAAACTTAAATTTCCTTGTAACAGTCATATTTTCAATATTTTCTCCCCGAATTCGGTGAAATCGTCAGGGATTGTGCAGGATGACGTGTAGATGGTCGCCTGTTAATGTAGTGCAAGGTACTTAGACATTGATGTTTCGAGATAATCTATACTTCATCGGATCATCTATACAATCGGGTTATGGATACGAGGAAGCTATGTGCCACGCACACCGAGCTGACCTTTTTTTGCCCCTTTTTTTGAGTTCCGAAATCGGAGATAAAGAAACACACGGTTACACCGTTCGTATTAGAAAAATTTCGTAGCAAAAGGGCCAAGAAGCGACACGTTTGTCAGAGGAAGAAAAAAAGACACAATTACAAGAAATTGCAAACAAAAAAAAAAAAAATCATCCGTCACAATTTCATTCCCTCATTGACAACCCTTTCATCCGAAAATCGAAATTAACTAGGGACTGCATGCCTACAACAGTGGTATAAAGTTCTTGATGTTCATACCAGACTTGTTCCTGGAGAAGACGAATATCCTGTCAAAATACGCTCCCTTTCATTCGAAAATCGCAAAAAACTAGGACCTAAAAAAAACCAGGATGGTAGGCGTCAAGACAGGTGAGAAGCGTCAGAATCGGCCGTTTCTACGGCACAACCAACCAGTTTGTTTCCATACGAAATCAAACGTAACTTATTGTACATGTAGACACCTCATAAATTATGAATAACCATACCAACGGTTACGGTGCTCTTACCTGAGAAGAATTGGAGTTGTTTTATCGACATCTTCGTGTAGAGGAACACAGGTGACTTACAGCGAAATCAAATCACTCACGATCACTTGAACGAATCAGGTAATGGTCATATTTCACTCCCGACTTTGGAAACAGATCGCGAATCACAGAAATCACAACTTGGGGAAACTAATAAGAGGCTAAAGATCTCATTATTAGATCCAGAAGCACTGCACAGTTTCAAGAGCAATAAGACGGTGCCAAAGACTGACTGGATGATGGAGGTAAGCCACTGGGCCCAGTATCAGTTATTGTGATTCAGAACCAGTATTGAATGTTGAATCCATTATTTGAATTGATGATATTTGGGGATCCAAATATTAAGTAGAAGGCTGTGTTGATCGGAAATTGTGTGACCTAATTTTTATTAATGCTTTATAATTATGTTGGTAAATTTAAGTATCAGTTGTCAAGCGAAGAATTCATTACTGCGACGTGCTACGCCGGCGTATTCAACGGCAATAGGTATTACTACTCAATGGAACAACTGTTCGAGTTACTTTGATTCGTTCTTGAAATGCTACTCGCCTCTCATCACGTTTCCCTATGATCTATGGTCATGTATGAGATCTTAGTGTCTTTTATTATGTATTAATGTAATATTTCGATACCTTAAAGCACAAAGGAGCTATGTCCAAAAACGGAGTTTTCAGAAAAACGCAAAAGAAGTTTTCACCAGTGCACAATTCCTAAAATAATGGCTTACTACACTAAACTCTTTAACTCTTCAACAAATTTTCAAGCTATAATCGTCAAGAAGGTCAATAATAGTTTTGTTGAATTTGAATTTTTCTGGAATTAAAAAAAATAAAAAAATTGGAAGATGGATGGACATAAACGCTTTTTTGCTTTAAGGTATCGATTTTTTCGAGTACCTATCCTGAGTAGGGTCAGTTATTAGTCTTACTGGAATTTACCAAAGGTACGTATTTTGCTTTGTCGTAAGTCTGAAAATGATGGTCCTATACACCAGCTGCCTATTTCGATCGAATCATAAATATAAATAATACCTTATTTTCACCGGTTGCAAGGTTCCACTACCTATAGCATTTGCACTTCTCAAGTTTAAAAAACTATACTACTTAGCTAATGACGCAAAACTGAGTACCACTCTAAGAAACGAACAAGGCTTGCATTTAGGTCAGCTAAAATTTGAACGGATATTAGGCCTCTTTTGCGATGCACATCGTGTTTCTGATTTATCTTAAGTGCAACCCTTAAGTTCTCGAAGGGAGCGAACG
Organism: Apolygus lucorum; assembly: GCA_009739505.2. Taxonomy (NCBI): domain Eukaryota; kingdom Metazoa; phylum Arthropoda; class Insecta; order Hemiptera; family Miridae; genus Apolygus; species Apolygus lucorum. Next base: position 104,227,428 of record CM019167.2, on the reverse strand, counting down.
ATTTTGTCCTGCAGAGGAACAGCCCCATTATGCTTCTCCGACACCCATCGGTGTTTTAAAGACACCTTGGTTTTAAACTTTTAATTATGGTTTAGCATTCAAATTTCATTACATATTGTAGTGATGTGACAACACGGAACTTTCACGAAACGATTTATTGATCACACAAACAACTTTTGTTGTACAAACTACACAGAACTCAGTTCTTATCCCAATTTTCGTGCCTTCTTTTTATCGACTCATAGCAACTTATTTCATATGATTTTATGATTAATAAAAATGCAGTCAACTCTCTACAATATTATTAATTAAAAAACCATTGCAATGAAATTTTCGACAAAGGCTGAAAATTATCACACAATGTTTTATTATTTTACTGTACTGATCACCCGTCTAGATAGAACGCGGTTTATCATTCAAACGACCTAGGTACTAGGAATAAATTCCTATTTGAGAGTTGTAGGTGCCTTCATTCCAAAATTTACTCCTTGGTTGCCAAGAACGCTCAACTGAGTACAGCGCGAAGCTTATTCAGAGAAACGAACAATATCGCATCTAATCAGCTGAAATTTGAACGGAGATTAGGCCTCTTTTGCGATTCACACTCTTGTTCCTGATTTATCGTAAGCTCAACCCTTCAGTTCTCATAGGAAGCGAAAGATTGGTCCTACAGAGCTCTGGTTGGTCTCATTCCACTTTAATATTTCAATACCATCTTAAATTGGTGAACCACTTTTATATCGTAAGTTATAATAGAAAAAGCCTTTATAAAGAAAGTAATGGAAATAGTATCACATCCATTGAAGGCGTGTATGCACAACGGAGGTATTTAGCTGACTTGTTCAAGAAAACCGAATTTGAGAATGTTTTAATACTCGTAGTTAGAGAGTATGTGGACCCATTGGTATCACAAAATGGGTTAAGATCTGGAGATGAGAAAAAGAATGAATAACAACATCAACATGAACAACCCATTCACTTCCTGCACATGTGCGGAAATCCTTACGACTTCAGTAAATGTGATACCATTTTAGCCATTATCTAGGAGGGGAGAACAACATTTTGCAACTAGAAGGAGGTATAATGAACCTTCGCGTAATAATTTGCAGCGTTTATTGAAAGCCTCGGTTGTCGCGGGCGACCGGACTAGACGCTGTCAGCTCCAATTTCACCTGAGTTTCTTGCCCTTCCCAGAATTCCAGGTTTCCCAGGAAAATAGGGGTCCTGGCAGCCGTGATCGTATAGTGGTTAGTACTTTGCGTTGTGGCCGCAACAACCCAGGTTCGAATCCTGGTCACGGCAAGACCTTATTTTTACACTGGTTTATTTATTTTTTGGTACTCAAGTAAATACCTATTTGCTGTTTTGTCATTACCAAGGATGAGTAGCCTCGTATTCGAATTGGTGGTCAAGGGAAAGAGCTTCCTGAACAATTAAAAATTAGATGGTTTTCGTTTTAAGATACGTAGAATCCAAAAATCGAATAAATATTTTGCCGTCCGCCGTACGCGGCACTTTCCTTAGTTACCAAGGACCGATTTTTACGAAATTTGGTATATATACCCCATATATGGGGTCTAGTTTTGCCCCAAAGCTTTTGGATGATGTCAGTCCCTTCTAAGGGTTGAACAATAAGGGCTGAAATTTTCAAAACGCCCCAGTTCGAATACTTTCGAACTGAAGGTGTTCTTTGCAGACGAGTGATCTATACAGGGTGTCTACACTAAAGATGGGCATAACTTCAGGGTTCTATTCTACTAGGTATTTCCAACAAAAAAGTGTCAGCAATTTTATCTTAACCCATTCAAAGAGCCTTTTTTCCACTTCGAAGTTTTTTTTTTTCTTACGTTATTAAAACTGTCATCACTCCTGTTATCGCGGAGGTATCCGCTGCTGGTGAGAAGATACTCTTAAAGGTTTATGGTGTCAAGTATTAGAAAAGATGCACCAGGGGGGGGGGGGTTCACTTGAGAACAGAACTGAAGTGCTCGATCCTTGGCAAATTTCGTTCATACTATGAATTTTGTGGGATATCATAATCGACCCAGACGAGGACGGCCGCCACCTTCCAATGAAAATAAATGCATTTATTCCAAATGAAATAAAAACATTATGACCCCCTCGCGTTTATTTAATTTTAGTGAATACATTTAGTAACAATAATATTGTTGTCATATTATGAGTAAGTGCTAAGAGTAAGTTTATCACAAAAATTATCAAAACCAATAATCAAATATCTATTAAATTGTGAAATATCATTGAAATTGTTCCTTATTTTCCCCAAAAATATATCAATGCTCATAGATTTGTTAATATTTCCTAATTTTTTTCAAAACAAATTTTTTTTGTTGTAATCCAATTTTGAGAAAATAATTTATTATGATCACAGGTAGGTAGGATTAAGGTTTAAAATTGTAGCTGATTTCATTTCGTGGATACACCCGTGTTTGCAATGTTTGGCCTTTTAAGAAATAAATAAATTGACTAGGCTATGAAAAGAGTATTTTAGGAAAAGCTGCGAGGCTGTCTACAGCGAGGCAAACTCACGAAAAAATACCTTGATAGACTCGAAAGCAATAGCTAGTGCAGAGTCCGGGACAGCCAAAGAAACAATTTAAAGAAAAACAATGATTCCGCTACCTTGGTAGACTCGGAAGCAATTATAGTAATAATAATGATTATACAAGCTATCTCAATTTTTCTCAACAGCATAAGTAGTCCGAATTCCAAGATTTCACGATGAAAATAATTACAATTGAAAATAATTACAATAATTTCTTGATTTGTTTTTTACCAATTTAAAGCCTGATGTTATTGTGTTTTTCCAAATTTTATTATAATAGTCAAGTTTTTTAACACCAATTTAATGATTAGTGTTCCTGGTTTACACCTTTTTGTTCCCGACCGTGGTTTGATGTTCAAACCTAAACTCATCCTCTGACCCTGATGAAGAAAATAAATTTTTCGAAAATTTGGTGAAAGAGGAGGATTTTGTTGTTGGACCCAAATCCCAATAAAGCTGACATAAAATAATTACAGTACGGTAAAACTTCAATGATGGAAACCTTCATTTACTTATTCTGGATACTTCCCGGTTTCTAATTTATTGAAAAAATCTTTTGTGGAGCCTTTTGATGCGACGCCAGCGAGATAGTCACATTGGAAGGCCATCCCCCTTATCCTAAACAGCTTTTGTAGCAATTAAGCTCAATAATTTTGTTTATGAACCTTTGGAATCGACCAAGAAAAATATGAACCCATCCCCCATCAATATATGTTGATTTACGTTTCAAAGTGAGTACGCAGAATCCAAAAATCTACTTAAAATTATCCTGTCCGTCTGTAGACCGTCCACCGTACACACTTTCCTTGGTTACCAAGAACTGATTTTGATGAAATTTGGTATATGGGCTCCATTTGAGGTCTAGTTGTACCCCGAAGCTTTTGGTTTATCTGGCACTTCTAAGGGTTGAAAAATAAGGGCTGAAATTTTCAAAACGCCTTTGCTCAAAAAATATATCTATGAACGTTTTTTCATCAATTTGTAATAGTATTGATTTTTTAGATTTAATGAGACCACCCAGAGCTCTGAAGTACCAACCGTTCGTTTTCCATAAGATGGATTGGACTGAAGGTAAATCAGTAACGTGCGTGTGAATCGCAAAAGAGGCCTAATCTCTGTCCAAATGTTGGCTGACCAAAATGTGATCCTTGTTCGTTTCTTCAAGTTGGACTCAGATCAGCGACCAATAATCAAATTTCCTAATGAAGGCACCCTCAACTATTTATTTCTTCAAATTAAACTCGATTGTGAAGTGAAAATGTCGTTGTTCGGTAATGACAATGGCAAAGCTGTGTTCTTAGTAGGCATGTGATCTACACAGAAAAATAATAAACATTTGTGTAATAATTTGCAGCGTTTTATCTTGGTACCTTGGTAATATTGTCAAAAAACGTATTTTTTTTTTACCAATAAGGCTCTTATGAGGAACTTTAATTCTTAATCAATAGCTAATTGAGGCGAGCTCATTATTAAACCAACATCACCCAAAGTCACCGTCAGCTTACCAGGGAGCACCGTCAGGCACCTCTTGAACAGGTGGTCGACTCATCGTGTTGGCATTCTTCTCAATGGCATTTTCAATGACTGTACGTGGGCACCAATAAATTGATCATCCTTTCTTCCATCACAATGAATAGCTAATAGAATTCGTTCTCATGTCATTGACAGATCACGGACGAGGTGAAAAATGTTTGTTGCAGAATAACTTTTTGTTTGATGATGGCTGTGAAACAAGTCGATTGTAATCTCTTCTACGTCAATTTTCATGAATGGTTTTCAATTTGTCCTCGATGTAAATAACTACTCGTAGGTACCTACTAGGTGTACATGGTATTCTTACCCCAGTATTCTGAAAAAAAATCGTCAATAGATAAGTACCTACGCAACACGCATATTAGTCTCACATTACCTGAGGAAACCATAACTTTTCTAGTGCCATGAGTGCTCTGAATTTGAACAGCATTTTGAAATTCACGTTCTACAACCAAACTTGAAAACTAGAGACTCCCCCCCCCCCCCCCCCCTCACCCACACGGCACCGTCAACCGACGGCCGCCTGGCACCGCAGCGGTGATACAATTGTTTAGGTTTTCGTAGGTAGGTAGTCAGTAGCAGATCACAACTGTATTCTGCGGGAAATAGCCAAACAAAAGAAAAAACTCAAGCTATGACGCGGTTTCAGGTGTCCTGGTATCATGGTGACACCATTGCTTTGTGCCATGGCACAAAGAATAGTTAACGGAAATTTGGAGGTACTTTTATTAAGTTCCCTGAATATCAAAACTCGGGTTCTAAACACCAAAACGTTTAAAACCGGGTATTTTTATAATTCTAATCATCCATTTACAAGCAAATTTGGACACCCTGGCAAAGTAAGTAATGAACTAATCTAGCAAAGGTTGACTAAAGTTTTTCTAGAACCTACTCTGGCGAAATGAGATGAGAAGTAATTAAGAAGGATGTCATGAATCTGGCACGCGAACCGTTAATGATTAAGGTTGAGGGCTGATCTAATCCGACATACAGTCAAAATACAAATGAATACCTAGCTAACTCGAAACCGCCAAAAATCTTGATAGGTTTTATCAACTAATGTATTAAAAGAAGTATAGTTTCCTTTTTTCTACCATTCCAATGTAAGAGAGGTTAGGTACCTATTTTAGGTTCAATTTTAAAAAACGCTTCAACTTCAACCTTGATACTTCAACTATCGATTGTGTAAGAAAGCTCGTAAAAAACATCGAATTCAGAAATAATAATTACTTACATTTGATATTCCGGACATGGTGGTGAATATGAGGAACAAAAACTGATAACCACTTGAAGTGGACAACTGGAAACGAGACGAACCATCACTAACTTGGCCTGGGGCAAATCCATCCCCACTTCCCTATCAAAATTCTTTGACTACTAGCGGAGGTGATTCATCAGGAGGATTCCTCCTAGAATCATCTTCTTAATCTTCCCCGATTATCATGGCATGACCAGAGCACACTAACATGGTGATTTTCGAGGCCCCGCGATTTCGGAGTGGAAACAACGTGTGGGTGTGTAGCTAGCTAGTCGTTATTGAAGGACATTAGGTACTCACATTGTTCAGACGATTCGAAATCCACGCCCCCTTAGCATCACCATCAAGATACGACATACCTACCTCTAGCTGCAAGGACTAAAAGGCAAATGCAAGCAGCTGTGTTGTAGGCATGTTCCCCGATATGTTGACCTCTAATCTGAAGATGGCATACTCAAAACCCTCTTGGCTCAACAGTCTACAAGGGACTGGATTGGTCCGTCGACTGGCTGCAGGAATTGATGAGACAATTCAATGACCTGTACGAAGGTGATCAGCTTATCGGATCCCCCCAGCCTCTCAAATTCGACTTACCAGATCATGTCTCCAGCATCTATCGCTGTACCTATTGCCTCACTGCTCTCGTGGGGACTGCTGTGGACAGATTTGAACCGAAAAATCGATGTCATTGAACCATTTCCACAGCCTGGGAACAGGCAGGTGTGCTACCAACTGAGCCATCCTGGACCCCAATACTATTTTACAAAGAAAACCAAATTAAGATACCTGCCTGTTGTCTATTGATCCTGATGGCAGTGTACGATGATCAAGGCATCAGCCCCACTTAAGTTACTTCATGTTCCTCCTAATGCACAGATCGATGAATTTCCACGACTGTCAACTGTTCATTTTCTACTCCAAATATACATTCCTAAACATTTACCAGACCTGTGAAGTCAGATTGTGTCTATGTGGAGTACCCAACACTACAGTAGAAGTAGAATCTCTTTGGTGGACTCCTGAAGTGACTTTGAAGGCCACCATCCCCTTTGACAGCACTTTCTCCCTTCCACTGTCGTATAATTATGTTAGTCTCACCAACTACCTTGAAATTCCAAGATCTATCAGTCTTTCATTATTCATCTACTTATGCTGTCGAATAGACATATACATGTGGACGGTGTTATACACAAACCGGCCAAGCGCCAAATTATCGTTTTCGAGAAAAATCGTATGAAAAATGTTGCCGGTTGTTTTAAAACCCAGCATCTCCAGTGATACTTGGAGTGATGAAAACTCGGTATCCCACGTTTTTTGGTGCGGAGAATTCGTTGGTGATGTCAAAACAAGAGTAACTTGGATAGTTTTCGAGTTATGGCGCATAACTGGTTTGTGCGAATCAAAAATATCAACAACTGTATTCTGCAAAACCCGGCCAAGAGAGAAAATTCGCACAAACCGGCCAAGCGCCGGCGCATGGCCGGTTTGTGCCAATCAATCGTTGCATGTTAAGCAGGAATTACTCACATTGTCCCAGTCTTTAATGTAAGTTCTGAAACTTCGCTATAGATAAGGCAGCGCAAAAAAATGTCGGCCAAGTGGGTGTGGCACATAGTTTCCTCGTATCCATAACCCGATTGTATAGATGATCCGATGATATATAGCTTTATCACAAAACCTCAATCTATAAATACACACCCCAATCCGCATAATCCCTGACAATTTTATCGAAATAAGATGGAAAATATAGAAGTTATGGCTGTAACAAGGAATTCACGTTTGGTCATGCGCAGTGGCTACCATTTGTCTGGTGGCAATGATTTTCATAGAGGACCATCTACACGCCAACCCGCACAATCTCTGAAAATGTCATCGAAATCGGACAATAACTTCGTATGGGAAAAGAAAAACATCAAATCTTCATTGGATATTGAACCATGAAACAGGTTTGGGTGAGGTTTTCTCTCACATATTTCTAAGATCTTGGAAATTGCCAAACGTGAGGACTAAAAAAGAAAGGCAATATTGAGTACCAAAAATATTTTTTAAATCTTCACCAACTCTTTATTGAAATTAAATACTTGTAACCTGAACCAAAATAAATCATTCATTCTCAGCTTTATTGTTTTTCTACTCTTCGGAACTTCGAAAACAAGTTTTGCACAAACAGTGTATCAACCCTAGCTCGTCAAGAAGTCGATAGATGGCGTTATAATGCACAAAATCTGAAAGCACTCGTTGAGACGAATCGATTGATACCAAGAGCTCGATTTTTGACATTTTGGCGCTGGGCCGGTTTGTGCATAACACCGTCCATGTATACCTTTCATTCGCTTGTTTTCTTTCATACGAATTTTGCTTCCGAGTCTACCAAGGTAGCGGAAGCTTTGTTTTCACTTTTCAAGGACGAAAAAAAAAAAAAAATCGCCAAAATCAAAATTTTCAATCGCGTTTTGCGTTTTAGACCTTTCTGAACAATTTTGGTTCCGTGTCTGTCTGTCATGAATTCCTTGTAACGCGCATAACTATACGAAGTTATTGTCCGATTTCGATGAAATTTTTAGGGATTGTGCGGGTTGGTGTGTAGACGGTCCCCTATGAAAAGCATCATCCTTGGACTGATAGAAGCGACTGCGCATGCGCAAACGTGAATTCCTTGTAACGGCCATAACTTCTACATTTTCCATCCGATTTCAATTAAATTTTCAGGGATGTTACAGATTAGTGTTTAGATGGTTTCCTATGAAAATCATCACCCCCGGATTGATAGTAGCCGATGCGCAGGCGCGAACGTGAATTGCTTGTAACAGCCATAACTTCCACAATTTCTACCCGATTTCGATGACATTTTCAGGGATTACGCGGATTAGGTTGTAGATGGTCCCCAATGAAAATCAAGGCCTTAAAATCTTACAGTAGCCTCTGCGCATGCGCAAACGTAAAATCCTTGTAACAGCCGTAACAGTCGCGTGTGACGTGAGGATCTCAAACCCTAATCAACCAACCCCTTTATAGGACTATTTTATTTATAGGGCTATTTTCACCTATATAAATCGAATGCCCTCCCAACAGAAATTAAACTCCTCCTATATAAAACCCTAATAAGATCTTCAATGACATAGGCATCTCCCATTTGGCATACAGCTTCACCAACATCACTATCTAAACTACAAATCACTTAAAACAAATGCATCCGACTCGCAACCCACACCTCCCGCCGTACAAACATAGACTCTTTCCATTCTCAATACCACATAGACAAACTCAAAACATTTATAGACAAACTCACTAACAAATTTTCCGATAAAATAAAAAACCACCACAACCCACTATTAACTAACTTCGACATAGGCCCCAAGCCGCGCTGGGGTCCTGGCACCTCTTCCACCCCAAACCACTGACGGATTTGAGCTCACTCCCATGTAAAATTGTAAATAATATTTTAATTTTTAAAATGTAAATAATGTAAACATTGTATATATTAGCGTAGATATTGTACAAAATTTCAGTCTTAAGCCACCACATTATGAAAAGAGTTTTTTCAACTAACCTAATTTTCTCTTACTATAATACATACACTTAACTATCCTAAGATACTATAAATACACTACCCTCCTGACTATACTGCAAATAGGGCCGACAGGCCGGCATTGTGATTCAAAACCTTTCTGTTGTATTTTCCTGTACAAATATTCATGTAAATGAAATTTTCTTGATTCTTGATTCTTTATAGGACAGTGAGCAATGCTCTGGACTCCCACCCAGGAGTCCCAGGTTCAACTCCCAGTCAAGCTAAGAAATTTTTTGATCCAATCACTACCGCACTTACATTTTTCGTCCGAATTTGATGAAATTTTCTAGGATTGTCCAGATTAGCGTGTGGATGGTCCCCTATGAGGGTAGTGAAAGGTACTTAGAGATTGGTGTTTTCAGATTAACTACTATGCATCGGATCATCTATATAATCGGGTTATGGATACGAGGAAGCTATGTGCCACACCCACTTGTTTCTTTTATTCTGGGCTAACACACTCATCTCAAAATTTGCATCTAATTCGGACTAATAATACGGCGGTTTTTATCGGAGCTAAGGATGTATGAATGACTTGTCCGTTCACCCGACAATTGCCCAAAAGTACCGGTTGGAAGAGTATCATAGCTTCAAATTGTAGGCACTAGAAGGTCACTGGTTGGTCTCATCCATCGCTGAGCTGTTTATGATTTTACAAAGTTTTGATGGATTATTTTTAGATGGTTATTTCAGATTACCCTGATAAGGTGGACAAGAGTTGAAGAACCACCAAGATGAGTCTTGAGAACTGCGAGTTTGACTAGGTAACTTTTCTACAGTCTTAAGTAATGATAAAATTAGGCTAAGTTCAAAGTGAATTACGGTAGGTGACAGTGGCATCAATGAAAATAACAAATCTAAAAAGTATCAAAATTATAATTCTGTTTATTATTGTTATTGTTTAAATGGAAGCTGTGGGTCATGGAAAAACAAAGCGATATTGTTCATTTGCCACCACTGAGTTGTTTGTAAAGGATCGGACAGTAGTCATCCCACTCAGCTTGAAAAAGATTACCAGCTATAGGACTACCGAGGTTGTACTTGTCGGCGATCTTCTGGATCGATGTGAGTCCTCTATTATCGCCAGACCTGCAACAATACAATCACAAAATACTATAAATAATGGGCATGTTGAGTGTGATTTCTCGAAAATGAGTTATGATGCTACATTGTAATCTCGATCAAAGTATAATTTAAAAAATGTTTTTATTTATTTTATTTTTTTCTTTTACCAATAACAATTCTGATTTTATTTACTATTTATTGTTACTTCTTTTCATTCGAGTTGCTTACGAGTCTACCAAGGTAGCGGATGCATAGTTTTCACATTTCAAGGTTAGAGAAAAAGTTTTCCAAAATCTAAATTTCTACTCTCGTTTTACGTTTGAGACCTTCTTGGACAATTTTGGTTTCGTGTATGTGTGTCTTTCATGAAATCACTGAAACGGGCAAAATTAATAGAAGTTATTTCCAATTTCGCTGAAATTCTCAGAGATTGTGTGGACTGGCGTGAAGATCGTCCCTGATGAAAACCTATGCCCTCGGATCGCTAGTGGCCGCTGCGCATGTGCAAACTTGAAAACCTTGTACCAGCTGTAACTCCTTTTCCCACCCAAACTCGATGAAATTTTCGGAGATTGTCTGTAGATGGTCTCCTGAAGGAAGGTACTTTGAGATCATGTAGCTATTATTTGTATATCAAACTAACATACTGAATGCACAGGGCATGTCTTGAAGATGTTAACATTCCATATTCATGCTCTCCTCGTTACCCCGAACACATAGAGCACCCGTACGTATGTTATTGTTTTTTTTTAATTTTCAGTACCTACCTATACCATGCCAACATACTGTATTCAAGAGGTAAGCTTGGAAGATGTTAGGAGTCCATATTCATTTTCTACTCGTCTCCGCGAATTCATAGAGTACCCACTCAGCTACTGCATTTTTGGATACAACGAATGTACGCAGGTTTTCATTATTTACATAAATTGTTTATGTAAAGGTATATTCACAATTTTTTGACAATTTATGATTTCTGAAATTGTAATTATATCAGAAATGTTGAGCTGAATCCGAATAAACCTCATAAATAATTACTACGTATGGGAGAACTCTGTAACAACCAACCGAGTTGCATTCACATAAAGAAAAAGATAATGACAATGTTGGAAATTTGTTAATGCTTCGAGTGAATTGGCGGAAACTGTGAATTTATGGCACATTTTTTATCTTTCACGGAAATGGTTTGCGATCAAATAAAATAATCGTCGGAATAAACTGTTCAGACTAGCAATACGAACTTTATTGCTGGAGAGCTTTCAACAACCCTCTGGTTGTCATTTTCAATCCATCAGCAAGAGGATGTGTTTTCTGTGATGAGCGCAAGTAGGCACTTCTGCGGATGACTAACAAAATGGTGGTTTGTTAGTCATCTGCAGTAGTGCCTACTTGTGCTCTTCACAGAAAACTCATCCTCTTGCTGGTGGAAGTTCTTTCTCACTTGAAAGCTCTCCAACAATAAAGTGACTGGAAACCGAAAACATATTGTTTAGTAATGCATGCATTCCAGGGGACGTCCCATTGGATAAGTATTGGATCAGTTTAACCAGTTGTTAAGCGATAAGACTGTTTCTCTCGATGTAATTTATTTATTACTTTAGGGAAGAAATAGTGACCCCCCCCCCTCCCGCCATTATAAACCATAACACTTCTAGCGGCATGATAGCCTCGAATCTGAAGAGCATTTTAAAATCCATGATCTACGACACCCAACATGCGAATTCGAGTTCGACCCCCCCCCCCCCCCCCCAACCACAACCAATGGTGCCACTCTGGCACCAAAGCGGAAATACGTCGTAACATTGAACTTTCATCTATTAGGTTTAGTAGGCAGTCCGTCGAATGTCACATCCTTATTCAAGGTGAAACACCAAAAAACCCAAGAAATATGAGGTTTATGGTGCCCTTGCACCATGGTGGCACCACTTTTATTTCCATGGTGGTACAGAAAGTAATTCATGCAAATCCTAAGGTATAATGAGAATTTTTCCTCAATTTCAAAGCTTGGATACAATTAGTAAGCAGTAAAGGAACCGAAATATTGAAAAATTGGATATTTTGTGAATATTATCCCCCCACCCATCCCCTCCTCTTGCAAATTTTGGTACTCTGGTGAAATCATGTACAACTCGGAAGTTATTTGAGTCAAACAAAAAAGAAATACGCAAATCGGTCGGAAATTGAGGCCTGGGCAGAGTTTACAGGATTATGCCCGCAAACGTACGTTTTTTAAGCATTAACCCCCCCCCCCCTTAAAAGGCGAAATTCGAAATTCCGGCGCCGTAGTGCACAACTAGATAGTTTTCCGCGTCGAAGAAAAAAAGAACCACGAAAATCGGTTGAGAACTAAGGCCTGGGCAGAATACACAAGATTATGCCCAAAAACACACGTTTTTTGAGCATTAACCCCCCCTTTCCCCTCCTTAAAAGGCGAAATTCGAAATTCCGGTGCCGTAGTGCACAACTAGATAGTTTTCCGCGTCGAAGAAAAAAAGAACCACGAAAATCGGTTGAGAACTAAGGCCTGGGCAGAATACACAAGATTATGCCCAAAAACACACGTTTTTTGAGCATTAACCCCCCCTTTCCCCTCCTTAAAAGGCAAAATTCTAAATTCCGGCGCCGTAGTGCACAACTAGGTAGTTTTCCGCGTCGAACAAAAAAAGAACCAGGAAAATCGGTTGAGAACTAAGGCCTGGGCAGAGTACACAAGATTTTGTTACACACACACACACACACACACAGACATACACCTATGGTTTTTTTTTTCGCGGATTTGGATTCAGAATGGTCTAAAACGGATTACTGTGTGGTTATTTTTTTTCTGTTGAGTGTTGTCCAACTTCACCTCAGATCGATCGCATAAGGACGCCCAAGTCTTACTGTGGGACGTCCTAAAAAGGACTTTTTGTTGTCAAAAAACCCCATTTATTTGGAAAAAGAAAAAGTCCACAACCACAAGATATTATAATACGAACTTCTCAAAGCTTTTCCTGGTAATTTCCATAATTTAGCTAAGAAACTAGAGCAAGGACCGAAAGAATAGAAGTTAACGAAATTAAGGGAAGATCGTCAGGAGTGAACAAGGTGAGTCAAAAGTTGAACAAGAATTATGTTGGATCGAAAGGACGTGAAATTGCAAGTCGTCCAATGCTGCCATCGCCTTATCTTAGTAAGCGTAAGCACCTCTGTTCACGCATGGTGAATGATGAGCAGAGACGTCACATTTACTCCATTTTCTGCTCGCTGGACAGTTTGCAGGAACAAAGGCAATTTGTGGCAAATCACGTGGAGAAAAAGGAAAAGAACCGTACCACGAGAAACCTTAAGCAAAGCCGTCGGAAATATACCTATGCGTATTCATTTACTATCGACGGGGTCAAAATTAACATCTGTCGTGAATTTTTTCTTCGTACCCTTAATGTATCTGACACATGGGTTAGGGATTGTGTAAAGAAAAATATGGACGGTATGGTGCGAGCAGATAATTACGCCCTCAGAACTCCCCATAATAAAAGTACGGCAGAGGATGAAGAGTTCATTCGAAACCATATTTTTGGATTTCCTCGTGTCGACTCTCATTATTGTAGACAAAAACTCAGAAAAAATTTTTAAGCTCCGACTTAAACATTTCAATCATGCACCGGGACAACGAGGAGAAATGCCAGCAAAATAATCTGATGGCTGTCTCTCAAGCCAAATACCGTAAAATATTTAAATCGAACAACTTAGGGTTCTTCAGGCCAAAAAAAAGATCAATGTGGGAAGTGTCTTCGATTCAATTCCTTACCGGAAAATGAGAAAATTTCGGAGCAGGAAAGTCATGATGCCCACTTATTGAGAAAGAAATTAGCTCGAGAAGCCCGTAATGAGGACAAGGCTGCCGCTGTCACTAACCCTTCCATTTTAGCTTTTAATTTTGATTTGGAGGCGGTGCTTAACACACACAAAGGACCGAGCGGCCAGATTTTTTATTTAAGAAAACTGGCAGTTTATAATCTGACCATTTAGAATTTGGGAAATGGCGATGGTCATTGCTACCTTTGGGACGAATCCCAAGGCAGAAGAGGAGCCATTGAAATCGCTACGTGTGTTTACCGTTACGTAATGAGTCAAGAAAACATTACAGAAGTGCGAATGATGTCAGATGGCTGCGGAGGACAGCAAAAGAACCACCTATTTATGTCAATGTGCATGATGCTTTGCCAGACCCACCCAACCCTCCAGGTTATAAATCATAAATTCTTCGAAACAGAACACACGGAAATGGAGTGTGATTCAGTCCACTCCAAAATAGAGAGTGCCTCGAAGAACATTCCTGTTTATGTACCAGAGGGATGGGCTCAAGTCATTAGAGGTTGTCGGCGAAGTCCTCGTCCCTTCGAGGTACACTCTGTATGGCACGACGAATTCCTACAGTTTGAATGCTCTGCCCCAAAACTTCCTATCCATTCCGCGTGTTGGTTACATTATAAAAAAGAACAAGCCTCATTCGGTGTTTTACAAGAATAGTTTCTTGGATGAAGACTTCATCGAACGTTCAGGGCTTCCGGAACAGCCCAGGGAGCAGCCAGCTAAAGGAAGTCGGGTAAGAGGACGACCGGCAAGACGACAGGGAAGAGGACGACCTGCGAGAGGTGCATCAAGAGGAGAGCAGTCAACCCCCAGTATCCCGAAGGCATACCCTCATCCGTTACCGATAGCGATCCCGAAACTGAAAGTTCTCATACGATGATCGATAAACTCATCATACCGAGAGCCCATCACGACTATTACCTCAACCTAACAAGTGATGAACTCGTTAGAGATGCGCTACCAGAACGCGACATTGAGAAAAACGAGTCTGATTGAACTTTGCTCGGAAATTCAATTTAACAATCATTCATAAAAATTGAGTAGTTCATTTTCATTTTTTTAATTCATTGATTTTGTTGTGGTTTAACAAAACCCTAATGCCAGTTTATACCTTCCTAATTTTATTCCGCTCAATTATTGTCGTTCATTTCAATAAAAACCCAGAACCCTAAGTTTATTTATTTATTTTATTTTTTCAAAAACTAATTAGGGGTACCAGAAAAAAAAATGTGGCAAACGGATGGTTAATGAAGGAAACGTGAGGGATTTCACTCGTAACTCACCAAACTTCGACGTGCAAAAACCATGAAAGTGAAATATTGGTCTAAACTTTGGTATGCCAAAACGATGAATGTGCTATAAAGTGGAGGGGGGGATCCCTTTGTTGAACAAGTATTTTTCCTTCGATTGTTAGAACATCTAAGATAACAAGATGGAAGATATAAGATTTAAAATCAGTTATTTCAATTTTTCTTGGAACCTCAAAAGAATAGTAGCCGTGTGGGTACTCTATGAGTTTGTGGAGACGAGTAGAACGTGAATATGGACTCCTAACATCTTCAAAACATACCCTGTGCATACAGTATGTTGGTATTGTACTGGTTTAATCCATTTTGCTTACATTAATTAACATTGTATCCTAATTAGGATTCACTGGTAGACTCAAGATATTCGAAAAAAATTCTAATCTCTTTGAAATGTTGGGTTTATTTCAATGAAAGGTTCACCTAGCATTCCTTGAGATAACCATTGTTAGAAACCAAATTGCTTTAGATCATTGAATGTATAGTTTCAAGGTTAAAAATACATACAGCTGTCGGAATAAGGTCAGTTTCAACATGAACCAGTCATGGTGGTTGCGCAAAACGCAAAAACTTCAATTTACAGTTGTTGAACAGATTAAAGAATAGATTAAAGATTAGGTCACCAGTAGACTCATAAAGTAACGTAAACGTAGAGAGCCTCTTTTCATGTGCTTCCTATTATCGCGATTGTTATCCAACGTGAGATAACAAACAACCAGATGACTTAGTGGACTATGTACTATGCTGCATTGCTATGATCTCTAACATAAGCATGGTTTCTCTCATCATTGCATTAAATCAAGCAGAAGGGATAAAACACACAAAAATGCAAATTTTGAAATATAATATTATTGAATAGGATCATGAAAACAGAATAGGAGAGATTGTGTCATTCACAATTTGGCAATTCAACAAGTTTATAGTGGGAGAAAAGTAGGACCGAAGCTAGTCATACACACAAGAACTAGGGCTAACAAGACTCAAGAAATTTTGGCCGTCTGATTTATTAATTAGTCATATTGAAAGATATCAGTGCGGATCGAGTAAGTACTTTCCTGGGGCGTGTCGTGAGTTTCATCACACTCCACCAATAGGGGAGTGAAGACGTCTCCTACAACTTTTCCTGCTGAATCTGAGAAGCCTATATTCACGACTCAGATAACAAATTAAATTGTTTTTCCTCCGCACTCCATGTGCTTTGATATCAGCTTCTATTCAATTGGCAGAGCAATGCCAAGAACTTAGGCACTCTCTGAAGCGTTAAAGAGGTTGCTGTATTTCATCATATGCCCGTCTAAGCTTGAACTGTAACTAAATGGAACTGTGTACCGATCACTGACTTCCACGCCTATCACCGTAGGAATGAATACGATGGATACAGTCCCTAAAAATTGTATCTGACCTTAGATAATACCTCAATTTCATTCCATCTCTTTTGTAGACAAGATAACCTTAATAAACCACAGAACTTTCCCGTGCGAATAGAATCCCCAGTAATTACGAACTGCATAAAATGCATTGGATCAGGTGGAGAGAGCAAACTGCACAGATGATCATGCCCCAAGTATACCTGGGCAAGTATTCCTGAAAATCATTACATATAAGGAATCGTCAATCTACACTAATATATAAGAATAAATATCTTAGTCTGACTGTCCAGAATCAATTACAGCTAAAGCCTAATAGCTGTGCTCAGGTCAAATCAGTCATTCATGTAAGCTTCTTAATTATGATTACCCAATGACTACTCTTCATGTTAATTTTTCAGTGGTGTCCAACATCTTCGTGCCAGGTATGTTTGAGCGACAGGGATAAATATGATGAACTCACTATTGTTGTGATTCCAACAAGCAGTACGTTGTGTATCAGTGCTACCTTGACATCTGGTAACTGTTTGAATGGCCAAACCGTCGAAGGACTCCTAAGGGTCCCATTAACTCAAGGTTAGTGTGGGAGTGCTACCAAACTCTCTGCTCCCTGTCGCAACACTGGTCAAACCTTAGAGGGCATGCTCTAAATAAGCGCATGGTGGCCAAACCTAACCCCAGCGCCACAGAACAGCTGCTGCAGCTTAGCCGCAAGGAAATCAGGTTAGTGGTGAGTGGTTGGTAACAGGCTTTACTCCACTCCGTTTCCAGCTCAACCGCATTGGGGTAAACCAGAATACAACCCTCCGCAGGCTATGTGGAGAGGCTGAAGAAAAAGCCTCCCACATAATATTCGATTGCGAAGTGCTATCAAATCGCAGGTTTCACCTCCTCGAGTCACCTACACCCATGGAGGCTTTTCCCAGCACAAATCTAGCCAAACCGCTACTGGCCCTTACCAAAGGGCTAGGACTCTTTGACTAGGAACAGAATCCGCAGAGTAGCCCAATAAGCCAATAGTTCTTTGGGCTCCCATCACCCTGATCCGCGGATCCATCTACAATCTACAATCTACGACTCCTAAGTGGGCCCATTCTACCCTCTCATCAGCTAAAATATTCCATCTACAACGAATACTCGATTAAGAAACTAGAAAACAGCCAACGAGTAAATTTGACTCTGTCAAACAAGGAAGTCTACTCATTGGTATCTGAAAAACTCGAGCTACTTATTCTCACCAAAACCTCGCCATAATTTTAATCAAACGACTCAGAACTGTTTTCTAGAATTCTCTTTTCAAGAGGAAGGATTAAGAACAACGTACCCCACCAGTTTCTCAGTTTTTACTGACTGATCGTCCAACAATCAGTTCCCTAATACATACTATTCCGCTAGTACTTCCTTCAAACTCACCTGCCCATTGACTTCATATTTTCTCCCGTCAATCAGATAGAAGTAGCAAATTTTCCAATTATTCTTAGAGTTTATTCAGCAAATTCTGTATTGAAAATTCAGCTACAGGCACAGTCCTTCGACGTTCACACCAAAAATGCATAACAACTATAACTTTAATCTTCGGGTAAGTTTAAGTTCGGGTAAGCTTTCATACCGATACTTTTGTATTATTGAACGGTGCTGCATAAAGTTAACAATTCATTCAAGTATGAATAGATACTCACGTATTGGGAAGACGCTTTTCATCAAACTCGAGCTTCTTAGGCTGTTCGTACACCAAGAAAATGTAGCGGTGAAGCCCTGAAAATAAGATTTAAGAATTAAAAATCATAACAAAATTTACTAAATATTAAACACACCAAAAAATCATGTCGAACCCAGGGGTGTTTGAGGGTGCTGAATCCCGCTGGCATATTTTTTACAGTCGTGTCGGTTCCAATATGGCCTTTCTGGAAGTGTTTTACTTTTTCGCAAAACAGATCGAAAGTTACAAACGACTGAAAAATTTAGCGTCGAATGAGACCTACCATTTTCCAAAACTTTCTAGAATTACATTTTTATAAGTGACATGACATCCAATGAGGTAAAAACTATCTCAATGTTCTACAAAAAATGAAAATAAAATAAAGCCAGGAACTCGACGCTGGGGGTTGAAGTTTTCAGCATAAAGCATAGTTGTTGCATTAAATTGGATCAAAACGATATTTTAGAATCGAATGAGACCACCCAAAGCTCTGGAGGACTTGATTAGCGTTGATTGTGAAATAAATGAGAAACAGGCGTTCCAAGCTTCATCATAGAGTTGGTTAGGTTAGTCCACCGAGCTACCACTAGAATGCGGTATAACTGGGCTAGAATAACTCACCATCCAATACAAGTAACAACCATAACTGCTACACTTTCTATCCAAACTGGTTGAAATTTCCTGGGATTGTGTGTTCAGGACACTAGATGGTCCCTCATCTAATTTCATTGTGATCAGATAATGGGTAGCTGCTGTTCAAAGGCCAATGTGAAATCCGTTAATATTTTACATTTTCCATTCGTTTTCAATGCTGTAACAGCCGTCGAATTGCTGAGGAAAGAGAGGAAATGAACAAGGCCCAGTTAACGAAATAAATTAGTGAAATTTCTAAAAGGGAGAACATACAGGGCATATTTAGCACGTACACAACTTAACGGAATATGGGAAAGACAAAAACTACGAGGGTGACGAGCTCTCTCTTTACCACTTACTACTCATTTTAAAACGAACTCATTGAATCACTAAGGGCCGGTTTCACCAACAATCCATTAACTCCGTTCGACGAAAACTGCGTTTAAAGTAAACTGAGATTGATCTCCAGTCAAAATTTGTTTCGGTTTCACCAAGTTGAACGGGTTCTCAGGAACGGCGTTTTCGTTGACCTCTGGTAAACTTCTTCTTCGCCATCGAAGCATCGAAAATCGTCGTACAACTCTGATCTGGAAGGCAGTGAATTGGTGATACGAGAGAACGACATTGTTTTGTGACAGTTTTCCCGCAGAATCACTTTTTCGATAGTTATGACTTCATTCAATCCGCGATATTTCATCAATACGTCAACTATCCTCTTTCAGCGCTATAATTTGTGCTGTTCATTATGATTGTTGGAGTTCAGATTTTCGATTGGACGTCTACCTACTTCATCAACGTGAGTACCTTTACCTACTTTTATCCCTGGTGATTCCCTCTTCCAGGCTCTCCGGGTTTTTCTACAAATGTGCCTTACTGCATGACTCCTAAACCATGTAGGTACCTACTCACCGTTACTTTCAACTACTCTGAGCTAGTAGACATAGCTAACTGCTTTATAATGTGCGGATGCAAATTTTTGTTTCAGATTTCGGATAACAGGCTACGAACTGTATGTCAATGATGTCTTTTCTGAACAAATAAGGTGAATTTCATTCTTCATGTCAAGAAAACCCATTATCACTTCAGCATTCATGAAATACTACTACGATCGGTACCTGTGTGAAATTCTATGTACGCATTTTATAAGAATGAATGAATTATAATTATTGTATTCAATAAAACGTGATACGTATGAATTGATTTGTTCATCTGCTTACACATTTCTCCAAGTCAATCTTATGTTGCAACAAATCTGTTCTTTTTTCTCCTACCTACCTATGCTGATTATGGTGCAAACAAAAATAAATTCGTAGGTAAGTAAATAATAAGAAAAGAATTTTCAGCATAATTATTTGAGATAGTGCGTAATCAAATAATAAAAATAATGATTCAATCAAACAACTATACAAGAATATAAACGACGTAAGTAAGCAATCTTCAGTAAACACCTAACGAGAAAAAAAGAAATATGAAGGGGGGATCTTGCGAAAAAATATGTATTCACCAGATACCATATAGGTATGTAACAATTTTATTTTCATTATGATTAACATCAGCAAAACCAACTACTCACAATAGGTACGTAAAATGCACACAGCAACTGGGAAACGGAAATATCGGAGATGGTAACGAAACTTGTAGGCTGAAATAGCGACGTCCTGCGATGGATTTTTTTGGGACCGCGATTAATGAAATGGTTCACAATTTCGTTGTCCTTTCTCACTCCCGTATGATACCTACGAGAAGGTGCGCACAAAAGCTCGTGACATGATAAAAACTCCAGCAAAACACGGACGAAAAACAGCTCGACGGAATAGGAAAAATAACAATGGCGTCCACGTCCGTCGCTTTAAACGAAGATCAAACCGATTAACCAGCCAAAATTGAGCGATCAGCGCCAAACGCCGGATGAACCGAGGGAGGCGTTGATCGCCTCTGGTGAAACCCATTTTCTCGGTTCAGTAGTTGAATCGGCCCTCGAACTCCGATCAAAATGTTGGTGAAACCGGCCCTAAAGAGTTCATGAAAAATAACCTAACACCTACAAAATAATAGAGTTCCTGGCAGCCCCTAGATAGTACCTCTAAAGTAGAACTCAGGAAGGATACCACCGCTGTGGAACACTAGAACTTTGATAGTCTCGCTGCGATACCGGATTCAATTTACAGCATACAGTAAATTTTCAATATACAGTTAACCAGAACTTGAATTGAACTTGGACCGAATGTTATCTGATGAGAGCCTAGGAACTAACCTTCCAACTCACAGACCGATAACCAAATCCTGCTCCTTTCTCGTGGATGACAGTGACCCAGCTTTTATTTTACTGGGTCACCTCATTCGCCCAGAAGGATTGTGAAATCATCGACCTCTCGCCGAGTTTTTTGTATTTTTTTCAGGGTCTGTCAGGTGCTGCTTTCCCATGGCATGGCTGTGAACTATCACTAGAAGTAGTCGCAGACAGCCCACTTTGATGGGGTATGGCATTTGGTCCTGAATCTGTTGGTCTTGCCTGTTGACTCAAGTGAGGAGATGATCTGGCTCCATATGTCCAGCTCTGAAGTCTCGAGGATGACAGTAATCTCCTGATCAAATGTCGGTACCTGGGATCATCCAAGGTAGCATTGGAAGTAAGCACATGTACTGCATCAATCCTAAGTCTTCTTCTTGCAACGGACCCTCTCTTACAGGGGCGCCTGTACCAGCAGTCCGACCTGGTCTTTGAGGTCTTGCTTTTCCTGTGAGTCCAGTTTCACTTTTTCCGAGGATGACACGGACGCCATCCCAATAAGCTGGAATTAGGCCCTGGGGCTCTTGTAGGAACATGATTGCTATGTGCAGCACTTTACCTGTGTAAAATTAAGAATAGGTAAGGGCAATGTACTACTGCCATATCCTCACTGGCGATCATAGTCCATTCATTCGGTTGGACGGCTGTCACTATTTCAATAGCCAAGCCAGCTCCTTTGGCATGAACTGAGGGGGGGGGGGGGGCTTTATCTACCTACGGCTGCTTTACCAATGTGCAATCAAACTTCCTGAATGTCCCCCATGACCCTGAGCACCTCTATTTCTATAATCCTAACAGCTGACGCACAGGGCAACAAATTACTCGCAAATTTGTCTAGGTTGGCTAACTTGGTGTCCAGGGCACCTGTAACATTCTTGGCCATGGCTACCCTAGACTGGACAGTGTTTGGGTTGTCTACATCAGAGATTCTGAACCTTTTTTTAAAATTGTTTCAAAATATATAGAACAGAGCCATAGTACCACATTTTATATCTCTTAACAGATGAGCCTATTAGGTAGGCTGGGCTAATATAGCATGGGTCAAAACGAGAAGTTTACAGGAAATAATACCTAATCAATTGATTCTATAACATAGCCAGTAAAAATTACTTAGAATGCTACCCTACGTGTGAAATGAAACAGTAACCTGAAAAATAGTCTTCCAAACTAGTCAACTAATTAATTGGCATCATTCACCATTTGTTTCCATTAATCTGGACAATAATTTTAATATTATTAATTATATTAATGGATCATAATTTGGACACCAAGAACACGTGAATTATCTTCTCCTTCATAGAATGCCAGATCAATGGGCATAGTAGGTATTTTGTCAGAGTTCGCCTAAATTTATCCCCGAAACGATTTTAAATGTTATTTGTAGAAACGTATTCTTTGGAAAACGGCAAAGATCATAATAGACGTACAACTAGGTACATTGTTATTGGTATTCAATAGATGAAGAATATAATTTCTCAAGTCGATGAAAATCGATATGCTTGATTGACCCCAAGAAAGTAAAAAGATATCAAAAACTTGTTTTTTAAGGAAAAAATATTGACCGGCTTTTCATAGGCACATGTGGTTTATCAGGAATCTGCATGAAAGTTTAAATGAGAGAAGATTGCAAAACAATTCGGCACTTCTGAGACCCATACATTCCACAAAACGTCCCTCGTGAACATTTTCATTTGTGGTAGTTCGAATACATATTGTTGTGATCAGCTACCTCTTCGCAATTCTGTCCATTCGCTTCCTTAGCTCAGTGGTAGGAGCTCCGATTCAGAATCGGAATGTTGGAGATCGATCTCAGGTCGAGGGAAGTTAATTTTTGATGACTCAACAATATCTACCTATTCGATTTCAACGGCGACTGATTCTGTATTCAAACACATTTTATCTTTTTGATTACTACGGAGAATACTTGAGTATTCAAAAACATTGCCACCTATCTGAATGCAAAAATATTCGCCATTGTAATTGATGTCTTTTAACGTATTCAAATAAAACCCTACTTCTGTCAACAAAATAGGTTACCTGTGCCTTTTGGTGGTCCAGATCCAACGTATTCACTCAGCACTTCACCTTTAGATACATCCGATCCAGGGATGTTTCCCACCAACCAATGCTGCCATTCCCTGAACTTTGGTTCATGTCTGCTGGGAGCATCAGGATCTGCGGCAAGAATGTAGAATAGGTGAGAACCATGAGGAGCAGAAAATAGTTTTTAATGTATAGTGTAAAGGACGTTACTTTACTAGTTTTACTTTTCCTACTCGTGTAGGTACTAGCTGTGATGTTCTAAATTTGTAGGTGATGGAAGGAAAAAGCTGTGTTCCCTGAGGTGTTACCCTCAGCCCTCCAGGTCATAGGATGAGGACTCGCCGGCAAGTGTTCCCAGATCGTTGATCTGCCCGCCTTGCCGATGAGGGGATGAGAAGAAGAGGTTAGCAAATATTGTTCTGTCGTTCCCAGCTAGGCTGCCCTTACAGAACAATAATTGACTAGCACAAATTTTCAATTAGGTAAGTGGTTGTTCCCAGATAGGTATCCGCCCTCACCACTCAACTACTTGAAGATTTTATATCTAAATGGAGGTTCCCTAAACTGACCAGTGCATAAATATTGAAGAAATTTGTGGAGGTGAAGTTTTTAAAGGGTAGATGGTTTCTTGAATAAGACAAGGTTTTTACTTGTGAGCAATAGCTTCTCAGTAGGTCCCTAACCTAACTATCTACGGCACAAGCCAGCAGCTATTCAAGAGGGGTTCTCCTACTCCGGAGCCTTCCTCAACAATGGGCTGTCCGGCGAGGGAGGTGTTAACCCTTTCCTGGGGAATTCCCGTCTAGGTGAGTGACCCACTGAGCGCGTTTTTGTTGTGAATAATTATACAATCTAGGGTGGCTCCCACTTATAGATTTCATACATCATATGCTATATATGATATATATGTAAACATATCATATATCATAATATCGTCGGCCTAGATGTGATACCTCGTAAGTGACAAAAATGCGTTTTTTAGGTTTTGGTATCGTTGGATTCAGAAAAACAAGCCGCGTTGATATAGTGAGAGCTCGTAAGTGTAAAAAATCGTATTACCTCTCAAAAGCGATTTTGGCTCTACCTCGTATCTGTTTAGCGAACTGGAGGAACTAGTGATACCTCGCAAGTACCAAGAGAGAGCGCCCAAGTGTTTCCACGTAAATGGAAGTGTCCCGCCAAACTTGTGTTTCCTCGTAACTAAGCAGTGCTATCGCCATTATTCCTTCTGTTTACAACATGGATCGCCGCTCCTCTCAGTTCAAGGTAAAATTATTGTATTTTATTGCATTTAGTAGTGAATCATAGGCTTTTACCCATTATTATGTTTTATAAACTGTAATACAATAATACCATATACTTGTATAGACTATATTTTCTAACTAACCCTCGGTTTCACCCCTACACAATGTTTTAAGGAGGTGTGTGGGTGTGCTGATCCACGACAGTACTACTTGAGAATCCGAGAAAAGATGAACCTCTGAAATACTTAATTTCTTGATCAGATAGTCGAGAGACTTCACCAATTTGGCTAGCAGTAAGGCTCCACATAATTCCAAGCGAGGAACGGTTTGAACTTTGAGCGGAGCGACTTTTGTTTTTGCTTTCAAGAGAGAAACTGTAACATCACTTGATGTTACACAGCGAAGGTACACGACAGCAGCATATCCTAGCATGCTAGCATCACACATGCCGACTAGCTGGACCTTGGAATGCGGAATTACACTAAGTCGAGACAATTTCAATCGAGAGAGTGAAGGAAGTTGAGAAGAGAATTCCGCCCACCGTGAGGAACATTCTGCATCCAAGGGGGTACCCCAATCCAAACCACGATTCCATAATTCTTGAAGGAAGGATTTAGCCCAGAACACTATAGGATCAATCCACCCTAGTGGGTCGAATATGGAAGCGACTTGTGAGAGCACGGTTCGTTTTGAGTTTGCTGTGTCGGGTAGTGATGTTTTGTAGGTGAAAACATCCTCTACTGGGTCCCATTCTATTCCTAGAATGTGCATACAGAAATCTTCAGGTCGGCTAAGTGACAAGACATCTGCTCTATGATCCGAGGGAAGGTCTTCCAATATTTCTGGTCTATTGGATGCCCATTTCCTCAACTCGAAACCTGCACCTTTTAACAATTCTTGCAACTCTGTCTTGAGTTTACGACCAGCTTCTTCATCATCAACTGGATAGGGCTTTTCACTTACGAGGTATCACATCTAGGCCGGCGATATGCAGTACCTACGTAAGACAAAATAAAAAATGCTGCAAATTTTTACGCAACGGTTTATTATTATTGTATATACATCACTCACTTTATTATTATTGTATATACATCACTCTGTATAAAAGAAAACTAAGATTTGTCATTGGTCAATACTGACATTACATAAATCCCCCCCCCCTCATGTAATAAACCCAGTTTTTGCGCTAGGACGTTTTGAAAATTTCAACCCCCACTTTTCTATCTAATAGAAGTTTGACAATAACCAACAGCTGGAGGATACAACTAGACCCCAAATGAAGCTCATATATCAAAGTTCCTCAAAATCGGTCAATAGGAACTCGTCAAAGTGCCGAGTAGGGCATACAGAACTTTTTTTCTATTATTGGATTCGACAAACCTTGGTAAACCATCAAAGTTGGGGGGAGGGGGTGAAATTCTTTTCTTGCTCGATAACAAAGGTTCATTATTGAAAATAATGAAACAAAAAAATCGGTTTGATGAAAAACGGCAGAGATAGAGACTTATTACTGACACATTTTAGTAAGCTTTTACAATGTACAAAAAAATGCAGCAAATTATTACACAAAGGTTTTCTCTGTATAGATCACTCGCCTGCAAAGAACAACCCTTGCATTGTCACTATCTACCCACCATATTTTTGCTTCACAATCAAGTTTATTTTATAGAAATTAACCCTTCATATTCAATTCTAAGAAATAAAGAGTTGTGGTTGCCTTCATTAGGCAATGTGATTACTGGTTGCTAAAGACGCTAAACCGAGTGCAACTCAAAGAAACGAACAACGATCGCATTTTGATCAGCTAAGATTTGAACGGAGATTAGGCCTCTTTTCCGATTCAAACTCGTGTTTCTGGTTTATCATAAGTCTAACCCCCAAGTTCTCATGGGGAACGAACGGTTGGTCCTGCAGAGCTCTCGGTGGTCTCGTTCGATTCTAAAAATGCAATAATATTTTAAATTTGTGAAAAAGAACGATACCCTTTTAACGAACGTCATTGAGCTAGGGCGTTTTGAAAATGTCAGCCCTTATTTTTGGATGGCTGAAAAGGGACTGATTTGCCTCCCCTCCTCCTGGGATCGTCTTGTCAGTCAAGGTCATCAGGACCTCCGTAATATTCACATCACTAGATATTCTTTGGCAGGTCTTTCATCAATACCTTGAAAGTGGCACACGGCGTATTATTATTCTCCTTTCTACCTCAAATATGCGGCGACACAGCGACCTGACCAGAACCAGGACTTCAGTACTGGAGAGGACCCCTCCTGTGTATTTAATCCTCAGACAACTCCATACCGCTATTCTCTAAACAATCCAGTAAATCACAAATGCGTAATCACCCTCCATCAACTACCTGTCCATCCTTGCATGAACGCGCGGATTTTTCTTCGACGCCTGTTAGTTGTTCTCGATCTCGTGAAGTGGAAACGTCACCAATTGGTTCCCTATGCCGCCCGCAGGTTATCGCTACTGTGCAACATATCTACCAAAATAACGTGCAACTCATGCCGTAATGCCGAAATGGAAGATGCTACTCTTTTCTGGATAGTAATTTGTATAACACGTAATAATTCAACTTTTAATTTTCGTAACTCTATGCTTTTGATGAACCACAGAGATACTTATTCATGATAGTTTTTGTATTATCCTATAGGTAATTATTTGAAATAATGTTCATTCATTCCTATAAATCTTGCAATGTTTATTAATTTGAAGAATCTCTATGCATAGGCAGTGCCTTCATCACATTTTTAGGACGTCCCACGTAAGACATGGGCGTCCTTATGCGATTAATCTGGGGTGAAGGAGGACAACACCCAACAGAAGAAAAATAAATAAATATCCACACAGTAATCCGTTTTAGACCATTCTGAATCTAAATCCGCGAAAAAAACCAGAGGTGTATGTCTGTGTGTGTACTAATCTTGTGGGGTTAATGCTCAAAAAACCATGGAACTAAAAGTGGTGCCACCATGGTGTCAGGTTACCATAAACCGCATATTTCGTGGGTTTTTTGTGTTTCACCTTGAATACGGAATTGAACTTCAACTAATAGATACCTACCAATCTAATAGATGCCTACCAAAACTAATGGATGAAAGTTCAAAGTTACGAAGTATTACCGCTTTGGTGCCAGACTGGCACCATTGGTGGTGGTGGTGGTAGGGGGGTGTGAACTCGAAATCGCATGTTGGGTATCGTAGATCATGGATTTTGAAATGCTCTTCAAATTCGAGGCTCCCATGCTGCTGGAAATGTTATGGCGGATAATGTGGGGGGGGGGGACCACTATTTCTTGCCTAAAATACCAAATAAATTAGATCGAGTGGAACAGTTTTATCGCTTAACAACTGGTTAAAATTGACCTAATACTTATCCAATGGGACGTCCCCTGGAATTCATGCATTACTCAACAATATGTTTCTACAAAGCTATTATGATTCACGATTCGTTTATAACAAATGAGTAATTTTATTGAAGTTTTTATTGAGATGTTATTCATAAAAAGTACCTACTTATTATTCAAGAATGCTCTTTCATATCCCTGATATTTTTATAAGAAAACAACATAACCGTAAAAATCAATCTCACCAAAAACTAAAAATATTTTAAATCAGATTTTGTTCCATGATTTTTTGTGGAACTAATTTAAAAAGAACAATGAAGCAGAGATGTCATTTCAGGGATTTTATGCTGAATAGTGTGGCGATTAACAATCGAAGATCCGTTTGTGGAGTTCCATGGCAACGGGATGACGTGGCTCTCTGAGAAGAAAAACCTTAATTAAAATTTTGTATCATTCCCATTCCGATATGTTTCTGTCTCGTACTTTATTTCTTTTGTGCGAATATAACTTTATTTTGTATCTTACTATATTCGTGATTTATGTAGCGTAATTCGCCAACATAAGTGGTGACCTCCGTTGTTTTATCGACGAGTGACGGAAATTCGGTTGTGACATTTTCGATTTAGATTTCTCCCGATTCATCGCAGAATTTTTGCGCACGAACTTCTCTCAATCATGCCGGACGAACCAGGTAATTCTCACGATCCCGCCCAGCCCAGCATATGTCGGGTAAGCAATAAACTACCTCCGTTTCGGCGTAAACGTCCTGATCTTTGGTTTAAACGAGTTGAAGCCAATTTTCATCTGTTTTTTTTAGAGCGTTTATTTGTTTCTTTTTATTTGCTTATTTGTTTTAGAGCGTTTTATTGTTTGCATTCACTTCATCTAAGTGGTACAACTCAGGAATTGGTTATTATTAGTTTAGGAGTAAATTCAGTGAGGGCGGCATGGAGTGCCGCCTGCAGGTTGATTCCTTCCCCAAGACCCGCGGGTGCCCGAGGGTTAAATGGGGGCAGCGACACTGAAACCAGAGCAGACCCATTGTGCATTCATCTTGATCGGGTCAAGCCTCTACCACATATCGAGCTCCTCGCACCTATCCCAGTAGGCACCTCCACCATAACTACAACAAAAACAGTAATTTTGACTTGTGACACTCTTTTCTTTGATCTAGTCAGTGACATGTGTCATTATTT
Source organism: Apolygus lucorum (assembly GCA_009739505.2). Classification (NCBI taxonomy): domain Eukaryota; kingdom Metazoa; phylum Arthropoda; class Insecta; order Hemiptera; family Miridae; genus Apolygus; species Apolygus lucorum. Next base: position 104,198,461 of record CM019167.2, on the reverse strand, counting down.
TGTCAGGTCTCGTGTCTCTCTGTATTTTTCACTCAATAATACCAATTCAAGCTTGTTGTCACAAAATTATTCTAAATTCCCCAAATTGTGATCTATCACTGACGTACATCGAACAACCACGGCTTTTTGGCACAGAACGAACTTTTCAAAACATTAATTTCAAAATCTCAAGATCAAGGAGCAGTAATTCGTTTGACAAGACTTCTCTCTCTTCTGGGGTAAAACTGGAAGGGGCAGTATGGCATCCCTCTCTTGTCTGATCCGGAATGGGTCCAGTCAGGTTGGGTCTGGTCAGATCCCTGCACCTCACGACGTTGATCTGAGAAGTTCCAATTACCAGCATGAATCCTCTGCGGGAGTTATGGCAATCAGTGTCCCCGCCAACAATAAAGGCAAGCTCATTTTTGAGGTTATTGTACAGTTCTGCCCATGCAAGTCAAACGGCCTGATGGTTAGGATTGGTAAACTACAATAAATGTCGAACGAACTGGCCTCACCCATTCACAACTCATTAAACCATTACGTCATTGGTTTTGTAATTTATTTCCTTTTTAATTTGAAATCCCAATTTTCAAATGCCTATAGAAAAAAGACTGATTTTAGTAATATAGAGTATTATTACTGACCCTAAATATGAATTATGATTTTCAAGATTTTCTAGACAATTCTCACAGTTCATAGATTATTCTCGATTATTTTGATAATTTATCGCTTTAATACATAACATTGAGGACTCTTATAGATCAGATCATGATTACATCGACAAGCTATCAGCATGGGCCCAGTTCAAAACCATTAGTTTACTTTTTTTCGTACCCTCTAACTTAAAGCAAGAAAGGTAAGGATTTAAGTTTAGAATTCGTTTTACCAACATGTCAACACAAGACTACAAAGCTTTCCTTTCTTTGATAAACTAAAGAAAGAACAATTATTATCGTAAGCGTATAATTGTTGATTGATTCCTTGGAATTTCTACAAACATCGACGCTTGGCAGGGAAAAGGGGCTATTCACCATGATTGGAAAAATTGAGTAACGCATGTAGTTTTCTTTTTCGTTTTTCGATCCTCTACAAGATGAAGAAGGAATTAGGAACATAGAACGCATATAGAACAACATATAAATACAGCGGGTATTTAGGAATAACTCAGAAAATTAATGGCTCTTGATGTGCATCAGACTGACTGGGAAAATAAACTACTCTGGCAACTTATTTTTTTATTACCAGATATAAATTTTGATCCTATAGGTTCAAACTAAAATCTAAGGATACCGGAGTAACCAGGGAAATAATAGTAACTTGGAAATTCTCGGTTAGATTGGTTGAGCTCGCTTGAAAATGTTGCCACAGATAATCGCGATTTCCCAATATTTGTATTTTGGTATATATTTGTAGCGTCGATATATTTGCATGATCTTTCGAGAAAAAATTAATTCACAAATCATGATTATCATTCCTTACTAGGAAGTGGTTGGTTATAATTTCCCAACATACGACAATTTCCCATTGTATCTCCCAGTAAATGGAGGAATTGATGGTATTTGCCTTACCACTTAACTGTTTCCACATTTAATTGGATACTTCGGTGCTATGTGAATGCACATACACTAGTATTATGATTGTACGATAGATGTTTTTCAAAATGCTTGGGAAATCTCACCTGTCATACAGAGTAAGTAAAACTTGCTGGGATCAGCTTCCCATTCAACGGTCGGTTCATCCTTGACTTGAGTTGGAGTCACTTCATTTCCAAGATCAGCAATAACTCCACTTTTGTAAGACACCTGAAAAATTACATAGGGTTACTAGGTGAACTCTGAATAACAAGTTACAAATGGTTAACTCAAGAGATAACAACTGGAATAATAATTTTTTTAATTCCCAATACGTTGTGTAAAGGACGTTACTTTACTAATTTTACTTTTCCTACTCGTGTAGGTACTAGCTGTAACGTTCTAAATTTGTAGGTGATGGAAGGAAAGGCCTGTGTTCCCTGAGGTGTTACCCTCAGCCCTCCAGGTCATAGGATAAGGACTCGTCGGCAAGTGTTCCCAGATCGTTGATCTGCCCGCCTTGCCGATGAGGGGATGAGAAGAAGAGGTTAGCAAATATTGTTCTGTCGTTCCCAGCTAGGCTGCCCTTACAGAACAATAATTGACTAGCACAAATTTTCAATTAGGTAAGTGGTTGTTCCCAGATAGGGATCCGCCTTCACCACTCAACTACTTGAAGATTTGAGATCTAAATGGAGGTTCCCTAAACTGACCGGTGCATAAATTTTGAAGAAATTTGTGGAGGTGAAGTTTCTTGAAGAAATTTGTGGGTAGATGGTTTCTTGAATAAGACAAGGTTTTTACTTGTGAGCAATAGCTTCTCAGTAGGTCCCTAACCTGACTATCTACGGCTCAAGCCAGCGTCTTCTCTTACTCTGGAGCCTTCCCTCAACAAAGGGCTGTCCGGCGAGGGAGGTGTTAACCCTTTCCTGGAGATTTCCCGTCTAGGTGAGTGACCCACTGAGCGCGTTTTTGTTGTGAATAATTACACAATATAGGGTGGCTCCCACACGTTGATTCTAATTCCAAACAATTTTTCAATATCCCATCATAACATACACACACTCGATAAGATAGGATATAAAACCATTACATAAGATTATTTATGTTATAAAAGTGTTTCAGTGTTTGAGTTATTCAAAACTATGGAGTGTGTGAACGAAGAATGAATTGGAGGAAATTATTCAAATGTTCATACGTACCTAAAACAAATGAACAATGATAACGTGTTCTCAGTTTTGTTATGATGTGAAAACTTCGTAGCGAAAATTTCAAACCAACCCAAAAATTATCGTAGTACGTTTACTTTTAACCATATATTTTTTGATCTCATTAGGTATTGTTTACTAGAACTGGTCGTCCTACATACTATTTGTCTGTGCTGGATCGAACGGTGAACGCTGCTTTACTAGAACGAGGTTGTTCCAATTGGAGCCATAAAATGGAACCTAATCAATGGGTTTCATTCAAGGCAGTTACACCTCCCTGAAGTCACTGGTTCTTAAACTCAAGTCCATTCATCACTTTGCACACCATGGATCCAGTTACAACCATAACAGATCCTCACTTCATTCATCTTGCAAAATGTCCGATTCGCTGGACATCGCTTGTTCAAAGGGGGAAAAAATGCAATGTTGGTCCTACACATACCGGGTGTCCCAGAAGTTATGGTCCACCTTCCAGCATTTCCGTATTTAATTACGTAAAAAAATGGATCCAACGCCATTTTTCATATTTTTTGTAAATAATTCAGGAAAAGTACTTTCGCGCAAAAAAATTGCGCGCAAGTGCGCGCAATTGACACTAACTTTGTTTTTTCAAATGGGAACCCCCATTTTTTATTGCAGATTCAGATTCTACGTCAAATTTCATGAGAAATTCATACCCGAACCGACTTTTTTCATTGCGCGCAACTGGTACTTTTCGCGTGCAAAGTGACCAGGGTGCGCAAAAGTGCATTTTTTTAAACCCCAAGTGTGGCACATGTTTTGTCATTATTTTTTGACGCTGAATCACGAGGTGAGGTCCTTTCTTCGATTTTATCGTTATTTTTCCAAATTTAGAAGGAAAAATTATGTTTTTGGGCTTTATTTTCCCTCCCCCTTCCGCAATACCGGCTATGGAGGGACCGGCTATGGAGGGATTAAAAATAAATTCCTCACTTCAAAATTTTAAAAAATGTTCGAAAAGTAGGAAAATGTTGGAATATGTTGGTTAAGTAGGTACTTACCTACTTTAATGTGAACAAAAATAAAAAAGCTTTAATAAAAATTTAAAATTTTTAAAATTTTTTAAAATTTTAAAATTTTTTAAAATTTTTAAAAATTTTAAATTTAACCTTTAAAAAAAATTAAAAGTTACAAAAGCTCAAAAAAGTAATAATAAAAATGAATGTCTTATCATTCTTCACCTTGGGTTGGGGGTCGGCACCCGACTGGTCAAAGACCGTTAGATGAGAAGCTTTTTTATTTTTGTTCACATTAAAGTAGGTAAGTACCTACTTAACAAACATTTTCAAACATTCCAACATTTTCCTACTTTTCAAACATTTCTTTAAAATTTAGAAGTGAGGAATTTATTTTTAATCCCGCCATAGCCGGTCCCCAGCCCGTATTGCGGAAGGGGGAGGGAAAATAAAGCCCAAAAACATAATTTTTCCTTCTAAATTTGGAAAAATAACGATGAAATCGAAGAAAGGACCTCACCTCGTGATTCAGCGTCAAAAAATAATGACAAAACATGTGCCACACTTGGGGTTTAAAAAAATGCACTTTTGCGCACCCTGGTCACTTTGCACGCGAAAAGTACCAGTTGCGCGCAATAAAAAAAGTCGGTTCGGGTATGAATTTCTCATGAAATTTGACGTAGAATCTGAATCTGCAATAAAAAATGGGGGTTCCCATTTGAAAAAACAAAGTTACCGTCAATTGCGCGCACTCGCGCGCAATTTTTTGGCGCGAAAGTATTTTTCCTGAATTCTTTACAAAAAAATATGAAAAATGGCGTTGAACCCATTTTTTTACGTAATTAAATACGGAAATGCCGGTGGGTGGACATAACTTTTGGGACACCCGGTATAGTATTTTCCAGTGCTGGGTCGAATGGCTGCTTGGTGATAGATGTAGGTGGGTTGATAGCAACCAGAGAATATTTTTCTGTTTGAAAAATTATTCAGTTACATAAGAGTACAACAGCTACGCAACTTCCTTAGTGGGTATCAAAATGTTTTGTTCATAATAAGTAGGTAGTCAATATTAATAATGTCATTACCTACACGTCACCGAAGAGGTCACCAAACATCGACATCGTTGATTGTGACGGTCCTACTTGTAAACCACACTATAGGACCACCAGAGAAATACATACCTTTGGCGCATTCTGCTGGAGAACATAGAACTACTTATCTCCTATAATCAAGCAAATTCCCGTGCGAACGATAATTTTTAGTTCTCCCCTCAAAAGTGACATGATTTCCTCCTACTGCAGATTGAAATTCGTGGATTTCGGAATCTGTTTTGAAGCCTAATTCCAGTATAATTCATTAGTAGGTAGGTACCTAAACGAATAATTCGCATGGATATTGTCTATAGTAAAATTATTAATTACTCAAGGACCCATAAAAATACTGTAGGCACTCTCATTCGATTCGAAAAATGGAAAACTGTTAAAAATTGGAAAATAATAATAGTAGAAGTAACTCCACTTTCGTATTATCCCAGTGCGTTTATGAAGATTTCTGGACAATCTTCTTGATGTATTATTAGATAAAATTCAAATTTTGTTTAAAACTGATTCTACGTATTTATTTTTTGATTGCCGAATTCTACCCATCACAAAGCAAAACTATCTGAGAACGAAAAAAGGTAGGTAAGTACCTATAATTAGATAAAAATCAAATTTTGTTCAAAATTGATTCTACTGTTTACTTAACTGCTACAAAAGTCATGTATGACCGATTAGGTACCAGGAAAGAATAAGAAATAAAAACAGGAAACAGGTATAAACAGGTATAACAGAGTAACGGAGACGCCCTTTTGTTCACAGTGCACCCACTACTCGAACTTCAAATTTCTCACCAAGACAATTTCCCTGTCAAGTTTTCACCATCGAAGGTTGACTCGATCGTTAGTTCGCGGATCCGCCACCAAAGGGGCGCCACACGGATGCAAGGTAGACCTCTCTGGTAGACCTATAGTTCATACTTGACTGAGCCAGTTGTGATCTGCTACCTCATCACATTTCTGCCCATTCACTTCCTCAGCTCAGTAGTAGCGAGCTCCGACTCAGGAATGTAAATATAGTTTAGCAGGAAAGATTGGCAATTGATCACTGGTCGAGGAGTTAATTTTTGATAATAAAACAAAGTGGCGCAGTCAGTAGGTCCTGAAACTAAATTTACATTCCCAAGTCGAGCACTTTACCACTGTGCCAAGGAAGTGAATGCACAGAAATACGAGGAGGCACAGCATCACTCCCATGTTAGAGAAATATTAGGTACTCCTTTACCTAGTCAGGGAAGTGAGAGGCCTATGGCTGACTTTCAACCCAGTGAGAATGCTTTATTTTTGACTGGCTCCAAAGTTTTGATACTATTCCTTCTTGAGCAGGGCGGGGGATCTGCTGACCTCAAAGGTTGTCCAAATTGGCAGTGGCTCTATTCGTTTCTAGGGCGAGTTTTGGATGACGCAACAATATTGTCTTCAGAGAATACTAAGCAGCCCTTTCCAGTCCGTACTGACTGCGCCACTTTGGTGAATCATCAGAAATTAATTTCCCTCGACCGGGGATCAATCTCTAATCTTTCCGACTAAACTATATATTATTTACATTCCTGAATCGGAGATCGCTACCACTGAGCTGAGGAAGTGAATGGACAGAAATGCGAAGAGGTAGCTGATCTCAACAAACCTAGCCAGCAAAAAGAGCTCTAATTCTTGCATATTTATGTAGATACCATAGAAATATCTAACGTAATCACCTGTGAAAACATTTTTCTGGGAGACTTTGGCAGATTGTGTACGAATTGGTTTCCTAAAAAACTTTAATAAAACCCCAAGCTTTTTGTAGTGCTTTATGGGAAAAATCAATTTAAGAAATTTGCAGTTTTCTCATAAAAATATAAGAAGTGCTCAAGTATTGGGCCCCAAACTGCTATCACACTAAGGTCTATATAAGAAGGCTCTAGGAACCCATGGAGAGATTTTCAAATGTTTACCAACGTCACAGTTTTTACGTTATGTACTGCAGCGTGCGGCATTCCAAAAAATTAGGTATTTGCCTCACATTTTTAATTTTTTTTTAAAAGAGGGTTCACTGATATGGATGAAAACCTGTGTGCTGCTTGGAAAAGCACTTGAAAAAAATTAGAGAATTGAAGGATTTAAAGTTTAAAGTTTAAAGAAGTTAAATTTAGCAGCAGTCTTTATATGGGGGCAGCCATGTTGCCATGTATCTGACTTGATAGGGGGATCTGTGCCCCTTACGACAGTAGTGCTAACTCTGGAAGCATAAATGAAACCATAGCTAAACGTTTTCAACACAGGAGTGCACCACTGAGGGAAGGAAAAACGCAGACGTGAAAGTAACCTAAAGAAGCAATTTTAATCACTCTTTTTTACAATACAATTAGTTAGTTTAACAAGCGTTATTAGTCTTCATCTTCTTTTATTTAGTTTCTATATTAGTTAGTTTCGTTATTTGAATCACATTATTTGAGTTACGTGTGGATCATTTTGTGTGGTCACAAGGGCGCAGACAACTCTACCTGTTGATGTTCTTTGATACTATTTGCTGAGATACTTCTTTTACGCTTCGCCAGAGCACAGCAGTGTGAATTTGGTCAGTTTTTGCGTCATTTTGCAGGAGGAACCCCAAGGTGTGACGACCTCAGGTTCCCTCGATTTTCGCAGTGTTTTTGGACAGAGGCTTCACTTGTTTAGTCATTTTCTTCTACGGTAATAAAACGTTATTCGAGGGCCCTATTATAGGATTTGAATTAAAATTCCAGGAATCTAAAATTGAGGCAAATTCCCAGGCTCCACCGTTCCAATACTACAGTTTCTTCACCAAAATGGAGCTGATTGTGGAATGCTGAAGATCAAAAAACGAACATAGTTGAGATGCAGCAAAAATGCTCAGTCTGTCAATGTTAGAAGATTCTGTTCCATTGCCAACTGTCTTCTGGGATGGGAAGTAACATAATGTAATAAAACTGTAACGCTGCATTGTAACTGTTACACATGTGTCACGAACGTTTGTAACGGTAACGAAAAATGCCTGAATCGATCCATCTTTTGTGTGTACAAGTCGGGGCATCTCAACTAAAACTATTAATGGATTTCTTTCAATTTATAATTCCCACCCATTGATAAGTACCAATGTATCAATACAGCATTCTCATATAATAAGATAGGTAGTTAGGTAGGTAGGAAGTGGCCACACATCCTGAAAAATCCTGGAAAAAGTAGGAAGGTAATCAAAATTGTGCTTCATAAGAAGGCTGATCGATGCTACATCACTATTGTACAACCTATCAAATTATTATCAGGATTGTTATGTTTACTTATGCTTTACATGTTTCCTTCACAGTTGGCGCGTTTTAGTTGGTAGGTCACAATTTTTACTAGTGGATATTGTAACAAACACATGATTGGCTTGAAAGTTTAGTTGTAGGTTTTCTTAATCACACTTACTTTTACTACTTTTTCGGGTGCTTTCTGAATGACATCAGGAACAACGAGATGTTTCTCCATTTCGATACGCTGCGGTGTCACGTTAAACTGAGTCAGAAACTCCGATGTTGAGCGGAGGTTGGAGATAACGTCTGCAGGTCAAGAACAAGGTAATTTTAAGAATTAGACCCGAGAACTCCCGAGGACGAAGAAATTATAATAACAAGAAGATAATGATTAAAGAATTGCGAAATTGAATATGGAATAACCGATTACCAAAACGTGACAACAGTGATAACGGCACCTTCGTCTCGTTCGTCTTGATATTTATCGCCAGGTGTCCCTAATGGCAGTGACTGACACTGGTTGCCTGATCGTAACGTGATGTGTTGGGTGCATTCAAAGGAGGATAGACATCGTGAATTCCTCTCCATTGGCGCATTGAAATTTCATATTATCATAATTTTCACTAGCTCGAGGGCGATAATTAGGAACAAATTCAACAAATTTTGAGACTGAAAAAGAGCTCTTCATATGGATTGTTTTTGGTTTGTTATTTTCAATAATGAACCTTTGGAATCGACCAAGAAAAAAATTGTTTAACACCCCCTCAAAATATGATGGTTTACGTTTCAAGGTAGAATCCAAAAATCGAATAGAAAATTTGGCCGTCCGTCCGCCGTACGCGGCACTTTCCACACTTAGCATTGACCGATTTTGATGAAATTTGGTTTGTGGGGGGGGTCTAGTTGTGCCCCGAAGATTTTGGTTGATGTAGGTCACTTCTAAGGATTCAAAAATGAATTTTGAAATTTTGAAAACGCCCTAACTCAAAAAATTTTGATATAAAGGTATTGGTTTTCCTTCAATTTAAGATTCTATAATCTAATAATCTAATTTAAGTTTTGGTTGCCTAATCTCAAATTAAAGCTGACCGAAATACCATCGATGTTTGTCTTCATGTTGGATGGTTCGTGGCTTTGCAGACGAGTGATCTATTTAAAAATAATGAACCATTGTGTAATAATTTGCAGCGTTTTTTAATTGTTTAGCGTTAAATAGACGGTAGTTAGGTATTAGTAGAAAAGATTAAATGATCATTTTAGCCTCTTAAAGGTATTGAGAGTTGCGGTTGGTAACATTTCAAGAGAATCGGTCTTACTTTTTGCTTCCGAGTCTACCAAGGTAGCGGAAGCTTTGTTTCGACTTTTCAAGGACGAAAAAAAAAGTTCTCCAAAATCAAAATTTTCACTCGCGTTTTGCGTTTTAGACCTTTCAGAACAATTTTGGTTCCGTGTCTGTCTGTCTGTGTGTCTGTCATGAATTCCTTGTAACGCGCATAACTACACGAAGTTATTGTCCGACTTCTATGTAATTTTCAGGGATTGTGCGGGTTGGTGTGTAGACTGTCCCCTATGAAAATCCCCATCCTCGGACTGATAGAAGCGACTGCGCATGCGCAAACGTGAAATCCTTGTACTAACGGCCATAACTTCTTCATCCGATTTCAATGAAATTCTCAGGGATGTTACAGATTAGTATTCAGATGGTCCCCTATGAAAATCATCACCTTCAGACTGATAGGAGCCACTGCGCATGCGCAAACGTGTATTTCCTTGTAACCGCCATACTTTCACATTTTCTACCCGATTTCGATGAAATTTTTAGGGATTATGCAGATTAGGTTGTAGATGATCCCCAATGAAGATCATCACCCCCGGACTGATAGTAACCGCTGCGCATGCGCAAACGTGAATTCCTTGTAACAGCAATAACTTCCACATTTTCACATCACTTTTCTTGTTTTCACAATTCCAAACCATGTTCTTGTAATTTCCTACCATTGGCTGAAAAATGTAAATACCTGGGAGTGATATTTGTTCGTAACCTTAAATTCACTTTTCATATTGATGGTCTGGTTTCTAAATTGAGAAAATTATTTTACGTTTTTAAGGTATCTCGAAATTTTATGTCCATTGTGCAGTTGAGAACTATTTATTTCGGCTTAGTTTTGGTTTATTATTTTCAATAATGAACCTTTGGAATCGACCAAGAAAAAAAAAATTTAACACCCTCTCAAAATTTGATGGTTTACGTTTCAAGGTACGTAGAATCCAAAAATCGAATAAAAATTTGGTCGTCCGTCCGCCGTACGCCGTACGCGCCGTACACCAAAATCAATTTTGAAATTTTGAAAACGCCCTAACTCAAAAAATTTTGATATAAAGGTATTGTTTTTCCTTCAATTTTGGATTCTATGGAATTTTTAGAATTTTTTGAGACCACCCGGAGCTCTGTGGGACAAACCGTTCGCTCCCTACAAAAATTTGAGGGTTTATATTGAAATATATAAATCAAAACACGAGTGTGAATCGCAAAAGAGGCCTAATCTCCGTTCAAATTAGAGCTGACCGAAATGCGATCGATGGTTGGTGATTTTGGTTTTTTTTCTTGATTTTTTTTTTGATTTTTTTTTTTTCATATTGGATGGTTGGTGATTTTGTAGACGAGTGATCTATATAGAAAAATAATAAACCATTGTGTAATAATTTGAAGCGTTTTTCTTTATTGAAGTACGGTATTGTTGTATGGGGAAGTGCGGGCAAGACTAGACTAAGATCCTTGCATGTTACACATAATATCATACTTAAGATAGCTCTTCGGAAGTGTTCACGATACCCCACTGTGCTGCTTCATCATGAACTTTGAAACGGTATTGTTCTAGGGGATCTGGAGAATCTGATCAATCAACGAGAATAATTTAATCGTTGCTATATTTTACCCCTAGAGAACTATACGTTTCGTTTGAATACCTATTCCTTGTTGGAGATCAACCTAGGACTAGGGATGATATATGAAAGATACAAATTGAAGTGGGAAAGATAAATAGATATATTACCCTATAATCAATTGAGGCTTGTATCTATATGTGAGGGGGGAAAGAAGTATCAATTGAGTTTACCTATTATATCTTCGGATTTGAACCACGAGGGTAAGGGGAGTGATCTAGTATGAAAGTAATGTACTTACAGATCGGTGTCTGGAATTAGACTGGAGAGCTATCCCTGAGTCGTGATTCGGTAGAGCGGAAGAATCGCTCCATCGAATCACGAATCAGGTGACAGAGTAACTGGTGCTCCGTCACAACTTGATCTGCTCAATGTAAGACAGTTGTTCTTATTTCAATCGTGCTTGCTGGTCTATAAAACTGGTATTCTCCCTGACTATAGAGGCTGTGTCTCCCATACACGCAATGCAGCGTCATCAAATATTCAGCTGCCTAAGTATAAAACCGAACAAGCGAAAAAGAATTATTATTATGAAGTATTACAGTTTCTTTACGCTTGTAAGATTAATCCTGACATGTCGAGTTGTCTTGTGAGTTTTAAGAGACAAATCCTGACCAAGATTAAGGAGTTATTAGAGTTTCCATTTTGGGACAGTTTTTTGAACATTGCAGTTGCTAACTTGTTTGTTTGCTTAAATATTCTTGGCTGAGATCTGCTCCACCAGCCGCCACAAGTTCTTACGAACTTATTTGGTTGGTGGGCAGAAGGAAATTCACTTATTTTTCGTAGGTATACCATTCTAGATGTAAATACCTTCTTTCTGTCAATAAACTCATATTCTATTCTATTCTATTTTCTACCCGATTTCGATGACGTTTTTAGGGATTAAGCGGATTAGGTTGTAGATGGTCTTCAATGAAAATCAAGGCCCTAAAATTTAGAGAAGCCTCTGCGCATGCGCAAACGTAAAATCCTTGTAACAGCCATAACATTTACATTTTTCATCCGAATTTGATGAAAATTTCTAGGATTGTCCAGATTAGCGTGTAGATGGTCCCCTATGAGGGTAGAGAAAGGTACTTAGAGATTGGTGTTTTGAGATTAACTACTATGCATTGGATCATCTATATAATCGGGTTATGGATACGAGGAAGCTTTGTGCCACACCCACTTGGCAGACTTTTTTTTTAGTCACTAAATATGGGAGGATGGGTAGAGTTAGCCACCCGAACTAATTAAAATTGCGTCGTAACTAAAGGGTGGAAAAAGAGCCATTTTCTATTAAAAACCACCTAATTTTCGGCCACCGTTTCGAATAATTCCAGTTAAATCCGAAAATGGATACCACCACGTGATTCATCGTCAAAAATTAATGAAAGAACATGTATCACACTTGGGGTCTGCCTTCATCTCAATTTTGGCACAATCCAGGGGTTGCGCATGTTTGCGCGCTCACTGGACGGGTTGTGAGGGGTCTAAAATTCATGAAATTTTACGTAGAATCCAAATCTGCATTAAAAAAAATGGGGTTCCCTCTTGAAAAATAAAGTCAGTGCGTGTAAGTTAGCGCATGTTTTGCGCATGCGCACGTACACAAATAAAGATATTTGAAATCCTCATAAAAATTCATAGATTCCAAAAAGAAAGATTTTATTTCCTTGTCACGTAACGAATTTAGCAGAGGATTTAAAAACTTTTGAGACTCCCTGTATAAAGGCACGAAAAACTTTTCTTGTGTATCATTTTTACCATTTGTCCTGACTTTATTGCGCCCCCAAGACCTCATGGTTGAGAGGGAGGGGGTATTATTTTTCCTCAATAATAGAAAATAAACAAGATTTTTTAGAACTGAATGGGACCACCCAGAGCTCTGTAGGACCAATCATTCTTTGCTAATGAGAATAATCTCTAACACAGGTCTATTCAAATTAATTAATGAATTACACAGGTACACGAAACTTTTTTTTCTCAACTGCCTCCAATATTATGACTGATTTTTATGTTTTTTGGTGCGTTGAATCCAAATCTGGTAGCCATTTAGCTCCATCTCGTACAGATTTTTTGCTACATTGGGTTATCCCTAGTCACTGGGTTATAAATAAGGCTCATTTCACTATGGCAAGCACTAGCAAAGATTTATTGCAATATTCCGTTCATCGAATTCTCCTAAATGGAAACAGAAGAAAACAACGCAGTTCACATGAAAATTCAAAGAATCTTTTTGTGGGCCCATTTCTTCTTCCCCTGAATGCTCCTCTTGGGCGTTTCTTGGCGTATTTTTCATCAGGGGTTTCCCGTAGCAGCAACCAGCAGAAATCGGCCATCATATTAGAGTTCCATCTTCCTTGGTACCTTCTCTCTGCGTCCTTGATGTCCTGATGGAATCGCTCACCTTGCTCTTCACTGTACGCACCCAGGTTTTCGGGAAAGTAGTTCACATGGGAGTACATGAAATGCACTTTCAGGCTCATATTACAGCCTTGTTCTTTGAAGGCAGTGAGCATCCTGGCAACAATATCCTTGTAGTTGTAATCCCGCCTGTTCCCCAAGAATTTGAGAACTACATCATTGAAGGAGTTCCAGGCTTCTTTTTCCTTCTCAGACATTGTTGTAGTAAATGATGCATCTGCGATCAGTTTCCTTATATCAGGGCCTACGAACACTCCTTCCTTTAGCTTGGCTTCAAAAAGTCGAGGGAACTTGGTGCACAGATACCGGGAGCACTCTCCATCTTTTGGAAGGGACTTGATGAATTGCTTGATGAGGACCAACTTGATGTGGAGAGGTGGTAACAGAACTTTATCACGAGGTACCAAGCTCTCATGAAGAACATCTTTATCGCCAGGTCTTAAATACTCTCGAATTGGCCAGTTTTTCTTCACCCAGTGGAGGTCTCGGGCCCGGCTATCCCACAAGCAAAGGAAGCAGGGATATTTGGTAAAACCGGATTGCTGCCCTAATAGCGAGGCTTAGGCATACCGGATAGAACATGCACTAGCGCGAGTACTGGATGGGGGGTGCGCCTTGATTTTTTTTAGATTTTTAATCGAAAGTAGACAACATCCTGAGAATTTTGGCACCAACCGCGACCTTCTAGCGTGAGTAGATCTGTTTCTATGATTTTTCAAAGTTACGACCGTTTATGACGTCACGCGCCCCTCTCGCCTGGGCGGGACCCCCCAGCCCAATGTGACGTCATAAACGGTTGAAACTTTAAAAATTCATAGGACAAGATTTACACACGCTAGAAGGTCGCAGTTGGTACCAAAATTCTCAGAATGAGGTCTACCTTAGATTAAAAATAACAATAAATAGTTATTCCTAACCAGGCGCACACCCTGTTGAACCCCCTGCCCCTCTCCATCGTCCAGTTTAATGTTTAAAATGAATACGAAACCTCTCAAAATATCACGAGGGAGTGTTTCAAGCATTACAACCTTCATTTTGGGCCATGGAAATGAATTGCCGTCAGCCAAGAAGAAATTATCTGAACATTCCTTATATGGGTAAGAAATAAAATTTTGCAAGAAAACGTGACGTGATAGAGCATTTCGGCTATTTTTCCTGGATTCAGCGTTCCAAAATCTATAGGAATCAGTTGCAAAACTGGAGGCAGTTTTTTGGTCGTGTACCTGTGTTATTATTGACTAGTTGAAAAGCCTACTAAAAGCAGGCAAACACGATTCCTCCGACTATCCCCGCCACCCGCCTCCGGTTCCTCTGACTATCCTCGCCTCCCACGACCCCTCTAACTCCTCCAACTCCTCCCGATCGGCGACGTGCATACGTACATATGGTTGGCGTTTTATGTATATAGAAGATAGATAGACTGTGACATGAGACGGTGTCTTTCCACTTGTATCGTAAACAGATTTTCGGTTGCGCAATTGTGTATTTCCATGTAACAGCCCTAACTTCAGTATTTTCCATCCGATTTCGGAAAATATTCAGAGATTGTGTGGGTTGACGTGTAGAGTCCCCCATGAGGGTAGTGGAAGGTAGTTAGTGATTCATGTTATGGTATGCACGAGGAAGCTATGTGCCACATCCACTTGGCAGATTTTTAATGCTCTCTCCTTCACTATTTTATTTCGCGAGAGGTCCACAAATCAATGAACCCTTCACATCGCGAATAAAATCTGTCCTTTCGATTGCAAAATGGGCATATTTTGTTGAGTTGAACCGTTTTGTTGTATTTGATCTCAAAATCAGATTCAGCTGCCCCAGAAACGCTGTGATCCCAATTTTCAGCTTCCTAATTCGGAGAGTTTAAAAGAAACGAGCGAGAGTAGATGAATGCCGTTGCAGCTGAACTTGTTCACTCTGTTCTTGTTCTGTTCTTGTTCGCTGTTCTTGTTCACTCGTTTTCCACACGCGGGAGCGTGACAGAGATTGTTCAGTTCCGACGACTCATACGTTCCAGGGGACGTCCCATTGGATAAGCATTAGGTCGATTTAAACCAGTTGGTGAGCACGCATTTTGCTTCCGAGTCTACCAAGGTAGCGGAAGCTTTGTTTTCACTTTTCAAGGATGAAAAAAAAGTTCTCCAAAATCAAAATTTTCACTCGCGTTTTGCGTTTTAGATCTTTCTGAACTTAGACTGGTTCCCTGACTGTGTGTCTGTCTGTCTGTCTGTCATGAATTCCTTGTAACGCGCATAACTATACGAAGTTATTGTCAGAGTTCTATGAAATTTTCAGGGATTGTGCGGGTTGGTGTGTAGACGGTCCCCTACGAAAATCATCAACCCCGGACATATAGAAGCGACTGCGCATGCGCAATTGTTAATTCCTTGTAACGGCCATAACATCTACATTTTCTACTTGATTTCAATGAAAATTTCAGGGTTGTTACAGATAACTATGTAGATGGTCCCCTATGAAAATCATCACCTTCGGACTGATAGTAGCCACTGCGCATGCGCAAACGTTATTCAATTGCTTCCGAGTCTACCAAGGTAGCGGTAGCTTTGTTTTCACTTTTCGAGGTTGAAATAAAATTTCTCCAAAATCGAAATTTTCACTCGCGTTTTACGTTTTAGACCTTTCTGAACAATTTTGGATCCGTTTCTGTCTGTCTGTGAGTCTGTATGTCTGTCATGAAATCCATGTAACCGGCATAAATATACGAATTAATTGTCCGATTTCGATGAATTTTTCAGGGATTGTGTGGGTTAGCGTGTAGACGGTCCCCTATGGAAATCATCAGTTTCGGACCGATAGTAGCCGCTGCGCATGCGCAAACGTGAATTCCTTGTAACAGCCATAACTTTCTTTTTTTACCCGACTTTTTTTTCCGATGAAATTTCAGGGATTATGCGGATTAGGTTGTAGATGGTCCCCAATACTAATCAAGACCTTAAAATTTACACTAGCCTCTGCGCATGCGCAAACGTAAAATCCTTGTAACAGCCATAACACTTACATTTTTCATCCGAATTTGATGAAATTTTCTAGGATTGTCCAGATTAGCGTGTAGATGGTCCCCTATGAGGGTAATGGAAGGTACTTAGAGATTGGTGTTTTGAGATTAACTACTATGCATCGGATCATTTATATAATCGGGTTATGGATACGAGGAAGGAAGCTATGTGCCACACCCATTTGGCAGACGTTTATATACCTGCATCACTCAATTCAATTTTCAAGTTGGGTGTAGTTCGTTATCCGCCCCCATTTTGTTCTCTCTTTTGCAAGCACACCCGACCACCTTTTTCATTTTTTGAGGAGTGTTCCGTAAACTAGATTTCATCTTCTTGAGCACAATCGTGACGAATCATAATTTTTGATTGGTTAAGATTGGGAAATTAGGTGTTGAAAAAAGTGGGGGCGAATACCGAACTATTTCTCTAGTGAAAAAGTTCGGTATGCGCCCCCACATAGTTAATAATGGAAAACACAACATTTTTGGTTTAAATAATTCATTTATTAATATGATTATTACTTCTGACACATATTGTGGTGTTGTATTATTCTATGGTTGGGTCATACAAATTCTTGATGCAGTCCAAAAAATGCTCAAATGGATCTATGCCCATTGACTTCACACATCTCCACAAAAATTCGCACAGGTGTGAATGAAGACTGGTGATGTTTCCTCCAGCATTGATATTTCGTTTAACCATTTCCGATTTCACCGCTACAGTCAACATCGTTTTTATTTTATTTATGAGCATCGCATCTCAACCTTTTAACTTTCGATCAAAGTTATTCTCTGCCTCACCAGTTATCTCTCCCAAGAAAACGTCCCAGGCCGAATCAATGCAATTCGGTCGTGGTGGCGGTTATCGAACTTTTTCTCTAGGGAAATAGTTCGGTATACGCCCCCACTTTTTTCAATGTCTAGTTTCATTGCTTGGAGTATTTGAAAACATAAGTGCGGTATATTATTCATACAGTACATGAAATCTAGTTTACGGAACACTCCTCAAAAATTGAAAAAGGAGGTCGGGTGTGCTTGCAAAAGAGAGAACAAAATGGGGGCGGATAACGAACTACACCCTTCAAGTTTAGTATTTTGAGTAAGAAATAGTGATCCCCCCCCTCTATTCACTGCTAACCACCACAGCATTTCTAGGTGCGTGGGAGCATCGAATTTGAACAGCATTTCGCCAGTAACAATGTAAAACCACGTAAGTTGAACCAGTTGGTAAGCGAAAAAACTGTTCACTCGATGTAATTTGTTTTATTATAGGCAAGAAATAGTGATCCTCCCCCCCCCCCTTTCACCCTTATCCACCATATCATTTCTAGCAGCGTGGGAGCCTCGAATTTGAAAAGCATTCTAAAAACCATGATCTACAATACCCAACATGCGAATTCGAGTTCACCCCCCATCGTCAATGGTGCCAGTCTGGCACCAAAGCGGTAATACTTCGTAACGTTGAACTTCCATTTATTTGTTTTGGTAGGCAGTTCGTTGAAGTTCAATTCCGTATTCAAGGTGAAACACAAAAAAAAAAAAAAAAAAAAAATGCGGTTTATGGTGACCTGGCACCATGGTGGCACCACTATTAGTTCCATGATGGGACAGAGAATAGTTCATGAAAATCCGGAGGTATAATCAGAATTTTTTCTCAATTACTAAGCTTAAATACAATTAGTACCTAAGCTATAAAGGAACCGAAATATTGAAAAAATCGGATATTATGTGTATATCATCCTCCACTCACCCCCTCCTCTTGCGAATTTGATACTCTGGTGGAATAGTGTGCAATTTGGAAGATTTATGAGTCGAACAAACGAAACACTCAAAACGGTTGGAAATTGAGGCCTGAGCAAATTTTACAGGATTAGGCCCGCAAACGCACGTTTTTTGAGCATTAACCCCCCCTTTCCCCACCATCCTTAAAATTCAAAATTCGAAATTCCGGCGACGAAGTGCACAACTAGACAGTTTTCCGCTTCGAACAAAAAACCAGGAAAATCGGTTGAGATCTAAGGCCTGTGCAGACGACACAAGATTTTGTCACACACACACAGACATTCACCTATGGTTTTTTGCGGATTTGGATTCAGAATGGTCTAAAATGGATTACTGTGTGGTTATTTTTTTTCTGTTGAGTGTTGTCCAACTTTACCCCAGATCGATCGCATAAGTCTTACTGTGGGGCGTCCTAAAAAACAAAATTTTTCAGGAGACGTAAAAAACTTCTATTTTGAAGCAATTTAGAAGGCTTTTATGCCTCCTGGAAAATTTTGCCCCACTTGTCCCCTTCCCTTGTTAATTTCGATACTCCGGTGAAATAGTCAGCAACTCGGAAAACTTCTGAGTCGAAGAAAAAGGAACTCGCAAATAGGTTGGAAATTGAGTACTGGGCGGAGTTTACAAGATTATGCCCGCAAACACGTTTTTTAGGACGTCCCACAGTAAGACTTGAGCGTCTTTATGCGATTGATCTGTGGTAAAGTTGGACAACACTCAACAGAAGAAAGTAACCACACAGTGATCTTGTGTCGTCTGCCCAGGCCTTAGTTCTCAACCGATTTTCATGGTTCTTTTTTTGTTCGACGCGAAAACTATCTGATTGTGCACTAGGGCGCCGTAATTTTGAATTTTGATTTTTAAGGGGGGGGGGAAGGGGGGTTAATGCTTAAAAAACGTGCGTTTGTGGGCATAATTTTGTAAAATCTGCCCAGGCCTCAATTTCCAACCGATTTGAGTGTTTCTTTCTTTGTTGACTCAGAAATCTTCCAAATTGGACGCTATTCCACCAGAGTATCAACATTAGCATGGTGATGGGGTGAGTGGGGGGATAATGTTGATAAAATATCCGATTTCTCAATATTTCGTTTCGTTTATAGCTTACTAATTGTATCCAAGCTTTGAAATTGAGTAAAAATTCTCATCAAACCTCCGGATTTTCATGAATTATTCTCTGTACCACCATTGAACTAATAGTGGTGCCACCATGGTGCCAGGTCACCATAAACTGCATATTTCTTGGTTTTTTGTGTTTCACCTTGAATACGGAATTGAACTTCAACGGACTGCCTACCAAAACAAATAGATGAAAGTTCAACGTTACGAAGTATTACCGCTTTGGTGCCAGACCGGCACCATGACGGGGGGGAGGTGGGGTAACTCGAATTCGAATGTTGGGTGTTGTAGATCATGGATCTCAAAAAATTTGTCGCTTACCAACTGGTTTTAATTGATCTACCGCTTATCCAACATGACATTTCATCAGGAAACGGGATTTTCATGTGCCAGAGAGGAACATTAATTCTCCCATATTTTAGTACCACATTGATAATTTTGGTTCATTATTTTCAATACTAAATCTCTAGAATTGAGCAAAACAAGAAAATAAATAATAATAATAATTGAACTACCCGTCAGAATTTGATGTTTTACGTCGCAAACTTGAAAAAAATCGGTCCATCTGCTGTAGGTAAGCGGACTACTTTCCAGTTAATACGGTCCGAAATCGATCACATTCGGTATATGAGATCTATTTGGGATTTAGTTGTGCCTCGAAGCCTATGCTTATTGGAAGTCTCTTCAAAGAGGTGAAATATGGGGGTTGAAATTTTCAAACGCCCTAGCTTGAAATAAAGATATTGTTTTTTCGTCGATTTAAAAGAGGGATGATTTTTGTAGAACCACCAAAAAAAAAAAAAAATATGCTCCTTATGAAAAATGATGGGCTGGGAAAAACGTTTTCATTGTGGGTATGGCACATAGCTTCCTCGTATCCATAACCCGGTTATGGGATCCCTCATAGAGGACCATCTACACGGCAACCTAAATCCCTGAAAATTTCATCAAAATCGGGTAGAAAATGTAAAAATTATGGCTGTTAGAAGGATTTTACGTTTGCGCATGCTCAGTAGCTGCTGTTGAATTGAACGTGATGAATTTCATTGGAAACCAGCTACACCCCAACCCTCACAATTCCTTAAAATTTTGTCGAATTCGGATGGGAAATGTAAAAGTTATTTTCAAAATTGTTCAGGAAGGCCACGTAAAAGGAGGGAAACATAAAACGCAAGTGGACATTTTGATTTTGGAGAACATTATTTTTTTTTCAAATTTGAAAGACTTCTTTTACTTTGGTAGACTCGGAAGCAAAATTAATCGGAAATACGAATGTAAATTTCAATAAGTATTCGCAGATGGATATTTGGCCGATTTCCGTTCAAATTTGAGTTGGTCAGATGCGACCTTCTTTCGGTTCTTCAATTTAATGTCATCCAGTAGTGCATCCTTGGCAACCAAAAACAAAATTTCGTTATGACGGAACCTACAACTTACGGATAACAATGTTTTGCTGGTAGATACATTCTGTAAAATTGTACTCGACTGTTCACCTTGTTTTTCAATTTGAACCTCTAGAGTTGCTTAACAATTTTGACCAACGAACTTGTCCTCTCTCCTGTCATAATTACTGTGATTGCAATTTATTGTATTTTTTCGCTCTAAAATGGAAGAAACGCACAATCCATGAGCAACCCAATTATTGAACCATTTCCGCTAACAACGAAGTTGCTTGACGCACTGAGTTCCACAGTGCGACGAAAAAGTTTCCTAGGAACTCAATAGACATATTGGAGACGGCTGGGGAAAGGATTAAACCCTGCGTTGTACCGCAATCTACCCGAGGTAAAAAGGCACCGCCGTAACAAACCTCGGTAGAAATTTCGAAGACGGAGGGCCAACTGTTTGGTGCATTGCGGGAGCCGTAACGATTCGCGCCTCCAGTAAATACACTGGCAAGAGAGAGAGAATCTGGGGCACCAACCACCTCCACCCTCTTCCACTACACACTTCTCTCCTCATCCCTACACACTCCTACTAACCCCTTCGTAGGATCTCCACCGAGCTAACCCCTTGGAATAAAAAGTCAACCAGGCGTTATCTTCTGATTTGTGGGCGCCTGAACCACTTGGCCAGTCGTTTAGTCGGTGGGTCCAGCCATTAGGGGAGTTCAAGCTGAGGTAATCACAAGTTCTCGAACGAGTGCAAGAATTTTCCACTTAGTAAGGATTAGTGATGGTACCGTTTGAAAATTTGAAGAGAATATTCTCGCTACGATCGGTCTCGAGAAATGTATAACAAAGTGTTGAAAATTGCAAAACCTTCAAAAATGTCCTTATCTTGATAATTTTGCTTCCGAGTCCACCAAGATGGCGGAATAATTGTGTCAGTTGCCAAAGATAAAAACGCTGCAAATTATTACACAATGGTTTACTATTTTTCTATAGGTATAGATCACTCGTCTGCAAACAACACGGCTTTGCCATTCTTACCACCAACCAACATGAAGAAAAACATCGATTGCATTTCGGTCAGCTAAAATTTGAACGGAGATTAGGCCTCTTTTGCGATTCCCACTCGTGTTTCTGATTTATCGTAAGTCCAATCCTTAAATTATCGTCGGGAGCGAACGGTTTGTCCTGCAGGGCTCCGCGTAGTCTCTAAAAATTCTAAAAATTCAACATTAAATTGATGAAAAAATAAAACTTTTAAATCAAAATTTCAAACCTTATTTTACAACCCTTAGAAGTGACTTACATCAACCAAAATATTCGGGGCACAACTAGACCCCAAATGGCCTCGCTTTTGGTTTATTATTTCCAATAATGAACCTTTGGAATCGACCAAGAAACAAAATTGTTTACCCCCACTCCCAACCAACTCTCGAAACTTGTTGGTTTACGTCTCAAGGTACGTAGAATTCGAAAATCGAATACCATTTTTTCCGTCCATCCACCGTCCTCCGTACGCGGCACTTTCCTTAGTTCCCATGGACCTATCTTGATGAAATTTGGTATATGGGCTCCAATTGCGGTCTGGTTGTGCCCCGAAGCTTTTGGTTGATGAAGGTCACTTCTAAGGGTTGAAATTATGAAAACGCACTAGCTCAAAGAATTTTGATAGCAAGGCATTGTTTTACCATTAATTTAAGATAGTATTGGATTTTTAGAGACCAGGTGGAGCTCTGTAGGACAAACCTATTGCTCCCTATGAGAACTTAAGGGTTGGACTTACGATAAATCAGAAACACGAGTGTGAATCGTAAAAGAGGCCTAATCCCCGTTCAATTTTTATGTGACCAAAATGCAATCGCTGTAGGTACGTGGTAGGTAGGCAGTATCTATGGTTGGTAGGAGGGGACAATGGCAAAGCCGAGTTCTTTGCAGACAAGAGATCTATATAGAAAAACAATAAACCTTTATGTAATAATTTGCAGCGTTTGGTTCTAGACCTTACTGAACAATTTTGGTTTCGAGTCTGTCTTTCACTCGGTACGTCCGCGTCTTGTATCGGGCAAAGCTGTACAAAGTTACGCAGACCGTAACTTTGTACAGCTTTTTTTTTTAATGGAATTTTCTGGGATTGTACTATGAAAATCATTGCTCCCGGATTGGTGATGGTCTCGGCGCACGCGCAAATGTGAAATCAACTCAACATTTCCCATCCGAATTTGACGAAATTTTAAGGAATTGTGAGGGTGTAGCTGGTTTCCAATGAAATCCATCACGTTCAGTTCAACAGTAGCTACTGCGCATGCGCCAACGTGAAATCTCCAATACTCATAACTTCCACAATTACCATTCGATATAGATGGTGTCATCAGAGATTGAGACGCTGGTTTGTTCCGTATCAAAACCATCATCATCTGATCATCAAATTTGAAGGGTAGTAGGTACTTGGAGATTGAGGTTTCGATTATCTACTGTGCATCGGATCATCTATACAATCGTGATAAAGATACGGAGAAGCTATGAACAGTCCCCACTTGGCAGATTCCTGAAGAATTATTTACTAATATAGAGTGTCTCGGAAACAGGTCTGAGAGACTTTCTTATAAACACCTTATTTTCGTAATGTTTGAGCATCCTAAGTTGTTTCTTGTAATTTACGGGGTTTTTGCATAAAACTGCCCTTCAGCAATTTTCACTGTCTCAATATAAATCTGTTAATATCAATAGAAATCTCTAAAATCCTTATCCTTATTTCAAAATACGCTTATTTTACTAATTTTCGGGTCTTTGAACTCTCAAAAACGCTGTAAATTATTACAAAATGGTTTATCGTTTTTGAAAAAATCAACAGTCTGCGAATAATGCGGCTTTTCCATTACTAGGGCCAACGAACCATAAATTATCAGGTGAGGTTAACATTCAAGTTTATTTTGACACAAAGTTCCTACCAGCAAAACATCGTTTCTTCAAAGTTGTTGGTGCCTTCAATACGAAAGTTGATTCCTGGTTATTGAGAATCACAAGTGACTGACATTAAATTATATTCGAAGGAATGAGAAAAAAGATCGTATTTGATCAGGTAAAATTTGTCCCACTTCTGTCAGCAAACGTTCGAGTGAGACTCACACTCGTGTTTCTGAATATCATTCGTCCAACACAGAGTAACTGAGAGAACTTAATCAAAATTGTGAGAGAACTGCCTTTTAGGGACCATGGGAAGGGGGAAGGGGATTTGGGCCTCCTAAATTGCACAATCAAGTTTTTGATCGGCTGGGTGGTTTTATTAATTTCTTTAATTTGAACAATATCTATAATTCATGAAAATTCACTAATTAGATAAATTATTATCCTCTTTAGGTCTTACAGAGTGTTTGGTGTCAATTTAATAGGTTCTGTAAAATCGTCACTATTCAAATGAATCAAATAAAATACCCACCTGTATTTCGAAACTTTTCAAGCTAGTGCGTTTTGAAAATGTTATTTCAAATATTTTACTCCTTGGAAGTGACTGACAAGAACCAAAAGCTTCGGAACACAGCGAGACCCCAAATGAAGCAGACATACCAAATTTCATCGAAACTGGTCCATGAAAATTTGGAAAAGTCCAGTGTACAGTAGAAGGATTGAAACATTTTCATTCAAGAAGGGGGAGGGGCGCTGAAAAAATGTTTTTATTGCTCGATTCCAAAGAAACTAATAACCAAAATTACTAGTAAACTAAAACACGGAAAGCCATATAAAATTTTCAAGCTTACATTCTGGGAGTTTGAACAACTTAAAAATTCTTTAAATTAGCTTCAAAGAGCTTTTAAATGTTGGTGGAATATTTAATTACTCTCCAACAGTACCAACAAATTTACTTGAGTTTATTGTAGGCTGTGGAAGTTACAGAAAAAAGAGTAGTTATACGTAAAACTGTAAATTACAATAAAATTTATGAATACAATAAAATTAATAAATAAAACGAAAAACTGTAAATTACATTGAAAACTTGATGCTCAAAAAACGTCTGCCAAGTGCGTGTGGCACATAGCTTCCTCGTATCCGTAACCTGATTGTATAGATGATCCTTGCACAACGCTATCAGAGGACAATCTTTGAAATTCCTTCGATATCGAATGGAAAATGTAGAAAGTTTGGCTGTTACAAAGAATTCACATTTGCGCAAGAGCAGTGGCTACTATCAGTCGGGAGGCGATGATTTTCATAGCGAATTATCTACACGCCATTCTCTACAATCCTGAAAAAATGTCATCAAATTCGGATGAAATATGCTGTGTGTTACGAGGATTTTACGTTTGCGCATGTGCAGAGCTACTGTGAATTTAGGTGCCGTGATTTTCATAGGGGATCGTCTACACGCCAACCCGCACAAATCATGAAAATTTCATCGAAATCGGACAATAACTTCGTATAGTTATGCCATTTACAAGGATTTCATGAAAGACACAGAGACTCACATACAGACAGACACGGAACCAAAATTGTTCAGGAAGGTCTGAAACTTAGAACGTGAGTGGAAATTTTCATTTCGGAGAACATTTTTTTTTCATCCTTGAAAAGTAAAAATAAAGTTTCAACTACCTAGGTAGACTCGGAAGCAATTACGCTCATCTCTCAGAAATGGGGTTACTGCTCGTCCTCCCTCAGGACATCCAAATGGCGCGAGTTGATGAAATACATTCTCCTGCTGGTTTCTAAGGATCTCCATCTCTTGCTCTACTCCCCCTAGTTTTTCTGGAACTTGGAACATTGAAATTGAAAAGAAACGGTGAAAGTCTGCTGAGCTTCGCCTTTCATCAGCTTTTTGAAAATAGATACACTTAGAACATTTTTGAGTCTGATCAGTTCCACATCTTCCAGCGCCAGGCTTCTTCGCAACTCGAAGTTCTCGTTTTGCAGCTCGCGGGTTTTCTCAACTTCTTCTTCAAGTCTTGAAATGTATTCTTCGTTCCTGGCTACCAAATTGTCCAATTGACTTTGATGCTTCCTTACAAATTCCAAGAAGTTTTTCAATTGTTCATTTTCTTTCAAAATGTCAGACTTTTCTTTTCGGACGTTTTCGACCTTTCCACAATTTCAAAATTTTCTTTTTGTAAAATTTTGATTCCACATGCTGCCTTTTGGTTTATTGTTTTCAATAAAAAGCCTTTGGAATCGAGCAAGAAAAAAATTTTAACCCGCCCTCAAAATTTGATGTTTTACGTTTCAAGGTACGTAGAATCCGGAAATCGAATAAAAAAATTTCCTTCCGTCCGCCGTACGCCGTACGCGGCACTTTCCTTAACAACACTGGACCGATTTGGTTCAAATTTGGTATATGGGCTCCATTTGGGGTCTAGTTGTGCCACGGAGCTTTTGGTTGATGTCAGTCTCTTCTAAGGGGTGAAAATTGAGGACTGAAATTTTCAAGAGTGCCCTAGCTCGAAAACTCTCAAAATAAAGGTATCGTTTTTTCACCAATTTTAAATTGTATTGAATTTTAAAAAAATTCTGAGACCACCCGGAGCTCTATAGGACAAACCGTTCGGTCGCTACGAGTACCTAAGGGTTTTCCTTCGATAAAACAGAATCACGAGTGTGAATCACAAAAGAGGTCTAATCTCCGTTCGAATTTTATCTGACTGAAATGCGATCGCTGTTCATTTCTTCGATTTGCATTCAGTTTTGCTTTCTGCGCAACCAATAATCAAATTTCCATATAAAGCTTTCTATTTTTCTACAACCTAATCCGCGTAATCCCTGAAAATGTCATCGAAATCGGGTAGAAAATGTGGAATTATGGCTGTCCCAAGCAATTCACGTTCGCGCATGCGCATCGGCTACTATCAGTCCGAAGTTGATGATTTTCATAGGAGATCGTCTACGCCAACCCACACAATCCCAGAAAATTTCATCGAAATCGGACAATGAATTCGTATAGTTGAGCCCTTTACAAGGATTTCATGAAAGACACAGAGACTCACAGACAGATAGACACGGAACCAAAATTGTTCAAAAAGGTCTAAATCGTAAAACGCGAGTGAGAATTTCGAATTTGGAGAAATTTTATTTTCATTTTGAAAACAAAGCTTCCGCTACCTTGGTAGACTCGGAAGCAAAATGCTTGTTTTATCGCTCACCAACTGGTTTAAATCGACTACCGTCATAAAGGACTCTACACGTCAACCCACACAACCTCAGAATATTCCTTCGAGATCGGATGGAAAATACAGAAGTTAGGGCTGTTACAAGGAAATACACAATTGCGCAACCAAAAATCTGTTTACGATGCAAGTGGAAAGACACCGTCTCATGTCACAATCAATGATAATTCATTAATTAATTTGAATAGACCTGTGTTAGAGATTATTCCTATTAGCAGCGAATGATTGGACCATCTAAACACTTATCTGTAACATCCCTGAAAATTCCATTGAAATCGGATGGAAAATGTAGAAGTTTTTTCCTACCCAGATTATCCCTATTATCTAAACCCACCATCCTACCCACCCTATTACCTATCTAAAGATGTGACTCGGTAGTGGACTGGTCCCGTATCGGTTGTCAGTTTTCGTCCCGGCAGCACGAAATCTCTTACCGCTGGGTTTTTCGGACGAACAGGTAAGAAAAGATGGACTGTGAAAAGTTAATTTTGCTTCTGGCAAAAATTGAAATATCCATAGGGCCAAAGGGAAAGTAAATCTCAAGCGGAAATGCATATTTCTGTTTTTTTTTTCTTCCAAATTTCTTCAAGGATGCAGATGATCTCATCTTTTGTAAATAAAAATTCCTAAGTAATTGCGACCCATAAAAAAATTTAAAAATCTATTTATGCAGGATAAATTAAAGAGCAAATTTTCGTAGAAATCTTTAAATCTATGGTTGATAACATTGGCGTATTAACTATTTGAGAGAGTACTAAGCCTTGTGGGTGTGGCACATAGCACGAATCGTTGAACTTATACAATCAACGAAGAAGTTTTCATCTGCTATATTGTTGTTATATTAGTGTAGTCGTACTGTAGCACAACAAATTTAAAATGTAATGTCATGATTGAACAGTGGAATAAAGAAAACAATCATATTATAGACCTTCCATATGTACAAACAAAACTATATTCCTACTATTCTCCAAGTTCTACGAAATTTTACTACAATTGTCCGGAAAAATTCTCAAATAAAACCAGAATGCTAGAATGCAAATCAAAGAAAGCTATGGACCTCTGTAAGCTGTGGGGTTGGAGTTGTTTGCACACCTTCAGCTGCCAAGAGGGCATTGACCTCTCTGGAATCTCTCTCCAAATATAATCACAGAGTTTTCTTCAACGTCGATTGCATCCTTGCGATTAAAAATACTAGGTAAACAGACGTGGAAATATGATAAGTAGAACTTGGTCAATTCCAACTAAAATCACTATTATTGTTCCAAGGTAGTTTTCGAAATCGAACTACCTGAACGACCTGAACTTTCTGGGTAGTATGTTGTGATACAATTTTATTTTTGACTCACACTTCCAATTGATAAGGAGGATTCATTTTAATTGATGATAATTTACTACAGGTGTACGTAATTTAACCAGTAGCATCTCACGAATAAATGTTTTTATAAACCTACTCCAGAGGTTTCAGGACGCGGGAAGGCTAAGTACATTAAATAAATACTGATATATGGTCAAAACATGATCCTGACTGAATTTAATACCATTCGGGTCGAGTTTGATAACGACACGTGGAGAATACACGTGGACAAATCGATCGGCGGGCGGTGGGTTGCCCGCGGGGAGGAAGTTAGCTCTCGCCAGCCTCTCCCTTTGGAAACACCTTGAAACAGCATTTTTTAATGGAAAAGCTAGGTCTGGTCACGTGTCCGTACCCCCTTCTTCAGAAAATTACGTATAGCTATCCTCCAAACAAAATATTAGTGGGTGACGTAGTCTATTCCCTACCTACCTAGGTGATTTTTAAAAAAAAGGTGTAATAATGTCGAGCTGTAACTATAGGGACCTAAAGCTTCCACTTAGTTTTGAACATTTGTAAGAATACGATGGCACTCCCACCGCTTCCTCATCTAGTCAGAGCTCCACTGAATTTCCCTAGGAATTTGAAGCTCTGGAATCGCTGTTGGTACATTGGAGTTAAGTTTAAAAGTAATGTCGAGTGCTGGTGAGCTACGATTTCCTTCCTAGTACCTTCAACGGGGCTCCATGGAATTTTGATCTTTTCAAACGTCGGCGTGTTTCGGGCTCATAGAACATATCAACGTAGATTTCGGAATACTTATGTAGGTACATCAGGCGTCATGAACCTATGCGCGCTAGGGATATAATTATAGTTAACGGACATCTAAGGCTTTTCATTCAGATGGGAGTATCTAATTTTCAGTACCGGAACGCAAGTAGACATTTGGATGAAGTAAAACAGCAAAAAAGAATAAACTAATGGAAAATCTCGCAACGTCAAGTATCTCGTCTTACTCGGTTACGACGTCCAAAAACGCTGCAAATTATTACACAAAGGTTTATTTTTTTCTGTACCTGCAAGCACACAGCTTTGTCATCGTCACTAGCAAACATGTTTTACCTTCATAATCAAGTTGATTTGAAGAAATAAAAGCTTCACACTCAATGCAAAAAAATAAAGAGTTGCTAGTGCCTTCACTAGGAAATTTGATTACTGGTTGCTAAGAATGCAAAACTGAGTGCAACTCGAAGAAACGAACTACGATCGCATTTTGGTCAGCTGAAATTTGAACGGAGATTGGGCCTCTTTTGCGATTTACACTCGTGTTTCTGATTTATCGTGAGTCCAACCCTCAAGTTCTCATAGAGAGCGAACGGTTGGTTCTGCAGAGCTTTGAGTGGTCTCATTCGATCCTAAAGATTCAATACTATTTTAAATTGAAGAAAAAACAATACCTTAATATCAACATATTTTGAGGTAGGGCGTTTTCCAAAATTCAACCCTTATTTTTAATCGAAAATCGTGATATACTAAAACATCTGATAAGTGGGTGTGGTACATAGCTTCCTCGTATCCATAACCCGATTGTATTGATGATCCGATGCATAGGTAGGAGTTAATCTCAAAACATCAATCTATAAGAACCTTCCACTACCCGCATAGGGGACCATCTACACGCTAATTTCGTCACAATCGGATGGAAAATGTAGAAGTTATGGCTGTTACAAATCATTCACGTTTGCGCATGCAACTACTATTAGTCTGGGGGAGATGATTTTCATAAGGAACCGTCTACTTGCCAATATAAACAATCCTAGAAAATTTCATCAAATTCGGATGAAAAATGTGAGTGTTATGGCTGTTACTAGGAATTCACGTTCGCGCATGCGCAACGGCTACTATCAGTCCCAGGGTGATGATTTTCATAGGGGACCATCTACACGCCTACCCGCACAATCCCTGAAAATGTCATCAAACTCGGATGAGAAATGTAGAAGTTATGGCTGTGGCATGAATTTCATGACAGACAGCAGACACGGAACCAAAATGGTTCAGAAAGGTCTGAAACGTTAAACGCGAGTGCAAATTTCGGTTTTGGAGAACATGTTTTTTTTTCAACCTTGAAAAGTGAAAACAAAGCTTCCGCTACCTTGGTAGACTCGGAAGCAAAAATTATTCAAATCCCAATGTCACTTTAGCAACCAAATCAACAATTCCCGGTTGACACCGGTGTCAACATTAGGACACACAACTATTTCATGAGACCCTAATGATGACACCAAACTTAACCATGTTTTCCTATTGAAATTTGGGGTTTTAATGCTTACATATTCTTCCTTAAGTTATTCATAGAGCAGACGACGTGAAATGATACTTTTATTCACAAAATTTTACTTCAAAAGTCTTAATTTATTGACTTATTTCACTAACCTACGGCACAAGGATCGCGTCGCTGGAGTCTGCCTGATAACGAGGCTTCCAGCCGAGTTATATCATCGTGTATTATAATATGTGGAGCTGGCCAGCCTCAATAACAATATTCTTATCAACAGAATGACACCAATTCAGAGTACGTACAGTGGCCCGATAGCTTATTTTTACATTTCAAATTGAAGTGTCAACATTAGGAATAGTGTCAACATTTGGTGCTTTTGCTCTATTGTTTTTTCACCAATTTTGATTAGTATTGATTTCTTTGAATTTTAGGTGACTTCGCGGAGGTCTGTAGGACAATCCGTTCGCTCTCTATAAGGACTTAAGGATCGGACTTACGATAAGTCAGAAACACGAGTGTGAATCGCAAAAAAGGCCTAATCTCCGTTCAAATTTTATCTGATCAAAATACGATCGTTGTTCGTTTCTTCGAGTTGTACTTAGTTTTGCGTCCTTAGCAACCAGTAATCAAGTTTCCAAATGAAGGCACCCACAACTCCCTATTTTTTCGAATCGAGTGTGAAACAAAACAAAATAAACTTTCCAAATAAACTTGATTCTGAAGTGAAAATATGGTTGGTGGGTAGTGGCAATAGCAAAGCGGTGTTCTTTGCAGGCGCGTGATCTACAGAAAAAATAACAAACCTTTGTGTAATAATTTGCAGCATTTTGGATTCTACGTACCTTGAAACGTATACCAACGAATTTTGAGGGGGGGGGGGGGTTAAACTTTTTTTTCTTGGTCGATTCCAAAGGTTCATTATTGAAAATAATAAACCAAAAAGAGAAGCAGAAGCAAGCCCATGCCAGTGCACATGGCATAACTATTTTCGAAAAATTCGAAAGAGTATGGAGACAAGAAGAACATTGAATCTGAAACCATTTCAAGAATTGAAACTCTCCGCCGCTTATCTATTCACTGTATTCAGTGGTCGGTGGTGAAATACCAAGCATGCTAGAAGAACTTCTTATTGGTAGTGTCCGATACATTATGATTCCTCAAAATTTTTTTTTAAAAAGGCGAGTACATTTTTGCTGCCATAAATTTAGGTTACTCGTATTTTTTTTTGGATTTCTGCACTTTAAAAAATTTACTATGTGTTGCTCATAAAAAATAGAATAAATAAATGAAATAAAAGTTAAGCATTTTGAGAACTTGTATTGAGGGAAAGTTTCGGAGAAACGAGGGTATGCGGAATACTCAACAGCTCCTCATTAACACCAGAGGTAGTAATAACTGGCACAGGGGGTAGATTTGGTGTTCTTCCGCGAGTTCCTTTTTCTTCGACTCAGAAATTTTCCGAGTTGCAGACTATTTCATTGGAGTATCGAAATTAACAAGGGAAGGGGACAAGTGGGGCGAAAGTTTCCAGGAGGCGTAAAAGCCTTCTAAATTGCTTAAAAATATAAGTTTTTTACGTCTCCTGAAAAATTTCGTTTTTTAGGACGTCCCACAGTACGACTTGGGCGTCCTTATGCGATCGATCTGGGGACAACACTCAACAGAAGATAAAAATAACCACACAGTAATCCGTTTTAGACCATTCTGAATCCAAATCAGCGAAAAAAACCATAGGTGTATGTCTGTCTGTGTGTGTGTGTGACAAAATCTTGTGTCGTCTGCACAGGCCTTAGTTCTCAACAGATTTTCCTGGTTCTATTTTTTTTTTTACGTGGAAAACTATCTAGTTGAGCACTACGTCGCCGGAATTTCGAATTTTGCCTTTTAATGCAAAAGGGGGGAGGTTAAAGCTCAAAAAACGTGCGTTTTTGGGCATAATCTTGTGTACTCTTCCCAGGCCTCAATTTCCAGTCGATTTTCGTGGTATTTTTTATGGCGTGGTGGGGGGGGGGGGGGTGAACTCAAATTCGCATGCTGGGTATCGTAGAAAATGGATTTTAAAATGATCGTCAGATTCGAGGCTCCTTTGCCGCTAGAAATGTTATGGTGGATAAGGGTGAGGGGGGGGGGTCACTATTTCTTGCCTAAAGTAATGAATAAATTACATCGAGTGAAACAGTTTTATCGCTTACCAACTGGTTAAACTGATCTAATGCTTATCTAATGGGACGTCCTCTGGAATGCATGCAATACTAAACAACATGTTTTGAATTTGCTACTGTTTGTGGAAATAGTAACTCGGTCCCGTATTCATCAAGGGATCTGTAAACACTGGGAGAAGGTTAACACCGTTACTACCAGTAATCGTCAATACTGTTCGCGAGCCTAACGAAGAACTCGAACTTAATTAAGCCAATTTAGGTAACAATGAGTTGTGGATAAATCACTCTTTGAATCTGCCGCTCAAAATTAATTTAAATAAATTGTGTCCAACAATAACTGAGGGCCTCTCCAGTACTAAACACCGACCAATCCATGGTAATTGTCGTTTTCCACTGTCTCCTTTCATATTCTTACAGTTATGAAATACTACAATGACGCCTCTGGTGTAGTTCCAGAATTGCATGTAGTTTTATTTCCCATTTCTGTACGTATTATGAACGGGTGGCCCAGTTTGGATCACCAAGACTGAGCTCAGCAGGTGAAAACTCAGTCGATGGATGGTCTATAGGAAGATAATATGATCTTCGCACAGATCGCAGAAACAAGTCCCACCTCTGCTAGTTGATTTTCCTTCGCAAGATTTTCCCACAATATATAATTAAATGTTTCCACCAGTTCTAGATTTCTAACTCTGAACTAATTGCATCTCTTGGTCGGGATACAGCTCTAGTTTAACCCCCAAGTGGGAGCAATTGGGTTCACTATCCCACCAACAAAAGTTCCAACCTTAATTGTTATTATCGTCATAAATAAACAGCACCGAGTATGTGCCCTGTTGTGGGAATGCAGAAGGGCCCAGAGTGTCATTAAAGTGATCGATGGCTCCTACTCTCTTCAGATTGTTAAGGATCGTTGAATGTCTTGACCCGAGAAAAAAACAAAATTGGTGTGTTCTAAGTTCCATAAAGTCGTTAGTGGAGGTGTAAGCCTCCCAGTCTGCTACGACTATTTCCCAGTCCACCGAATAGTAAACGATTGGATACTCGAATCACAGGTTATTTAGACAAGAGAATCGCCTACTACTACCCAGATCAACATTCAGTGAAGTACAAATCCACAAGCTTCATGCGAAGACCCTCCATTCAATAACCATTCAAGTCTAATAATAATACCTACTGTACGTTCAATATAGTCAAATTACTTATATCAAGAAATTGTTGAAGGGTGTTGAGTCGGATGATAATATCTTGTTGGTGGTCGAAACGACTCTGGGTCCTCTTTGTGAATAAAAATGTATTGAATGTTTCCTTTGTTTTTCGATGAGAAATCTCTTTTTTCCGCAATTAAAATTAAAGTAATGTTAGATGTAAACGTTAAAGGTGTATTACTTAACAATTTTACCAACAAACAAGTTTGGATCCGTTAAGATCGATTTAGAATGAATAGAGAAAGATTGAGAACAAATGACTAGAAGTATATTCTACATAAAACTGACAAGCCTGAAGATGCTGGCAAGTTGCCCCAGCGAAACTGTAGCTGAAAATTAAACACCAAAAATCAACATTCCCCCCTTTTTATTCACAAAGAGGACCCAGAGTCGTTTCGACCACCAACAAGATATATCAAGAAAAACACCTAAATTAGTTTTTTGATTGTTAACTTCGGTTGAAAAATTATTCAGTACCAACTTCTGATTAGGCTAGTATCAATAAAATTTGCTACCATATCTTTCTTATATCCTTTATTTCACTATTTTCCTCAAATGATTTCATTGTACAGTACAGAGTGGTATCATTCAATGGCTCTCACTTCGGTTAGACAGGGGTCATTGGATGTCTAGACCCCGAGATAAAAACCAAAATTGGTGTGTTTCAAGTCCCATAAGGTCGGATGTTGAGGTCATTAGGGGAGTATTCGGTACAATTTCCTTGTCTACCGAAGTGTTAGGAATTGAAAACTCGAATTAGGTAATTAAGGCAGGTGTATCGTCTAAAACTTAAAACTCGAAGTCCGAATCTAATTACCTACATATTTATACTACTCTGATTATTAATACTTTATGATAAATACTATCGAATGCCCAACTTTTATCGAGAAAAATACCTCACAACGTTTTTCGAATCGTTTGTTACTCGGCTGAAAAAATCATTTGTTACTTTTGAAAAGGGTAGTGTCACTAAAATGTGTCAATAATCTTATTTCTCATTTCCTTTATTCATACGGTCTTTACGCACAATTTTACTCATTCTCCTAAAATGATCTCATAGTACAGTATAGAGTGGTAGAATTCGATGGGTCTGCCAAGTGGGTGTGGCACATAATTTCCTCGTATCCATGATCCGATGCTTAGCAGTTAATCTCAACACATCAACCTCTAAATACCTTAAACTACTCTTAAAGGAGACCACCAACACCCCAATCCGCATAATCTTCGAAAATGTCGTCGAAATCAGATTAGAAATGTAAAAGTTATGGTTGTTTCAAGGAATTCACGTTTGCGCATCCGCAGAAGCTACAGTGCATTTGGGGGCAGTAATTTTTATAGAGGACCATCTATACTCCAATCCGCATGATCCCTGAAAATTTCATCGAAACCACATGGAAAATGTAGAAGTTATGGCTGTTACAAAGAAAAACACGTTCGCGCATACGCAATGGGTACTATCAAACTGAGGGAAATTATTTTCGTAGAGGACCATCTACACGGCAATAATCCTACAAAATTGCATCAAATTCGAATGAAAAATATAGTTGTTATTGCTGTTACAAGAGGCCACAATCAGTCTGGGAGTAATGATTTTCATAGGGGACCATCTACACTCCAATCCTTACTATCCATGAAAATTTCATTGAAATCGGATGGAAAATATGGAAGTTACGGCTGTCACAAGGAAATACACATTTGCGCATGCGCAAATCATATCATTCCGGAGATTTTCAAAGGGGACCATCTACACTCCAATCTTTACGATCCCTGAAAATTTCAATGAAATCGGATGGAAAATATGGAAGTTACGGCTGTCACAAGGAAATACACGTTTTCGCATGCGCGCAGCTGCTATCATTCCGGAGATTTTCATAGGGGACCGTCTATACGCCAACCCGCACAATCCCTGTAAATTTCATTGAAATCGGATAATAACTTCTTATAGTTATGCCCGTTACAAGGATTTCATGACAGACACACAGACCCGGAACCAAAATTGTTCAGAAAGGTCTAAAACGTAAAACGCGATTGAAAATTTCGATTTTGAAGAACATGTGTTTTCAAACCTTGAGAATTGGATGCAAAGCTTCCTCTACCTTGGTAGACTCGGAAGCAATACTGTGTTTCAAGTCCCATAAGGTCGTAGGTGTTGATGTAAGCCTATATGATAGTCTACCGAGTGGTTAGAAAACTTGAATTAGGTTTTGAAGACAGGAGAATCGCACACAACTTTACTCATACCAAATTTAGTAAAGTCCGAATCCAATTACATAGGTATTCATATTGATAATTGCTGTATGATGAATACAATCGAATGCCTTACTTACGTCGAGAAAAATACCCAACGTTTTTCAATTGTTGACGTTCGGGTGAAAAAAATATGTCATTAAAATATGTCAATAATTCTTTCTTATCCCCCCCCCCACCAAGAAAACCAAAATGAGTGTGTTTCAAGTCCCTAAAGGTCGTAAGTGGAGATGTAACCTGATACTATTTTTCAGTCTACAGAGTGGGTAGTTAGCAATAAATTGGAAAGTCAAATGGTGTTATAGTGACAGGAGAATTGGCCTACTATCAGACCAAAATTTAGTAGAGTACGAATTCAACAGCTTAATAGCATGAATATACAATGCTAATTGATAATACTGTGTGCTGAATACGATCGAATGCCTTTCATATGTCAAGAAAAATACCTCAATTTTTTAATCGTTAATGTGCTGCTGAAAAGTGATTTAGTAGTTTTGATTAAAATTTGTCAATAATTCACTCTCATATCGTTCATCAATAATTATGATCTCTGTCATTGATTTTGCTCCTTCTCCTGGAATGATCTCACTCGGCTTATTATCTAAATATGATGGTAAGTCGATGCTGAGGACAAGACATTGGATGATGATCCTCTTGTCTCGTGTAATGTTGGGGACCAGTTCACCTCGTTTCTCTACTTCTGTCAGGATTGCAACGAATTTGAAGGATGCCTGTCTTGTTGGCGGATCCCCTCTGGATAACAACCAATGTCCGGTGTTAGTACTTTAAATGGAACTGGAAAAGTAAATTTCCTACCAGTTATTCCCATTTTTCCAAATAGATATGATGATGGGTCGATAGGCAGGCGGGCCGTCACCGCCTGCGCCCCTTCCCGCCCCCGGAGTATTCCTCAGCTGGTATCGACGGCCTGATCCTGGTGACGTCACAACGCCACTTCCCCTCTCGCTGCGGCCCCCACTTCTGGCCGCTGGCCCTCCCCTCTACCAGCCTTCCTCTCAGTTGCCACTACTCCTTCTGAAGCATCGCTCAGTACCTCTTTGCCGTCACTCTATAGGACACAACACCATTTAATTTACTGCAGATTTCAATAAGTGGAACTCGTTCTTTGATTTCGTCTTATGTGCAATCACACAACCGTGTAGTCATACTTCGCACATCCATATCTCACTCTCTGGTCAAAACCGAGCGTCACGCAAATTTTCCCAAATTCGCCGAAGTTTTTCAAAAGTGTTTCAAATTCGCAGACGTTTTTGCAACTAAGTCACCGGCGGTATTCACATGCTTTTGAACATCAACTGTGGTTGCTAGAAGAGAAATTTGTGCTTGTTCCCTTACTTTCTGTCACTGCGGAAAACTCTGAAGAAAACTACAACTATGTTTCGAGCGTACGGAACCGCGCCAGTTGAGGTGCCCGATGTTATTTACCCCTGGAACACCTTGTTCAACAAAGGTAAGAGTTAATTTACACATTATTTTTGTATAAGAACCGTATTAGTTGAGATCCTGTTCGGTAGACGGCATTGTGCATGTTTGCCAATTTCATTTGTATAGTAATTTATGACAGAATAGGTACTTGGTCGTTGTTACTTGGAATTGGATTGTAAATTGAACTATCAATTGAAGTCCACTCAACTGTCACGCTATTCTTAAATATTAGCGCACTGATACATGATCCAAAAAAATTATATTTTTGTAAGCGGCCGGTAGGAGCGCTTCAATTCATGGACTGTTGACTTACCCTTTTACCATTCCCTTTTATTTATAAATAGTTCAATAAGCCTTGGGCTGTGGGTCCCAAAATAAAATCGAGGGTTGCATCACGAGGAAAAAAAGACCGACAGAGACAATCAGGTGCAGGGTCAGTGCAATAGCGATGATGCAAATACGGATTTCTTCCCGTCCTTTGAAGACTTTATTTACTGATGATACATCAGCGACCATATGGCCGGTCTGAACGGTGGTATCTGTAACCTGGGCAGTTGTACCAACGACTGAGTATCAGCCAACTGGTGTTAAACTCTTTTTTTGCAGAAGTGGATCGTAGGAAACGCACCTACTCAGCACCTTATCACAACGTCACCGATGAGTTGACCTACCTACAGGGCGTCTCCTGATAAGAGGGCCGGTTTCCAAATTCACCTACAATGCGGGGGTGGGTGGAGCTGGGACGAAAATAATTTGGTACAACCCCCTCCTTTCTCCCCTTCATGGCCTCCTCATCAACCCTCAACCTCTTCATCCCCTAACACGTTCCACGCCGCCGGGCTCGGAGTGATTTTCGTTGTGGGCCGCACCCACTCAGATGACCAAGATGAATAAAACAACTTATAATGACTTGTAATGAATAGAAATGATGCTCCGTGATGATGATTGAGCAGAATAAGTACGTTTTGTACTACCGACTGAATTAAGTCGCCCGGCTATATGCTAGGATTGGTTATGCAAAACCCGCAACAACTTATTAGTACGAGCAACTTCTGAGGTCCGTGGTTCGATCCTAGCCTGGTGCATTGAATAATTTTGGTCAGTTTCTGTTCTGTTTTTATGGTTTTGGTGGTTTATAATGTAATCAAGTATAATATAATTTTTTATTATGTAAATAAACATGGAAAAAGAAATGGGATACAATTGTACAAAGTAAGCATAAATAAAATAGGTAGGTACCTAAAATAAACGTTTTATATCAAAATCGTACACTTGAAATTATTCTTCTTAGACAGCATCTGAATGCAAAATTTACGGTGCCATTTCTGAAAACACTCTTCTATGCATAATGCTGGCTGTTCAGGACATTCAGGACAGAACCATGCCGATTTTTCATTCTTCACACCATTCATCAGGCACATTCTGCATCTTATTTGTACGTACTTCCTTTCAGCTTCACCCTTACTGAGCGATTGGGGAAAATGGTTCGTAACCACGCTATCCCTAAACCGAGGAGTAGTGGGAATAATTGGTTTAGGTTTGGGTTTGGGAAAATCTGTGTTCAGTAGGTTCAAAATTACAACTGCACGAAAATCGTACTGAGTTTTCACACTGCCGTCTCCATATTTTTTGTGTAACAAATATGCGTTGATGGTCAAACGATGAAGGATATGAATCCCCATTTTTCTGTACCATACGCGTCCTTGCGATGGAAAAGTACAAGTCCAAAAAGAACATCACAACACACGATCCCGCCGGCCAAATGAGAACCAAGAGCATTCTCGTGTAGAATGAACTAACTAGAATGAGATAACACAATGGAATCCGCAATAATATCAGCCGTACAGTCCGTTTTTGGGACAAACGATAGAGAGCAGGAAGAGGTTTCTGCGGATGAATTCAGGCCCGCGGCTCACATGGAGGGATCCACACGTCTGAATTCATCCGCGCGGCGTGGAACGTGTTAAACGCTCTGCACCAATCATTGGCCAATTCTTGACAACTCGTCAGCGTTCGTTAGTTATTAAATGACAGAAGTCTACCGCTCTCCCATTAGTTACCTGCTAATGAGCTTATAACCTACATAATTTTTGCAAACACCTTGAAGCTACGCAATGGATTGTTAAACCATGTTGATAATGAACCTAGAGTCTCTATTTACAGATTTGATGAGTGTAATCGGCACAAGGGTTGAAGGTGTGGGTGTAACACAAAATATCACACGATTCTCCTAACAAAACTATTCCTCTTTGTGTTTTGGATCGATCTTCGTTTCTTATTGCTTGTGACACTTTTCGATGGTTAATACTTCCATTTCCTGAATATATTGAAGATTAGTCTCGGCTGATCTCTTAGTAGTTGAATAGCACAGTACTTGAGTACTGTAGGTGACAATTTTGTAATATCTGAAAACCTCCTTTACATTGACTGGAAAAGAGCAAAGGGTGGTTTGAAACAGTTTCACTTGAATTTATTGAATTGATTAACAATTTGTATTTGGTTTGATGTTTCCAACATTCTTTAACAGATTGTCATATAGTTAATTATTATTCTGAATTGACTGTCATAACGTTTCTTTTGATTAATCAGAAGCCTGTTCGTTCGTATAGTCATCATGATTCACTGAGCTCTTTTCTACGTGCATTTTACTGTTCAATTATAGACTACGTAACACGAATATTTAGTGATGGTGAAGGTTTATTGGTTTTTCCTAATGGTACTGAAAGTTATTCACTACATAACAATCTACTAAACATTGCACTGCTCATTGTAACTACTTACGCACTAGTAATTTCCCGGTTTAGGAGGTTTGGTGATATTGTGTGAGAATTTATGATCGGATTTTCTTCTTCCTTTGACTGTTGGTTGGATAAACTTTCCAATAATTGATTCAATATACATTTTTTCCAATAAGTGTATCCAAAACTGGCCAAAATTTCACTAGTTATTGCCGAGACCCCGTTTTGTAGACCACTTCGTCGTTAGCTATTGGTCACCTCCTCTGATAATAGTTTATTTCTCTGTATTTTCTCTGTGTCCACCTAATAGATTCAAATACGAGTATACTTACAATTTTTTGGGCGATTTTTGATTTTTTAAATTGCATTTACTTATAGGTATATTACGAATTTTCTGCTGAATCCGAATACCCCATAAACCAATAAAACACGGTTTTAGACTCTATTTGTGGGACTTTGGACCCCTTAGAGTGGTCCAAAAATTCTGGTCAACGGAATTATCCTTTCTTTTGTTATTACGAACATTTTTAGAGGCACGAGTGTGAATCGCAAAAGACTGTTCACTGCGAAAAAGGCCTAATACCCGTTCAAATTCCAGCTGATCAAATTGTTCGTTTCTTTGGATAGAGTTGTACACAGTTGTGCTTCCTCAGCAACCAGAATCAAATTTCGTAATGAAGGCACCCACAACTTTCGGATGACGAAGTTATTGCTGGTGGGTAGTATTCATGGAAAAGTCATGTTCTTTGGAGAGGGGTGATCTATACAGTACAGTGATGAACCACTGTGTAATAACTAGCAGCTTTTAGTTTGAGTTTTCACTGAAATGTTATTTTGACCAAGGTGAAGCTCAGTGGCAAATTGCCTTGTTCAATTACTACTCGGTTTAATTAAACTGGAGTGGAATAACCAATAATTAATGGACAATGCTAATCGGCTCGTGTAATCCACGGGTTGCTGAACGTTCTCCGATGGTTTCCTCCGAGAGAGACCCTTAAATCTTCCCAAAACCAGCAGTAACTCGATTCAACTATTTTACACTCAAAACACGACTTTTACACGTTCATGCGACTCCTCCTTCCATGATTTAGAATAATATCAACACGAAGATGTTATTAAGCGACTTCGTTGTACGAGTAACTTCGGTAGTTTTCATTAACAGTAATCTACTTTACAGCTTTCAAACTACATTCATCCTCAGGACATAATACCTCGGAGAGCAGAAGCAACAGCAAGATCCAAAAAACCGTAGGAGTTCAGAGCCATTGAAAATCAGAAAAGGATGTTTCTTCTTTAAGAAAGAAGTGTCCGTTTTCCGTCCGTTTGTTAATGAGGAACTTTTTAAAATACAAAATACAATGTTAACCAATACATGAAAAATTTGGGATTTAGGAATTTTACAGTGATTTTAAAATAGGTACTCATATTACAGTAATATTTTAAGATGGTAATTTCTACAAAAACATCGAAACACTTGTTTTGAGAATATATTTTTCTTTCGAAAGGAGATAAAAACATCTATTTCTCCACGATCTAATATAAAGTATCTTCTTCATAGAAATTTTAAATAGCCACTGCGTATGCGCGAACTTATTTGGTTTGACACAGTCCACTCCATCAATGTGTGTAGCACATGCAATAATAATTAGAACATGTTAATTATCGAATTGATGAAATTTTCTAATTGACAAACTTCAACAGGATCGAGCATTTATTTCATTAGAGACTGAAGAGAGAATGGAAGAGTTTATTGGGATTCGCTGGATTCGCGTGGGATGAAATTCATGGAGGACCACCAAGAGCCTGAATAGCGTAATATCCAACAAATTCGAGCTTATCACAACGATTTCAATCGATCACTATGATATACCATTGGGATGGTTAAAATGTCGGCAATCGCCCTCCAAGTTTAAGAGGAATCGGAATCATTGCTATAGCAACGATAATTGCTGGAAAGAAAATATTTTGATGAAGCGATTGAAATAAAAAATGCGTTTTTTTCTAAATATTTTATACATTGAAAAACTAGATTTGACAAAGATTTGAGCGAGTTCACTATTTGGAACTCATTAGGACAGCTCGAATAGGGGGGGGGGGGGGCTTATTAAAAAAAAAAAAAAAAAAATTAATTGAAAGTAGACCTTATCCTGAGAATTTTGACACCAGCCGTTCTCTCATTGGACGAGTTAGTATTTTTCTATGATTTTTCCAAGTTTTGAATGTTTATGACG
This sequence comes from Apolygus lucorum, assembly GCA_009739505.2. Classification (NCBI taxonomy): domain Eukaryota; kingdom Metazoa; phylum Arthropoda; class Insecta; order Hemiptera; family Miridae; genus Apolygus; species Apolygus lucorum. Next base: position 104,155,987 of record CM019167.2, on the reverse strand, counting down.
TCACGCGCCCCTCCCGCCTAGGCGGGACCCCCCAGCCCACTGTGACGTCATAAACATTCGAAAGTTTGAAAAATCATGGAAAAAGGTCTTCTCACACAAGAAGGTCGCGGTTGGTGTCTAAATTCTCAGAATGAGGTCTAGTTTAGATTTAAAATAACAATAAACAGTTTTTCCGACCCATGCGCACACCCCATTTGACTTGATGTCAGAAAAACTCATCGCTCTTCCCAATAATTCATCACATTTTCCAAGATTCATAGCTTTCCAAGAGTTCATTCACTGCTGTGCTTTTAAAATTTTACGTTGCAAGATAAAGGACATTAGGGCTATTTTAGTAATGAAGTAGGTACTGTATATGAGTAAACCTTGATCTTCCCACTGAAACATAATTATCTAGATTTAAAAAAAAAATCATTTGCGACACTGCCTGCTAAGTGGGAAAATGCCTCACGTATACCTATACCTTTAAAACAACGATTACAGCTTCAATTCTAACCCTTCTACCAGTAAATAGCTCAAAACTAACAATGGGCCTGTCCTAAGCACAAATTGTTGGGGGATCAGGTTTGTAAGGGCTGATTCAAAGAAAGTAGCGTTTCGTTCTCCAAAGGGGCATCTTGATTGAGAGACTCGGCTGAATGGTACGAGTATTTTCAACCGAACCATTTTGATGAGCCTTATTATTTATAATAATTTCAATTCTAATTACGGACTCATTACGATTCCCTGTTCTTCAATTAATGGTAATTCCGAATATAGGACAATGCCTGGGTGGAAAGGGGCAAAAACCTACTGCAGAGTTGTCTCAAACTAATTTTCACCCTGTGAGGGTGTGAATCGAACCATTTGAAAATCGTCCCCAACCGTTCAAGATATCATTTTTATACAGTTGGTTTAGTAAACCTCCGGTCGTTGGCTATCTGAGCTCTATTCTCTGAGGTTTGAAACGCCAAATTTGTCCTTCACCTTAGATTCGATAGGTCGGTCAATTGATAGAAGAATGTATCGTGGATGTATTATGTAAACAAAAGATCTCAATTTCTGTTCCTCCGAGGAACCATACAATTTTGAGGAAGGGTTAACATGTTTTTTCCTTACTCGATTCCAAAAGTTCGTTAATGAAAATAATAAACCAAAATGGGAATTGGGCTAAAAAGGATAAAAACACTGCAAATTATTACACAATGGTTTATTATTTTTTATTTTTCTATATAGATCACGCGTCTGCAAAGCCACCAACCATCCAACATGAAGAAAAACATCGATCGCATTTCGGTCAGCTAAAATTTGAACGGAGATTAAGCCTCTTTTGCGATTCACACTCGTGTTTCTGATTTATCGTACGTCCAACCCTTAAATTCTCGTTGGGAGCGAACGGTTTGTCCTACAGAGCTCCGCGTGGTCTCAAAAAATTCTAAAAATTACATAGAATCTTAAGTTGAAGGAAAAACAATACTTTTATATCGAAATTTTTCGAGTTAGGGTGTTTTCAAAATTTCAACCCTTAGAAGTGACCTTCATCAACCAATGCTTCGGGGCACAACCAGACCCCAATTGGAGCCCATATACCAAAATTCATGAAGATAGGTCCATGGGAACTAAGGAAAGTGCCGCGTACGGCGGACGGACGGCCAAATTTTTATTCGATTTTGGATTCTACGTACCTTGAAACGTAAACCATCAAATTTTGAGGGGGTGTTGAACCTTTTTTTTTCTTGGTCGATTCAAAAGGTTCATTATTGAAAAAATAAATCAATATTGAAAATAATAAACCAAAAAGGGATGAGGATAAAAAAGTGGAAATTATAACACAAATTTTTGTTATTTTCCTTTATTGATCACCCATCTGTTATGAACAAGGTTATTCATTGGTACATTTTGTAGTTGTATCAGCCCGATACGCTTTCTGATTATAAAGAACAATAATACTTAGTACCTACCTACCAATCATATTCTGGATGCTCACAATTGAGTTTGTTTTGGTTAAAAACCTATTTATCTGCAATCATACTTTATCCGATAGTCGTTGATCTCGGAATTCGTCTATCTATAAGACTTGAAACTTGATTCGAATAAAAACAGTCGTATGCAATCACCTGATATTTGAATGGAGATTACGCCTTTCTTTCGTCAGTTAAAATTAATTGCAAATCACTCTCGTGTTTCTGAATTATTTTTGAATAAATGGTTGGCCCAATAAATTTCTGGTTGGTCTTATTCGTGTCTAAATGTTGAAAACTATTTTAATTGTAGGAAAAACAATACTTCGCTAATGAAAGTTTTCGAATTAAGGCGTTTTGTAAATTGCATCCCTTGAATTCTACCCCGTAATCATGTCTAACAGCAACGGCTAGTTACAATGCACAACTAGATCCCATACGGGACCTACACATGCCGAATTTCGTCAATTTTGGTCCATGGAGTAACGAAGGAGTGCGTAGAAAGGCAAATTAAGGACGACAAATTTTTAAATTTAGTTAACTTCGAATTTTGGATTTTACGATCCTCTAGAGGTACAACAACAGGTTTTGGGGGGTGTTGAACACACAATTTTTCTCGTGGTCGATTCCAAAAATTCGTAATTTAAAATTTAAAAAAGCCAAGTATCTACGGATGATTTGGATGATCCTCCCTGAGCGGTCTGATGCTCCGTTAGGGGCGTGAAGTAGGAGAATTACTTTCATACCTCAAAATTTTTCTTTGTATCAAGAGGCTGGTACGAGGGTGATACAAAAAGTAAAAAAAAGTAAAGTAAACCACCATCTCGGGTTGAATTTTCCTCCAACCGCCAGTCCACATCATTGACGTCATCAGCTGTCTTCCATGGGAAGATCAGAATTTGTTCTGATGATATTACTAATGCTATTTCTGCGACCCCGGTGAATAGGTGGTCAAGTCAAATTTGCCCATTCTACAGGGGAGCATTATTAAAATTTGAACCTTCACCTAAAACCCGAATTCTGTCGTAGAAGGTTGAATTTGGGATGAACGACTACATCATTCATTCCAAATTTCAACCTTCTACGACAAAATCCGGATTTTAGGTGAAGGTTCAAATTTTAATAATGCTCCCCTGTAAAATGGGCAAATTTGACTTGACCACTTATTCACCGGGGTCGCAGATTTATTGCCTCACCCGCTTAAGTGGAACGGGGTTAATCAACGGCCCATTCCGAAAAATTATCAAGATCTGCGATACCGCCCTCGATTACCGTGATATACAGTCGACAATTGGCCAAGCAAAATCTAGTCAAACTCCTATTGGATGAATTATTTGAATTGTCTAACACCATGCTGGACATACTAACCATACTTTATGTGTGCTATAACAACTGGTTATGTACGGTATGTTCAAAATAAGAGCAACATTGAATCCCCAACAAAACTCAATTTCATACCCTTTTTGGGTCATAAGTACAATGATAGCGTATAACAGTTCGCGATCTATCAGAAGTTCGCGTTCCTTGAATGAATTTGACGAGATGGGGGGAAGGTTGTGGAGATGATGTAGTGGTTCAGTGGAAGCGAAGGCATAAAAATTATTGCACTTAGAGGTTGTTGAGTTGTGAGAGTTGGGACGATTAAGGAGAACAATAACGTTGAAGATAATGTCGGTTGTGTAACGCTGGCTCCCAATGTCACCACTTGACCTCTCCTACCAACAGCACACATATTCCTCCAAAAACGACATTCATTTTCCTCGGTATCTCGACTCGATGCCTTGTTCGGATTTTTCCTGGAAAATTACTACTTGTTCTTCGATTAGGGTAGAAGTTCTAGTTATCGGCCATTCAAGGACGGTTGGTGGCGTAACTAGACCCAAAAATTCCGTCGGTGGATTGAACCCAAATATCCTCGAGCTTCATCCAAACTTCTCTTGGTTTATAATCCTCTTTCATCCCTTCCCTACATTTATTTTCGTGATGTGCTCCTTTCATTGTGTTTTGGATGATCAAATAATGTGATCCAACATTGTTTCCATATTTCAAGAATGAAAAACAGTCTTCCAAAATCATAATTTCCACTCGTATTTTTGGTCTTTGTCTCAACAATTTTTGGCTTTGTCCCCGAAAATCCTTGTAACGGGTGAAACTGTTATGAAGTTACAGTCCGATTTTGAGGGAATTTTGAGGGCTAGTGAGGTTCGGCGTATAGATGGGCCCCCATGAAATTAATCAACCTCGGATTGATGAATCACTCGGAAAGTAGAATCTTTAATAAGCATAACTTCTACAGTGTCCGTTCGATTTCGATGGAATTTTCAGGCTTCTATGGTTGAGACTGTGAATGGTTTCCTACCAATAGGATCATCCTATCTTTATCAAATTTGGAGGGTAGTGGTAGTACCTGGAGATTGAAGTTGTGATTATCCACTATGCATCGTTCATCTATACAATCGTGTTATAGATACGAGGAAGCTATGTGCCACACCCACTTGGTAGACTCTTCTAATTCAACTCGAAACATTATTTCCATATTAACTTGAACAAGAAATTCCATTGATTGAGGTTTTTTCAACGCCATTTTCCGGCTTATTTCATTTTTCTAACTGAAAGACCTCAGAAAGATCTTTCCAAAAAGGTGCTGTGCTAAATCTGATAGTTGGAGGGGAAAAATCGAGTGTCCACTTATGTCAGTGTCCACTTATGAGTGTCAACTTATGACGTCACCAACCTCGCGCGAGTCTGCGCATAACCGTCACCTCTTGTTCAGTAAATCTAAACGGGGTATTGTGCTGAAAATCGGCATACTTGTGATTTCAATGGCGCTGAATCGAAAGATAGAATAAAAAAACGCTTCAAATTATTATACAATAGTGTAATATTTTTTATTTTTCTATATAGATCACTCGTCTGCAAAGCCACCAACCATCCAACATGAAGAAAAACATCGGTCGCATTTCGGTCAGCTTTCATTAGGGCTCTTTTGCGATTCACACTCGTGTTTCTGATTTATCGTACGTCCAAACTTTAAATTCTCGTAGTGAGCGAACGGTTTGTCCTACAGAGCTCCGGGTGGTCTCAAAAAATTCTAAAAATTCTATAGAATCTTAAATTGAAGGAAAAACAATACCTTTATATCAAAATTTTTTGAGTTAGGGCGTTTTCAAAATTTCAAAATTGATTTTGGAACCCTTAGAAGTGACCTACATCAACCAAAATCTTCAGGGCACAACTAGACCCCAAATGGAGCCTACATACTAAATTTCATCAAAATCGGTCAATGCTAAGTGGCAAAAGTGGCAAGTGCTAAGTGGCAAAAGTGAAATTTTTATTCGATCTTTGGATTCTACGTACCTTGAAACGTAAACCATCAAATTTTGAGGGGGTGTTAAAGAATGTTTTTTCTTGGTCGATTCCAAAGGTTCATTATTGAAAATAATAAACCAAAAGGAAAATTCTGACACCGGAATTTCCCATTAATCATTAATATTTTATACCTCTTAAATCTGCATTTTTTGTTGAACGTCGTAAGTGGCAGGCGGTTATTTCTGTTTCTAATGGATTAAAAAAAGTATTTCCAACTTGTTTCTGGACTAAACCAACTTTTAAAACCTTATGAGATCTCAAAAATTCCAAAATCAAGTAAGGGCGGATATTAGCTTGAGAATCACTCTGGAGAGATATCGGCGTAAACACCGATAGGAAAACCGATATAAGATATCGTCGGATTTCCATCTTCACGACAAAAGGAAATATCACTCAGAGTGCCATCACGATTCCCTTTCGATCCAATCCGCCTTTGAAACGCAGTTCCACACCATCAATTTATTATTCCACTCAACACCCACTCACATTCACCCATTCAACGTTCAGCCAACCAATTATTTCCTGACATTGATTTTCCTGTTTTCCTGCCTTCATTCAAAAGATATGAAGGTACTTGAGTTGTCGTGAACGGTAAGTAGGTGCATACTTATTTCCACAGTTTCCTTTCAAATATTCTGTCAGTTGAATTTAAGATGTTTTACCGCACAATATTTCTGCACTATCGATGAAATCGCACTCCTCAGTGTGTATCAATGTCTGAACCCCTACTAGTATACCATTAATAATACAATATAATACAAGCCCGCCGTCGTCGTTCATCAATTTTTGGTTTATTATTTTCAATAATGAACCTTTGGAATCGACCAAGAAAAAAAAATTTTAACACCCCCTCAAAATTTGATGGTTTACGTTTCAAGGTACGTAGAATCCAAAAATCGAATAAAAATTTGGCCCGCCGTCCGCCGTCCGCCGTCCGCCGTCCGCCGTACGCGCCACTTAGCATTGACCGATTTTGATAAAATTTGGTATGTAGGCTCCATTTGGGGTCTAGTTGTGCCCCGAAGCTTTTGGTTGATGTAGGTCACTCCTAAGGGTTCCAAAATCAATTTTGAAATTTTGAAAACGCCCTAACTCAAAAAATTTCGATATAAAGGTATTGTTTTTCCTTCAAATTAAGATTCTATAGAATTTTTAGAATTTTTTGAGACCACGCGGAGCTCTGTAGGACAAACCATTCGCTCCCTACGAAAATTTAAGGGTTTATATTGAAATATATATATATATAAATCAAAACACGAGTGTGAATCGCAAAAGAGGCCTAATCTCCGTTCAAATTAGAGCTGACCGAAATGCGATTGATGGTTGGTGAGTTTGATTTATTTTTTATTTTATTTTTTTTTTTAAATTTTTTAAATTTTTTTTCTATTTATTTATTTTTTTTTATTCTTCTCTTCATATTGGATGGTTGGTGATTTTGTAGACGAGTGATCTATATAAAAATAATAAACCGTTGTGTAATAATTTGCAGCGTTTTAGAATACTGGCAGGTATACGCATATTTATATTCCCCTATCTAGTACGCCTTCATCAAGACTGCTCTCCTCCACACATTACCGTCCACTGGTCACTCGATAACGAGCGATTGAAAGTCACTCGAGCAGACCTTAGGTCCCCCCCGCACCCACGGAACCCTCGGAATTCGTTCTTCGTTTTACTACTTTTATTTTAATTTTCTTAATTCACAGCTTCAATTATTGCTGTCTTTTTCCTCTTTGACTATTCGGTACTCACATAGGTATGTAGTTAGGCCCATTTTTCCCTCTCCTGCATCGAGTTTATTGCAATAATGTGTTACCAATTAAAAACAGTAACAAAAAACAGTAACAAATAGCTGGTGAACTATTTTATGACTAAAAATCAATGTATGTACATATATGAAGAGTTCATGGGAAAACCCCCATCATCGCCATTCCGCTCGAAAATGAGTTAGCAACGCTACTTGTAGGATTTTGAGGTCTGAATATGCAGTACTTTTTGGTGAAAAACACCGTTATTGCCGTCTAAAAGGAGGTTGTGGTTACGCTGTACCGGGGAAAAACCACATCATTGAGTGTGCGAGTCGGGAAGAACCCCATGAGTGCGTTTTAAATGTCCCACACCTTACTTAGGTCGGGGTATGTTACCCACATTTCTTTCCAAATCAATTGTATTTTTTTTTTTAGCTCCGAGATATAAAATGGGATTTTTGAAATGTACAGGTATTTATCATAATCCTTACTTAAAAAAAAAATATGATGATGAAATACCAATTTCTGTGGTGGAGCAGCTAGTTTTTCTGGACATATTTTATATTGTATAGCCTATGATAAAACAGTAAAATCAATACCATTGACTTAGGATGATGGCAGATTTCAATACTCCGTTCGGCGTTGATTATTTCGCAGGTGTTAGAAAGACAAGACCCACTTACCTCGATAATAGGCAGATATTGACTCAAGCCATTGCGACGGTCACATGTTGGGTTTTAGCACTCCGGCTACTTTTTGCTCGGAACCACTTAGTGTGAAGGTTCTCATATCAGGATATTCCACCTACAGTGCTGGTATACCAGAGTCTAAACCGGGATGCAGAAACTCAGACATTTGGCTCCGAGTATCGAGCCCCAAGAAAGTAATCGTTTCATAAGAAGATAACGATTTCAAAGAGACTTTCTATGACTTTGTAGCGTCAAGGAAACTTACAACGTATGTGGGATATGTTTGTTGGGTAGGTACCAGTTTCAGAATGTAAACCCATCATTCGCCAATTTAGTTAGGTGGGTACTCGACCAACAGATATTGAACTTGCTGTGTAAAACTATAAAATAACAATATGCAATTTGATTATCCAATGATTTTATCCAACTGTCAAAGAAATTATCAAACTGATTGATGGTCAAAAAATGTATTTGGTTTATTGCCGATCGCAACCGAATAAATTAATTAAATGAAGTGGAAAAAAACTAAATTTTTTGATTATGGATTTTAAGATTTTTTTAACGCGATTTACGATTGCAACTGAATATTAAAATATAACACACCTTGAGAGCCTGTTTACAGTAAAACCCAGCCCTTTCTCATAACGGTATCTACTACGATTCATCGTAAGTCCAACCCTTAAGTTCTCATAGGGAGCGAAAGAGTTGTCCTATAGAGCTCGGGAGGATCTCATTCGATTCTAAAAATTCAACATTATTTTTAATTGATGAAAAAAAAAACAATACCTTTACATCAAAAGTTTTTGAGCTAGGGTGTTTTTTTTTTTTTTTAAATTTTAACCCATATTTTCCAACCCTCAAAAAAAAGTATGTGACATCAACCAAAAGCTTCGGGGCACAACTAGGCCCCAAATGGAACCCATATACCGAATTCCATCAAGATCGGTCCATGGCAACACTTTTATTCGATTTTTGGTTTCTACGTACCTTGGAACGTATACCAATAAATTTTGAGCGGGGTTTAAATTTTTTTCTTAGTCGATTCCAATGATTCATTATTGAAAATAATTATCCAAAAAGCCAAATGTCGCCTCATTGCGCTGGTATCCACAATTTTTAGTTCATTTTTTTAATTGTGAACTTTGGAATCGACCAAGAAAACAAATTTTACCCCCCTCAAAATTTGTTGTTTTGCATTTCAAGGTATACTTCGAAAAAAATTTTGCCGTCCGTCCTTCGTACTTGGCACTTTCCATAGTTACCATTGATCGATTTTGATGAAATTTGCCATTTGGGGTCTAGTTGTGCCCAAAGCTTTTGATTGATGTCAGTAACTTCTAAGGGTTGAAATTTTCAAAACGCCTTAAATCAATAAATTGTGTTATAAAGGTATTGTTTTTTCACCAATTTAAAATCGAATTGAATTCTTATAATTGAATGAGACCACCCAGAGCTCTATAAGACCAACCGTTTGCTCCCTATCAAAACTTAAGATAAATCAGAATGTACGGGCGTAAATCGCAAAAGAGGCTTAATCTCCGTTCAAATTTTAGGTGACCAAAATCTGATCCTTGTTCGTTTCTTCGAGTTGTACTCAGTTTTGCGTCCTTAGCTACCAGTAATCAAAGTTCTCAATGTAGGAACCCACAATTCTTAATTTCTTCGAATTGAGTTTGAAGCGTTTATTTCTTAAAAATATACTTGATTGTGAAGCAAAGATATGGTTGGTAGGTAGTGGCAATTTTTTTTTTAAACTTGAAAAGTGAAAATGAGGTAGGTAGTGGAGCCTTGGTATTCTTTCTTATTTATGAATAGATTGAAAAAGACAGTTTGTCCATAAGACTATGATTTTTAGACTTACGACAAAGCGAAATACGTACCTTTGGTAATTTCCGGTATGAATAATTACTGACTACTCAAGACACCCGAAAATTTTTTTCATTAATACATAATAAAACACACAAAGATCACATAAATTACGATAGATCGTAGAGAACCGCGATGAGAAGCGAACAGCACTTCAAGGACGAATGGAAGTAACTCGAAGAGCTGTTCCATTGAGTAGTACCTAATACCTATAGCTCTGCCCTCCTTAGCTAAAACGTCCTATGTCCATTTTTCAAGTTTCGAGAAAATCGCGTTTTAGTTTCGGCTTCTGCGCCACCCAAACCATTGAAGCTTGAGATATCGTTTTTTGACCATCTCCTCTCAAATCTATTCCCCTGTTTTGCCAGTGTATAAACAAATCTTGAAAACTCGTTGCCTGGCCTGTATTAGGTCATTTATGGAAAACATTTGGACATAGGACGTTTTAGCCTAGTACCCATGGACATAGGACAGCTTGTAACAGTGTGACGCTAGCTTAAAATGTCTTATGTCCATTGATTTTCGAGTATTATTCCAAAAATTTAGTTCAAACTCAAGGTTTTTGGCGACAATCAATTTCTTTGAAGGATCTACCAAGGAGAGGTAGAGGAATCTACCATATCAAGGATATCACGTGAAGGTGATATGCGAGTTACTTACCGTAGGAAGGATTTTGAGGTTATCCATTAAAAATATGTACGTACTAGTAACCTGCTGCAGCTCTAGATCTATTAATAATTAATAGATCTAGAGCTGCAGCAGGTTAGGTTATAATTATTATAACTGGATAGATGAATATGAGATGAAGTTAACCTGAAGATTAAATAATTTTGTCGCTTGTATCAAGTACATTTTTGCTTCCGAGTCTACCGAAGTAGCGGAAGCTTTGTTTTCACTTTTCAAGGACGAAAAAAAAGGTTTTCCAAAATCAAAATTTTCACTCGCGTTTTGCGTTTTAGACCTTCCTGAACAATTTTGGTTCCGTGTCTGTCTGTCCGTCTGTCATGAATTCCTTGTAACGCGCATAACTATACGAAGTTATTGTCCGATTTCTATACAATTTTCAGGGATTGTGCGGGTTGGTCCACTATGAAAATCATCACCCCCGGACTTATAGTAGCCGATGCGCATGCGCGAACGTGAATTTCTTGTAACAGACATAACTTCCACATTTTCTACCCGATTTCGATGACATTTCCAGGGATTACGAGGATTAGGTTGTAGATAGTCCCCAATGAAAATCAAGACCTTAAAATTTACAGTAGCCTCTGCGAATGCGCAAACGTAAAATCCTTGTAACAGCCGTACATTTGTCGCTCTCGCGTGTGACGTGAGAATCTCAAATCCCATTCAACCAACCCCTTTATAGATCAGTGAGCAATGCTCTGGACTCCCACTCAAGCTAAACAATTTTTTGATCCAATCACTACGCACTTACATTTTTCGTCCGAATTTGATGAAATTTTCTAGGATTGTCCAGATTGGCGTGTAGATGGTCCCCTATGAGGATAGTGGAAGGTACTTAGAGACTGATGTTTTGAGATTAACTACTATGCATCTGATCATCTATATAATCGGGTTATGGATACGAGGAAGCTATGTGCCACACCCACTTGGCATTCTGACTAGGATCCATTCCGTGGATAAATAAATCACAAAAACTCGCTAGATAACGTTTTGCACAAGACAGAGGAGGTTTACTTAGTTACTACAGAGGTTTACTTAGTTTACTACAGAGGTTTACCTTAGTGAGAAGATGACTTGCCGCTCTTTTGTATTCTTATCTGATAAGTATTGTTGTTGTTGTATACATTTCATTGGTCTTGAACAGGCTAGAACGTCCTATGTCCGTGATATTCTCACAACGGACATTTTAGCCTAGTACGATCAACTTTTCTAATGCCGTGTACTAAGCTAGAACGTCTTATGTCCCTGATTTTCCTCTCCATAGGACGTTTAAGCCTAGTAGGACTTAATTAGGACGTTTTAGCCTAGGATGGGTATGTGAAACTTGATAAATGGACATAGGACAAATCGATTATTGAAGCCTTTTCTGTTGACATAGGGGGTTCTAGCTTAGCTCAAAAGGTGCGCCTGATCAAGAGCCACAACAAGGTGTCCTTATCTCAAAAAGTGCAAAAATGGACATAGGACGTTCTTACTAAGGAGGGCAGAGCTGTTGAATACGCTGTCGATAGCACGCTGCAGTGATGGATTCTTCTCTTGGCGACTGACTACCAACGTTATTATACGAGTAATTCAATAATATGAAATTAGTCTCAATATTCTCTTCAACATCGCTTTCTAAATAATATTTGGATCCCCCAATATCATTCATTCAAATAACGAATTCAAAATAGAATACTGGTACTGAATCACAATCGATACTCGGCTGATGGACTGACCGCCATCTTCCAGTCAGTTTCCCGTGAGGTCTTATCACTTTTGAAACTGTGCAGTGCTTCCCGATTTAATAATTAGATCTTCAGCTTCTTTGTTTCCCGGGTAGTGATTTCTGTGATTCGCGATGGGTTTTCGAGGTCGGGAGCAAAATATGGCCATTATATCCGATTCGTTTGAAAATGAAAGTGAGTGATTCGATGAAAGTCACCTGAGTTCCTCTACACGAAGACGGTAATTCCAGTTCATTATCAGGTGAGAGAACCGTTGATACTATTCGTCGTAGTTTATTATGTTTCTACATGTACAATAAATTAAACAATAAGTAAATTTTGACAGACACAAATCTGGTATGACAATCAAGAACTTGAGATCACCGTAGGCATGCAGTCCAACTTATTAATTGCGATTTTAGGATGGAAGGGTGGTCTGTGAGAGGTTTCTTTTCTTCTTGGCCCTTTTACTACGAAATTCTTCTAATATGGAAAGTGTAATCGTGTGTTCCTGTATCTCCAAATTTGAAACTCCTAAGTAGTGGCAAAAAAAAAAAAAAATTGATACTTTTTGATTCTGTGCTGAATCGAATGGTGGAGGCTCCTTGGCAATAGAAGTAAGCGAGTTGACAGTCTGAAATCTTTGGTTTTTGAACAGTATGTGATTTATTCAGTTATGCTATTGGCGTGTAGTGGTCCCTAAGAATATCCTCGCCCCTGATTGACAATAGCTTCTGCGCATTCGCAAACTTACAATCCTTCTTAGAGCAATAACTTCTATACTTTTTTGCCCCCAAACGTAAAAACCTTGTAACAGTCATAACTTCTACATTTTTCACCCCATTTCGATGAAATTTCCAGGCGTTGTGGGAGTTGTCGTGTAGATTGTCCTCTATGAAAATCATCGCCCCAGTTTGATAGCCACTTCTGCGCATGCGCAAACGTAAAACCCTTCCAAGAGCCATATATTACACATTTGCCAATCATGCCTTCCCATGGGTTGCATTACAATCGTCCAAATAGTGGAAATAACCTTGTAAGATTGTGGATCCAAGGACGGAGTTTCTACAGGAGTTTGTGCATCATTATGAATGGTAGAGAGTGAGCGGTCAAAAGTGTGCAGCACATATCAGCTACCTGCCTCTGTTGAGTTGGAACTTCGGTATCCTCTGGGGTGTGATTCAGCTGTCTACCATTCTCTCTATTCCCTCTGGTGAGCGTATTTTTCATAGCGCGTCCTTGGTATAATGGCACAAGTGGATAATACTGATTGAGTAGTTATTCAATTCACTATGTTCCCTTTTTTCTCCTCGTCAATCTAGCTGCGTCGTCATTTGAGGCTCACTGGTTTCTGTTTTTCAGCGCCGTTTCATTACTTAACTTCGTCAATACTTCGATTTGAATGGTGGCGTAAGAGGGGCGAGAGGTGATGAGAGACGAAGTTCGGTTTCCAGGGTGAAAAGTGTTTGGATAGTGGACTACAGAAATACCATATGGTTCTGTAACTGAACATGTTTTCACAACTTTTCTCTTATTTCTCTTACTTCCCACAATAGGGAAAAGAAAAACAAAATTTAAATCCACAAAACTCGTAGGATTTTTTTCCCGAGCCCCCCCCCCACCAAATAATCATACTTCGTCGAAATTTGATGCCCTTCTCACACATTAAATTTATTCCACACTGACAGAAACGAGACCTGTAAAAACATAATATTACACAGTGGGACGACCGACTGAGAAATTTCAAAGGGAGTCCTTGACATTTCATTCATGTCATGGTTGAATTTTATTCGGAATCATTTTCTGAATTATCACCGTAGTATTTTTTGGGGGCGAGGTTCTTTGGATCCTCTTTATAATTTTTCGCATTTATACTTGGAGAATATGGTACAAATTTCGGCTTCCCTCTGGAACCTACGTGCTATCTCCAGTTGTAGGTCTACTAGCACGTTGTCCACCACCTAAATTCACTAGGTATCTACGAGACTCGAAGCATCACAACGTACCGGCAGGTGCGTTAATGAAAACCACCAGTAATTGTTTGTGCCCTTCTGCACTTGCATCGTCTTACACACGTGAGCACTTGGGTCGGGTGAATGTGACCCGAGCGAATTTGGTTTTCAGGAGAAAAAAGAATCAATAACAGAAAATTGATGCATATTCTAAAAGAGTGGTCAATGCGCTTCGTTACGATACTGTACATTGATACATTTGCATATGAGGACTCATTTTGCAATTGTAAATTGAGAGCAATTGTAACATTCCAATAACCTATATTCTTGCTTCAAGCGGTAGTTAGAGCATGTTTTACACAATTTTATTTTCAAGTACAATAATTTTTAAGGGGCCTTTTTCGCTTTTTAAATTCAAGTAGTAGTTTTTATTGAAATTGGATTGAACTTTCATTTCCATTTTTTAGTATTAGTAACTATAAAAATAAGAATGATAACATTTAATCAAGTGACGGACCTTTTGCTAATTTTCGATGATTCGAGGGAGCCGAGGCTGTTACTCTTGAGGTGATGGTTTTTTTTTTTGAGATTTTTCTTGTCCTGCTGCCACCTCTACCCGCTCTAGTCTCTTGACGCTTTCTGTGCTTCCTTTTCCTGAATACCTTGCGTCGATGCCGTATAAGAGGGGAATTGGCCATTCAGATGGCTGATTGACCATTTCATGGCCTTATGCGGTAATGTTTTGGGACTGAAGCAGGGAGGCATAGTGGTGGTCGTCTCAGCAGCAAAGTTCACAGCATCTCTTCTTTCTTGTTTGTTGAAAATATGTGAGGCCGCCTTAAATCGGACCTCACACATTATGATACTGAAAAGTCATTCCATGAGTCTCTAGGCGAAAAGCCCAGGGATGTTTTCGATATTGTTGCTCGAATGTCGTAGGCACTGGTCGTTTAGGTAATTTTCAGTGTGAATGATTGATGTAGGTATACACTTTGTTTTCATTACATACCTATTCAAATTGAACTGGTCATCAAAATTTTTCCTTTTGCACTAATAGCAGACGGATCGGGAGTTGGTAGCAAGAAAATTAGTGTCGAAAATTTCCTCTGCTCGCATTAATATAAGTAACACTAGAGCAATACAAAGTAAATTGGGTCCAAGGAAAAGTTTCAAGTTCACTCGCGTCATGAGTGTTGGTGATGAGTTTTGGTGTCGTGAGTTTCACTGAAACTGTAAAGAAAACTTTTAGGATGATTAATTTCCTTATTTAATAATAAAAACAAAGCTTTTCCTCAACTTTTTGACATCACATATTTGATGTTTAACGATGATATTAGTAACAATTTAAATTAAGTAACAATTTAAATAGTTTTTAAAAATTCGCTACGATTAAACACAAACCATATGAGTGATTATTACACTGATAATTTGAAACGACTCTGTAATAAAGATGGGAAAGCATAACGTTCGAAATCGATAACTTAAAATGTCCCACTAAAATGTCCGTAGACCACTAATTAAATTGATTAAGCTTGTTGTAAGCACTGATTTAACTTTTCCAGAATAAAAAAAATATCGTCTAGAATGGAAATTTCGTCTCGAATTTCACGTTACAGACCTTCAAGGAAAACTTTCGTTTGCATGTTTGTATGCCTTGTAATGTAATTCTTGTAACGGGGAAAATTAAACGAAGCTTCAATATGATTTCGACATTTTTAGGGCTTATGCGGTTTGGGAATTTGATGATCCCTGTCAAATTCATTTTGATCGAATCTTGTGTAGCTTCTGACGATGCGCAAACTTGGAATCCTAGTAATAACTTCCACACTTTTCTTCCGAATTCAATGACATTTCTAGGGGTTGTGTGTCTCGGAATGTAGACGGTACCTTATCAATTCCTTTGTCATCTAATCATCACTAGCCACCATGAATAACGCAATAACTTCTACAGTTTCCATTCGATTTCGATATAATTTCCATCCAATTCCCATAAATGTCATCGTCATGTGATCATCAAATTTGGAGGGTAGTGGTGGGTATTTGAAGATTGAAGTTTTGAGACTACGAACTATGGATTGAATCACCTATACTATTATGGGTACGAATAAGCTATGTACCACACCCATCTGCGGATGTTTTTTACTCTTGTTTTCACACTCTTTCCTTCAACTTTCTTGATTTTCGCCCATCGTCATTCGTACCTTTTGGTTGATGTGCCGAGGAAAAATGCAAAGGAAGCCGTGAATGATTTCAAGAGCCAGGAAAGTCATCCCGTGCTTCATCGGTAGTGGTGGCGGTGCTTAGAGGAGTTGGGACCCCCGAGTTGCCCCACAGACGATTGGCTAACCACGTGTACCTACCTGGCTGCTGCACCCACAGACCTCTTGCAGAAACACTTGTCAATGTCACTTGCCGCTTTCTCAAGCTTCTTTGGCACTCGCAAGGACAAACCCTCCCTCTTCTTATCTTAATAAAGTCCTACACAAACAAATGAAGCTGTTAGAATTCTCATCCGATGGAATCATCTACTTTGACGACGTGTGTTAGTTCCGAATTGCTAAGTGTATTCATGAAGCACTTCCTCGATGTTCGTTTGGGTAGACAACATTTTTCGAATCCCCCTGAAGTTGAGGGAAACCTGGGAAATCTGAATTGTGATTTTTTAAAAACCGACATTTCAATTCAAAACATTTATTTCTCATTTTCAAGGCGCTGGTGTAGTTGTGGAAGATCTAAAATTGAGGAATATTTTCATTCAATTAGTTCAATTCATATTCGACTGAATCAGTTATTTCTTGCCTTATTTCACGTTCAAGAACCATCAAACTGATCTGAAAAACCTCCAGTAATGCATCATAAATTAAATGAGCAAATTTCATTAAAATATTTTACCAAATTCTGATCGGTATTCCAACTATGACAATTTGTAGAAGAATTGAAAAACTAAGAACTTTAGATTGGCGCCTAAGCTACTAAGCATTCGACAGGACTTTAAATATTTGGTCGGAGACAGCTCGGTCGAATGACAGGCCGTTCTGTCCAAAACCTGAAGGTACCAAGAAATGGGACCACCTCGGAATGTCATCAGGAAGTCTCAGCATGTTGGTGAGAGGCACTCAATGAATTTTCGACTTCGACGGTCCTCAAAAATCAGCATTGAGAATTTTGACGACATGATGAGCAGGTGTCGTGGTGCCCCTCTGGTTATTGCGTGTGTCATTGTTGAAAATGGATTTCGCATCGCTGCTCAGCTTCAAAAATCTAAATTTATGCTTATTGTTAGGTACATAGAAAATGGTTTTCTACGACTATAGAAGGAGTGGGATAGCGACTTATTAATGAGACTGTTGAAAACTATGTTTCTTCCTATTTCATATTTTGTTAAAAAAAACACACTTTTTCATAATGTATTGTATGCTATTTAAAAACACCATGTACCTTTGGCATTTCTGGTATCTAATTTTCCGAATCCGAGGATTTTGTCGTAATATCCTTCTTGACTTTGTGGTGCCAAGAAGTAGTACTAGATTTTGTCAGGAAGCCAGAAATATTGTTTGACCATAGGTTTTTGGATCTTTCCTTTTGAAATAACGTGTTTGACGGCAAAATGATCAACATGTGCGAAGTAACGTGTTGAGTACTGCAGATCGTGGATTTAGAAATTATATCAAATCAGGACAATGCTGTTCCGTTGCTACCCCCAAGTGTGTTTAAATCGTTCTACCTCCCATCGAAAGATCCAAAGGAACGTCGCCAGGAATGCGTGGATCACTGAAAGATGTTTTGAATAATAATATTGCGGCTTTATAGGAAGTTGGGTAATGTCAATGGAGTAACTATTACCAGGTGATCAGTGTGGCAACTCCTCAATCCCTCAGAAACGAGGAGTCAAAAATAATTTAATATACCATTTCCTCCTTATATATTGTTGTAACCAGCTTTTCCATCTCCAACAGTAACGAAAAGATGTGAAATTCGGGGCACGCTGCAAGGGAGCTCTAGAAGAAAAACAGGGGAACGTTGCACTCTGAGGTCACAATAGCGCAACAGTTATCTGACGATTGAGAGGGGCGTGTATCAGTTTATCAGCAGAGCATGGTGGCCCCATATCTGACCACTAGAGGCACAATATCACCGAGGTTGATGGGCAAAAATTATTTTTAGGAGACACTGGTCGAGATAAGGGCCACTAGTATACATCACTGGGCGTTTTTTCTCTTTTCTAGTAGAAGTCGTTTTTTCTTAAATTTTGGCAGACCTTGCATTAGCCAGGTAGTTAGAAAACGGGTCGAAATATTTGAAACCTAGAGTGCCGGGAGGAAAATAAAGAACTGTAGAGCTGCAGAAGTAGAAAAAACTTGCTGCAGAAGAAATAAAACTTGTGAAGTCAAACTTTGTGTGCATTAAACAGTTTCCCCGTCCCCAGTTCATGCTCTTACGTTTTTGTGTTTTCACCTCAATGTATTGAAACTATTGCCTTGATTCGGACCTTATCGTAAATTAATCGCATCGTTGAGTTGCAAGGCACCTCTAAGAACCTCCAATTCGACAAGTTGAACTTCTGATTTCTACCATCTCTCAATCATCAATAATTTTTTTTTCTTTGGAAATTCGAAATTTTACATTTATTTTCACTTTTTCTTAATAATTGATGATTAAGACATCAATGATCTTTTTCCTTGAAAATTCGAAATTTTACATTATATATATATTTTTTTTCCTTTTTCTTCTATACGTCGAGATATTGATCAGTTATCAACTGCCGTTAGCTGGTTTAATGAACCGGTTCCCGTTAGATCATCGAAGTTAAGGCAGCAGCAGTTGACAGCTCGAGGGCGGCATTGCAATTTTTCGAGATGGGCCGTTTGTGAACCCCGCTCCATTTAAGTGGGTGAGGCAATAAGTAGCCTTGAGGTAAATCATCGGAAAAAATTCTGAACTTTCCTCTTGGAAGACAGCTGATGACGTCCGCAACGCCAGGAATGCCAGTTGGATGAAAATTCAACCTGAGATGGTTGTTCAGTTTAGGTTACTTTATTGAACAGTTGATCTCACTCCTCTATAACTCGAACGTTTCAAGTCAGATAACTCGAGATTTTCCCTTGTGGTGAGTCGAACGATAAACAGGACAATTCCATGGAGTTCCATTTATCAGGAGTGACGAGTAATCAGTGAGTAAAAGTAGAAAACTGCAAATTCAACTTGCGTTCCTATTTTCCCAAAAATTTAGAGATCGTCTCTGTTGTAGGCTTTTCATGGAAGGATTGAGTATTTTTTAATCCCCAAATATCCAGTGGTTTCAGTTACAACATTGTGAACTCAACGACGTCATAAGTAACCCTTATTTTCTTCATCTGTCTCCTAGTGTCATGAAAACATTGACTCTTGTGTTCTTGGGGTGTGTTGATTCACTCAATGTTCAAAAACTTGCTATCAAAATATTCACAATTAAGATGATACAAAGGCTGTGCGTGGTTGTAATTCGGTTTGTGGGGGCTACTAAAACTGTGTAAGTGCCAAACAATTTCTTTCAGGAGTGGTGAATTACGGATAATTAGTTTTTAATCATCTATTTTTGATCAATTCAAGTCGATGATATTTACCCATTTATCGCGTCACATAATAAGTTTATGGAGCATCGGAGTCTTTAAGTTCGAAATACCTTTCGAAATACCTCAAGCAAAAGGGGTATATTGTAAGTGCCTTTCCCGGTCTATTGACCTGCAAAAGCCAGTGTTGTGCGGACACATAAACCTCTTTTTTGAGACATCGTTGCATAGCGCACACAGCTGGAGCTGTCTTTCTACGGCTATAAGAACCAGTTAATGCGTCGGAGAGACACTTCTATTAATCTTCGCACATAACCATTAAAGATGGGAAAACCCCGATTTTCTGGCACTTGGGTTGTTTTGTGGGCCCCACGCTTCGATTCTATTCATATTTTAAATTTATGAATATAATCAACAATAATATGGTGTAACAATATAATAAACAATACCTATTGGTATTATTCGTCGTCGAACCGTTTAGAAATACAGAAAGCGATAAGTGAAAGCCGATTCGTTGACCTGTCTTGTGGAGTTGAAAAGGTCACTTCCCTAAATAATGCCCTGCACACAAGAGAGAGAGGAGGGAGGAACACGATGTGCTCTCTTATTACACTTGGTAGTTGTGTTGGGGTGTTCGTGTCTTCTTCAACAACTCGCTTATTTTACTTGGAGAAAGTGCGACCCTACGAATGAAATACGATTTATTCATATGCTGGTCATTTTATAATTGCTTACAATGTGACCCAAGGAACAAGAAACATGCTTAATAAGTTGGTGGCACACTTGATGTGGTTTCGTCAGCCGGAAGATCGTTGAGTTTCATATTATTTTTTGTGTGGTAAGATTGAGTTTTTCTAGCTCATCAACTTTAGGCTTTCTGTTGCTGTCTTCTATGCTCTGGGGTTCTCATTTTGTATGGCTAGTGAAGTTGGATTCTCATATGCGAGTTATGCCAAGGTTTACATTTACCATGACAGAAAGGTATTCGGCAAACTCCATAATGATTGACATCCTACAATAATTATTGTAGTACCAATTTACTATGATATACAGTCCGAGTATCATCATTTTAAAAAACCTAAAAAAAAGGTTTAAAAACGCGTTTTTGAAGGTTTTATTAGAAAATGTCCTTTAAAACTTGTTGATACATGTTATATTAGAAATCAATGCGAATTTCCGATGGGAATATTCAGAGTTATACAATAATGTATACCTATTCCTAAAATTATTTTAGTTGTTCAGAATAGGTTAAAATAGTTTTTCAAAAATTCGTTCATCACAATGCTTTATTGGAGCTCTTTTTTCTACCGAAGTGATGAACCTATGGAGAGCTATCAAAAAGATCCAATATTATTGGTGGAAAACGGACGTATGGAAAGATGAATCTCACTCTCCGAGTGAGGTGAAGATTGTTCGACTGTGGCGTTACGCGTTTTTAATTCTGTTCTTTTTCTCTTAACATTTCAAAATTTGGAGCTGAAAATCAGAGAAGAGCGGTGTTAGAATCGGCGAACTCCATCCTACAATAATTCCCGCTGCTTGCAGCATTCTTGATTGAGTTTTATTAAAATAACTGCAAAGGCTATCATAACAAGTACCATCCAAACTCCACCATACAGATACAGATACTATAACCTGAATGAATAACAAACCATTCAATATGATTCTTACTCAAATTATGATACCTGAAGAATCTCATACCAGTATAACGCGATTGTGCACCTTGGATCTTTCGTTCATTGTAAAATCTGTAATAGCGTACAACATTATTTATTATAGTTTCATCGTTACGAGAAGTCTAAAGAAGTATTGTGCTGTCGAAGACGAACAACTAGTTATCAATTTAGAAGTGTTGCCTAACAACGTAGAAAAAAATAAACGGTTATGTAACTTTTGATGGGCTGTCCATTAGTCAGTGGGAGTTATTTACACAATGCTGTTGCTCAGTCTAGTTATGGTTTAGTGGCAGGTTGGTACTCTTTTGATATCATGGCGTTTTTTTTGCAATCTGTTTCTTCATTTCTCTTTATCTTTTTATGACACCTCTGAAAGTGACATTGCACGATTAGAAACGACATTTTCGTCCCGTATATTATAGGTAAACAAAACTCCAACAACTCACAAAAAGGATGTACCTAATAACCTTTTCTCACCATATACATTCTGTACACAACAAACTCAACTAATCTGTCAAACAGTCTATTAAACTTGTCATCAAACACAACAAAACCTCTGTGAAATGCGAAGGAACTCTCTGGATGTTTTCCTGGACTTTTTTTAATAAAAATAATAATAACTACTGTTATTATTTTTTACTTATGCTTTACTTTTTTTTTACTAGGTGCAAATAAAGTATTGCCAATACCCTTCATTTCCAGAAATATTCTATGAAACTCCCGGTGAAATAGTGACCCCAGCCCCCCTTCTCCTACAAACATGATGAACAATATTAATTTCTATGTGTAAACATAAATATTAGGTTGTAGTAGCTCAAATACCATGAGTAAACCATAAAATTAACGATTGAGGCTTTGTAGATGAAACAACTTGGGATTTAGACACTTTCAGCGAATTTTCCATGGTAGTTGAGTGCAACGGGTTCAAAATATAGAAATTTGTCTATTGCACTTCAGCTTGACCGTTTCCTGAAGTTCAACACGTTATAAAATATTATAAGGGTTGTAGAATATGACTATGAATGTCGAAACAAAGAAGAACCCCATAGAACAGTATTTCTGAGAATGCTAAGCAATCGAATTTTAGTATTATCAGAAGTTTTCATTAGCAATAACCATCTAAAGCATAATACTTGTGGATTATTCGGAATCATAGCAAGATTTCCTTGCAAGTGAGAAATTGCTATATTCAAAAAAGTTTCAAATTACTACACAACTGTTTACCTTTTAACTTCATAGATGACCCGTCTGCATAGAGCGCGGTTTTCCATTAATAGTACTACAAGCAATAACATCATTAGTAGTTCATTACGAAATTTGGTTCATGATTGCGAAGGATGCACAACTGTACTAAAAATTAAAGATTTTCTCAAGGTAAATACAATTTTATCCAAAGGAACGAACAATGATCGGATTTGATCAGCTGAAATTTGAACGGACGTTTGGGGCCTATTTTCATCAAAGAACAGTCTTTTGTGAATCACATTCGTGTTTTTGATTGATTTCAAGTCTAACACCCAAGTCCTCACAGGGAGTCTTCATAGGACCTCTGTTGGTCTTACAGAGGTCTGGGTGGTCTCATCCGATTCTGAAAATTCAATTCTACCTTAAATTGATGAAGAATCAATACGTTTATATTGAGGCGATTTGAAAATAACAACCCCTACCTTTCACCCCGTAGAAGTAGTAGACGATAACGAAAAGCTTCGTGGGACAAAGGAAGCCCATATTTCAAATTTCATCAAAATCGGTTCTTGGTAACTAAGGAAAGAGCCGCATACGGCTGACGGACGGAATTTTTCAGTCATCTCTCAGATTCAACGTTCCTGAAACGTAAACCATCAAATATTGAGAGGGTAACCTACTTCTTTTCTTGCTCAATTCTTACACTATTGAAAATTATAAATCAAAATGGCCAAAAATTTCCCCTAATCAGGACTTAAGCGTTGGACTTGGAGTAAATATAAAACACCACTGTGAATTGCAAATGAAAGTTCACTGACAGATTTAATCCAAATTTATGTCAATCAATACATCAACGAATCTCCTATCAAATGCTATGTTTTGGTTACTTCGAACAATTTCATGTTACTAAGTTGTACTTGCCTAGCATCCAAGAACCGACTTTCGTTATGCAGACGAGGGCATCTACAATTCTCCGATTATAGTGTTTGACCGGATGGTGCTTTCTGTAAAAATGAACTTGATTGTTAAATTTGTGCGACAATATGGTAAGGAGGCGTTGTGTATGGAAAAGTCCTGTTCATTGCTGACGGGTGATCTATATAGGAATTATGTAATAATTCTTAGCGTTTTCAACTCATGCTGCACAAATTGGAATTTTCTGAGCTTCTCTCTAACGAGTAACCTGAGGAAGTAACCACAGGATTTTTCTCCGTGTATTAGTTGAACAAAATCCCCTTCGATTCCTAATAAATGTCCTGAGAGTCTGAGACTGCTTTAAATAGACTAAAATGACGTGTGAGGATAGTAGTGAGAAGTCTCCCATCGCATATTTAGATTTCCTCTGTTTCAGCAGTGGCGTAAATATCTTGTCGTTAAATTTGGATACCTGTATCACATGAGCAATATAAATGCCAAAACACAATGACCTACCTACCTGATGAGAATGATTGCATAGGCCGGAGGCATCTTTATTTACGAGATTTCTCCTTTTTAAAAAAGGGGAGCAAAAGGCTCTCTGTCAAAAGTGTTCTAATAAGCTCCGAAAGGTCAGGGATTGCGCAATTGGGCTTGTCTTTGAACGAACCAGCTTTCACATCTTGTTTTAACCGGAGGGCCGTTGAGCCGCATTTCGCGCGGTCACAGATATAGCTGACGCCCACGACTCCCCGGTCGATCCTACTTTATTTGGCTTAAAGAGGATCACCGAAATGCAGAGAATGCCGTGAAGTTCCGACAATTCCGACTCAGTTGTCGTCGTTCGCATTTTGCGTTCTTTGAGCTCACTCGGCTCATTGGTGCAGATGGACACACCAGCTGAGGTGGGGTGACCGATTGACCGTGCGTTCCACAGCAGTGGCGCGCAAAGCCTCCAAATCTGGCAGAAATTCACAAATCCGACGTACCACCGTGCTAAGGAAGTTCATGGAATCATTGATAATTGGATATGTCTTATGATATGAAAGTGGTCTCAAACTTATTTTCCAAAGAGCCAAATATGCTTATTAATACAATGAAAATTCTGGCGCGTGGGTATGGCACATAGCTTCTTCGTATCCATAACGATTTGTAGATGATCTAATGCATAGCATAGGTAGCTAATCTCAAGACATCAATCTCGCACCTTGAACTACCCTCATAAGAGACACGCCAACCAGTACAATTCCTGAAAATTCAATCGAAATAGGACAATATCTTCTTAAGTTTTGCCCGTTACAAGAATTTCGTGCAGACATACACACAGAGAGACAGACGCAGAACCAACATTGTTCAGGAAGGTTCATAACGTAAAGTACGAGCTGAATCTTGGAAAACATTTTCCTTTTCAACCTTGCAATACGAAAACAAATGCTTTGGAAGGAAAAATTTAATTTGGTAGTAAAGTATTCATAAGAATGCTACTTGATGCGAAAAATGTTCTTGCACCTCCTTTGAAAGTTTGTCCAAGTCCTGTTTGTAACTAGTTTTTTTAGTTTTAACCATATTCCCAAGTTCTCATCAATGAAACGTCTTCTCAGTTTGCTTTTAATGAGATTCTTACTCAAAAAAGAAAGTTAGCGTGAATAAGTTGAGCATAAAATAAAGAGAATATTACATGCACATTTTTTTCAGCTGATTTTCCTGTAGGCCGCCAAATTAATTTCGTAGAACCGGGCAGACCGTGGGTATAGTAAAACCTTAGTATTAACCTTTTAGTTAAACCTTTCTCATTTTCAATTAAACCTTTTTTTGCTTTGAATTAAAGTCAAAAAGGTTCAAATGATAGTAATCAGGTTAATTCAAAGTAAATAAAGATTTAATTCAAAGGAAAAACGTTGTAATTCAAAGATAAAATGGTTTGGGCAATTTACGTAGGTACATCTGGGTAAGAGCCGCACATCGCCGAACTGTGGTCAAGCTCATACTATAATCTTGGACAGGGGTATACATACGGCGAAATTAGGGTCTAGCCCACCGAAGGAAGTTGGGATTTGAACCAAAGAAGGAAGTTGTAGTCAACCTATACTAAAAGGTAAATTTCTTTGTCAGTTTGTCAAACTGCTTGTCAATCTGTCCGACTTTCATGAAGTAGGTTCGACGGAAGGGAATATGGCGTATTCTACGCCTCGTATATTTCAATATTATTACATTGTCATTTTTAAACCTTAGGCCTAACTTCGACTGGACGAATTGTTGTAAAAATTACCTGGATAATAGATGGAACCTGCTCTGATCATAATCTCGTACTTCCTATCAACTCTTCCGATATTCATAACATTCGTTAACTTCGTGCAGTTTAATATAGAGAAGGGAATAGACTACGTGAGAATTGCAATCCAGCGAAATAACAATCAAGCAATATCACAAACCGTTGACACTATAATCCAGCAAAACTTCAGTCCTATAGAACTGAAAATCTCAACCACTAGTGACAAACAAGCTGTATAAAGGCTCCCACCGTGGGAAGTTTGGGTCAAGTCGTTATAGGACTTGAATTACGACTATCCCCTATGAATACCATCGCGATCGGAAATCGGCTCGCGCGAAGACAGCTTTCTTCTACATTCGATGGTAACCCAGGGATTGAGTGGGTCAGACTCAAGATGATCCGATGCAAAATTTTCACAATTTCCATTGTAGAGTCGAATAATATGTGTAGCGTGATACGCCCTAAATGGTCCTCTATGATTTTATTATACACAGATTAAACTTATTGAGCGCAATCGTAAATACTCCAAAGCAAGAATTTCTAAACTGATTGCCTGAATATCCCCGAATATGGTTTGTTGGCGATTGATTCTTTGATGATTCCCTTTGCACTGGAACATCGACACAATGATGTTATGAATGAGTCAGTGCTTTTTGTCCCACCCCTTGGCTGACGTTTTTCCATTGATGGTTGAAAACACTGCAAATTACATGGCGGTTTATTTTTTTTCTGTGAAGATCACCCTTCTGCAAAGAACACGGGTTCCAACAATATTACCCTGCAGGGTTAACAATCAAGTAATTTTGACAAATTAATAGCTTATCGACGCCATTCCAAAGTTGTGGGTTCCTTCAATTGATTTAATACTTGGGAAGCAAATTAATAAAATTAAGTTTTTTTTTCAAACGAAAAAAGATCGATTTTTGTAAGGTGAAATTTGACTCACTTTCGTCAGAGAACGTTCATGTGCAATTCACACTCGTGTTCCTGGTTCATCATTCGTCCAACTGGTGGTGGAGCTGGTGGTGATGGCGGGGGGAGGAGATCAGGGAACCCAACAGGCTAGAGACCTAGTCTGGCTGGCGCCGACATGTTCTGATAAATTTCACAACAAACGAGCATTGTGGTATCATTCGCTTCTTGAAATTGAACACTACCTCAAATTTGTGAACAAAACATCATGAATATACACTAATTAGGTAATTAATTATCCTCATTAAGCAAACGGTTGGTCCCACAGAGCTCTGGTTGGTGTCGAAAATTTTTTTAAATCGTCGCTCTTTTAAATTGAAGTAAAACAATGCTTGTATATCGCAAGGTTTCGAGCTAGGGCGTTTTGAAAATGTTTCCCCCCCATTTTTCATCCCATAGAAGTGACTGACAATAACCATAAGCTTTGGTGCACAACTGGACTTCAAATGAAGCCAATATACCTATTTTCGTCGAATCGATCATTTGGAACTGGGCGAAGTGGGAACGGCGTACGGCGGACGGGCGGAACATTTTTCATTCGATTTTCTAAGTGCCTTGAAACGTAAACCATATAATTTCGAGAGGGGGGGGGGGGATTTCCTTTCCTGCTCGATTCTAAAGGTATACATTAGTGCAAATTATTAACCAAAAACCGTCACTTTTATTCTTCAGTTGTCAATAATGAACCCCTAGACCCTACGGAGAAAGTTTGTTTTTTTCACAATTCGATTACGAGTCTAGTGGCGTATTTGCCCAAGCTGCCAACTGAATTGAGTGGTTCGCTCCCACTTATCCAAACCTGAGCACCAAGGAAAATTAATTAAGTTCCACGAAGGTCGATTTGCAGAGGTATTTTTAAAAACCACCGATCATTTGACGACCTGACGAGTCATAGACTTTATGGATGGACGGTTTCGCTCGAGCTTTGAAAGAAACTATTGAAGTACGCGCAGCCATTTATTAGCTAACTATGAACACCGAACAACGAGTTAACTTATGAGAACCTAGTTCACTTCCTGGAGTTTACTACCGAACAGTCTCATCTATTTCAAGTTTAACCTGGAAAGAGGATGCACGGATGTTCTGATGAGTCCTTCTCAATGTAAAAGACGATTGATTTATTCTCTTTGGTCATATTCATCTATTGCTAAGAACCAGCAAATCGCGAAAAAAAAATGTAAATTATTAACACAATTTCAACGGTCCTGTTCCTACTCGCTCACGTTCATAACAACATACAAGTCTCTGTTTGATCTCACAATGTAATGATAAATGGAGGAGCAGACTTCGAAACACTTATAGTATCTTGTAACCTGAAATACTTGTACGTTCAACTACCGAGAACCCTGTTCTAATTTAGAGTATAGTTTTTACTTTTGAACCAACGAAATAGTTGTAAAAAGTACCTATTGGAGTCGGCAGAAAACATTTGTCCACTATGAAACTCCACCTATAATTTACAATGACCGACATGTGATCAAGTTTCTCCATTTTTTGAACCAATGTCTTAAATGAACTAATTCAATTCTACGAACTATTCAAATGTATTGGGGTCCATTCCAATTATGAAAATAAAATTATTGTTACCTAACGTACCTTATAGGAGAATCCGCCTTACCCATTTGTCGAGAACAGGAGGATTTCGATGTACGGACATCATCAGGTACATCGAAAGCGCTGGTCTTCTGTGCACTCTGGTTGCTGGTTACGACGGAATCTCCTATAAGGTACTCTAACAATAATTGTATTTTTGTCGTTCGAATACACCCCATACAATTGAATAGTTTGTAGAATCGTAGTCAGTGGTTTGAAAAATAGAGAAACTTAATCCGATGTCGGCCATTATCATTTAAGGAGGACAAATAGTGGACAAATGATTTTTCCGACTCCAATAGATACTTTTTACACTTATTATGTTGTTGACAAGTAAAAACTATACTCTAAATGATAACAAAAGGTTCTTGGTACTAGAATGAACGAGTATTTCAAGTTAGAATACAGCTTCATACCTATGATTAACAATTTATTGTTGTACCGGCGAATATTTTTAAAGAGTCAATTTTAGGTCGTTTTCAACGTCCTGTATTTCAATTTATTTTGTATTCATTACGTATTTGGCTGTTTTTCCATTTTGGCCTTAACAATGGAAAATAATCGATTGATTGATTCCAGTAGCTGAAAAATCGAAAATTGTGCCTTTATGTCGATAACAAATAAAGGATACAGAGTGACATTTTTTTCTCGAATACCACATCAAAACTAGAACAACTTGTATTACTCGTAATTCAAAAATGTTTGGAAATGGATTGTTATTTATTTACTTTGAAATTTTGGAGCTCATTACCCCAGATGACACCAAATTTGGAGTGGCACATAGTGGCAAAAGTGGGTGTGGCACATAGCTTCCTCGTATCCATAACCCGATTATATAGATGATCCGATGCAAAGTAGTTAATCTCAAAACACCAATCTTCAAGTACCTTTCACTACCCTCATAGGGGACCATCTACACGCTAATCTGGACAATCCTAGAAAATTTCATCAAATTCGGATGAAAAATGTAAATGTTATGACTGTTACAAGGATTTTACGTATGCGCATGCGCAGTCGCTTCTATCAGTCCGAGGATGATGATTTTCATAGGGGACCGTCTACACACCAACCCGCACAATCCCTGAAAATTTCATAGAAATCGGACAATAACTTCGTATAGTTATGCGCGTTACAAGTAATTCATGACAGACAGACAGACAGACCGACACACAGACACGGAACCAAAATTGTTCAGAAAGGTCTAAAACGCAAAACGCGAGTGAAAATTTTGATTTTGGAGAACTTTTTTTTTCATCCTTGAAAAGTGAAAACAAAGCTTCCGCTACCTTGGTAGACTCGGAAGCAAAATTAAAATTCCACCGGTTTGATGTAGGATAAGACGCACGACTCGTATGTATTAAAGAAACTTCAAAAAACCTAAAAAGTGATACCTGAAAATGTCGTTTTCGATTCGATAGGTATTTTTTACAAGATCAAATAGGAAAGTATTATTTATTACAAGTACCAAAAGCCCCTGAATGTCTAATAACTTTCGCAAAAACGCCAGCTATTTGAGATCCCTGTGTCTTTGAGAAAAAGTTCCCTTTCAAATGTTTGTTCTTTTGAGCATCTATTAGTATGACATACATAATTCACGAACGATTCGGAATACGATTCCTTTGTTTCAAGCGTTGAAACTACCGCTCTAACTTTTGCATAGACATGTCTCAACAAAAGGATCAAGAGGTCGCATTTATAATCCGTACGTTTATTGGTTTTTCGACACCGTACGCTGCACGTGGTCAGAAGCACATCCGACATTAATTCGCTCAGCACCGTTTGATGGTTTTGTTATGAAATAGTTGACGATTTAGATTCACTCCGACGTGAATGCCACTCGGAGCTATTTAAGAATGCCGTTGTTAACACGTTTATTTATACCTATCCACGTTCCTCGGTATTTTCTTGTCAAGGAAATAGTTTATTGGGAGAAGTAGAATCCACTCATAAACTATACCACCCTGAACGCCCACCACCAACTACCACGAGATTGAATTCGATAATCACATTGAACATTTTTGATGAAATTTGATTCTGCTTCCGAGTCTACCAAGGTAGATTGACGCGTAGATGGTCTCCTATGAAAATCATGGCCCCGGGTTAATAGTAGCCTCTGCGCTGTCGTAAAAACCTTGTAACAGCCTCAACCTCTACATTTTTTACCCAATTTCGACGAAATTTTGTTCAAAACCAAAATTGTTCAAAAAGGTCTGAAACGTAAAACGCGAGTGAAAACAAAGAAAAAAACTTCCTCTTCCTTGGTAGACTCGGAAGCAATTAAAAAAGTTTCGCATGCGTAGTGGCTAATATCAGTCCGAAGGTAGTGATTACCATAGGAGACCATTTAAATACTAATCTGTAACATCCGTGAAAATTTCATTGAAATCGGATGGAAAATGTAGAAGTTATAGCCGTTACAAGGAATTCACGTTTGCGCATGCGCAGTCGCTTCTATCAGTCCGGGGATTTCATTTTCATAGGGAACCGTCCAAACACCAACCCGCACAATCCCTGAAAATTTCATAGAAATTTGACAATAATTTCGTATGGTTATGCCCGTTACAAGGATTTCATGACAGACACACAGACAGACAGACACGGAACCAAATTGTTCAGAAAGGTCTAAACCGCAAAACATGAGTGAAAATTTTGATTTTGGAGAACTTTGTTTTTCGTCCTTGAAAAGTGAAAACAAAGCTTCCGCTACCTTGGTGGACTCGGAAGAAAAATTGGATACATTACAATAGATTCTTGAATACTAATTCAGTTATTCCAAATATAATTCAGATATGAAAAATGTAATTCAGATAACCGAAATTACCTTATGGCTTCCTAATCTATCAAAGGAGCTAAATTAACATACAAATTTACGTCAGCTGTGACCGCGACTTAGCCCCCCTCGTCACAACCCAGGCCAAAACAAACAGAACAACAAACAGAACAAATCAGAACAAATTCTGATCTTCCCTCCGGAAGACAGCTGATGACGTCCGCGACACCAAAAATGGATGTCGGTCGAAACTCCAACCTGAAATGATTGTTTACTGTACTTTACTATACTTTACTACATCAATTCACGGAAGGATGTTTTAAATTTTGCAAAGTGATGATCCTACAGAAAAATGAATGAAAAATTTGGGACTGGCGTTTTGACTATTCCCCAATACATTTATTGTGATTAGAGCATTGGTAGGCACTACGCGCGCTGGAAATGCCATTAACAAACAAAATTTACTGTTTCCATCATATGTGGAAAATACTCTTGGGATTGACGATTTTTTCAGGATCCCTCTATTGTTAATTCTTCACAACCGTGTTTTGGGTACATGGATGCTACGTGCCACACCCACTTCACAGACTTTTTTCATGTTCTCAGATTGGACTCATACAAGAGAAAGGCAAAAAGTTGAGTCCATAATGCAATATCCCACTCCATTATATTATTGTCTCAATCTATTAGGAAATCCGTTCAACTACCGAGTCAAGTGCAGAAGGCGAGCGCTTTCGATGAAAGGACATCATCAGGTCGTCGAGGGAGTACAAATTGTCTTTCCCTCTCCAATGTACGCTTCATTCTAGCCTATTTCCACCAGAATCCTGAAGAATTTGGGCAAATTACACTGTTCTAATATAATTGTTATTGTTCTCCTCTTCACTGAACTGAGTATAAGGTGAACTCTTCATCGGAATAATACAACGAAAACAGTTTTTCTCAAGTGTAGGTAGTTATCCAGTCCCATTGAGATAAAAGGGTGACGAATAACTCCTTGTTCACAGCAATTAAAGCAGTTAGCGATCCCGTGGAAGCTGATGCCTCCTGGAAAGTAAGGAATTGAGGACCATCGATCTGGCTGCAATGCAATTAGACTTAATGGAAGGCCCCTCAAGTCAGGAGGTTAGATAAACGGCCTCGGTCTTCCTTATATTTTCGAGTGGACCCCTCCTCTTCCCTCGAACCATAACCGAACGTTTTCCTTCCCTCGAGTCCTAATCATATCCTCGCCACCTGAACAACAGTTTTGACGAACCAAATAGTAGGGTTGCGATGATAATAGTTATTTTCTTCCCCTGTGTACGGCGCAGGAAATCAACATTAAGCGAAGGATTCATCACCCGTAACTGAGTCTTGCTAAAGAGCGGTCAACAAGAACTAGAATTCTTGATTATTTTTAGACATACAATTTATTTGTTATAGTTATTCGATTAATTACATTCTTTAACAACATTATTCCATTAACAACAGCAAAACTTAAAAAAAAAGATTAAAGGAAGGGAATAGGGTGGGAGGGAACGTGGAAGTGGTGACGCCACGGAGTACCCCTTTTGAGATTCTAAGGTGACGTGACTACATGGCACTTTGACGACATCACGCTCCGCGCCACAACACGATCAGGGCTGCTTTCAAAAGTTATTTATTACGTAATTCCATCGTACGTTATCCATCATGCCTAAAAACTATTCATCATACTAGTTACTTCCCCTTACATACCTACCTGATGAGTGAATTTTGGACAAGTTCACGTAAACTGTTTTCTTAGATTTCTTCCTCCGATTGGAACCTGAAGAGGATGTTTTCGGAATAATCGAGATTTTAAACGCGTCCTTTAGTTTATTTCCTGCTATTGGTGATCCTTTCATTGTGTACTCTTCTACAGGACAGCGTTACATTCCCATAACCAAAAGACAGTAAAAACTCACTAACTCAGTAAGAACATATTGTTTAGTAATGCATGCATTCCAGGGGACGTCCCATTGGATAAGCATTAGATCAGTTCAGATCATTAGATCAGGCAAGAAATAGTGACCCCCCCCCACCCACACCATTATCTACCATAACATTCCTAGCGGCATGGGAGCCTCGAATCTGAAGAGCATTGTGAAATTCATGATCTGCGATACCCAACATGCTAATTCGAGTTCACCCCTCCACACCACCACCAATGGTGCCTGTCTGGCACCAAAGCGGAAATACGTGGTAACATTGAACTTTCATATATTAGTTTTAGTAGGCAGTCCGTCGAGGTTCACATCCGTATTGAAGGTGAAACACAAAAAAACCCACGAAATATGTGGTTTATGGTGTCCTGGCACCATGGTGGCATCACTATTAGTTCCATGGTGGTACAGAGAATAATCCATGAAAATCCGGAGGTATAGTGAGAATTTTTCCTCAATTTCAAAGCTTGGGGACAGTTAGTAAGCAGTAAAGGAACCGAAATAATGAGAATTCTAATATTTTGTGAATACAATCCCCCACTCCCCCTCTCCCCTTGCGAATTTTGATACTCTGGTGAAATCATGTACAACTAGGGAGTTATTTGAGTCAAACAAAAAAGGAAACACGCAAATCGGTTGGAAATTGAGGCCTGGGCACAGTTTACAAAATTATGCCAACAAACGCACGTTTTTTGAGCAATAACCCCCCATTTTCCCCCTTAAAAGGTAAAATTCGAAATTCCGGCTATGTAGTGCACAACTAGATAGTTTTCTGCGTCGTACAAAAAAAGAACCACGAAAATCGGTTGAGAACTAAGGCCTGGGCAGACGACACAAGATTATGCCCAAAAACGCACGTTTTTTGAGCATTGACCCCCCTTTCCCCCCTTAGAAGGCAAAATTCGAAATTCCGGCGACGTAGTGCACAACTAGATAGTTTTCCGCGTCGAGCAAAAAAAGAACCAAGAAAATCGGTTGAGGACTAAGGCCTGTGCGGACGACACAAGATTTTGTCACATACACAAACATACACCTACACACAAACACACACATACACACACACACAGACAGACATACAACTATGGTTTTTTTCGTGGATTTTGATTCAGAATGGTCTAAAACGGATTACTGTGTGGTTATTTTTTTTCTGTTGAGTGTTGTCCTCCTTCACCCCAGATCGATCGCATAAGGATGCCCAAGTCTTACTGTGGGACGTCCTAAAAAGATGGAATTTGTCAGGGCGTATCATTAACTCTTGATCTATTCGAATAATTCACTGTTTACCCTCAAAGTTGACGCGACATGAGTTACTAAAACGCGATTCAGCGACTAGCTATCGTTGGAACGCGGGTGCTCTCATTGTTCTTTCTTGGTAGTCCACCCTTGAAGACTGGAGAACCATTTCGGACGTGTTTCCCATTGTCTTCGCCAGGGCGGGGACTAGTCAGGACGAGGTGTCGTCGTGAGCTGTTGGCCGTTGGAAAGAAAACGAGAACAAGACTCCGACTAATGGCATATCTCAACGGTCACTGACCGGAAATCACTTGATGCCGGCGCCCCATCGAGGATGGGGCGGCGGTAGGGAAGAAGATGGCAATGAAGATCTACAGTGAAAACCTGGGCCTCGACGTCTCCGCAGAGGTCCACCCCCCCACTACTACCCTGTAGGTCATGTTGTTTCACTCGATCGACTAGAAAATTCTCTGCGTTCCTTGTGAGGACAAGCAAAGCTTTGTTCCAAACTCAATATCCGTCATATCGCCTTTTTTGGCATCTGTGTGGTGGGAGCTACCGAAAGATTCCTTCACAGAAATACTGTATACGTTGGAGTTGTTTCTTTGGCATTAGTATTTCAGGGCCTAGAACGTGTTGTTTAGCTTTCTTTAACATATATTTTACTCATATTCCACTGGTCTTCACGGAATCAGTCCAAAAAGGTCCGAGAACTCATATAGAAGGGCACCACTTTTTCGTTGATCCACCCTTCCATGTTTTTATTTTTGCTTGTTCTTTGCATTTTCCTTTTGGTTTACTATTTTCAATAATGATACCTTTGGAACCGAACAAGAAAATGAAAATGTTAACCCCCTCAAAATCTTCCCTTTTCACTAAGGACCGAAATTGATGATTTTAATATATTGGGTTTCAGGGGATGTGTCCACAAGGTTTTGGTTATTTCAGTTCTTTTAGGAGAGGTGAAAAATAAAGGATACAATTTTTAAAACGCCCGAGCTCAAAAACTGACAATATAGAGGGAACTTCATTAAAAAACAAATAATAATAAATAAAGTGGTGCAATACCACTAACACCTGTAAACGAAAAAACAACCTGTTTTTGACTTGTGAATAGAAAAATTGTCATAAAGATTACCAAATAGCACACCCATGGTTTGCTTATATTAATCTACATAATTTTTGTTCCAGGTAATTGATATCATTCACCAATATTCTTATATGCTGCGTACGTGAGTAATTTTTTCCAAAAATATGTATGTTATCTTCATTTGAAACCATTAACGTTCCAAATCCAAGTTTATCAAGTAAATTCGAATAATATCAAAACAAAGCTAGTTATTTCGGTGCATTCTGAAGTGTACAATTTGTTGGTTGGACATGTTTTCCTTCCTCACTCAAAGAAAGGGAAGCTTTGGATCTGTGTCAAACAAATTCGGGTGATCCGAAATGGGCGTCTCAGATATTCCTGAATAAATACTTGTAAGTAATCGATTTTGCTTAAATTCTGAGGGTAATTGGGGCGCTGAGCTCTTGAATGAACGATAATCTGTATCATCATGATCCGAACAGTAGGAGGTACGGTACACGTGGAAACGTGAAACTTCATCTACATAATCGCGAAGAACTTCACACTCGTGTTGCTGTTTATTCACGTATAAAACTAGCAACATGATCGCGGAAATGAAATTTTCGTGCTGGGGAATTCACAAAAATGAATGCTACTTCTCTATGATGAGCATTTTTACTCCAACTAATTGTATGGTATTCAATGTGAAGAAGCTTCACTCAGCCATCTTGGTATACATTTTTTGTTAGAGGTGCTTCATTAAAGATGCATATAGTAAGATGGGGTTCCGGTAGCCGTGATCGTTTCGGGGCCGAGATAAGAACCGATTTCTGCGAGAAAAATCGTGAGTTCGAATCTCGGTCACCGGGCGTGTTTTCGAGCATTTGCGGCTCGCAGCCCCCCTCCTCAAAACCCAGGGTGGTGAGGCAATGGGAAGCCGCGAGCGAAATCATCAGAACCAATTCTGATCTTCTCTTTGGAAGACAACTGATGACGTCCGCGACGCCAGGAATGGCAGTCGGACGAAAATTCAACCTGAAATGGTTGTTTACTACTACTGCTACAAGTAAGCTACTTTATGCAGAGCGTTATTTTTTACTCGGAAGCCGAACAAACTGGTGTGTGCTCTTCCGAGGTCGGTCTCTTTTTTTACATCTTTCCCCATGCGATCACTCACTATGCTTGATTGCACGACCCACAAAACACTATTATGATGACGAAAATGAAGAAGAATGATGTCTTGAGTGAGATCTTCTCGTAGTTTTGTGCGAAGATAGTCAAGTTTTCGTGATTTTTACTGGACTTGCTCATCCAAGTCGTTTAAACTTGTCGTCCCGCACGTTTGTAGTCCTGCAGGATAGAATTCCCATGAGAGCTGTACAAAAGCAACTCACGCAATTATTCAAATCTTAGAAAGAAGAACAATCGCTATTTGAGTCACTCAGAACTGGAGGGTACAATAGAAATTCAGCGCAAAATCGAGGAGCCGATATTTCATTAGTAATACCCCCTCCCTACCCTATTTCGAGCCAATGTGCCAAAGTGCCATTATTCTCTGGTAAAACGGTGACTTCGAAGGTAGTCAACATTTTAAGGGTTATTGATTATACACTCCGAGCGTCCATTAGAGGGGCTCTCATGCCAGAAATAGTGTTAATAAGGTCTTCTTCGAAGATTGGCCCTCTCATTAGAACGCAGCGCTCACCGTAATTTACGTTCTTGTGCTTGGAAATTGCGTTTTTTTCATCGGAAACATCAATGTTTCAAACATTTCACCCTCTCTTCTGATCTGATTTATCTATTAATGGCATCATGGCAAGGACTTTTTGAGCGACTTCAACGCGCCGAAGGCGCGCGAAAGAGGAGGTACTCAATTCGGGTTGTCGTGGGACGACGATTTTTTTTTTTTGGAACACCAGATGTTCCTGAACACTAAAAAGGGAAAAACTAATCATCTCAGCGAAAACATACTTGATGTAGTACGTTATTGAACATAAATATCTAGTCAACAGGTGGTATGTTGGAATACCAACAATTATTTGTAGTGTGATTCACACTTATTGTCACACTCATATCCTCCATCATACGATAGCAGTGACGTACTACCCAATAGTTTTGGAACACTTATCTCTACTAGTATTCATGTTTTGTATACCACGATCGACGCATGTTGTAATACGGACCTAATCATGGGAGTAGTACTTAATCCAGACAGGTAGGTATGTACGCATTGAAGTCGCCGCCGTGCCCATCTGTAGACACAAACGTCTTCTAGATCTTCTGCTTACCAACTTATCATTCTTTTTTCGTAAATATAAGTACATACCTCCCATACTACAGACATGCTTCCACACCGAGTATGGACGTAAATATCAGTTCGTTTAAAATTGTGGGAGGGTGTGGGAGGTTTTGAACATTAATTTGGTAACATCGCTTCCGAAGGTATGTAGCTACATTATAATATGTCCACCAATATAATAAATAGTCTCATCTAATAATAAAGTCTCAAAATACTCGTCACAACCATTCCTAGGGTGGTTCACACTGACTATCATACTCATATGGCAGAAGAGACGTACTAGGTACCTGATAGTTTGGGAACACATTTTAACTCAATGGTAGGTACTTACTCTTGTAATGCTAACCAGATCATCGAGTAAGAAGGTGGTTAGTTTGTGTTTACAGATGGGCACGGTGGCGACTTCAATGCGTAGGTACCTATCTACCTATCTGGATACGCTGTGGTTATTAAGTACTACTCCCATGATCTGGTCCGTATTACAACATGCGTCGATCGTGGTATACAAAACATGAATACTAGTAGAGATAAGTGTTCCAAAACTATAGGGTAGTATGTCACTGCTATCGTATGATGGAGGATATGAGTGTGACAATAAGTGTGAATCACACTACAAATAATTGTTGGTATTCCAGAATACCATCTGTTGACTAGATATTCATGTTCAACAACGTACTACATCAAGTATGTTTCGCTGAGATTATTATTTTCCCTTTTTGGTGTTCACGGACATCATTTTTGAGGTCGGTCCATTTTTTTGTTAAAAAGGTTTTTATTTTATTATTTTTTCCATTTTATAATATTTTTTTATTAAACTAAAAACTTCATGCGAGTGAACATTACAGTGAACATCACAACAGCGTTAATCAACAACCAAGTAGATCGAGATTCCACCATAACTGGTGGGAAAGAAGGTTTAGAGCTATCGCAGGTAAATTGAAAACTGTAAGGGGGGGGGGGCTTGTAGAGAACAATGTTGATTACGGCAAAGTACTAAAATCAGCCAGTCAGTTATCCAAATAATATAACGTCTGGGTGAAGGCATTAGAAAGAGAAGGATCAATAAGGTACGATGACAATAATTGTGCATACTTATAACATAATCATGCATAATTAAAATATTATTTCAACTCCATTTATACAATATCGAGTACCTAAAGTAACACCCTAAATCGACCCTGTCTATACAAATTTCCAATGGTCGGCGAAGTAATTCACAATAAAAATACTGTTTCAGCCGTGCAAAGTACAATTACGCAAATCGGTTCTGAATTTTGGACTGAAAAGATCATACGAGGTCTTGTGGCGGCTGTAACCTCCCATTTTCTCCTTCAAAATGTCAATTTATGAATACTGGTTACGCAGATCTCAACACGATATTATCTACCTTCCGTGCTGAGGTGAACGAAAAAACAAACACACAAATCGGTTGAAAGGCCTGAGCGACAAGATTTCGTCCGATAATCCCAGTTTTATCGGCTTTAACCTCCCCATTCCACCCTTAGAGAGCAATGCGACATTGACGTATTGAACAATGGAAGAACTGCGTATTATATATCGACTATTGAAGAATATTGAACTGTTGTGTCGGAATATTTACAGTATTTGCCTCTAGTGATTATTACGGATCGATCAAACGTCAGTTGCCTTCTTGACGCACACCTCTTTCCTTATATTACGCGGTGAATTTCAGAATGATGGAGGTAAATTCGGTGGCTGTCACAGGTAACCATTTTTCCAGTCGTACGACGTAGAAACTTGTCAAGGGCAGAAACTTTCAATATTGGATCGAGGGGTGGTGGTGGACACGTAACGAACTGCGAGATCAATACGCTTAAGGGGTTGTCGAAGAATTTACGCCCACACTATATTTAACAGTAAAAACAAACATTTTTGAAGGGTGCAAATCGAACTCTTCGCTAGACAACCGAATAACGTATAACGGCAATTTCCGTCTGGCACGGCGTTTGAGAAACTTATATCAAAAACTTTTGTGAAGTCTGGACGCCATCATTCCTAGCTATCAGAGGGATAATTGAGATCCTGGAGCCATGTGAGAGGCATTGGAACCCTTGGCAAAAATCTCAACTAGCCACCTGTACGAAACGTAACAACCTAAGCTGAGGGGCGACTCTTTTTTTTTTTTTTTTTTTTTTTGTTACGGAAGTGAGGAAACTCTTTAAGAGCGAAGGGGAAGTTCACCCCAACAGTGTTGGACTCCCCATGAATTGGGGCTACCAACTAAAACCCCACTCCCTCTGCTTAGGACTCACCCCGGGACCACTTGTACAGTATTACTTCAGGGTGAGCCCTTTTTTTGTGCCAAATGGCTGCTCCTACTTCTGGTCTCCTTCAATTCTATTCCTCATCATCTTCCTCCCATCTTCCATCCAGCTTTTTTGCTTTGAGGACTGATGTGACAAATACTGCCATTGCGTCCTCTCGCAATGTTCTTGTGGTAACGTAAGTGGGTAACGATTCAACACCCACTATTGTCATCAGACTCATGTAATGGAAAACAATAAGGCAACATTCTATCCTACAGTACATTATTATATTCCACTGTATATCTCTGTTGTACTTATATTTATGTACAACTATACTTATGTCAGTACTATACACACATGTGTGTAAAAGTACAACTAAAATATTAAACATTTGGGCGTTTTGATATCTGTCAGAAAATAAACGATTATTTTTTTATATAACAACACTTCTACACCATAAGTGGTAATAAAAAAAAACAATACAATACCTAAATGAACTGCCAAATCAATAACCTCAAATAGAAATAAGGTTTTACAAATTCAAGTTAACAATCAATTTGAGACTCCTCTGCTAGATAAAAATTCTCTTTATTGCATACCGGTTTCGGGTCAGAACCAATCATCAGTACAGAGACTATATTAAGAACCGCCTCGTTCAAGAGCTGAACTGCTTCAGCAAGAACCCACATACGTTACCACAAGACTATTACAAGAGTCGCTCCTCAGCTCAGGTTGTTACTTCCCGTACAGGCGGCTAGTTGAGATTTTTGCCAAGGATCAAATGCCACTCACATGGCTCCAGGATCCCAGATAGCCCCTGATAGCTCGCAATGATAGCGTCCAGACTTCACAAAAGTTTTTGATATAAGTTTTTCAAACGCACCTTATTGGAGAATCCATCGTAACCGAAAAGTCGAGTACAGGGGTTCAGGGGGTACTTTCAATCCAAGGACATCAACCTCTTGAACCCTTTCTACTACAACTCACCTGTACTCGACGGATTCTTCAAAAGGTTGTTGTGTACTCCTGCTGCAGTAATAGCGATGTTCAACGTGAAAGAGGAAGCAGAAAGAACGCTGTTTTTTTTTTTCTCTTTCGTCAATTGGCGGGCGCTTTCTGGGTTAAATATGGCTCCTTTTTTCAAGCCTATGTTCAACAATCTGGATTCACATTTTGCCTCTCGTCTTCAATATGCACCAATCTTCGAACCCTGCTAAGCTTAATATATTCCTCACTCCAGATAGAAGAAGGTTCCACTGTGAGTGAGAAATATATCAAGTTTGCAGGGTTCGAAGATTGGTATATATTGAAGACGAGAGGTAAAATGTCAATGCAGATTGTTGAAAATAGGCTTGAAACAGGAGCTATAGTTTGCCCTGAAAGCGCTCGCGAAAGATAAAAGAAACTGGGTTCTTTCTGCTTTCACTTCCACATTGACCTTCAAAACTACAATAATTATATTTATACAATAAATACAATACAATACAATTACAATTAATTATATATTTACAATAATTATATTCTTATAACAAGGCGAAAATAACCAAATGCATTGATTCCTTGTAGTATCAACACTTATAAACGTATAAATTATTTATCCAGCTCATATTTCATTAGCATGTAAAATATATAAATCAATCACTCCTACCATGTCGACAATATCGATGGTATGTTTGACGAGTACGTTCAATGGGAGTGTCGGTTCCACGTCGTATTTTTATGTCGTGAGGTTCAGGAACAATTCCCGTATCACCAGTCTGGCGATTTGTGCTATCTCTCCTATCTCGTTTGTCGAAACAATGCGTCACTCCATATCAGAAAGAGTCGTTTCTCGTAACAGTTTTAAGAATATAAAAACTAATCACAAACGAAGCTTAGGCATGTTTGAAAAACGATATAGCCTGACTAAAATTTAGTTAAAGATACAGTCCGAGTGGGGGAAAAAAATAGTTGGTATAAATTGGAACACTGGAACTTTTGACATAGAATACCAATTTTTAGGAAACACATTTTTCACATTTAAAAGATGAGACAATGGATATGGATATAAATTAAATTTTAAAATTTAATCTTGACGTCAGCATTGACAAAGCATATGAATTCAGTAATTGATACAAGTAACTCAGCTATGAATATAGGATATGGATATATATATATATATTTGGTGGAATTGAGATGGCAGTGAATGCTAAAGTTTCTTTCCTCGCTCTACGGAAGAATCAGATCAGAATTCGCTGATTTCAAGTGCATTCTCCTTTTGACCAGTTTATTTTCCAACAGAATATTTTCCATCCACGGATCAGTGTATTTCAAAACTGTTGCTTGTTAGAGTTTAGTGGGCAAAAGTTCAAAATCATGGTCCTCTGATGGAATTTTGGGTTGGTGATGACAATTCCTGTTTTATCCCCGATGAGTTTAATTAACATGAGACGATTGCTATCACGTAATTGTGTGTGGTTATCAAGCAATAATTCTTTAGGTTATTATTTCAATATTTTCCTCCTGAATCAAGCAAGAAAAAAAGTCCCCCCCCCCACCATCCAAATTTGATGGTTTACGTTTCAAGTTGTGGAGAAAAACCTTCTTTTGAGTGTTAGGGTTTATTTCCGCATGGTTTTCCACGTACCTCAACACCAAAAACTGCTCTACGATCTCAGCTTTTCTGTGTTATAATCAGTTATGATTTAACTCAGTCAATTAGGCAAGAAAAATACGTTTGAATGCGAAAAAACGTGGTTCATCGTAAGAAAATTGATTTTTTGTCCGTTTGGAATTGGTCAGGTCCGAGGAATCAGGGGTGACTTCCACGTCAATTGCAACGCTGATTCGAATGAATATCATCTTTTTTTTCATTTAATTTCATGAATTGAATTTTCAATTCACGCAGGTTTCTTTACACATTGTATTCAAGATGATTTGAAAATCTTCCTTCAAGAATAGCTCTTGTTCGGTCAAGAATTTAGGTTCTTTATGAGATCTCTTTCCTTTCTACTTACATACGAGCAAGCTACGAGTATTGAAAATTCAGTCTGTGCATAAATAACTAAATGGAAAAAAAGATTCTATGCGATCAAAACTCGTTTATAGGCCATACCATTATACATAATATAAATTCTATTGTATTTATTATTATATATGACACTTCTACGTCTTGCACCTGGTAGATCGACCGTATTCCTGATTACCCGAAAATATTGGGAAGGTTGGGGGAAGACTCCCCAACCTTCGTCCTTCGTCTTTCGTGATAAGGCATAATAAAAATCCGGGGGAGATGATTTTCATAGGGGACCATCTACACGCCAGAACGTACAATCCCTGAAAATTGCATCGAAATCAGATGAGAATTGTAGAAGTTATGGATGTGGCAAGGATTTCCTGACAGACACACTGACAGACAGACACGGAACCCAAATTGTTCAGAAAGGTCTGAAACGTAAAACGCGAGTGGAATTTTTGATTTTGGAGTACTTTTTCTTCAACCTTGAAAATTGAAAACAAAGCTTCCGCTACTTTGGTAGACTCGGAAGCAAAATGCTAAATCCTTCCTTGGTACTTTCCTAGTAGTGGGGGATTATCAGGGATCGTAACCAAGGTTCCAAAAAACAAGAAAAATAAAAGGAAAGGTCCTAAAAATTCGGGAGGATGTCTTCCATTTTCTCTGCCGATGCCCAATTCTCAGTGAGTTTCGGCAGCCGGCATTCGGGCGAAAGACGTTGTCGCGGGATGAGGCGATCGGGATTTTGGATGGTCCCAATTGGTCTAGATTGGAAGTGTTTTGTAGGCGAGCCTGGCATTACAAGTCACTCCTTGTGAGAGAATTTAATTTTTGATTTATTGTATTATTTTTCACCCACTTGGCTCTTTCTGATTTT
The DNA here is from genome assembly GCA_009739505.2 of Apolygus lucorum. Taxonomy (NCBI): domain Eukaryota; kingdom Metazoa; phylum Arthropoda; class Insecta; order Hemiptera; family Miridae; genus Apolygus; species Apolygus lucorum. The sequence continues at coordinate 104,112,412 of CM019167.2, read as the reverse complement.
ACATTTATTTTATTTTGTATCATTTAAACATAATTATGCGCGGCCCTGACTTCCGGCAGACGGTTTCGACCAATGCCGTAATGTTTATTTTGTTATTTAAACATGTAACCATTTTCTCTTGCTTGTAAAATAAACTCTTTCTTCTTCTTCTTCTTCTTCCTAAAAATTCATTGAAAATGTGTGAATGTTTCATTCTAAATGGAATAAATTTGAATTTGCGGGAACTCACTCATTTGAACTCGCGGGCACTCCACCCCACCTACTACCTTACATACGACGATGAACTCAAAATATTGCATCTACTCAGTGATTGTTAACCAGACTTCGGCCTCGTGTGGAGCCAGTTCATGACTCAGTGACATTCGTCAGTGTTGCCTTCCCGTAGTTGAAAACTGTCACGGGCGGTAACGAGCTCTTCCGTTGGTAGGAAGTTATACATCACTCTTGCCCGAACTAACGCAAGCACTGAGCCCAAACCATTTTGAATGAGGTTAGTGATAGGCCGGCCCACTTTGGGCGGAAAAGGTCGAAAAAATAAACAACAATTTACGTGTGGGTACTCCATTAGTTTGATGATTTTTTTGTGAGGTTTTTGAAGTAAAAAAACTGAAACTTTGAAAATTCGCCCATTCGCTCATGCTCCATAAACTTGATTTTACAGGGCATTTTTGAGGTGTAACTACCAGCTAATTCCCGGAATTTTTGGGTTATGTAGGTAGCCGATTAACCAGCGTTTCATTTGTGGATCTATTGTTGGGGGACCATGGATTGTTCTTCATTTTGAAAAACTTACTTACAGGTAGAATTTGATCGGTAACACGCTTGCAAACTCTTCCGTCATCTAATTCGCAAAATAAAATAAGGTTACCAATTTCTTCAACATTTTTTGCGGGAATCCAAACATTTCCCTCATTCCTGATTTTGGATTTTTTGTATTACCGAATATAAACTGTATCTTTCAAATAAAATACTCTGTTTTTTGTATGAGAATAAATGTACCTAATATTCTTGTACTGTATTTAATTGTAATAATAAGAGAAGGGAGCAACAATAATAATTGAACAACAGATCGGAACGTACTGACTTTTATTTTTCCCTCTCGTATCAGCGTGACCAACATAACAGTGAGAAACCCACTACCACATTACTTCCCCCATGAGAAAAGGTCATGAAATGATGTCCTAGATAAATGAAATAAACCAAATACAAATAAATGAATGTCCTAAATCGATGAAATAAATTTGAAACTTCAATAAGGTAATGATGGTAGGAATATCTCACATACACCAGTGCTAACTTGCTCTCATCTTTTAGAGATTAAGCCTCTTTGTCGCTTTTCGGTGTCGAGATGAGCGCCTCAAGGGAATTGGGGTTGGCACGGCAGTCTGTGGTACTGAGGGAGCATTTGTGGTGGCTGGTGAGGTAACCACTTTGCTGGAAGATAGCCTTGGAGACTTTGCAACGAGTATCTGCTGGTCACTTGGAGTTTCTTCCACTTGGGCTGGAATTTTCGATGGTGTTGAGTCGATTGTTGTTGTACTCGAGGGGTAGGTTTTGATCACAGCTGGTCCTTGATTGGTGACTGGTGGTATCAGGTGATTTGTGTTTGGCACCTGCCCAACCTTCTGAAGCTGGTTGACGTGACGTCTCCAGAGAGCACCATTAACAAAGACAGTATAATGGAGGTGACCGTCTTGACTAATCACTGTCCCAAACTCCCATTTCTTGTTGGGCGAAATGTCACTCCTAGCTGCTACTCTTTCTCCACTTGTAAAACTCCTTTCAGAAGAGCAATCTATGGGCGGGTGATTTATTGAGTGATTTCTAGGGCGCATCACATCCAACAAAGAACGAAGTTCCCTGCCGAGCAAAAGCTTTGCAGGGGATTGTCGAGTACTAGTGTGAGGAGTACGACGGTAAGTCATCAAAAGCTTTGCAAGTTTCTCTGCTATAGTCGATGTTTCCTATCGCATTTTTCGAAGTTTATCCTTCAGGATCCCTACAAACCTCTCTGCTTGTCCATTGCTGGATGGATTGAACGGAGCGCTGGTATTCATAGACGCTTCATAGGCGCTTGATATTCATAGATCTGAGGTATTGCTGGAATGAATGGCTGAGGAACCCAGCAGCATTATCAGTAACCATGGTGGTAGGAATTCCAAAACGAGCGATAAGCATTGATAGAACCTTTATGGTCTCCTCACTTTTTGTCGAGCTGACACAGAATATTTCTGGCCACTTACTATATGCGTCTACGATGACCAAGAAGGTGTGCCCATAAAATGGCCCAGCATGGTCCATGTGAAGACGCTCCCAGGGTGCTCACAGACAGGGTGCTTACAGACCCAAGAGGCTGATGTATGGAGTAAGTCCAGCACCAGCTGAATGGCAGTCGTTTGTTGACTCATTATTTAAAGACCAGCAATGCTGCGTTGTCCATGACGACATAATTGTCACAGGAAAATCTCTTCATGAACCCGTTGCACGTCTTGAGAGTGTATACAAAATTGGCTTGTGTACACGTAACTGTGGAACCACCGCCGGTGACGGTCGTAACTGGTGGATCCGACGGCAATGTAGCTCAAATCGAATACCGTTCACTTACGCGGAAAAGACTCACTACAAAATAAATTTACCGATTGCGCCAAACTGTACTGTATTTAATTGTAATAATAAGAGAAGGGAGCAACAATAATAATTGAACAACAGATCGGAACGTACTGACTTTTATTTTTCCCTCTCGTATCACCGTGACCAACATAACAGTGAGAAACCCACTACCACAATTCTATTTATGTTTTCAAGTTTAGTGTCTCTCAACTGAGCAAATCTAATTTAAATTTGTCTGCTGGAGGAACGGTGCTCCGAGTTTCTAGAGTTAAAACGACCCTTTTCGCCTTTTTGGCAAGAAATATTCAAACGTATTTTGTTCTTCGCGTAGCTTAGCTATGGTGTCGGAAGGGGACCTTCAATTTTGGAAATGCCTAAATTGAAACCATGACCTTTCGGATTTGAAAACAAAATGTTGCGGAGTATAACTATTCGGATTTCATAGTGAAATAGGGACTATTCGGATTTCATAGTGAAATAGGGACTATTCGGATTTCATAGTGAAATAGGGGTTCAGTTCATGATTTATCATAAAATAAGGTCAACCATTTCGGATAAAACATAGAGTTCGTTGAGTTCTTGGTTCCATCCTAGTCGCTAAGTGATTAGCTATAAACTAATGATAGTTTAGGTATTTAAGGAAGAAGTTTGGTCAGAAGGCGAGCAAAATGAACAAGGTGATTACTAGGCATGATCAATAAACGAAATAAACTTTATTTCATGATTCTGGTGTCACAAATTGAACAGGGTTGAACAGGGGATCTTAATAAATATCGAATAAATAAATAACACTTCGTTTAGGAAGCAAAACTGAGTGACGTAAAAGAATCGAATTTGATCAGTTGAAATTAGAACAGATAGGTAATATGCCTATTCCAGGTAGTAATATTTGTGATTCACACTCTTGTTTCTGATTTATTATTCGGACAACCCATGATTCTTTCGAGAAGTGAACGGTTGATACTAAATACCTTTGGGTGTTCCATTTGTTTCTAAAAGTACAATACTATTTTAAAAACAGCAAATTCTAAGGGGAGGCTAAACAAATTTCTTCTTTGATTCCAAACTGAATGGAATGTGAAACTCTTCTTCCATTGACTGTGCAGCCGTCCAGTGGACGTAACTTTCTACTGAAAAACTGAAAAAGTCGCCCATGTTGGTGCTGCTACTTGGCCACGACTCGAAGTCGCGGAGAAACGGCCCGCTGACCACCAATCGCGTCTATTTGCTCATTTAATTGCAATCAGGTTTGAACGCTCGATTTCGTGCGTAGTGGCGCTTGCAGTGGTCGCATAATATTCCGTGTCAAAAAATCGCATCGACTGGACTGACGGCAAAGCGATCTGATTTCAAACTGAATAAATAGGACGGGGTGCGACCAGTCTCTCGACCGGGATTTTCACTGCAGATTGTCGCTCGCTAGCCTGGTCTTCGGACGTACATTATGAGGTGACCTGTGGAAAGCCCTGTCACTGGCGGGGTATTCATTATAATAAACTAGATCGCTGGAAGAAGCTCGTGAGGGAATGCGGGGCTGATCGAGTCTTTTATTTGAAAACATCTCAATAGAGGAAAAAAGGCCCTTCGAGCGCGTCTACACCTTGGTAGGTCTGCGGGGTACACTGGTGAAATAGCTGATTCTAAAATCCTGTACACCTACAAACAAAAACAGACGGTGGAACAGATCGTGACTTTTTTTGTCAAGGGAAACATATTAAATGTTCACATGTAGAGCTGGAGGTATGTCGGCCGAATGCCTGGAGGTGGTTGTCGGAATGCAGCCCGAGGCCGAACAAGATTAATCTTTCCACCCTTGAATTCTTCACATTTTACAGTGCTTTGTGTTGTTTGTAAATTATTGCCAATAATACAGGTAGCTTTGACTTGAGGCACAAAAAACTATTTTACCCCCCCTTCAAAAAGACTTCTCATTTTGTCACTATGAAATGTTTAAATTATTTTTGCATTATTCGTTGTATTAAATTATGGTATTCGTCTTGAACTTATGAACATCTCCCTCAACTTACTAATTAGATACCTAACTACACCGGTTTATAAAAACATAAATCTCCCATTCGTGCAGCATGACTGAATGAAAGAATTTTCAAAGAAATATTTTGACCGACTTTCGGCCGTTTTTTAATTCAATTTTTTTTTTTTTTTGAATTGATAAGTTATATATTCTTATAGACCATTCCACGATTCCAAATACACCTCATAGGATTATGATAGCATTTTACATAACAAAATGTCAATACCACTGACATATGGTATACCCTCGTAAATTGTGTTTCTTTTCTACGTTTGTAGACAAATTGTACTACAACACTGTATGTACAGGGTATGTATACATTTAAAATTCTGTACCTGATAGTACTTGATATTCATACTCTGCTCGTCATCATGGACTCTGCAATTTTTTACGGTGTAGTCCCCATTTGAATTATGTTGATTTTTTACGGTTTTGGAAATGAAGGGAACATGGAATAACTGAGTGGATCTGATGGTAATCTGAGGAATATTGAAACTTATCATGGTTATATTAACAATCTTTGATTCCTTAGACTTGACCAACACCACTGGCTAACAATGTGGTATTTTCTTTAAAAATCCTCTAAAAGATCCGTCCTATTATGTCTGACTAGGTATATTTCCGCTAGGTAGTGTGTTGGATTCAAATCACGGTTCCGTTCATCACGAATACGTCAATTTATTGAGGCTCGGTTCCCACATTTTCTGAGATACCTATCGTGAAATTTCCAAGTGTAGTTCCTTCAGTATGATCATTCCAATTTTATAAGAAATTCAATGCTGATCATGTAGAAACCCCATACCTATTACGGACTTTCCCCAACTCCTTTCTACGTTTTTCGTTAAAAACGATTGACAGTCGTTGTTTTTCACGCTCTTTAAAAATTTGAAAAAGAGGAGATAACGAAATTTTTTGGTAGTTTTCTTTTAAATATCAGTAGGTATTTGGACTTGAACCACGTTGAAAATCTGTTATTAGCAACATGTATGACTCGAGCTAAATTAACGTAACACATTGTACAGTGTCGAATTTTTTCCGAGTTCGTAACGTCCAGTTGAAAGAGGGCGGTACCAGCTCTCATACACTCTCACCACCTTTTCCCCCCATTTTTACTGTTTTCATCATCGAAACAATACTAACGAACTTGCCAGGTTGAAATATTCATGAGAGGCTCTCGGATACCTGCCCGAAATTAATGCGGCCGGGTTAACACTTCGGCGCGTAGGGACAAACTCGCACGACAAAATCAGAGCCTCCAACGGTTCGCCCCACAGAATTTTTCTCAAACTAAGCAAAAGAAACCTGCAATTTTTCACGGTGTAGTTTCTGTGGAGAAAAACACTTCTGTCGTCGTGATGAAATATTTGTTCTTCCATACCGTTTCATCGTTTTAGTGTCAAACGATAAGTAATTATAATTATTAAAAAGTAGAACAAAATGTTATGAAAATAAATAGAGAATCCTCACTGCACAGAGACTAGAACATAAATACGTATCTAGGTTTGTCTCCACCACTTCTGGTTTACAACTTTTCTCTCCGTTCCTGCCGCTACTTTCCTTGGTACTATTTTTCTAACCACTACTAATTACATTTCTCTCAAACTACTTTCCTTCACACCACATTTCTCGTTACGCTGCTCGACGGAGGGGATTGGCTAGCCCTGGGTGGGTAATCCTCACAACAAAATGAGAACGGAACTGATTCAAGTACTTGGTCGAACATCCTAATAAATTCATCGTTAAACACGTAGAATACATTGTAGGACAAACGGGCAAAGTCCAAAGTGGTGTCACCAAAGATGAAAAACACACACAAAAAAACACATAAAAATAAATAAATAAAATTGTTATGGAGTGGGCACCGAGGAATCACCCCACTCTGGCCCTAGAGATTAGGGATGATAACGAAGGTAGGAGAGAATGATGAAGGGAATTGCCCCTGTAGAAAGACCACCAGTTCAGGTAAGTACCACGCTCAAGCTATTGTCAGAATGCTCTTTATTTTCAGTAAATAACCCCAAACACAAATTTTTAAATTCCGGCGACGTAGTGCACAACTAGATAGATTTTTGCCTGGAACAAAAAAGTAACTACGTAAATCGGTTGAAATCAAAGAGCTGGGCAGAGTACACAAAATTTTGGTTTATTATTTTCAATAATAAGCCTTTGGAATCGAGCAAGAAGAAAATTTTAACCCCCACTCAAAATTTGATGTTTTACGTTTCAAGGTACGTAGGATCCAAAAATCGAATAAAAAATTTTCCGTCCGTCCGCCGTACGCGGCACTTTTCTTTCTAGACCGATTTGGTTCAAATTTGGTATATGGGCTCCATTTGGGGTCTAGTTGTGCCGCGAAGCTTTTGGTTGATGTCAGTCACTTCTAAGGGGTGAAAATTGAGGGTTGAAATTTCCAAGAGTGCCCTAGCTCGAAAACTCTCGAAATAAAGGTGTCGTTTTTTCACCAATTTTAAATAGTATTGAATTTTTAAAAAGTTTTGAGACCACTCGGAGCTCTGCAGGTTAAACCGTTCGGTCCCTACGAGTACCTAAGGGTTTTCCTTCGATAAAACAGAATCACGAGTGTGAATCACGAAAGAGGTCTAAACTCCATTCAAATTTTATCTGAATAAAATGCGATCGCTGTTCATTTCTTCGATTTGTATTCAGTTTTGCTTTCTGAGCAACCAGTAATGTGTGAAGCGTTCAGTTCTTTCTAATAAACTTGATTGTGAAGGTGTGAAGGCAGTATGGTGTGGTAGGTAGTACCTAACAATGATTGGTGGGTAAAAAAAAGTTGGTAGGTAAAAAAGAATTGCAAACAGGGTTGGCAATGGCAAAGCTATGATCTTTGCAGACGAGTGATCTATATGATCTGTACAGGAAAATAATAAACCTTTGTGAAACAATTTGCAGCGTTTTTTGCTGATTTGATATTTTTTGCCTATGATGAGTTGGACAAAAATGGTCTAAGGCATCTTTTTTTGCAGGAAGAATGGTCTAAAATGCATTTTTATATGGTTATTTTTTCTCCAATGAGTGTTGTCATTCTTCACCCAAGATTAGTCGTATAAGGACGCCTGAGTCTCACTGTGAGACGTCCTAAAAACACAGATAGAGGACCCCGTGTTCCGCACAAACATGATTTTACCTCGTAATAAGTCAAACCCGCATGCTTATTTAATAATTTGTATTAAAATTCGAATATATCCTGGGGAGTTTGAGACGAACACCACTCTCCTACGATGAGTAGTTTTGATCACTCACGACACAATGAATTAGCCGAAACTTGGAACAATCGCAGAACAAAAACTTATTATTGCTGGAGAGTGATGTAAGTCCCAAACTAATCAGAATAGAGTCCACTTTCATTTAGAAATATAATTGTTGTCGTCTACTTCTACTGTCATAACGTTACCAATGATATATAAAACACCACGAAGTAACTCTCATAGGAGAACACTTATCATTCCCCCTTTCATGCACGCCTAACGTGACGTATTCCGATTAACATAATGTTCAGCGAATAGCTTGAGTGAAGGGTGGGTAACACACAACAACAACAATAATTATAGTCATTATAATATTTATTAATATTATGTTAATAATAGAAAAACACCCTTTAAGAATGGGTATAAAATAATCACACAAACGCACCTCACATGAGGTGCATACTACTGTATGTACTTCAAAAAGAAGCAAAATTTCATTTTGATTCAAACTGCTTGGAAGCATTCAATAAAGCTAAGGAAGCTATTTCTTCCGAACAGTCCCTTGTTCATTTTAGTCCGGACTTACCTGTAATTTTGGAGTTTGATGCGTCCAATTATGGAGTAGGAGCCATCCTGCTGCATAACTTTCCTAATGGTGAAGAAAAGCCAATCAGCTTTGCCTCCAGAGTCCTAAATAGAGCAGAATCTAAATATGCTGTCCTTCACAAAGAAGCCTTAGGAATCTATTTTGGTGTAAAAAAATGTTACGAATACCTAATGGGTCGTTCGTTTACCATTCGTACAGACCATAAGCCATTGTTAGGTTTACTTGGCGAAAAACAAGGAATCCCACTAATGGCAGCTGGTAGGCTGCAACGTTGGGCAACTTTCCTTTCAAATTTTGACAATAAACTTGAATACACAAAGGGTGAAAAGAACAGAGCAGATGTTTTTTCTAGATTGCCAGTAAAAGACTCATTAAGATTTGAAAATGAGGAACATACATATCTAAATTTTGTTGAAGAATTTATACCTGTTAGCTATAATCAAATAAAGTTGGAGACTTGTAAGAATCAGAAACTTAGCAAACTTCATCATTTTATCAGAGATGGATGGTCCGATGTTTAAGAAGATGATGAGCTAAAACCTTATTTTAGTAGGAGATCCGAATTATGGATTGAAGAAGGTATAATTCTTTGGGGTTAAAGAGTCATAATTCCCCCAAAATATCGTTCCCAAATTTTAAAAGAGCTACATGGTTCCCACTTATGAATCTCGAAGATGAAGGCAATGTCCCGGTCCTATTCTTGGTGGCCTAATTTGGATCAAGACATAGCAAATTTGTGTAAAAATGGCCAAATATGCCTTGGATCCAAACCTGAGCCACCGAAAACTTTGATTGGCAAATGGCCAGACACAAATAAACCCTTCGATAGACTTCATCTAGATTTCGCTGGACCTGTATTTAAAAACAAAATGTTTTTGATTATCATAGATGCTCACACAAAATGGCCTGAAGTTTTCGAAGTGCCAAAAGCAGACACCTTTCATACCTTAGGTAAGCTAAGGGAAGTTCTAGCTAGGTTTGGTCTACCAAAAACATTTGTCACAGACAATGATTCCACTTTAGTCTCTCAAATGTTTGAGGATTTTTGCACCAACAACGGCATAACGTATCTCACTTCCCCACCTTACCATTCTGCTAGTAACGGTACTGCGGAAAATTTTGTCAAAACATTCAAATATTCAATAACAAAAATGATGAAGGAGTCTTCTGTTTCTACCCTGGAGACAAGACTACAGAAATTTCTATTTATATATCGTAACGCACCGCACATCACAACTCATGTTTAATAGAAAAATTTCGATTACATTCGACCAGTTGAGGAAGTCTAAAATCAAAAACTTTCAACACAACAGTAGACTTCTCTCGTACACTCAGAACAAATCTTCCATTTACACGAAAGAGTGTACGTTCGGGAATATAAACACCCAAATAAACGGGGATGGATTCCTGCAAAAATTGTAGAATCAATCGGAAATCATATTTTATTGTGCGAATCGGAAGAATACACAAACGCTATACCGATCAAATTTTACCACTAGGTTAGTTTTTCAATATGAAGAACATTGAAGAAAAGCCACACACTAATAGTGACGAGAAAGATGTAGACAGTTCGACAATAATCTGTAATCCCCCATCAAATTTTCAAGTTTCCATTTCGGCGAGCAAACCGACGGGTGAACAGCTACCTGAACCTGACCCAAATACCCAGACAACCCCCCGCAAATCTCGTAGGTCTTCTATTAAACCTAACCCAGTTTCTCCACAAAAGACCAATAATGTCGGAAACAATAGTTCCGATCTTGAATGGCTACCTTCTATTTCGTGCATTTTACTTATCCATTATTATCCTTAATTATCATTTCGATCCTTAGTTTATTTCAATATCATATATTTTATTAATTACAATGTTAAGAGGAGCATTGTTATTATTCATCTACTTATGTATCAAGAACTGCCTCAAATGAAAAATTTACTAATAATACCATACTATGAAGTAATATTTGTATCATGTAATTGTAATATGAATGATATTTATTATAAGAATGTTATTTATATTCCTAGCAGAAAACGTGAAGGTCAAAGAGAGATATGGAGGATTAGTTGAACCATTTGCACTATTGAACTACTAAAAGTTCTATTTTAACCATTTTTTAATCTCCATGCTCGAAAAAATCACGTGAATTAATTTGTTAATTTATTTTTGTCCGCAGGATTTGTCAACTGCAATACCAACGCTTTACAATCCCTTACGCAATTGCACGGTAAGATTCCTTACATTTATTAACTTAGCGTGCTAGGTGCCTTGTATTAGTTTTGAAAACGTTTTCTTTTCAAACCGATGATGTTGAGGAACATCCAATATTTAAACATGTCTACTTTATTGCAAAGTTTGTGTTGAATAGGCTTCCACGAACTCGTAGTAGCATTATTAGAGAGTGCCAAGTCGAGTTCCAGTTGTGTCACCACCGAACTGTACGTAAACAATTCACTTGAGTTAGGTAATTTATGGAAGTGGTGTTTCATGTTTTATATTATTCGTGTACAAAATGCACACATTTTCTATTTTCAAACCCGTACAAAATCATGGTACTCTAAGTGGGTGCGCGTCGATCATCTGGTGAATCTCAGACCTGCGCATCAGAACTTTAGTACGTGAGGACATTTTTCCGGTGAAATTGAGCGAAGTGACGCGACTCCACAGGCAGTTCTAACTGCACTCGCGTGGTCAACAATGTCGCCCTATTTCCGTCTCCCGGGACCACCAGTGAACCACATTCTCACAACTACATAACTGTGCCCACTCAGTCTCGCGTTCTGGATAAAGTCCAATTCAATCGAGAACTTGCAAGGCATTTTTTTTCTTTTTTCAATTGTAAGTGAAAAGTTCTAAGGCATGATTCCAAGACGTCTCGTCCCTACTCGACTAAAACCGCCCAACACGATTCTTCACTTTCGTCCTTCGCTTCAAAATCACCTTTCCGTATCCAATATGAATGAAATTTTGGACTTTGAGAATCACTTCCGAACGTTTTGATAGGTACTAGAGCTAAAGTAAGACTGAACTGTAAAATTCTTACACACAAAAAAAAATTCTTACGTATTACATTAGAATGGAGAGGTACTATATATGGATGAACACATTACTATTTTATTCCAGTATTTTACAAATTTAAAATTTTGCATACTAATTGATGCATAGGTTAGTATCTAGTAAGACAAACATGTCACAATCAAACCACAAGAGAGCTCTATCGGAGGTATCTCGATTGGACAAATTAGTAAATGATCGTGGTTGTCTCCCAACCCCCCAGGGATACCTCCGTTCTAACGGGATTCTCGAGGCAGATTCCATTAATTGATTCCTACTTGACGCTTGCACTTCCAGCCTAAGCAAGAAGATCCAATCTCAGATTTAAACGTTTTGCGTTATCATCGCCGAACTACAAGATAATAGTAAACATACGGCCGTTCTTCTTCAAAAACTCGGAACCCAATAAAAAAACGACGTAATTCAAAATGGTCTTAATTTTTGCAGCAAACTGGACATATTAGTGAGGGTCTTCTCTTTCAACTCCATCTAAAAAAAATGACGTTTTTGCGGAGTCATGATTTGAATGAGGCGGTACACCCACGAAGGTGGCGTATCTCACGTCATCCCGGAAAGAGCCTACCTCAGAGTTATCAAATTAACATGATTTTTTTTATATATGTATTTTTTTTTCAAATGGATTGAAGTATCAACTTAGAGTTACAAGTACGCCTGTCAAGTTCGGTGGGCTTTATAACTTCTCCAAGCTGACATAAAAGTGTTGCTTCCACGAGCTTGTTGATAGTTTTTTGAATTGACTCGAGACGGTTGAGAAGAAGTCGTTCCCCATTATGTTGACGATTTTTCACACTTTCACATGTTCTTTGACCTACAACTGATCAGGTTGGTGATGAAATCAATCAGGATTCATTGTAGGTCTAGCCCCTAACTAACCTGGAAGTTTGAGCAAAATCGTGCTACTTCAACATGAGTAGTTGATTTTGTGGAAAATGACGTTTGAGTATATGGTTCTATGATGCATATTCCTACATCTGTGATCTGTATCTTTATTACTCTGATCCGATAGAAAGACGATAAAAATTCATTTTTTCTCAATTGTTCTCAAAGTAAGAAGCTTCTCACTCTTCCCGATTTTCATTTCTAACTGATGATATGGAAGTTCAATAAATTGGTTTTTCTTCAATAGTAGTAATGGGCCCTTGATTGTAGCAATTTCAACCAGAGGATTGTTAAAAGCTGCTCATAGACGCACAGTAAAAACAGTTATGAAACACGGATTTCCATTGTCTTCCTCCTATAAACTACAATCATGAAAAGAACATAACTCTTCTTTAACATACAAGGAATATTGTACGCTTAATGAACGAAACTGCCAAAGAGAATAATAATTATTCTATCCTCTTTGACAATTTCGTTCATTAAGCGTTCGTTATTCCTTGTACGTTAAATTGTTTAATTAAACACGAAATATTAAAAAGAGTTTATTTTAAATGGGAACAGGACCAAAAATGTTGATCGTGGCTCCTTTATTCGATATCAATCACTCCTGATTGACCAACCCCCGGGGTTGACAAAAGCGTATTGTTACCCATTAACTAAACAAACAGAATTGAAAAGTATGATCCGAAATTAATAGGACGTTTCTATTACCGCATTTCAACGGTTTAACCCGACCTGTCGAATCAGAACCGATCAACTTACAGAAACCTTTAATCGACGGACATCACCAAGTGCAGATGGGCCTTGTTAAGTAAGTATTGCATTAGTTCGACCATGAAAGTGTTCTGAGTTGATAAGAAAGGGCACGTTCTAGCTTGAAGAGTTCGTACACAGAATTAGTGGATAGATAGCCCATAACCTGGCCAGATACTTGGAGAGTTCTCGTAGAGAGTTTGATGACCGTAGGTTGAGCCATGTGGGCGTGACTCGATCACGTACTCAGATGGACCGATATCATTAGTAAATTATATAATAGGGTGGCATTATGAAATATTTATGTAGTGGAGAATTCGTGTAGTGACTACTAATAACGTGTTGATGCAAAAAAATGCATATTGCCCTTGGCTGATGGAACATTCGCAAAACGACTTCGAGCCCGTGAATAAGGTGGGAAGAAGCCATTGAAAAGTTGATGAGTGTGAGAGGCCTTCGCTAATTACATATAATTCTAAAAATACACGGACCCGAAGAAACGCGAGTTCTCCCAAGGACGTTCAACTTGCGAGTAAGCCGCGGCGTTATGACCGCCTGACCTGCTCTTGGTCCTTTCTCGTCAATGGTGGGCACCCAACTGGATCGATGGGGGTAATCACACATGCAGCAAAGACTGGGCGGGCATCACATATGGGATAACCATAAATATAATGTGTCACTCGTATGTTATACTGGGTGACCGATTTCAACCCTATAAAAATACCTCAAAAACTATCGATATTATAAATATATATATATTTTTTAATTAACAGTATACCTATTGAGGATATCAGTCTGTCAAGTGAGAATAGACCTTAGCTGCCCAGTATTTGTACACGATTATATAGACGACTCCAAATACTCGTAACTTCCACTACACTCCAAATTTGATCATGAAATGGCAACGGAATTTATGGGAAACCATTCAGAGTCCCAACCACACAATCCCTGCTCTTGTATGGTAGCCTAAAACCAACCAACTGGCTGTCCAGAAGACCCTGAACAAAGAAACGTGCTTGGGAATTACTGGCACCATGTCCACTTGCCCTGCTGCAGCAATGGAGGTACATTTTTACCTCTCGCTTATTTATATACAGGGAGTGTTTTTTTTAAAATTTCCTGTCAAAAGTAACCCTTAAACTAGGAATTTTATTCTTTCTGCTCCTAACCATGATCGCAGGCGTTGAAAACAATTTTTTGGTATTTATAACAATGATCTAGGGGCCCGTCATCACAGAATTCATGAGTAAAATGAATGTAAAATTGCTCTGAAAATTACTGATCTTATGATTGAAAAACAAAATTTGGTACCTTGTGTACACTTGGTCGAACTAGCTTGATAGTGAAGAAGAAGTAGGAGAAGTAAGGACGCGAAAAGACAAAGAGAAATGGAGACATAAGAAGTCGAAAGAAAATGGAATACGGATTATTATGTATGGAATCATTACCATAATTAGGCAGTTATTGTGGGTTGTTTTTCTAACCTCAGAACTGGATTCAACCCCTACAAAAACCTCTGTATCCCAACTTTAGCACCGAATTCGGATTAGTTTAATAGAAATAAGCGAGGGTAGAAGATCGTAATAACAAACTGGACGGTCTCCCTCTCACTTGTTTTATACCAGCGTAAGCGAGATGGGTTTAGCTTTGACGTAATTTCGTTTTTACGCGATTTAGTATTCTCCGGTCATTTTTGACCAATCATAATGCACCTCGCTGAATAGCTCTCCGTTTGAATTATAATTTGAAGTGATGAAAAAGAGGCACCAAAATAATCATATTTTATATACACGTTTTCTCATGACAGGGAACTCGGATTTGAAGTCTGTTAGCGCCATTCTGCAGTTGTTCATGGTTCAATTGTAATCAATGATGTTTGGAATTTTTTCATGAATTTCGAGTAACAGTAATTGAAATTGACAGTTTTCTAAGCACAATTTAAGATAACCCTCATATAAAAAAAAAAAAAAAAAAAAAAAAAAATAGGGGAAGATCTCATTTGATGAAGATCATCAGAATTTAATATTTACAGCCTCATCAGCGTCATTGAAACATGAGATATATAGAGCTTGTAAGTAAGAAGAAGGGGTCAACTTCCTCGTGGAAGGCCCCTTTTTAAAAACAAGCTTTTATTAATTGTCAATAATCAGCTCTATGTCATAATATTATTGCGTTGTCATCCGATTCATACGTGCATGCAAAATTTCAGCTCAATCGGAAACCGGGTAGTTGATCAAATTTAACTTGCAAGATTTGATTACAGACAGACAACGCGACAGGTGAAACAAAATTGAATCAGCTCAGTTGCTGTAGTTTCTAACTTATTTCCAACTTGACGCTTTGACCCTAGGCCAAACGCTCGAGAAACATTTTCATGTAACTGTTCCTACTACCCGCCCCACAGCATCAGTGTCAAGAATGAATGTTGCTCCTGTCATAACACGACCGGAGTTCAGTTGGCCCGGACATAACACCATTGAGTCAAACCGCAAAACCAGCACCCCTGCCTTTGGGAATCCTTCTTTCCAATTGAACTTCAGATGTCAGTGAGACCTATTTCCAAATTATTTCTAAAAAGCATGTTTAAAATCCAAGATCCGCTTGTTTTACGTTACAACAAAATCTTGCAATTGAAGTTTTATTTTCCGACTGTTTTTCCCCCGCTTGCAAGTATTGCTACATTGTTACGTCCCTAGTTAAAGCTCAATATTTTTGATTTCCTCCAAAATTCCTCACTTTACATTTCAAGTTGTGAAAATTCATCGAATCAAATGTCTTTCCGCAGAAAATTTGGCAAAATACTCGCTTCTGCTCCTGGTTATGCACCGAAACTTTTCAACTCTCGCGCAGCCTCATGGGGCTCAATGGGGCTAACGTGGGCCTTCCGAAGACGTCATTGGTTTTTACGGGCCTAAAATGAGGGGTTGCCATGGGTTTCCCAATGTAACATGTTTTCAAAGATTTTCATTTTGCTCTTTGCGACTATAATGTTTTGCTAACAACCACCTTGCTATGGTTGTCATCAAATGGAACTTTAAAACCTTCTTTTCGGTTGTTTAAATCATTTTCCTGTGATTCTTGTTAAATTAACCAATTAAAAGATAGTGGAGTTGGCACGGACCCCACTTGGTGGACCACGTTGCTTAATTCCTGGGGGACGGAGGGTTCATAATTATCTGTTGTACGTCGTAAATAACCGGAGATTGAATGACAGGTACTGGCTTCACAAGTCATAGAAGCCACTACTTTTACCTAAAGACTCAGGTCGTCTTTAGTTTCCTAAAAGTTCCAATTAATCTTCCAGATTTACACATCCTAGATCCTGCTCTAATGATCTGATTACTTGATTGCGTTTACACTCGGTAAATGTAGTAAATGAGTGTAGAAATTGGGAATAGTCGCGTAGAACTTCTTATGTTTTGCGAGTATTCTCCATACGTGGTGCTGAACATTTGGTGAAACGATCCTGATGTGGTGTTTGCCATCAGGTTTCTGTCGGTTGCAATACTTTTTTTTCGACCTGGGGGATAATTAAGTAATAAAAGCCTTGTTAAAAAAAAAAAAAAAAAAAAAAAAAAAAATGCGTGTGCTCATTGTTGAAAAATAAACTATCGTTGGCGATTTTGCTTGTCGGTTTTGTTGCTGAAAATGATTGTGCCAACGGTTGGTATAAAACTCGCGAAGGTCACTGATGCGAGGACATCACACCTAAATATTATTAGCACCTCTGACATTCAGCTACCGAGCGCCCGTTGGGAGTTTTACAACCGCCGTGAATTATTGTTGTCGTTATCTCACCGTTTTCTGCGGATTGTTCTGCGTTAGGAAGCACCACTGCGCATTCAAACACCTCCAAGGCCGTCCATCCCAAAAGTGAGTCTACGATTACTAAAATTTCTGGTATCTAAAAAAATAAAAATGATACTTACATATTTATACGCCAACTTATACTTGAGCTCTGATTTCACCAGAGGAACTCTCTTGATAATTCGAACAGTTTCTCCGGTCATGATTCATGCCGAAGCTACCTTTAATCTCAATGAGTGGAATATTTATCTTGAGACTCACCTGTCTAGTAGATAAGTCGAACCGTTGGGATTCTCGCGGGAATTCCACCCTTTATGATTCAAACTCCTCATGGTATCATCCAAATGAGTCAAAATCAGTTTGATTAATTTTTTCTGAGCTAATAGCTTTGGATAGAGATAATAATTTACCCCTTCTCAAAATTTGATGGTTTAAGTTTCAAGGTATGTAGAATCCAAAAAAAGAATGACAACGTTTCCGTCCGTCCGCCGTCCGCGGCACTTTGAAATAAAGTTGGAAATATTATGATGGAATAATCAACTCGTATTTATACCCTACGATTTAAATGTAATTTAAAGTTATTACTTATCTACTAAAATATTTCGTTATGTTGGTTCAATAACATACATATGGGTTTATATAGATTGACATTGACAACTTGGGAGGCTTGGGATTCCACCCCTGCACCCTCATTAAAGGAAATCCCTGCTTGAAGAAATCTTTGAATTCGCTCCCGGTTATTAACCACCTGCTTACCAGCACCTTGAAATTCCGTCCCTTCAACCTGAGTCCCGCTCAACAACACCTTTTGACTCTGGCCCGGGAAAATAAATCAAAAATCTGGCACATGGTTATATTTTCACAATAACAATTAATTGTACCCACAAGACACGCTTCAACAATTTCAAAAATTTTGTCAAGATACAAAAAATACTTATCCTACTTTATCTGCATAGAAGTGAGCAACTTTTTAAGAACTATACAAGAGCTTTTTGGCGGGTTACAATGCGAGGATCATGAAATCTATGGGGTACATCTCGACTGTTGAGTTTTTTGTAGACCTCATTCTGATACTTTAAAAATGTGTCACTGAAAAATTTTACATTTAAATGTATCACTGAAATTTACATTTAATTTAAATGTCAGGGTGTGAATTAGGAAAGCTGTCCGAAAGATGACTGGGAAAAGATACACAACAGTTAGTTGTCCGGTTCGTGTAAGGACTAAGGTCTGCCCATAGAGGATATTTCCTACTTTCAACATAATTGTTTTCTAACTATTTCAGAAACTTGGTGGCACCGCTGCTTCGTAAAGGTTTTTCGGCTTTCAAATCTCTAAAATCAGTGTCGAGATCAGAGGGTGGCAAAAACATAAGCTCGAAAAAGGTTCTGAGCGAAACCGTCAAGGGCAATTTTCTTCTTTGTAATCCTTACTTAGTCCTGAATTTTATATGGCTCTCCACCAGGCCTGACTAAGGTGAAATTGACACGAAAATAATCTAGAGGTGAGCCAAAGTAATCGACAGGCATTTGCAATCCAACTTCAAGATCTGTCAGTACCATTTATGGATTCAATTCACATCGGTGGGTCGAACAAATATCAGCAATGATACCCAACACAAGCCGGTGAGTAGCTTCGGTGTTATCTGACAATGCACAAGATACTAGCGTTACGTAATTCCCATTAAAGTATCCATACAGAACAGTTGTTAACAAAACTTGGGAACATACTGGAAAGTTGACGAGGAGGGAATTACAAGATTGCCACAACCTGCCCGCTCCTCATCGGGAGGGAATTCACAGGTTCCCATGAGCCGCCTCCAGTACGTCCCGAATTTAATGGGCGAGTTAATGGGGTTCTGGGACGGAATTCCAAGGCGCCCGACATCTTAAATAGGACCAAAATGAAATGAAAATGGATTTTGGTTATCAAAGGAAACCACAAAATATTTAATATTGTGGAGAGATTACTTAGGTACCAGGAGAAAATCAGCTAAGTGACTGAAGGTAGCCCTTCCTCTCTTCCTCACAAAAGGATATCATGGGAACGTAGCGGCGACTGTTACGTCTCCGTGTTCGAAGCTGCTCGCAGAACTGCAACAACTTCCCTTAGTCCGCAAATGAAACCACGCAGACGATCAACTATCTTTATGTGGTTTATTAGAAAAGTTTACGTAGAGGTTGTCTCCGTTACTCTGGATTGGACTAATGGTGAATCAGAAACACGAGAGTGAATCACGCATGAAGCTTCACTGACAGAAGTGAGCCGAATTTCAGCTATGCGTCTTCCATTTTCTTTAAGTTGCTGTTCTTAATTGAAAGAATGGAGTTGTTAACTCGAACTATTCTCCTCAGTATATCAAACTATTGATAAGTCCAGTGAGTTATCAAGAGTGCTCTATATTTACTTACGTAAATCAACCAATTTAGCTCCCAAATCCAATTTTTCCTGATGCTGATTAGGAAAGGAATTAAGGATTAAGGAATTAAGGATACGATTAGATTTTAAATTCAGAAGAGCGAATTGTGAAAGTGAAAATTGTGGAAATGAAGACACACAGGTCCACCTACTCATTCTAAATTTTCTCCAATTTTACCTAAAGAGGTTCTTCTCCAAAACTATAGATAAGTCAAACGTTTGATGAGCTGAGCTATTGATAAGTCGACCAGTTTCTTACAGCCCCAGGGGGTTCAACTTATCAAGAGTGCATTTATTTACGTAAATCTCTTGACATTAGCCTCGAAACCTTTTCTTTTTATTCCTAATTAGAGAAGAATTTACGTAAATTCACAATCTCTAATCTCGGACGGTTCGCAAACAAACGGTTTTACGTAGCTTCTATGAAAATTATCTGTACCGCGGTGTACAGCATTGAGTGTAAAGCAGAATAATAATAAACTCAAACCTGAAATGCACTGGTGGGCGATTTGGGTTGGTTTTCCTACATTATGTATGTAAATTTAGTTAATCAATGTGTGTTGTGTTTCTACACATACATAGAACGGACTGTTTCTATTCGTAAAAATGTTTCTGGGTATAGACGTGTACAAATTCACATATTTGTTATCCGCTTGAATTTTCTTTGTTTCATTGTATGGAACATTGTGGACGGCTTTCCTTCGCACATAATTCACAACATAAAGGCAAAATCCGAGTTTTTGAAAACAAATACGATGAAAATTGAAGCATGAAAATTAATTTTTTAGAGAATGGTAGCTAGTATTTCATCCTATAATTTCTTTGGGCTTAACTTGGTACATGTGTACTTGTTACTGCATGATTATTAGTATACACGTCTCTTGCTTACAGTTTATAGAATTATTTTAAAAATTGAAAAATTACATCAACTACCATCAATTTACATCCCTGCTTTTCTGCAGTATCCTTCTATCCTCAATCCTGGGTTCTTCATATTCTCCTAAGGTCCAGTGAGTGTGATTTTTTCATAGATTTTAAATACATAGTTTCGCTTTTTTAATCGAATGAGACCACCCGGAGCCATTGGGCCATCTTTCCCCTTTGATGACTCGAATGTTGAACGTCGGTTAACATCGTCTAGTACAATTTGGTCTGTGCGGTCGCAAGTCCGTCCTGACTCACATCCCAACTTTGGTTACCTTCTCTGGGATTTTACTAATTGGTCACCACATCGTCCCATATGAATTCCCCCCACATTTTCCATTTGTCGTTAACCCTTGGTAAGTAACAAATTAAATTCATTGGGAACCATTTCAGGCCCAGTCTGTACAACTTCTGAAAATGACATCGAAATCGGACATAGTGGAGGATAGTTATAGCCGTATCATGGATACCTGGTATCACAAAGAGTTCAGATAGGTATAGATACTCTGAGTGGTCTTATTCGATTCCAAAAATTCAATTCTATGTTAAGTCGATGAAAAAACAATACTTTTACATCAAATATTCGAGCTGGTGCGTTTTGAAAATCACAACCCCTATTTTTACCCCTTAGAAGTGACTGACATCAACCAAAAGCTTCGTGGCACAATTAGACCACAAAAATGGAGCCGGTATCCCAAATTTGGTCAAATTCGGTCCATGGTAATTAACCAAGTGCTGCGTACCTACGGCGTACGGACGGATTTTATTTTATTCGATTTCCGGATTCTACTTACATTGAAATGTAAACCATCAAACTTTTAGGGGGGCTTAACATTTTTTTAATTCTCGATTCCGAAGGTTCGTTATTTAATAATTAACCAATATGAAATTCCAGAATTCGGGGCTTATTTAAAAAGCAAAATTTAATTGGGAAAATTATCTCACTCATTAGAAGCGAATAGTCGGTTTTATAGAAGCGAATAGTCGGTCCCACAAAGCTGTGGGTGGTCTCATTCCATTCTGAAAACTAGATTCTATTTTAAATTGATTCGTTTGGAACATTTCAACTCGTATTTTTCATCCCTTAGAAGTGACTGAGAATAGCAGAAAGCTTCGAGAACAACTCGCCCCAAATGGAGCCCCAATACCAAATTTATTCAATTTCCGTCGCTGATGGATAAGGAAAGTGTCTGATGGACGGAATTTCGTTTTTATTCGGATTATACGTCATTTGAAATGGAGAGGTTTTTTTATGTCTCATTTTTTCTCCTCCCGAGTCTACCAAGGTAGCGAAAACATTGTTTTGACTTTTCAAGGTTGAAAGAAAATATTCTCCAAAAACAAAATAATTTTGATTTGTTGGAAATTATTGTCTCTCGCGTTTTACGTTCTAGGCCTTCCTGAGCAATTTTAGTTCCATGTCTGTCTATCTGTGAGTGTCTGTCATGAAATTCTTGTAACGGGTGAAACTATACGAAGTTATTGACCGATTTCGATGACATTTTTAGGGATTGTGTGGGTTGTCGTATAAATTGTCCCTATAAGGGTAGTACAACGTACTTATAGATCTATGTTTTGAGATTTGTTATCATGAATCGGATCATCTATACCGGGTTATGGATACGATGGAGCTATGTGCCACACCCACTTGGCATATTTTTCCTCTTTAGATTTCAGAGGCTCATAATGAAAATAACAAACCAAATTGTTGGACTCGTAATAGAAGGGTACATTTTCTTTGAAAACTCACTAAGACATGCCGTTGTGTAATAACTTGAGAGGTTTTCTCCTCTCCTGCAACCGCGAATTATAAAACTGTGACATTATAGTGAGTATTTGACATTGAATCTCTCGGTCAAGTAAGCGCATTATTCACCTCCTATTGATCCCGTCGGAAATTTCGCGGGGATTTTCCCATCAGGGATCCCCGAGGCGCGATCGAGTCAAACCCCGCGGTGGGGGACGTCGAAGGGGCGGACAATCGGCGCGGCCTTCTCAAGCCTGAGCCCCTGACCTCGTTCTTATGACTGGCTGCGGCTGCAAGCCCCACGTCATTGTTAAGCGCTCCGTCTAATTGGTCGAAGAGATCGCTACATCCCCGCGTCGCTCGTAGGGAAGACCTCCGGGGAGAACTCCGCCGCATTTCCCGATGATGAGCTCAAGGTCGCCCGACCGCCACCGTCATCCCTCAATCTTCTCATCTTCCTTTCTTCATGTTAGCTATGAATGTTATATTACGTCAGAGTAAATCCTACTAACAGTGGAACTGACTGACTGCAGAGAACCTACACTGAATGATTTGACCCTGGAATGACACCGTGTGGTTACAAATACCCCGAGCGCTCTTGTTTTACGCTTTTACCGAGTTTTCGAAGAAAATTGAGCTATTGGAATGAACACAACATTTTTAGCATGGACTAGAAAACTTGGATTTTTTTCACTGACATCCGTTTTGGAACATTCTAGAACGATTCCTGAAGTTTCTCCAAAAACTCATATATATTATACAGGGTGTCCACATTTAAGTTGGGCTCAAGTTGGGCTTCAGGGTTCGATTCTACAAGGTATTTCAAACAAAAATGTTTCATAGCAATTTCGTTTTAATCCCTTGTTTTTTGAAGTTTTTTTTACAATTTAACGATTTTGTTCGTGTTTTCGACCTTACGTCATTGAAACTGTCGTAACTCCTGTTATTCACCAAGTAAATTCAAATTTGATGATATTGTTGGAAAAACGTTAAATTTCCAAATTAACTAGAGTAACACTAAAATCTTGTAGCAATAAAACATTCCCAGAAATTCAAGTCAAAAAGCAAAAACAAAAACTTGATTTTTTTCTCGAAATTTGATTTTTTCTTTTCAAAGTTTTCACTCTGAACCCCTGCTCCTT
This sequence comes from Apolygus lucorum, assembly GCA_009739505.2. Taxonomy (NCBI): domain Eukaryota; kingdom Metazoa; phylum Arthropoda; class Insecta; order Hemiptera; family Miridae; genus Apolygus; species Apolygus lucorum. Next base: position 104,089,214 of record CM019167.2, on the reverse strand, counting down.
CCGATGGGCGCTCTTCGAAGAAAACATGCAGAAATTGTCATCTTTTCAGCGGTCTATCAATTTTTCTTTTTAAAATTCATTCAGGATGAGTAAGTCAAGTTTGATTGCAGAAACAAACGTGTTTTTTACAGGAAAATCGAGTGTTTTACGCGGTGTATGATCAGTCTCAATCTCAAGATGACTTGACTAGTTTGGTATCATTTCCTATTTAATTTTTCACGCTGAATCCAATGGTGATACTTTCGAATATCGGGTGGTGCTTTTTTTTTATTTTCGAATATTGGGTGGTGCCTACAGCCGAGATCGTTCGCCGAAGCGTTTCTGAGTCCGAGACACGAACCGATCATTGCGGGAGATCGTGAGTTCAAATCTCGGGTGCCCGGCATTTTTTCGATCGTTCGTGGCTTCCCCCCACCCCCCCCCCCCCTCATCACAACCAGGGCGGTGAGGCAATGGGAAGCTATGAGCGAAATCATCAGAACGATTTCTGATTTTCCCTTTTAGTCCAGTCAAATTAGCAGTTAGGGTTTGCATTAATTCCGGACAAAGCGAAACTTTTATGGGTGACTTGTGGGTGCCTATGGAACATGTTTTTAGTATATTCTACTAGATTCTCCTTGTGCTAACTTTTTGGTGCCCGAAAAACCGCGATTTTTCGGCACTTGTTTCAGTTTTTTGCCTATAACTCGTACACGATGCATCCTACGGAAAATTTTACTCCTTCCTTTATTAAACAGGATGAATTTCTGCGTCGAATGACCACCTGAAACGTTAAGATCGGTTCAGCCGTTTGGCCGAAATCGATCGTTGAAGTTTGGCGATTTTTCCCAAATTGGTTGAAAAATGGGTTACGCTCAAGTTTCAAGGCCTGTACATCAAAAACGGCGTATCCAACCAAAAAATGTCACATAATCAAAGTTGTAGAGAATCAAATTTTGTGTAAGAAAAGCATCCCCCCTTCCTCCCCCCCTCCCACCCGCCCCTACCAAATGATAGAATAACGAAACAACTTCTGAGTAAACGAAATTATGAGTATTGAAAACGGTGTTGCAATCAAAAAATGTCATATAATCAAAGTGAAACGTCTGTTGTTCAACTTACTAAGGCACTGAGGTACTTGTAATACTAGAAAAGGCGAAAGAAAAAACATTCTCCTGGTCCTAACTTTTTGGTGCCCGAAAAACCGCGATTTTTCGGCACTTGATTCAGTTTTTCGCCTATAACTCGTACACGATGCATCCTACGGAAAATGTTACTCAATCCTTTATTAAACAAGATGAATTTCTGCGTCGAATGACCACCTGAAACGTTAAGATCGGTTCAGCCGTTTGGCCGAAATCGATCGTTGAATTTTGCCGCTTTTTCCCAAATTGGTTGAAAAATGGGTTACGCTCAAGTTTCAAGGCCTGTACATCAAAAACGGCGTATCCAACCAAAAAATGTCACATAATCAAAGTTGTAGAGAATCAAATTTTGTGTAAGAAAAGCATCCCCCCTTCCTCCCCCCTCCCACCCGCCCCTACCAAATGATAGAATAACAAAACAACTTCTGAGTAAACGAAATTATGAGTATTGAAAACGGTGTTGCAATCAAAAAATGTCATATAATCAAAGTGAAACGTCTGTTGTTCGACCTAAGGCACTGAAGTACTTATAATAATAGAAAAGGCAAAAGAAAAAACATCTCCTAGATTCTCCTTTTGCTCACTTTTTGGTGCCCTAAAAACCACGATTTTTCGGCACTTGTTCCAGTTTTTCGCCTATAACTCGTACACGATGCATCCTACGGAAAATTTTACTCAATCCTTTATTAATCAGGATGAATTTCTGCGTCGACTGACCACCTTCATTTTTTAGATCGGTTCAGCCGTTTGGCCGAAATCGATCGTTGAAGTTTGGCGATTTTTTCCAAATTGGTTGAAAAATGGGTTGCGCTCAAGTTTCAAGGCCTGTCCATCAAAAACGGCGTATCCAACCAAAAAATGTCACATAATCAATGTTGTAGAGAATCAAATTTTGAGTAAGAAAAGCCTCCCCCCTCCCTCTTCCTCCCACATTTTTTGATTGCAACACCGTTTTCAATACTCATAATTTCGTTTACTCAGAAGTTGTTTCGTTATTATATCATTTGGTAGGGGCGGGTGGGAGGGGGGAGGAAGGGGGGATGCTTTTCTTACACAAAATTTGATTCTCTACAACTTTGATTATGTGACATTTTTTGGTTGGATACGCCGTTTTTGATGTACAGGCCTTGAAACTTGAGCGTAACCCATTTTTCAACCAATTTGGGAAAAAGCGGCAAAATTCAACGATCGATTTCGGCCAAACGGCTGAACCGATATTAACGTTTCAGGTAGTCATTCGACGCAGAAATTCATCCTGTTTAATAAAGGATTGAGTAAATTTTTCCGTAGGATGCATCGTGTACGAGTTATAGGCAAAAATCTGAAACAAGTGCCGAAAAAATCGCGGTTTTTCGGGCACCAGAAAGTTAGCACAAGGAGAATCTAGGAGATGTTTTTTCTTTTGCCTTTCCTAGTGTTATAAGTACCTCAGTGCCTTAGGTTGAACAACAGACGTTGTATGACATTTTTTGATTGCGACACGGTTGTCAATACTCATATTTGGCGTTGACACACTCATCACTCAGAGGTTGTTTTGTTATTCTATCATTTGGTAGAGGCGGGTGGGAGGGGGAGGGAGGGGGGAGGCTTTTCTTACACAAAATTTGATTCTCTACAACATTGATTATGTGACATTTTTTGGTTGGATACGCCGTTTTTGATGTACAGGCCTTGAAACTTGAGTGCAACCCATTTTTCAACCAATTTGGGAAAAATCGCCAAACTTCAACGATCGATTTCGGCCAAACGGCTGAACCGATCTAAAAAATGAAGGTGGTCAGTCGACGCAGAAATTCATCCTGATTAATAAAGGATTGAGTAAAATTTTCCGTAGGATGCATCGTGTACGAGTTATAGGCGAAAAACTGGAACAAGTGCCGAAAAATCGTGGTTTTTAGGGCACCAAAAAGTGAGCAAAAGGAGAATCTAGGAGATGTTTTTTCTTTTGCCTTTTCTATTATTATAAGTACTTCAGTGCCTTAGGTCGAACAACAGACGTTTCACTTTGATTATATGACATTTTTTGATTGCAACACCATTTTCAATACTCATAATTTCGTTTACTCAGAAGTTGTTTTGTTATTCTATCATTTGGTAGGGGCGGGTGGGAGGGGGGGGAGGAAGGGGGGATGCTTTTCTTACACAAAATTTGATTCTCTACAACTTTGATTATGTGACATTTTTTGGTTGGATACGCCGTTTTTGATGTACAGGCCTTGAAACTTGAGCGTAACCCATTTTTCAACCAATTTGGGAAAAAGTGGCAAAATTCAACGATCGATTTCGGCCAAACGGCTGAACCGATCTTAACGTTTCAGGTGGTCATTCGACGCAGAAATTCATCCTGTTTAATAAAGGATTGAGTAACATTTTCCGTAGGATGCATCGTGTACGAGTTATAGGCGAAAAACTGAATCAAGTGCCGAAAAATCGCGGTTTTTCGGGCACCAAAAAGTTAGGACCAGGAGAATGTTTTTTCTTTCGCCTTTTCTAGTATTACAAGTACCTCAGTGCCTTAGTAAGTTGAACAACAGACGTTTCACTTTGATTATATGACATTTTTTGATTGCAACACCGTTTTCAATACTCATAATTTCGTTTACTCAGAAGTTGTTTCGTTATTCTATCATTTGGTAGGGGCGGGTGGGAGGGGGGAGGAAGGGGGGATGCTTTTCTTACACAAAATTTGATTCTCTACAACTTTGATTATGTGACATTTTTTGGTTGGATACGCCGTTTTTGATGTACAGGCCTTGAAACTTGAGCGTAACCCATTTTTCAACCAATTTGGGAAAAATCGCCAAACTTCAACGATCGATTTCGGCCAAACGGCTGAACCGATCTTAACGTTTCAGGTGGTCATTCGACGCAGAAATTCATCTTGTTTAATAAAGGAAGGAGTAAAATTTTCCGTAGGATGCATCGTGTACGAGTTATAGGCAAAAAACTGAAACAAGTGCCGAAAAATCGCGGTTTTTCGGGCACCAAAAAGTTAGCACAAGGAGAATCTAGTAGAATATACTAAAAACATGTTCCATAGGCACCCACAAGTCACCCATAAAAGTTTCGCTTTGTCCGGAATTAATGCAAACCCCCCCCCCCCCCCCTTTTTTGGCTAATTTGACTGGACTATTTGGAAGACAGCTGATGACGTCCGCGACGCCAGAAATGGCAGTCGGGCGAAAATCTGGATTTAAAAAAGTGGATTTTTGGTTTATTATTTTCAATAATGAACCTTTGGAATCGACCAAGAAAAAAAAAATTTTAACATCCCCTCAAAATTTGATGGTTTACGTTTCAAGGTACGTAGAATCCAAAAATCGAATAAAAATTTGGCCGTCCGTCCGCCGTACGCCGTACGCCGTACGCGGCACTTTTGCCACTTAGCATTGACCGATTTTGATGAAATTTGGTATGTAGGCTCCATTTGGGGTCTAGTTGTGCCCCGAAGCTTTTGGTTGATGTAGGTCACTCCTAAGGGTTCCAAAATCAATTTTGAAATTTTGAAAACGCCCTAACTCAAAAAATTTTGATATAAAGGTATTGTTTTTCCTTCAAATTAAGATTCTATAGAATTTTTAGAATTTTTTGAGACCACGCGGAGCTCTGTAGGACAAACCGTTCGCTCCCTACGAAAATTTAAGGGTTTATATTGAAATATATATATAAATCCAAACACGAGTGTGAATCGCAAAAGAGGCCTAATCTCCGCTCAAATTAGAGCTGACCGAAATGCGATCAATGGTTGGTGATTTTGATTTTTTTTTTTTTTTTTGAGTTTTTTTTGATTTTTTTTTTTTTTTGATTTTTTAATTTTTCTCTTCATATTGGATGGTTGGTGATTTTGTAGACGAGTGATCTATATAAAAATAATAAACCGTTGTGTAATAATTTGCAGCGTTTTAAAGATATAACGGAGGGTGATCAATGAAAAGATGAACAATGAAATTTTTGTTGGAAATACCTTGTAGAGTCGAACCCTGAAGTTATACCCAACTTAAGTGTAGTATAATAGACACAAAATATTCTCGAAACTACGAAATGAAGAACGTTGGGTTCTTGAAAATATTAAACCTCAGAGTGGTTTCAAGAATGTTCTATATTTTTAAAACTTGAAGTAGAAAACAGTATTTTTTGTTCTCAACTTCTCAACAGTCGCACATTTTTTCCAATATCACAAATTTCTTGGTAAGTCTGCATTTTCAAAACAAACGAGGTAGATTATAATAATTATAATTTTATTAATTATTATTAAAATTAGTATCAAATAATATATTATTGCCTCAGTTGTGAGTTGGAGATCGATAGCAGTTATTACGACTTCTTCTTAATTTCTCTTGTCGATTTAATCAATGTTTAGCGCGTTTTTCGTCAATTGGAGCGCAGTAGTCGGTAAAACCCACCACAAATATGTGTTGTGATAAGATCCTCTTCGCATGTATGACCATTCACTTCATTAGCTCAGTGGTAGAGAGCTCGTTTCAGGTTTGTGTAGTTCAGTGGGAAGTTTGGAGATCGATCCCAAGTCGAGGGAGGTTAATTTTTAATGGCATTACAAAGTGGCGCAGTCAGTAGGGCCCGAAATGGCTCCTCAGGATTCTCTGGGAACAATTATTGTAATGCCATCAAAACACGAGTCGAGCCGCTGCCAATTCAGACAAATTATTGAGTTCAGCAGGTCTTCCGCCCAGTTCAAGAAGGAATAACAACAAACTCTACAGCCAGTCATAAGTACAGCGTTCTCCCTGGGTTGCAAAATACCGGCCAGAGACCCCTCACTTCCCTGACTATGTAACGGAGTACAAAAGATTTCCTTAACGGGAGAGAAATGTTGTGATCCGCCTCCTCTTCGCATTTCCACCTATTCACTTCTTTGGTAAATTTAGTTAATCGGAACTCTGAAAATCGCTACTCAGGCGAGAAAAGTTAACTTTTGGCAACACAGCAAGTACGTGGGAATTTGAAAAAGCCATTTTTGCCAAAATTGGAGTTTTTAGTACACACGGTTACACCTTCGAAATTATATTTGTGAAATATAGTATTTATAAACTCTTCAACTCCGCATCCGCACAGGCGATTTGGGGTTTTTATTATTTTCAATCATAAACCTTTGGAAACGAGCAAGAAAAAAACATTTTAAACAACGAACAGAAGACGGTGTTTCACGTTTAAAGGCATGTAGAATTCGTACGCGGCACTTTATTTTAGTTACCATTGATCGATTTTGATAAAATTGGGTATAATATACGGAAGGTGGGGGGAAGTTCCCGCAGGTTCAAAATGGTGAGTTCCCGAAAATTCCAATTTATTCCGTTGAAAATGCCATTGCGTCATCAATAACTTGTTAGAATCTTTCCGTTTTATTGTTTCTTGTTTTTTAAACCTTGGTTACGTTCCCTGAAAATCCCCCACCTCTGGGAAAGTACTATGAAAGTATTTGATTATTATTTTTTTTTTTAGTACCTATGCCGTATCACGAAAGTTACGGGAACCTCCCCCTACCTTCCCTATGTATCTCAGTTATTGTCACTCACTTCTGAAGAGTGAAAGATTGGGATTGAAATGTTCAAAACGCCGTCCTCAAAAACTTCAAATATGAAGGTACTGTTTTTTTGTCAATCCAAAACAGTACTGAATTATTAGAAGGAGAGAGACCACTCAGAGGTTAGTAGGGCCAACGTTTGTTCCCTGAGAGGAGCCAACAAGCAATTAATCAAGCATACTGGAGGTGTAAAATGGAAAACTTCAGGAAAAATCGAAATGTATTGTTGTAGTATCTTATTTTCATTGTACCATTAACATCATGGATACTCAAGAACTGATGTTATTTTGTTCTTGACGAGATGAGAGAAAACATAATTAATATTACCAAACGTAGCGTTAATTTTATCGAACAACACATGAACCTGCATAAAAATCACCCAAATTGTTATTGCGGTTGAATATTTAATCCTCCTTGGAGATCCTCCTTTCAGGGTATCGAATTCCCTCATTATCTCAATGTTGGTTGTCAAAATATCTAATTTTTCAAAAAATCTGTTCAATACTATTTAAAAAGTGCAATACACTCGTATCGTAAGTAGTCCCTTTGAAAAATCCATTCAAATCTTCAGGATAAAGGCCACTTCCATTAGAACGTGTGTCTCCCTCGTTCTTTTTGATCACAAAGATAGAAGCAAGTTTCCCCTCAGTATATTTTTTACGGTTAATGTAAAACTAACTGCCTTCAATAATCTCTCCTTTCCTGTGATTGTAAAATAATGGTGTTTGTCATATTTTTCTCCAAGAATGATCGGTTTCGGACAAATATTGTTTCAAAACTAATCTTGACTCCGGAAGTTGATGTACACGATAATAAACAATAATTTTAGCTACTGTCTCAAGACACAACTCGTGTTTCCGGAAGATGACTGAATAGATATTGTTATTTATAGATACGTCAAACGAATCTGCAAAATGGAGCTGAGTTGTATTCAAGTTTTATTCTTCAAAATGTTTTTTATAATTTCCAACGTCGAGCGTCAGCTCAATTTGGATCGGGTTCTGATTCAATTATACCTTTATTTGAAAGGATTTGAGATAACGTTTTCATTCTTAAGGCAACTCTTATTTTCCAGGGCATCATTAAGCTTACGAGGTACGGCTAGCAGGGCTTAAGTAGAAGCTCTTTTGCTTGAAGCTGCTTTTATTTCAATTTTCATTATGAAGTTTAATCTTTTGAATGGCTTCATTAATTTGGAATAAAATATTTTCCATTCTTCATCATCCTTCGGCAAGATTAAGATTCGATATAGAATTAAAGAGGCCAAAGCGTATAAAAATTTAATTGTGACTTTATATTTTGTTGTTCTACAGCTTAGAAATAACAAAAGGGAGCTGAGATTAGAAGTACCTAAGCTAAAGGACTAAGGGTACATTAAGTTGGATTGACATTTTCAATAATTACGAGAGTTACCTAAACACATAATCTGATAAATGTTTCACAACAGTCCCCTCCATTCGAGACTTTGATCTTTTGTAAACAAGAGCTTCTTCCTTAGAAATAAAGGGATAAAATAATTAGGGGTATATCCATAATAACTATATACGAGGTAGGGTGCAAGTTCAGAGGATTTTTACCCGCGGGCCCTGCTTATGAGACCGCAATTCTGGTGCCTGATCCTCCTCTGGGTCCTTAGCGACTATTGGACCCTATAAGGGAGGTAGTGCTTCTGAATGATTACCAGCCAAGGCTCTGTTTCATAAGCAGGCATATAGTATAATAATAGGTATCTGCCATCTAGCCACCAAGTTTTACATAAGATTCCAATCAAAGATATTTGAAAGGATGGACCAAGGATAAGTTTTCCTGTTTAAAGATAGACTTTAGTATTTAAAAAAAAAACACATTGAGCAACATTTTCACACACAAACATGACTGCATTTATTGTTTGCTATTCAAGGTTACGGTTATTGTCGTTTTTAGTTGTTACTGTTAGGTATTCAGGATGTGGTCATTCAAGGTTTAGGCTCTGAAAACACCAGCTATGAATCCGAGGGCCATTTTGGTTTATTATTTTCAATAATGAACCTTTGGGATCGACTAAGTAAAAAAAAAAATTTCAACACCCCCTTAAAATTTGATGGTTTACGTTTCAAGATACGTAGAATCCAAAAATCTAATAAAAATTTGGCCGTCCGTCCGCCGTACGCGGCACTTTTGCCACTTAGCATTGGACGATTTTGATGAAATTTGGTATGTAGGCTCCATTGGGGGTCTAGTTGTGCCCCGAAGATTTTGGTTGATGTAGGTCACTTCTAAGGGTTCAAAAATGAGTTTTGAAATTTTGAAAACGCCCTAACCAAAAAAAATGGATATAAAGATATTGTTTTTCCTTCAATTTAAGATTTTATAGAATTTTTAGAATTGTTTGAGACCACACGGAGCTCTGTAGGACAAACCGTTCGCTCACTACGAGAATTTAAAGTTTGGACGTACGATTAATCAGAAACACGAGTGTGAATCGCAAAAGAGGCCTAATCTCCGTTCAAATTAAAGCTGACCGAAATGCGATCGATGTTTTTCTTCATGTTGGATGATTTGTGGCTTTGCAGACGAGTGATCTATATAGAAAAATAATAAACCTTTGTGTAATAATTTGCAGCGTTTTTGATCAGCAATGTAATTAATGTTATCGATGTTAACACTTCCTCCTTTCTGGCTGTTTACATGTGATAGGTCTCGTGTGACAAAGAACTAAATTTCCTACAACGTTCAGTTCCAGTTTAGTTGAGCACCCAGTTCGTTCATAAGCTACCAGTTAGTTTATGAGCTACCATTTCATTCTTGAGCTACCAGTCTCCTCATGAGTTAAAGTTCTAGTGTACATTTTGGTCTGTATTGATATAAGTGTTCTTCCTTCTTCCGAGCGATGTACTCTCGTTTGGTCATCATTGACGAATAATTAAATCTCCTAAAACACTTAATTTTTAAGAAAAGTGGTTGAAGGTGGAAGATTCTCAGTGGGATTTAGTCCCCAAATTTTTGCAGAGTAACAAAATAAGGAAGCGTTATAAAGATGCCCCTGAATATGAGTTTTTAACTTCTCATGTGAGTCTGGGGACTAGCAAAAAATGTCAATCAATTCTCCAATTACAAGATTCAATAATTAATTACTACTGATTAATGAGAAAAAAACACTTTATTGAATTATAACTTAATTTATTATACATTTCACCGTACAAACTCACTCAACCGTACAAAAATGATTTTGATTGGTCGGAGGAAGGGAAGACCAGTTACTGAGCGAGACCCAATTGAAGAGCTGCTCCGTCGCTAAACCCTAAGAGTCTTTATTGAATGTTTCAATTCAATTATTATCGAGATTATATACACATAACGATAATGCTGTTACAGACACAATTCAACTGACGGTTCACATCAGTTTGAAGCTGACATTTTTCTGAATACTGTGTAAAAACCTTCACGCTCTCCCTCTGCTCTGCTATTGATCCAACACTTGAAAATTGATCCTTTTGTTTAAAGGCGAAACAATAGAACGAGGTAGGCACTTCAACCTGCGACAAGCTGGAGGGTCATGAAGTGTTTTCCGTGTCCAAAAAATCTGATGACAATTTACTCAGCGAGCACTAACGCTGAGTGAGCTCTCGGAAAGCGCTCCATTGTTTGTCTAATTAGGGTTTCGTATGCGTATCCTCAAATAAGGGACCTCCCAATACATAGGAAATTATATTGTCCACCCATTGAGGCTTCTCAGATGTCTCCCTTATCAAATCCTTCATTAATCGTAATTATACTTTGTCACTTTTTTGCTTTATCGTCCCCTTCTCGAAAGTCTACCGTGAGTGTCTTTCCTCTCACGAACTTGGGTTTAATCTTTCTTAATATGGTTTTTTGATTGCAGAATTCACCATCGACAAAAAACGCTGCAAATTATCATACATTGGTTTATTATCATCCTGTATAGATCACCCGCCTGCAAAGAACACGAATTTCCATTGTTAGTACTTACCAACCATACCTATATTTGCAATGTTAATTATCAGTTTTTTTTATACGGAAACTATTAATTATCTACCAACAAATCATCGTCCGATTCGATAGTTATGGGTGCCCTCATATTCATAAAAGAATTGAGTTCTTGGTTACTAACGGTAACAACTGAGTGAATGGAACTCCATTTGAAGAAACGAACAAAAATCGCTGATACCGATCGATCGATCAAAATTTGGTAGTTTACGTTACAAAGTACGTAGAATCAAAATATCGAATGAAAAATGTTCCGCCCTTCCCCTGTTCGCCGCAATTTCCCTAGTTACCATGGACCGATTTTGATGACATTTGGTTTATGGGCTCCATTTAGGGATTAGTTGTGCCGCGAAGGATGGATTTTCATCATTTAATGCCACTCTGTATGACCAACCGTAGGTACGCTATGAGAACACATCTCAGCTGATCAAATTTTTTAGATTGAATTAGCCGAGTTCTATACAGTAAAATACTAAACCATTGTGTTATAATTTGCAGCTTAGATTTTCGGATTCTCTATACCTTGAAACGTAAACCATCAAATTTGGAAATTTTTTGTTTTTCTTGCTCAAGTCCAAAGGTTTATTATTGAATATATTAAAACAAAATTGCATGTGGAAAACAATTCGGAACGAGACAAACAACTACTAGGGTATTTAATACGAGAACCCCCAGCAAAAAACTTCCACAGCTTCGGAGATATCCTTGGGTGAAGTGACCTCTAGAGGTCAGAGAAGGCTCTTTCACCTGAAGATCCGCAGTGAACGCTATTACCTGAGGGTATAAAATTGTTGCTGATGCTTGAAGACACGAGACACTTCCAAAAAGTCCGCAAAGTTGGCGTGGCACATAGCTTCCTAGTATCCATAACCCGGTTGCATAGACGATCCAATGCTTAGAAGCTAATCTCAAAACACTATTCTCTAAGTCCTTAGCACTATCCTCATAGGAGACCATCTACACATCATTCCGCAAAATCTTGATATATTCATCAAATTCGAATGGAAAATGAAAAAGTTTTGGCTGTTACGAAGAATCAATGTTTGCGCATTCCCACCGGCTGCTATCAATCCCCGGGAGCAATGTTTTTCATAGGATACTAGTTGCACTCCAACCCACACAATCCCTGCAAATTTCATCGAACTCGAACAATAACTTCGAATAGTTTTCCCCGTTACAAGTATTCCATTGCAGACACACAGACAAACAGACAGATAAAGCAGACTCCTCGTCCTTAGTAGACTCCGAAGCAAAATGAACAGCTAAAAAACAGCTCTTCTCTTCATTAGTTTCCTTCTCAGATTGTGATGGCAGTGGTTTTCTTCCTACAGTCCTTGGCACTTACAGGAATCCCTGAAACTATTGAAAACTATAATTGTATTCATGGTTGAAAATGTTTTGTCTTAAGCAAAACAAATTCTGTTCAAAATCCCTTCTACTTATTTTATTGAATCTTTCTGTTTTCTCCTGCTGAGCTCGAAGTTGGTTGGTTTCTACTGATAATTTGAATATTTTATAGGTACCATTATATACCTACTGATGTTATTAATAAAACCATTAAAAAAAATGTTCACAAATGTTTACCCAGTCTGAACTTTGTTGTTTTGTTAAAAAACATAGGCCCATAATGCTCAACAAAATTTTGATTAAATATTTGCGTGCAAATCACCTTCTGAACGTCAAATGGAAAGAAAGGGGAACACAAAGAAATATTAAGTACAAAAGTCTAATCATTCGAGTTTCCTTGGGCTACAAATAATTCGTAAGGTGTGACAAATCACATTCTCCTGATGTGCTACTCTAGTACGGGGAAATTATGTTTCGAAATGGGCATTTTTACCTTATGTATTGTTATATTATGAGATCGCCCAATATGCGGGCTTTGATTCCTAGTGAATTGTTTGTTTGGCTTCCTAATTATCCGATTGCAGTCAAATATAGAGGGAGTATTGGGTTGTTTTCGTTGTGATCTTTTAAAATTTGCATCATGATTGGATCAGTGTTAGGCTTTGATTTGGTCATCGTGACTTCCTCCAGAACATCATAAGTCGTCTCTTTTCACGATACGTAGCCTCATGCTGGACATAGCGAGATTCACGCGCTCTTTCTACAATTGCTGAAACCGTAATTCTTTTCACACCCACATTTCCATGTATCGAAGATTCTTCTTACGTATTATACTTCCATTTGGTTGTGTATTGTTTTCATGAAGGTGTCTTGAAAATGGCGGAACGCAAAGTCAACACGTCAGGGCACACACTATGAATAATTGACAATGGCAGAATTCTCAAGCTTGTTCATCGATCGACCGAAATCCTCGAATGTTGCCCTAAAAACCAGGCTTCTTGGCACACTCGTCAGGATGTCGACTCGAATCGATATTCGAGAAGCCTAATCCACTTACCAAGCTCGAGTCCCTTATAGGATGATGAGGTGGCGTTACGTTGCTGACGCGATATTTTGTGACATGCGGGCCCGTACAGTCTACTTTTAAAGGGATAATTCCTACCATCGCATGTTAGGGTTCCACAGAAAAAGGCTAATGAATAATGTGAGGTAGATATGTACTGCACACTCATGATTTGAGTACACTCGTGAGTACATAATTTGGGAATGAACTTTGTGAAACTAACTACCCAACAAGTGTATTCATTGTGATAATGATAGTCCATGGGATTGCCTCCTTTCTTTTTTTTCTTGATTTTGGAGGGAAAGCTCCGCAGAAATACAAACAAACATCAATTTTCAAGATTAAATTTCAATTGACTAGCTGATCTTCTCTCCTTCATTCGAAATTCCACCAAACACGTCTATCTCTCCAATGAAACAAGTTTCCTCTTCAACTTATAGAAATTATGAGTGTCTGGTTTTCCCACGTTTGAGGCAACTGAATTGAGTTTTTCTGTTTGTAGAAGGCGGTGTTTTGTTTTTCCTATGATCATTATTGTTCAGAAATAACAGAGTTTGTGTCACGGTATACTGGGAATCTTTATGACAAGGGCGTGTTTACACGAGGCCAGCAAATGGCGCTAGTCGACTGGGCCCAGTTGTGGGTCTATCAAACAAACGCAGTTACATGCAGAGGATCTGCCCTACAATAATTCTTTCCACAACTTATTGCAAATAGTTGATTTTATAAACCATCAGATTTAAACCAAGTTATTTCACGCTATAAAGATAGGTGCCTCCCCCCAATGCTACCTATTCAGATCAGTGTAAAAAATAATAAATAAAATTAAAAGAGATGTGTTAACAATATAATCAGAATATCTCTTCAACGAAAGAAGTTCCGACAGCGCACTGATTAGGAATAAAATATATATAACTAGCTGAAAAGCCTGCTAAAAGCAGGCAAAAACATATCGTGAAAACGCAAAAAATATTTTATTTTACGGCCTGGATTCGAACCCAGGTCTCCAAGACGATCAGCGACATAACGTACGGTTGGGGACTTGTTATTGTGTCTAGCACTTGCACTATAAATATTAGAACACATAGTTTTTGACACAGAATTTTTTGGAAAAGTCATTAAACTTTATTCTGCGGGCCCGACTCAAGATCGGACCTTCACTAAGTCTACAAATTGACGGTGAATTGGAAAGGGTTCATTCCAAAACCTCATCCAACTCTTCAAACTAATGAAATCATTCTGCTCAATATAACGCATGATAATATTTTTTACTAATTCTCAAAAACTTCACTTCATCCTTCACTCGAGAAAGAAAATTTGAGACGTCTTTGGATTGAATAATTCTTCCTATTACAAATTTAATATTCATACAACTACACAAGATTTTGGATGGAGGCTCATATTTTTCTAAAAACTTCATTAAATATTTAAGCTAGTTCTGGAGAGAGTAATTAACCACCATTTTTGGTAAGTGCGAAGGCAGTTATGCGGTTGATCTGACTCCTGGTTGGTAGCTGGATCACCACAAACTGTTGGTAAAAAATATGATTTGAAATAGGAGAAACATTTTCACCTATACCGCAATGTTTGGTTATTCAACGAAATCCTTGAAAACATCTTTGACTAAAGGCATTGATTTTGAAGGCAGCCCCTTGTTCTTCCAGTCGGTGAAGGAAGGAAAGGTTGACCTCCAGTTCCACTCCAGGAGACAGAAGACAGGACATCAGGGGAACTGCAAGGACTACATACACACTGGAGGGTTAACTTACTGCCAGCGAGCGGACTACAGTTTCTCAAGGATAATTTGAGACCATGACTTTCACCGGTTTTGAAGATATTTTCGTTCACGGCCAACTCAAAGATTGGTGCTCATTCAGAACTGGAAGATTGATTGGTGCTCCAAAATCCCCTTTTTTTTCAATTTTTTATTAGCTCCATTGAATCAAGTAGTAAGTTACTTGGAGCAAAAAATTGATGCTTTCCACGTAGACACTTCATTCAGCATTAAAAACCCTGCGAATCTCAAAGTAAAAAAACATACAAACGAACTCGCAGTCGTTGATCTAAAACGTGCAGAAAAGTTATCATCGTGAGTTTTAAAACAAAGAACCCCTCGACGATTTCTCATCATCATAATGATGAGATAATTGACCTGAAACTGATCAGACTCCTTCTAACTAGTTGTATCAGATGATCATTTTTCTACCTACCGCTATGGTGGGTAGAAACACACATAGCACATAGCTTCCTCGTATTCATAACACAATTGTATAGACGATGCGATGCATTCTAGATAATCTCAAAACTTCAATCTCCAAGTACCATTGAAAATGTTTAGAAGTTTCCTGCTCCAATTATTGTAGAATCGATCTTTGAAAATTGAGATCACGTTTCCGTCCACCAATCTTGTTAGAAGTTCCACTCGTACTCCTCGTGAAATTAAATGGACGCTTTCCAGTGGAAACAGTTCTGAAATGATGGTAGATAATTTAGACTTCGCTATGTTTTATGTAGTTTTTGACAAGTGAAGGTCAACTGGGCTCAGCTACTGTCCTCCAGTTTTGAGTTTCATTTACTGACTCACCACCATCTCTAGTTTTCCATATAAATATACCTATACCTATATATTTCAAAGATTTGCTTCATCGTAGGTTTTTTGTCTTGCGAGCTCTTTAAGGTTTTCAAAAATCCAAGATGAAATTGTTCATGCTCTACTGTCAACGCAAGGAGCTCCTATCGAGTTTTCTACAAACTTCGGTTCTCAAGTCCGCGGTGAAGGGAAGCTTCTTTTCGTAGCACAAACGTCAGCAAATTAATGAAGTTTGATCAAATATTTATAATTACCTTAAATTCTAAAAGAGCGGAATACAATGAACTAAATCTCTGATTAATGTTACTTTTTGTCACTCCTAATATATTCTCCGATACATTATTATGAACAGAATTTTTGCCGTTCTAACACACTCGGTTTTTTCTGAAAGTTTGAAGGAAGGAGCCAACCAATCGAAATTGATTCCGCCAAGACTACATTTTTTCGCTTCTGTTAGAAGACTTCCTCGTAATGATGAGGAGGTCCCCCTTAGGTAAAATTCGTTTGAAGAATTTGGACTTTTTTTAAAACATTCTCTAAAACAATGTACACTCTTTCCGAACGGACCTGAGCGGGGAATTTTCAGAGTTTCTTCAGGATTTTTTGGGCTGGCGGCCAAAGTGATTTCAAAAGTGGCATATTGTTTTGTATTTCGATCAAGTTTTCTTTAGATCTCCATGTAATCACTCTAGATGATGCTTTGGTTTTAGGTTCTCATTTCGAAGCACGTCAAGGCAGGGGGAAGGGCACACAACGTAGACTTTGGAGCATTGTTTGCACTTTACAAGGTTGAAAAAAAAATTCACCAAAATCGAAATTTCCACATGGGTTTTACGTTTCAAAGCTACCTGAACAATTTTGTGTGTCCGTGTGTCTGTCATGAAATCCTTGTAACGGGCAAAACTATACGAAGTTATTGTCTAATTTTTATGAAATTTCAGAGTTTGTGCGGGTCCCAATGCTGTCCCCCATGATATCATCACTCCCAGACTGATGAAACGTGAATTCCTTGCGACAGCAATTAATTCCAATTTTTCCATCCAATTTCGAAGAAATTTTCAAAGATTATGCGGATTGAGTTGTTGATAGTCCTCCATGAAAATCATTGACCCCAAATTGATAGTTGTCTTTGCGCATACAAGAACTTGTAACATCCTTGTAACAGGCATAACTTCTACATTTTCATCCGATTTCGAGGAACTATTCAGAAATTGTGCGGGTTGACGTGTAGATGATCCCCTATAAGGTTAGTGCAAGGCACTTAGGGGTTGATGTTTTTAGATTAACTAATATGCATCGTATCATCAGGACAATCGAGTTATGGATACGAGGAAGCGATGTGCCACACCTACTTGGCAACCTTTTTTCATTTTTCCTATATCAGTGTGTTCTTCATTGGTTCTAAGGACGAATTCTCTCGATTCATTGCCTTGTAAATAATTTTTCAATCGAATCGGACCAGTGCTGTCAATTAACTGTCTGGGTGAAATCAATTCCGCCCAACTAAGCAGACATGAAAACCGTTTTAACACCTCTCGACATGCCCTTAACTTTCTATTTTACTATCGAACTTTTAAGGCCCAAGAGGTCGGTGCAATAATTTGAGTCAGTTAGTTGGTCCTGTATGTGTCAGAATTCAAAGAGTTGTTCTAGGGAAAACTCATCCTTCCTATTGTACTTGGAAAAAAATCATTTTTCGTTTACCAAGTTCTAATCTTTGAGGCTTTCTCCTACTACCTACCAATCTCTTGTTAACGGTAGACTTTCCGAGGCTGCTTTGAGCAACTACCGGAACAGAATAGCGACAGCTGACTCTGAGGGGTTATCTGGAAACGGAAGACCGACGTTGAGGAAAGACAAGGCCAAGTTCTCCCGGAGCGATTTAGTGGTTTGAGCTGATGACTCCCTGGCACGACATCTCAGTTAGCGGGAGTACAAAGTCGAGAATTACAAGTCTCGTAAATACGTCGGATGGAGCTTCGGGAATGCTGCCACTAGCGCTACAAGCGGCTTTCTTCGGCAGTCAGAACCCTGAAAATCAATTGTGCACAATCACGCATCCCCCGCCCTGCGGCTCCGGTTGTCATGCTATCCACTACGTCACCCTCCACAGGGTGCTTCTCCCAATCCTGCCACCGGATGAACGATGAAGCGAAGGAATCCTCCATTCTTGGGAATCCATCCAGAATACCACAACGATTAATGCAGGAAATTGATCCTATAAACATCATCATCAGATAAACAGCTGGTTTATTGGCCAAATTCTAACGGACGTTTTCGTAAGTTTAAATAACGTTTTCCTTCATCTCGAATTAGCTAGTTCCATCGGGTTCTATTTACATACTTAATACCAATTCAATTATTTCATCAACGTGTATGGGAAAAGCGTTCAAATTAATCAATGAATAGGGATTTTGCATGCGGCTGAAACTAACTAACGTTACAAGTTATTTCAAGCGTCTGAGACTGCATAAGAAACGGGAATAAACAGTCCTACCAATGTGGAAACAAGAGAATCAAGATGAAACTCTGAGGGGTTCGGAAAGAGGCATCAAGACAAAACTGATGAAATTAGCCTCAAACATGGAAGAATAATTTACTGCAATAAACACATAGGAGAGGACAAACAAATATTGACTTCAATAAACCGGACTCGTGGAAGTCGGATTCGTCGAATAAAGCTTATCAGTCAGCTGTTTGAAATAATGTACTAAAAAATGCACTAAAATGAGTGAGACCTAAGTTATGTTTAAAGAATTATTTGTTAATTCCGAGTGACTATCATTCATGGAAAAAATTGATTAAATTTCGCAAAGCCATATCTCATTCCTAATAAACTCAGTTATCGGGCCTTAATAGCAAGTGTGCCTGTACGATGGGACCATCGTGTACCTACCAAGGGGATCAATGAAACGATCGTGCTCAACCTAATCTCAGGATTGAGCTGATTCAGTAGTACCTACGATACAAAGCAATCAATTTGACTAGGTCCTTGATGGCGTGGTGAACGCACAAATTTACCTGAAATTATATTCGAGATAAACAATCCTAGATGAACTCAGTATTCTTTATAATTACAAAGATTATAATTTCTTCGATGTGCCTAGTATGAAAAGTTCAGAGTAGGTAAATTGTTCATTCAAATAACGTAGGGATCTAATGGATGAATAAAATTAAAGGAGAATGGAGAAAACAAGAAGAAGACGAAAGATAAAATATACTTAACTTCACCTTTGTTTGTTGCAGTGTGTGGTTTCGATTCACCGACCTCTGAGTTGTGATCCCAAATCACACAATTTACAATAATGTCTCGAATAGATTGAAAACTGCACTCTAGGAGCTTATTTAAAGTATTTTTTGTATGCGCATCGGTGGAGGTTACCATCGATCCACGACCGATGTAATTCTTAGGGGCCCATTTAGAGTCAAGATTGCGGCTTAGAGCGGACCGACCACAATTTATTGTCCTGGAAGGAAAATTTGATTTTAGAGGAGGTTGTTTTCTCACTTCCCACAATTGAACTCAATGATTTCACCATCAGTCAGAGTCAAAATACTCATACTACTCGTACACTCGTTTTATAGTTCTCTAAAAATTATGAGAAAACAATATCACATGTAAAAGTTCGACCTGGGCAATCTTCAGTGTCTGTCTCCTAATTACAGAGAAAATTAGTCGGTATTTCTATTATTAGTACAAACGAGGGTTTCAAAAACATCATTTGGGCCACTAAACTATTGACGGACTATGAAGGAGGTATTTTCGATACATTTTTTCATATTGTTGTCTCTCTAGACGAGTATCTGACCTTGAAAACTATCTGAAAACCCCAAAACGTTACCAACATTTCAATAATAAAGATGGAATGTCAAGTTCGTTGGACGGATTTTCGGGCAACCCTAAGAAGCTTAAGGAAGAAGGGGTCCAATTTTCACATCGAAGTAGAGTCAAATAACGTGTTTTAACGAGAATCGATCATCCAAAATATGTTAGTACGAGGTATATTCGGACCCAGTGTAATATTTTCATAGAAATATTATTACCAAAATAAAAAAAATGGCTAAAATCGGTCAATAACATCTTTATTCATAGTTTGTTGCCTTCTTGCTGACAAGGTTATTGGTGAGGGGAGGATAAATTGCGGCGGATCCTCAGTATGACATGCGAAATAAACAACATACATACTGAGAATCCGCCGCAATTTATTCGCCCCTCACCAATAACCTTGTCAACATCTTTATTTTGAAAATCAGCTCATTCACAGAGGAATTCTTTTGTAAATTGGTATTTGATCGAAATTTGTACTAGAGCAGAGGAAGGAGACTTAACTGGTATCAGTCAGAATAATCCCCATTATGTACATGTAAATGGTATAACTTTCAGATTTTTCAACTGTAATTTAAGGGGTCACTACAGCAAATGGAAGTTTGCTATACGACATGATCAAGAACCATAACCCTTTCTGATGAGCCTCGTATTGGTCCTAATTTAACGATTATGAGGATAAATTTAAATTTTTAACACCACATTAACCAATAGTTAATGATTAACCACTATTCACCACCTACTATGTCCAAGAGGAAACTATACAGCAGACAAACTTGGCAGTCTGTGTTTGGTCAATTCATCTAGTTTGAAAGAATCGACAAATGGATGAAAACGGTCAACGTTCTTCGTCTCCTGAATAAATTGATAGGATCTTAAAAAGGTCTAAAGAACAATTTTTGAAATACCAAAATTTGCCTTCCGGTTATTTGAACGAAAGGAACCAAAATCAGTGAAGGTCAATGAGGATTTGAGGGGTTTAGGGACATAGTGGGTCCACGTAACATCTTTGATCTTCAAATAAGGCCTTCCATTTTCACCAATACGAATTGTATTCTACGTAAAATGGTTTGAACTAATTACTCCAATAATAAATGTATGGGGCTAGTTCAACTAGTTATAAGGATAAAATTATTGTTAACGTACCTTGTTGGAGAATCCATCGTAACTCTCAAGTCTAGTACACATCGAGTACATTAAAAAGGAAAGGAGTATCAGAACTCTCTTGACGGCCTGATGATGATTTATTTACATCGAAAGCCCTCGCCTCTTGTTCTCGACTTTCCGGTTACAACGGATTCAATAAGGCCCGTTAACAATAATTGTATTCTCACGACAAGCGGAACATCAAATCTAAGAGTTTGACTTTTATTTGAAAAATATAAAATACGCTATTGAAAATTCACTGGTGATACTCGTCAGGTAATTTTCACAAATCAATATGTGCAAAAGTCTTAAGGAATCAATAAATAAAATGAATCAAAGGTTTGAGAATGTGCCAGCTCTACCTCTTTCTAATCAATAGTGAATCTGAATCGGAAGGTTAACAATGCAACCAGGAAGTGCAATAATAAAACGACCAGTAATTTCGTTTCAGGGAAGAAACGTATAAAAATCTAAGTTAAGACAAACCACAACATAAAATGAAATTCCAAAACATCACAATAGAAATGCGTTTGTGAGTGTGCCAGCTACCCCACTTGATTGAATCTGAATCGGAACTTTCCAAATAAAACTCGACACTTCGTTGGTGGGTTGTTAGTTGTTATAAATATGCAACTCAAATAGTGAGGCAACTGGCGCGCTATCAAAGGTTTGAGCAATGCGGACGCAATCGCACCATCTTCAAGGCTAAAAATAACCGTTGGAAACTCTAGCCACAAATGTAGAGTGTGCGACAGACGAGATGCGCGAAATATGCTAGACAACGTGTATGTCAAGTGAGTGAGGCACATGGTGTCGTCAATCTCCAATCGAATTGGTAGGAAATTATAGAAGTTACGGTTGTTACGAGGATATAACTTTTGCGCATGCGTAGTGTCTTTCATGTATTCGGTCACGATGGAACTCATAGAACCTCATCTACTAATGGCACGAACCCCGAAAATGTCATCGAAATCATGTATATTATTTCTAGAACTTCCATAGAAACTTTGGAAGTTTTGCGGGTTCCAAGGACTGTTATCAAATCCAAGAACCTCCCTATATGGGTATTATCTTGACCCAAACTCTCACGAACCCTAAGAATTTCATTGAAATCGGAGTGTACGAGTAAACCCGTGTACGAGTTTTGCCCTTTTCATGCTACAAAAGTTGGAAAGAAAGGTCCGAAAACTGTGATGATACTTAGTTGTTCATCATTACTGAAATGTTAAACAACTAAGTATACCACAGTCAGTGGAGTACGTAGTCCTCAACTTCTGAGTTCGTTGTCGTTATCCCCCGAAACTCCGGGTCCCCAACACTCCAGGGCTTCAGATGCCACAGCTGTTGAAGAATTTGAACCTTCGTCAAGCAATGCTGGAGAACTTAGAGATTCTCCTGAGACGGAAAGTGTGGGAGTAGAATCTGGAGTTTCAAACGTCTCTGGAAGTGCAAGAAGAGTAAATCACGCGTGGTTCTTTTGAAGAGAAACAACAGGTAACTTCATCATCTTCAATAATTCTGTAACTTCTTGAGGGGTGGGATATGAGGTTCACCGTTGTCTCCTGCCCACCTTTTGGTTTATTATTTTCAATAATGAACCTTTGGAACCCCTCAAAATTTGATGGTTTACGTTTCAAGGTACATAGAATCCAGAAATCGGATAAAAATTTGGCCGTGCGTCCGCCGTACACGGCACTTTCCTTAGTTCCCATTGGACCAATTTTGACGAAATTTTGTATATGGGCTCCATTTGGGGTCTAGTTGTTCCCCGAAGATTTTGGTTGATGTCGGTCACTTCTGTGGGTTGAAATTTTGAAAACTTCGATTGAAAAATTTCAATATGAACGTATTGTTTTTCCATCAATTTAAAAATAGTATGGAATCCAAAAATCGAATAAAAATTTGGCCGTCCGTCCGCCGTACGCGGCACTTTCCTTAGTTCCCACGGACCGATTTTGATGAAATTTGGTATGTAGGCTAGTATTTGACTAATAATTGACGGTGCAATCTACATATCGTCGGTCTCAAAGCAACACCACCTATCATACATTTTCCAAATTTTACAGGAGAACAAAAAACTGTTTTTCGTAAAGAAGGATTCATGCGGGCAACTCAACTTATCATACAACCTGCAACTCAACGTATCAGACTCATGGAGCTGAACCAATTATTTATTCAACTCATTTTGTGATCTTTTTTCCCATTTCTGTCCATTAGGTCCACCAATTTATAATAGTTATTATAAGAATAAGTTACACTCGTATCACTGAGGATCACCATTAGCGTCAGTCATTTTTCAATGGTGGAGGCTACGTGCTGTTGCCGTTGGATTCCTGGTATGTGGTGCTGCTTGAATGACGATTTCAGCGATCTCATCTCGGAAAATGGTGTAACTGAGTCATTCAATCGATTCGTCGCGAGATAGCGCGTCCAACGATACCAAATACTCATTTTTGACAAAAATGTAAGATGCGTGGAGCTGCTGAGAGACCGACGATATATGTATGGCTGCAGAAATAAATATTTGAATTGAAAATTGAATAGTTGTGCTCCGAAGCTTTTGGTTGATGTCGGTCACTTCCGTGGGTTGAAAAATAAGGGTTGAAATT
This sequence comes from Apolygus lucorum, assembly GCA_009739505.2. Classification (NCBI taxonomy): domain Eukaryota; kingdom Metazoa; phylum Arthropoda; class Insecta; order Hemiptera; family Miridae; genus Apolygus; species Apolygus lucorum. Next base: position 104,065,980 of record CM019167.2, on the reverse strand, counting down.
TTGAAAACGCCCCAGCTCAAAAATTTTCGATATGAACGTATTGTTTTTCTATCAATTTAAAAATAGTATGAAATCCAAAAATTGAATAAAAATTTGGCCGTCTGTCCGCCGTACGCGGCACTTTCCTTAGTTCCCACGGACCGATTTTGTTGAAATTTGGTACATAGGCTCCATTTGGGGCATAGTATTTGACTAATAATTGACGGTGCAATGTACATATCGTCGGTCTCAAAGCAACACCACCTATCATACATTTTCCAAATTTTACAGGAGAACAAAAAACTGTTTTTCGTAAAGAAGGATTCATGCGGGCAACTCTACTTATCATACAACCTGCAACTCAACGTATCAGACTCATGGAGCTGAACCAATTACTTATTCAACTTATTTTGTGATCTTTTCTCCCGTTTCTGTCCATTAGGTCCACCAATTTATAACAATTATTATAACGAACAACAAAAATGTAAGATGCGTGGTGTTGCTGAGAGACCGACGATATATGTATGGCTGCAGAAATAAATCATTGAATTGAAAATTGAATAGTTGTGCTCCGAAGCTTTTGGTTGATGTAGGTCACTTCTAAGGGTTGAAAAACAAGGGTTGAAATTTTGAAAACGCCCTAAATCAAAAAATTTTGATATAAAGGTATTTTTTTCCATCACTAAGATAGAAATGAATTTTAGAGACCACCCGGAGCTCTGTAGGACAAACCGTTCGCTCCCTACGAGAATTTACGGGTTGGACGTATGATAAATAAGAAAAACGAGTGCGAATCGCAAAGCAGGCCTAATTTCCGTTGAAATTTTAGCTGACCAAAATGCGATAGCTACGTGGTAGGTAGGTAGTATCTATGGTTGGTATATGGTGAGAATGGCAAAGCCGAGTTCTTTGCAGACAGTGATTTTTAAATGATTTTTCAAAGTTTCGAATGTTTATGACGTCACAGTGGGCTGGGGATCCCATTCGGGAGGGGGGGGGGTGACGTCATAAACATTCGAAACTTTGAAAAATTGTAGAAAAATATCTACTAATCCAAACAGGGAACGGCTGGTGTCATAATTCTCAGGATAAAGTCTACTTTCGATTAAAAATTGAAGAAAAAAAATCAGGCGCACCCTCCTTTTGGATAAAAACACTTACTACGTGTGTAATCGAGATTCAAGGATTCTATGAGATCTAGTTGTTATACTCTACAAATTTTGAAATACTTGAGATCGCAGCGATTTCTTACAGTTTTTTGTATGTTTCAGGTGAGTTGGTTTCCACATGTCAAAATACAACCGAAATTTGTAAGTAGTTCCTACGCACGATAATTTACACCGTTAGTGTAGAATAATCAAACTTTGAGATTTCCATTTGTCAGAGAATAATCAAATTTCTTAGACTAATCGTTGTACATTCGGAGAAAAACAAATAAATATCACCCGACAAGCTTGTGGTTTCCCACATCTAATATCTCCGTTGTTTTCATTTGCTCTGATTTCGTTTGTTTAGTTTCCACCGTTAACCTTGCTTTGTCTTTTACTGTAGCTATATTATCCAGTAGATTTTCGTTTCAGTAGAAGGTTAGTTTTCTGTTTTCCTGCAAAACACGTCTGGAGCTTGTTGTTCAAGGAAAACTCCCCTGTTTTGATCATTACGACGTACCGTACGTCATAATGAACCCTTACTCATTATTAGCTCGATAGTTGACACAATCATACCTACCTCTTCGCCTCTTGATATTCCTGTCATAATTGAGATTTCATGTAGAAATAACCGTTTCTCGTTTAAATTATGCTATCATAATACGTTCATATCCCAATGCTTTCAAATTAACTCCCTCCCACGGAGTATTTACTGTAGAAGGATGGGGAAAAACAGTTTGAAGTATTATCATTATGCTTTCAGGTTAAAGTAAAAATAATGTGACTGTTACTGTAATAATATAAGTCATGCAATAACTCATCACATTGCCCAATTCCGTACCATTCAAATAAAGATGGAAATAAAAAATCCCATCTGGTATCATTGTTGCGGAATGTTCTCTGGATTCTATAAGATAAAAGTCTATAGGCAAATTGTTGCGAGTCTTATGACCAACAACATTTCACCATAAGAGTTCATTATAAATGTAAACCGTTGTAAGTTTTTAATTATTGTTATTATACCTTATTGAGGAATCTGTCGGAACCAGGAAGTCGAGTACAGGACCCTCAATATTCTGATGTATCTTTTTGGAAGTCCAAGATTTATCTGCAACAGTTTATCCACTTTTAAACCAAAACTGATAGCCTTTGGTTATCTTGATACTGGAACTAAAGAATTAATAATAAAATTTAATAATAAAAACATAACTCAAAGGAAAAACGTCTGTCAAGTGGGTGTGGCACATAGCTTCCTCGAATCCATTACCCGAATATATAAGTAGATGATCCGATGCATAGTAGTTAATCTCAAAACACCAATCTCTTAATACCTTTCACTACCCTCATAGGGGACCATCTACACGCTAATCTGGACAATCCTAGAAAATTTCATCAAATTCGGATGAGTGACATGGCTGTTACAAGGATTTTACGTTTGCGCATGCGCAGAGGCTACTGTAAATTTCAAGGCATTGATTTTCATTGGTACCATCTACAACCTAATCCGCGTAATCCCTGAAAATGTCATTGAAATCGGATGGAAAATGTAGAAGTTATGGCTGTTACAAGGAAATTCACGTTTGCGCAAGCGCAGTGGCTACTATCAGTCCGAAGGTGGTGATTTTCATAGGGGACCGTCTACACACCAACCCGCACAATCCCTGAAAATTGCATAGAAATCGGACAATAACTTCGTATAGTTATGCCCGTTACAAGGATTTCACAGACAGACAGACACGAAACCAAAATTGTTCAGATTGGTCTAAAACGCAAAACGCGAGTGAAAATTTCGATTTTGGAGAAATTTTTTTTTTCATCCTTGAAAAGTGAAAACAAAGCTTCTGCTACCTTGGTAGTCTCGGAAGCTTAAAATTCTCGACTTGACAGACTAATAGGGTTTTCGAGGTCCTATTACACTCATTTCCCCCTTTGTAGGCTATTAGTTGTGTTTCCTCTGAGATGTCGCCAGTGTCTGAGGCAGCACAGATCTCTCTATGAAGTGAACCTTCTCCACCTTGTTCTTTGGTTCTGTACTTTATGAGAAATAACTGACCCCAACCTCCCAACTAGGATTTTCCAAAGTATCCCTATTCAGTCCAACAATATTGGGTTTATAGGCAGATTCTGCTGATGCAGATAGCTCTAGTGTGGCCCTTGGAAAGATCATTCTTGAGCTAATAGACTGTAATGGAGACTTTGAGGTAGGTACGTTCTGCCCAAATATTCTCTAGATATTAATCCGAAAAACACATATTTTGAACAAGCGGAAAATTAAGGGTTAATAACATCATCATTAGCCCGACGAAATAATATTGAAAATAATTATGTTAACAATAATTGTATACTTGTAACTAGCGGAACTAATCCCATACAAAGTAAGTTTTCTTCAATAACATTATAGACAAAGTGAATGGATTGTCCTCAAAAGTAAAAAATTTATGGTCAATAATCTCTAGGACGCTCAACGACTTGCGTCTTTCTTATGGTATTATGAACATTTTTTGAGCAACCAAGATTATTTACAAGATTTTTGTAGACTTCTCTTTGTAAAGTCAAATAAAAGACACATTGCAATGAATTTATACATTACCTACTGATTTCTCAATATTGGGAGAATGTGGGAGAGATTCCTTACTAAAACCTCAATTCAAGAAAAATAAGAATATAAGACGAAAGAATAGGACTCAAGTCTAGATTGGTCTTGTTTCAGTGAACTTGTACCTACTCAGCGCATATCTTGGATTCGAGCGAAAATGAGGTTCCTCCAGTTTCCTATAAAATTTGTTGAGACGCTGAAATGCTCCAAAGCAGTCCATAAAAAATAGATGAATCTCATTTGCCAAACCCAACCGCCTTTAGCTGGTTTGATGAACTCGTTCCCGTTATATGACCGAAGTTGAGGCCAGTCGGCCCGAGAGATTATCTGGATGGGTGACCGCCCAAGGGCGGTATGGAGGTCGTGATAATTTTTCGGGATGGGCCGTTGGTGAACCCCTCTCCACCTAAGCAGTTGAGGCAATAAGTAGCCCTGAGTGAAACCATCAGAACCAATTCTGATCTTCCTTTCGGACGCCAGGAATGGCAGGTGGACAAATATTCAACCTTATATGATTGTTTATTTTAGTGCATTTTTTTACCTAGAACCTCATTTGCATAGAGAAATCGGGAGCTTACCAGCTCACGCTAAAATCCGTAAGGTTATCCACCAAAAATGGAGGTAGGAGGTGTGTCCACGTAAGAGACGATGACAAGGAAAGAAAAATAACACAACTGCAATTTTTGGTGGAATTGAGTTAAGAACGTTAATCAATACTGTGACGCACTTGAGTAGATAAAACGTCAGAATAATGTATTTTGGACACTTGTCTCTATCTACTTGAAGTCGAGTGATCGGTTTTAAATTATATTTTTCTTAGGAGTGACAAATTAAGCCCTTAATGTCCAAGAATGGGGGGGGGGGGGGCATAATTGTAAACATTTTCAATAGTTTGCGTCGATGGTCATCATAGTCCTTTAACCTATTTCTTGTTTCTGTTTCTACTGAACTTGACAGATGCTGTAGAGGTTCAAGAGGAAGTGTGCACTGTGTGCCACCTGACCTAATATCACCTCGGAGTCACCGTGGATGGATGAATGCTCTAATTAGGTTGCCTAGGATGCTCCGTTCGCCAATTTTGGGGTCCTTGAGTTCTGAGAGATGGGATGGAGTCGATAGATCCCGTGACAGCACTCTCCTCACTGAGATCCCCTAATTTTGAAGGGTACTAATGAAGAAACATTTGGCTCTCCGAAGAGAACAAAAGTTTTCCTCTGTACCCCTGAGGCGATGGATGGTCAGCACAGCCTGGCGATCTCTAGACAAGTTTTTAAATCACTTAATAGAGCATTTTCAATAAGATACGAATGTTGATGAGACTGCATTCCGGGACTCCCTGATTGTGATACATACTAGTGACAAGAGGTCTCCTCGTTCACTCCTGAGGCAATGGTCAGTATAGCTCTTGTCCCCTAGTTCTATTTGGTGCGATTATGGTTGATGCAGTACTGGTACTAGGGTTCAGGAACAAAGCCACATTATGCCACCTCACCGATTGAGTTACAAGTTTGGGGATCCTGGAGAGATGTGATGAAGTCGTATCACCCCGTGACAAGTTCTAGAAATGCATTCACAAGCAGAAAGAAAGAAGAAACTAACTCACACTTCTAATGCACTTCTAATGTTCTGGAAAGTGCACACCATACTACTAACTCACTCGCACACTTTTACCTATTTCAATGCTTGAGCAGCTGTCAAACCCCGGTTGCTCAGTTGCATTTTGTTTTGTTTTCGGTAATAACAAGGTGAACAGCAGGAAACGAGACATCCGACGCTCACAACTTGGGGGGGGAAAAAAACTCAGCAAACCCGCTCAGCTCCGAATAATTCCCTAACTTTTTTTCCAAACATTGCGTCACGTCCTGGCCATAGTGACAACGAGTGGGAGACTATTGGTATGGCGATGGGGGAGGAGGAGAGGGGTTTTAGAATGAGGAAGCTACCAATTGTGAGGAGGGCTCTAGGTGGACCCCCTTTCCTCATCTGCATCGATATCCCGGACAACATCTAGGCGAATCCTCTCTTATACTTATAAAATGCATTTAATGTGAAGTACGAAAAATTATTCTGCAGATAAGAATATCAAAAAAATGTTTACGTGTCAATATCAAAATTGTAGGTGCCTACTGCAGCAGAGTGGATCTGAACAAGATTATTTATTGTCATTGGAAATTTTCCGTTGAGTGTGTTTTTCAACTTCGATTTGGCCCCAAACTGGAATGGTGAGGATCATTGATCAATTTTATATTAAACTTCCATGAAGTTGATTTTTCGTTGTGGCTTGTTTCGGGGCTTATTGACTTGACAGCGACCAAATTCATAGAATATCGTCGGAAGAACAGCACGACCCCTGAAAGTTTTAACGAGTATTTCTGAGTTCCTTTCCGTGGGAATGAAACTTCTTAGTCTTGAATTTGACTTTTTAAATTACCATTTCTATTTAGTTATGGTGGCAACGTTTTTCCCCAACATTATATGCTTCAACAGGCACGTACGTACAAGCCGTCCCTTTGAAAACTCCCCGAACCCTCCTTCCTAAATGAACTGTCAACTTTTTGCTTCCGAGTGTACCAAGGTAGCGGAAGCTGTTTTCACTTTTCAAGGTTGAAAAAAAAGTTCTCCAAAATCAAAATTTCCTCTCGCGTTTTACGTTTCAGGCCTTTCCGAACTATTTTGGTTCCATGTCTGTTTGTCTTTGTGTATGTCATGAAATCCTTGCCACAGCCATAACTTCTGCAATTCTCATCCGATTTCGACGAAATGTTCAGGGATTGTGCGGGTTACGCCAACCCGCCACGCAATCTATACTCCATAGATGGCCCCCTTATGAAAATCATTGCCCCCAATTGAAAGTATTTTTTGCGCATGCGCCAACTTTAAATCCTTGTATCAGCCATAACTTGTACATTTTCCAATAACATTCAGAGATTATGGGGATTGGGATGTAGATGGTCCCCTTTGAAACTGGTGGCACGAGGAAACTATGTGCCACACCCACTTGGCAGATTTTTTTCTTTTTTTAAATAAAAAACCAATTGGTGTTTCTTGAGACACCATGGTCCAATAACGGTTAAGAACCAAACTTAAGGACGCCTCAGGAGAAGTTGAAATATTTTTGTAGCTAGTCAAAAAGACCAACGTTTTAGGAACAATACCTCTACCAAAAAATTATAGTGGTGATCCAAAAATAGATTCTCAAACTATTATTTGGACAATACGTACAAGTATTATTAACACACTTTATTGGAGAATCCGTCGTAATCAGCTGGTCGAGTCAGGAAGAGAGAACTATCGATGTAAGGACATCATCAGGCCGTTTAGAGAGTTCTCTATTTTATAAGTGTGTCTTTGGTGGTTTTTAAGCGTTAACATTTTCATTTGAGTCTTCAAGAGTACGGTTTGTTAAGAATCAAAGGAAAATTGTTTAAAAAATCAGCCTAATAATGATTTTTCTCCACCTAGAGTGTTGCAATAACGAGTATCTTTATCTTGTGATACCGAGAGAGAAACATGTTCAATAAACATTATAAGAGTGAAAAATTCGGACAAGGACTCTAATAGTTGTCCTTTGAAAGACCAATACTCATTATTGTGATAGAAACAAGATTTGAATTTTTCATTTCAACACTCTTATTTCATATTAGCAAAGTTTGTTTTCATCATAAATCCAATCACTGTATAAGGTAGTTTGTTCGGCAACAACAGGCTATGTTTCTGCGTGATCAATATCACTGGTTTTCACTGTTTCCACTAACACAAGTACGAACACAGTACCTACTATAAAATCTAGTCGTTTGTTTCTTTTGATGCATCGAACTCCGTTGTTTAGAGCCGACAGCCTTAATTTCCAAGCTCTCATGCTTGTTGAGACGAAGTTCCTGTTTCTTTGCATATTTGACTATGGTCTCATTTACTGTTTTTACTGAAAGATCTCGATGAATATTTTCGATCCTCATATACCAAGGTTCTCCGGGTGTATACGGATAATTGTGGCTCACCATTTACGGTGAGCTTTTCGGTGCCACTTCAACTCCACAAATCACCTCTATCATAGCTCTCTGTCCAGAATCCCTAGAGAGCTAATTGAAATACCACTGAGCAAACCAAATATTTTCTTGTTTCACTCTCCAATGACTACTCTGAAAACCATTGTCCCGATCTCAAATCCCCAAATAAAGGCTAATAATAAAAACTCATACATGTTCAATCTAATATGATCCTTGGAATGCAATATACTCATCTATTTGCTCCGAACCCAACCAGCAATACTCCCGGAATCAGTTTTACAATTGATTTGCAACAACTTTTCCTGTCTAACACTTTTTTTGGCAGAAATAATATGTTTTCGCGTTTAAATACCATTTTCCTCGTTAATATTCACACTAAAGTTAAGAAATGGGTTACCTTTGGAAAACCCATGAAAATTAACTTGTTTTTGGGCTTTTGAGGGCCTCTGAAGAAGACCATGTTTTATCGACACAAAAATTATCAAAATTTATGAAAAAAAAGAAATTGACAATTTTTTTAGTTTGAGGAACCTACAAAGATTATCCTAGTGTAGGTTTTATGAACTGGTAAAGAACTCTTCACATTGGAAATTCAAAGCTCTTTTCAACGGAACAATAAGATTTGGATTTGCTCGTAAAATGATGGAATTATGAACATTTTAGTGCCGGAAGGTCGATAACACGAAAAAAAGTGAAAAAAGTGTCATTTTAAGCAGAATAAAAATTAGTGCTACGAGGAAGAAGTTGTTGCACATTAGTTGTAGAATCGAACTAAGGAGTATTAATGATAGGTTTTGGGACAGCTTGCATATTTCGTAGTCTAGAATCAATTTCTAATATATTTGTGTAATTGGTCGAAATGGTTGGGGAATGAAAATTTCTTCAGTCTTCATCAGTTCTTGATGTGAGGGTTTTCTCTTGTATCTGTTGGTTTTGGCATGAGGTGCTTCCGCAAACGACGGCCACTGCATTCCCCGATCAGGAAACGGAGCTGTGGGTGAGGGGATCCAGTCTAATTTTGAACCCAACGTGACACCGTTTTCCCGAATGTTCGCCCAGTGGGAGACAGAGACGTTGAATGCGCGTTTCTTCGGCAAAGCTGTCAGCAAGCGGGGAGGCTTCTCAGTTGGCAACTAGCCCTAGGATTACGAGCCTGCAGTGACGCAACGCCCGCGCGTGCTCGTTTCTGCAGACCCACAGCTCAAAACAATTTGGATTCGGTCGACCCTCAGTGAAATTTGCGCTTTTCCTCTATGACGTTTCCGAAAAAATGACCTCTATTATGACCACACAGATTAAACGCTGCCAATTATTACACAATTACTGAATATTGTTAACATGTTAACAAATTTTTGAAGCTTATTACTATAGAAAAAAGTCTGCCAACTGGGTATGGCACATAGCTTTCTCGTATCTACAGAGAGTGCCAAAAGTTATCCACCAAACTTCGGGAGTAGTTTTTACAACTAATTTGCAACAAAAAACGTCTCCCAGCAATTTTCTTTTAACCCCCTTAAAATTCGACTTTTTGGACTTTTGAGATTTTTTGTGTTTTCAACCTTACACCATTTAAACGGTCATAACTCTCTTGAATTACTCTCAAAAATTAAAAATAACGTAACCGTTGGAAAGAGCGTAAAATTCCGCAATAGATGATCTGTTGACCAGTCAAGAAAAACAAAACGCTAGAGTAGTGTTTTTTACCTGTTTGGTAGTTATTGGGCTAAACTAAATTCGAGTGGACTGTGATGATTGTGGTTATAGGTAAAGATTTCACACAACACAAGAAGAAGGGAAAATTAAGTTGTAAAACGTTGTGTGATGGGCCGCTGGCCTAGATCGCTCAAATCCGACCTGAACAAAAGGGTGTATAGGGCTAATATTAGAATTGTCTGTGCAAGGTAACAAGGTAGGTAATACGGGATTACGATGAGAAATAACTCCACTCACCGATGGTGTCTGTAGACGGTACTTACCCCGGCCGGGGTGTGAAACGACGAGAAGTTCAGCGAAGAGGCAAAGCAGAAGGGTGCAGAAAAAGGAGCACACAGACAATGCGTGGAAGACCTAAAGCTCGCGGTTTCTCCGTGTATTATTTTGCGGATTTACGCGGTTGAGATTTTATGGTTAAAGGTTTGAATTTAACCACACTTTCAAAAACTGAGATTAATAAACTATTTTGCGGGGTTACAATTATAGAGGCGGTTTGACGGATCAAAAACGTGGCAGCTACGGCGACTGAGATTGGACTGGTGCTTCAGTGAGCGGGAGGGGTGCAGCAAGGACCAGCCTGAATGTACATGAGCCAATAGTTGGTCTCTGGTATATTATCTATGAGTCCAATGTTCTATTTCTAGCCTATTAGGCCAAAACATTACCTCAAACCTAAAAATTTGTCAATTTCTGTGTTTTTTGAAAAATATTGATGATTATTTCTCATTGAAACAAGGTATTTGCCAGAGAGGCTCAAAAGCTTAAAAACTGCTGCATTTCATCAGCTTTCCAACTGTACAATAAAAAAAAATTTACAATCGAATTTAAGGGAGAAATTTATGTTTGTACGCGGAAAAACGTGCATTTTTTTTCAACGAAATCGGCGGTTAGACGGGAGGACTCTGGGGTCTGCTCCGCCGCGGCTCCTCCAAAGCACAGAGTTTTTAAGTTTGAGGTAAGTTTACTACTCTAACGTTCAGTTTATTCGACTGGTCAACGGCTCATCTATTGAGACATTTTACGCTCTTTCCAACGGTATTCTTATTTTCAATTTTTGAGTGTAATTTAAGGGAGTTATGACTGTTTAAATGGTGTAAGGTCGAAAACACGAAAAAATCTTAAAAGTAAAAAAGTCGGATTTTAAGGGGGTTAAAAGGAAATTGCTAAAAGAAATTTTTTGTTACAAATTAGTTTTAAAAACTACTTCCGAAGTTTGGAGGATAACTTATGGAACACCCTGTATAACCCGATTGTAAAGATGATGCGATGCATTGCAGCTAATCTCTAAATACTCCATAGGTACCCATAGGGGACCATCTACACGACAACCCTCAAAATCCCTGAAAATGTCATCGAATTCGGGTAACAAATGTAGAAATTATGGCTGTACAGCGTCTTAATACTTGCGCATGCGCAAACTACTACTACTATCATGATTTTCATAGAGAACCATCTAGGGTGAAGGCACCAGTCCCAGACACTGGTCCAGTATCAGACATTTGCAGCTGCAAATCCACAAAATAAGAGTTCTTAACGGTTTTGAGGCCTTTTCCATGGGTCATTTGGTGCAAACAGATCATTTTAGTGGACTGTTGTGAAACTACGAGCTCAGAGAAGATTAGGAAGTTTTGGAGACGGTTATCGTAGGGAACTTCCACATCAGTTCTCCAACGGCGAGGATAGTAAACAATGTGGCCAAGAAGTGACCAGCTTTCTCCTGCTATATTTGCCTGATTCTTCCGTTCCCATTTAATTTTTTCGCTTTATTTTCATATTAGTGTCCTACAGTATTGATAGATTGCGGAATTTTGTTCGGAATGAAATATTATGACCGAGATCTGATACTGGATTCCAGATGAGGCCATTTTCAACATCAGACAGGGGATGTCTGATACTGGTTATTTCGACAAATCGGCATTTTTTTGGTTTTTCTCGTTTATTTTTAATGTTAAAGACTTGAAACTCACGCCTGTAAGTTATATACCCACTTCAATCATAAAACACAGTATCAGCCAGGGGATACTGGTACTCAACGATGTCTGATACTGTGATACTGCTACACAATGATTTTTTTTTTTAAACTAAATCACGACTGTTTACAGGAATTTAGGTGTGATAGTATTTCCTTTTGGCCCATTATCTAAGGCCTCATAATGAAGTACGATTATTTCATTCCTATTTGCGAATTATTACTAAGAAATACTTGTCGGGGCGTTTGGAAGAAAAGAGTGTTTTAAGAAATAATTCAAGTCACCTTAACTTAGGAATATATGTGATGATTTTTTATATTTTGGTTTATTATTTTCAATAATGAACCTATGGAATCGACCAAGAAAAAAAAAATTTAACACCCCCTCAAAATTTGATGGTTTACGTTTCAAGGTACGTTGAATCCAAAAATCGAATAAAAACGCTGCAAATTATTACACAACGGTTTATTATTTTTATATAGATCACTCGTCTACAAAATCACCAACCATCCAATATGAAGAGAAAAATCAAAAAAAAAAAAATAATAATAATAATAATAATAATAAAAAATAAAAAAATTAAAAAAAATAAAAATCACCAACCATCGATTGCATTTCGGTCAGCTCTAATTTGAACGGAGATTAGGCCTCTTTTGCGATTCACAATCGTGTTTTGATTTATATATATATATATTTCAATATAAACTCTTAAATTTTCGTAGGGAGCGAACGGTTTGTCCTACAGAGCTCCGCGTGGTCTCAAAAAATTCTAAAAATCCTATAGAATCTTAAATTGAAGGAAAATAATACCTTTATATCAAAATTTTTTGAGTTACGGCGTTTTCAAAATTTCAAAATTGATTTTGGAACCCTTAGGACTGACCTACATCAACCAAAACCTTCGGGGCACAACTAGACCCCAAATGGAGCCTACAAACCAAATTTCATCAAAATCGGTCAATGCTAAGTGGCAAAAGTGCCGCGTACGGCGGACGGCGGACGGCGTACGGCGGACGGACGGCCAAATTTTTATTCGATTTTTGGATTCTACGTACCTTGAAACGTAAACCATCAAATTTTGAGGGGGTGTTAAAATTTTTTTTTTCTTGGTCGATTCCAAAGGTTCATTATTGAAAATAATAAACCAAAATTTGGCCGTCCGTCCGCCGTACGCCGTACGCGGCACTTTTGCCACTTAGCATTGACCGATTTCCATGAAATTTGGTATGTAGGCTCCGTTTGGGGTCTAGTTGTGGCCCGAAGCTTTTGGTTGAGGTAGGTCACTTCTAAGGGTTCCAAAATCAATTTTGAAATTTTGAAAACGCCCTAACTCAAAAAATTTCGATCTAAAGGTATTGTTCTTCCTTCAATTTAAGATTATATAGAATTTTTTGAGACCACGCGGAGCTCGGTAGGACAAACCGTTCGCTTCCTACGACAATTTAAGTGTTTATTTTGAAATATATATATATATATATATAAATCAAAACACGAGTGTGAATCGCAAAAGAGGCCTAATCTCCGTTCAAATTAGAGCTGATCGAAATGTAATCGATAGTTGGTGATTTTTTTATTTATTTTTTTTTATTTTTTTTTATTTCATATTGGATGGTTGGTGATTTTGTAGACGAGTGATCTATATAGAAAAATAATAAACCATTGTGTAATCATTTGCAGCGTTTTATACTAAAAGCGTCTGTACTTAGTCATTAAAAACGCTGCAAATTATTATAGAATGGTTTATTATTTTTCTATATAGATCACTCGTCTGCAAAGCGACCAACCATCCAACATGAAGAAAAACATCGATCGCACTCCGGTCAGCTATAATTTGAATGCATATTCGGCCTCTTTTGCGATTCACGCTCGTGTTTCTGATTTATCGTACGTCCAAACCTTAAATTCGCGTAGTGAGCGAACGGTTTGTCCTACAGAGCTCCTCGTGGTCTCAAAAAATTCTATAGAATCTTAAATTGAAGGAAAAACAATACCTTTATATCAAAATTTTTTGAGTTAGTGCGCTTTCAAAATTTCAAAATTCATTTTTGAACTCTTAGAAGTTTCCTTCATCAGCCAAAATCTTCGGGGCACAACTAGACCCCAAATGGAGCCTACATACCAAATTTCATCAAAATCGGTCAATGCTAAGTGGGGAAAGTGCCGCGTACGGCGGACGAACGGCCAAATTTGTGTTCGATTTTTGGATTCTTCGTACTTTGAAACGTAAACCAACAAATTTTGAGGGGGTGTTTAAAAAAAATTTTCTTGGTCGATTCCAAAGGTTCGTTATTGAAAATAATAAACCAAAATTACTCAATAAGAGAGGTCTTTTTCGGTGTTCGATTGAACTCTCTGATTCTCGATCCGAATAGAGTCTGATACTCGCGCCATGCAAATTTTCCCGTGTCTGATACTGGTCCAAAAACATGGTTTCGGAAAAACCATATTAAATCCTAAAAACAAAGCAATCCTTCGATTTCCAAGTCTTGGTGAGTTGTTGAGAAGTTGGAGCACCTAATTTTGCCCTCCCGATAAATATCTGATGAAACGCATTATAAAAAAACCTGAGAATCTCCGCTTGCTTCAGCCTAGACGCCAACCCGCACAATCCCTGAAAGTTTCATCGAAATCGGGCAATATCTTGCCCATCTTTAGACACAAACTTACTTGTGTATCTTCTACTTAGGTACATATTCTTCGTGAATTCTACTTCATTTTTCGTACATTCTCTCTTTTTCCTCACATATAAATACCCACCTCATGATCTAGATCAGCGGTTCCCAACTGGTGGTCCGCGGACCCCCGGGGGTCTGCGAGGTATGGCTGAGGGGTCCTTAGGATATACAAATTAAATATATATTTGCAGCTTCTGAACGTTGACTTCTGCGTCTGGCTTCATACGACAACTAACGCTAGCACACTCTAGTTTGGCTTTATGTATTTCAGAGATGTCAGTTATTGCTATATTGTTAGTTATTAATTGCTAGTGCTCACAGAGTACTGGAAACAAGTTAGTGCTAGTGCAGTTTGCTAGTGCTACTGCGGTCCCTGACCGAGTTGTTTACATGTGTGATTTTGTGCAACATTTTAGTGATTGAAAAGCTTTGTTTTTCACGGAAAGATAATTACGCGTACGTTATGGACCGTTGGTTAAAATGTGGATCGTTAAAACGGCCTAGGCATACAGACGAAGAACTAGAAAATGCTTTCGATGTTAAAGTTAATAAGTCAGTGACTCTCGAACCTAACTTGCTAGTATCTCTTGAACCCAACTCGTCGGCATCTCTTGAACCTTGTAAATACTCTGTATTTTCACGAATAAATCCTAAGTTTTATAGCATTAGTTTGATTTATTTTTTCACATATTTTGGTTCTTTTTAGGTAACTTTAGATAGTGGGGGTCCTCGTCATTGTAGTACCTTGAAGAAGGGGTCCTTGGAAAAATTTAGTTGGGAACCGCTGATCTAGATAGTGACGTCAATACAACACAGAACAACAAACATACTTGATACAGTAGGTAGTTTTCCTCCACCTAAGTAGTGGTGATATCTTGCTAATCTCGAGAGTATATGAATTATGGTAAAGAACTCTTGCGACAAGATCAGTGCCCAGCTCATAATTGGCACAAGCATATAGATTTCAAACTTCAACAACTATCATGCTGAACTGACCTGCTTCCAAACCTAGTATGAATCGCTGTTGGTTTGAAGCTCCGGGTGGGTGTTGGAGGGTTTGAACATTAATTTGGTACCATCGCCTACGAAGGTAGCTGTATCATATGTCCACAGATTTAATAAACAATTACAACTCGCAATAATTCTCCTACCACCTCTGAATAAGTTTCCTTGCAGGTTTTGGATCAGTTTTTCTTTGGTCCTTAGATCAGTTTTTCCGAAGGTATTAATCAATTTCCATTGAATCATAGGATCAGGTTCCCTGTTTATGATTGGTTTTGGTTTATTTCTTGTCAATGATGAACCTTTGGAATCGACCAAGAAAAAAAAAAATACTTTAACACCCCCTCAAAATTTGATGGTTTACGTTTCAAGGTACGTAGAATCCAAAAATCGAATAAAATTTTGGCCGTCCGTACGCCGTACGCGGCACTTTTGCCACTTAGCATTGACCGATTTTGATGAAATTTGGTATGCAGGCTCCATTTGGGGTCTAGTTGTGCCCCGAAGATTTTGGTTGATGTAGGTTGCGTCTAAGGGTTCCAAAATGAATTTTGAAATTTTGTGAACGCCCTAACTCAAAAAATTTTGATATAAAGGTATTGTTTTTCCTTCAATTTAAGATTCTATGGAATTTTTAAAAATTTTTGAGACCATCCGGAGCTCCGTAGGACAAACCGTTCGCTCTCTACGAGAATTTAAGGGTTGGACGTACGATAAATCAGAAACACGAGTGTGAATCGCTAAAAAGGCCTAATCTCCATTCAAATTATAGCTGACCGAAATACGATCGATGTTTTTCTTCATGTTGGATGGTTGGTGGCTTTGCAGACGGGTGATCTATAGAAAAATAATAAACCATTGTGTTATAATTTGCAGCGTTTTCTTTGGTCCTTGGATCAGTTTTTCCAAAGGTATTAATCAATTTCCATTGAATCTTAGGATCAGGTTCCCTGTTTATGATTGGTTTCTGTATAGAGGATCAGTTATTCCAATATTATTTGGATTAGTTTCTCAACTGCTTTTGCCATGAAATCCTTGTAACAAGCAAAACTGTACAAAGTGATTGTCGATTTCGATGAAATTTCCAGGTATTGTGCGTATTAGGGTGTAGATGATCCCTTATGAAAACATAACTCCCGGATCGATAGAAACCGCTGCGCATACGCAAACGTGAATACCTTGTAACAGCCTTAACGTCTACATTTTCCATCAGAATTGGATGCTATTTTCAGGGATTGTGTGGGTTGCCATCTAGATAGTCCCCTTTGAAGGCTGTTTGAGGCACTTTACGATTAATGTTTTGATGTTGGCTACTATGCATGGGATCGTATACACAACGGTGCTAAGAATACGAGGGAGCTATGTGCCACACCCACTTGGCAGACGTTTTGAGTTCTCACGTACAAAACTTTGTTAATTTATATTTCCCTGTCACAAAACTCTCCACTTATCGTAATGGATGACGGATTCATGTAATTTCGACCAATAAAACGAAGGATTGAACCGATAAAACTCACAGACTCAAGTGAGCTTCTTCAGTGACTATAGCTTTATGGGGTCACAATGATCAATTTCTGAGTGAGGCAATAGATCAAGTCGGTGGTCTCGAGGTCTGCTAGGACGAATACGAAAGCCCTTGCCTCAGTCGCTCGTTGATCAGGTTTCGAGAAGGATTGCGATGAACACGAAGCTGCGGAGGTGGAGGCAGCAATCCTTGGGAATCCGACTGTATTCACCTCGAATGGTTCTCGGAACGAGGATCCGGTTTATTATATTATCTCTCCTTCAGGATGTGAAATTCTCGGTATCTAGTAGGACAATCGGATTTCAAATAAACCTCAGACGTCAACAGGCGGCGGCCTTGAGAACCAGAAGATGATGCTTCCACAGGCTGAGCGCCGAAGAAGATACGAGGAAAATGAATTTAGGATTAGATTGATTGGTGACCACATTTGTCACTGCGATGACCGGTAATTTGCAACACCATCCGAATGATAACCAAATAACCGGTTGAAAGTGTTAAAAACGCTGAAAATTATTACACAAAGGTTTGTTATTTTTCTGTGTAGATCAACCGCCTGCAAAGAACACCGCTTTGCTATTACCACTTTCGCTTCAGAATGAAGTTTATTTGGAAGAAATAAACTCTTCACACTCAATTCGAAAAAATAGGGAGTTGTGGGTGCCTTCACTAGGAAACTTGATTACTGGTTGCTAAGGACGCAAAACTGAAGACAACTCGAAAAAACGAACTACGATCGCATTTTGGTCAACTGAAATTTCAACGGAGATTAAGCCTATTTTGCGATTCACACTCGTGTTTCTGATTTATCGTACGTCCAACCCTCAAGTTCTCATACGGCGTAAACGGTTGGTCCTACAGAGGTCCGGGTGGTCTCATTCGGTTCTAAGAATTCAATACTATTTTAGATTGTCAAGAGTCAAAATATTGTTCATTGCAGGACCAAAACGATGGTATTACAATCGTCGAACTTTTTTTTTTCAAAAAATCTCCATGATTTTTCCAAGGATTACAGATATGACCCCGGTGCGCAATCGTGCACTTGGTGGTTTGTATTTACGGATTTTCCTGGAATTTTTCGAATCTTGGCCTGACCCTGTCAAACTTTTCCCGTCATATCTTGGCCTGACCCTGTCAACTATCAGCTGTCAAATCTTGGACTGACTCTGTCAACTCTCAAACTTTTCCCATCAAACCTTGGCCTGTCCCTGTCAACTATCAAACTTTTCCCGTCATATCTTGGCCTGACCCTGTCAAACTTTTCCCGTCATATCTTGGCCTGACCCTGTCAACTATCAACTGTCAAATCTTGGACTGACTCTGTCAACTATCAAACTTTTCCCGTCATATCTTGGCCTGACCCTGTCAAACTTTTCCCGTCATATCTTGGCCTGACCCTGTCAACTATCAACTGTCAAATCTTGGACTGACTCTGTCAACTCTCAAACTTTTCCCATCAAATCTTGGCCTGACCCTGTCAACTATCAACTGTCAAATCTTGGACTGACTCTGTCAACTCTCAAATTTTCCCATCAAATCTTGGCCTGACCCTGTCAACTCTCAAACTTTTCCCGTCAAATCTTGGACTGACTCTGTCAACTCTCAAACTTTTCCCATCAAATCTTGGCCTGACCCTGTCAACTCTCAAACTTTTCCCATCAAATCTTGGACCCTGTCAACTCTCAAACTTTTCCCATCAAATCTTGGACTGACCCTGTCAACTCTCAAACTTTTCCCATCAAATCTTGGCCTGACTCTGTCAACTCTCAAACTTTTCCCATCAAATCTTGGCCTGACTCTGTCAACTCTCAAACTTTTCCCATCAAATCTTGGCCTGACTCTGTCAACTCTCAAACTTTTCCCATCAAATCTTGGCCTGACCCTGTCAACTCTCAAACTTTTCCCATCAAATCTTGGACTGTACCGGTCAACTCTCAAACTTTTCCCATCAAATCTTGGACTGACCCTATCAACTCTCAAACTTTTCCCATCAAATCTTGGACTGACTCTGTCAACTCTCAAACTTTTCCCATCAAATCTTGGCCTGACTCTGTCAACTCTCAAACTTTTCCCATCAAATCTTGGACTGACCCTGTCAACTCTCAAACTTTTCCCGTCAAATCTTGGCCTGACCCTGTCAACTATCAAACTTTTCCCGTCAAATCTTGGCCTGACTCTGTCAACTATCAAACTTTTCCCATCAAATCTTGGCCTGACTCTGTCAACTCTCAAACTTTTCCCATCAAATCTTGGCCTGACTCTGTCAACTCTCAAACTTTTCCCATCAAATCTTGGCCTGACTCTGTCAACTCTCAAACTTTTCCCATCAAATCTTGGACTGACCCTGTCAACTCTCAAACTTTTCCCATCAAATCTTGGACTGACCCTGTCAACTCTCAAACTTTTCCCGTCAAATCTTGGCCTGACCCTGTCAACTATCAAACTTTTCCCATCAAATCTTGGGCTGACCCTGTCAACTATCAAACTTTTCCCATCAAATCTTGGCCTGTCCCTGTCAACTCTCAAACTTTTCCCGTCAAATCTTGGGCTGACCCTGTCAACTATCAAACTTTTCCCATCAAATCTTGGCCTGTCCCTGTCAACTCTCAAACTTTTCCCGTCAAATCTTGGCCTGACCCTGTCAACTATCAAACTTTTCCCATCAAATCTTGGCCTGACCCTGTCAACTCTCAAACTTTTCCCATCAAATCTTTTCCTGTCCCTGTCAACTCTAAAACTTTTCCCATCAAATCTTGGACTGACTCTGTCAACTATTGAACTATCCATGTCAAACTTTGGACTATCATACAGAAATCTTGGCCTGACCCTGTCAACTCTCAAACTTTTCCCGTCAAATCTTGGACTGACTCTGTCAACTCTCAAACTTTTCCCATCAAATCTTGGCCTGTCCCTGTCAACTCTCAAACTTTTCCCATCAAATCTTGGACTGACTCTGTCAACTATTGAACTATCCATGTCAAACCTTGGACTATCATACAGAAATCTTGGCCTGACCCTGTCAACTCTCAAACTTTTCCCGTCAAATCTCGGACTGTCCCTGACAACTATTGAACTTTCCATGTCAAACCTTGGAGTATCTACTCAAATCTTGGCCTGACCCTGTCTAATATTGAACTGGTATTGTCAAATCTTGTACTGTCCTATTCAAATCTCAACTTTTCGTGTCACATCTAGGACTTGCATGTCAAATATCAAACTTTTCTCATCGAATCTTGGCCTGTCCCTGTCAACTCTCAAACTTTTCCCGTCATATCTTGGCCTGACCCTGTCAACTCTCAAACTTTTCCCATTAAATCTTGGCCTGCCCCTGTCAACTCTCAAACTTTTCCCGTCATATCTTGGCCTGACTCTGTCAACTATCAAACTTTTCCCATCAAATCTTGGCCTGTCCCTGTCAACTCTCAAACTTTTCCCGTCATATCTTGGCCTGACCCTGTCAACTATCAAACTTTTCCCATCAAATCTTGGACTGCCCCTGTCAACTCTCAAACTTTTCCCGTCAAATCTTGGACTGTCCCTGACAACTATTGAACTTTCCATGTCAAACCTTGGAGTATCTACTCAAATCTTGGCCTGACCCTGTCTAATATTGAACTGGTATTGTCAAATCTTGTACTGTCCTATTCAAATCTCAACTTTTCGTGTCACATCTAGGACTTGCATGTCAAATATCAAACTTTTCTCATCGAATCTTGGCCTGACCCTGTCAACTCTTGGACTGTCCAAGTCAAAACCGGACATGGCAACCCTGTGTGGGTCCTTCAGAAATCCTTCCAGATGTTTCTCTAGTGGAAGGGATGAATGAAGGACTCTGTTACCACATTAGGTGGGAGCAGAATAGAAACATCTCCATCAACCCGAGGGTTGTTGTTGTGAACTGGAGGTGGCGGTGGTGTAGTTGGATTGGGGGGGGGGGGGGTTGCCGGAATAAAAAGCAACTGGGTTATCCCGAATATTCCGCATTCCCCTTTCCCCCCCATTCACCCCTTCCTATTGATCACGCCGCCCTCTCGGTGACCCGCGGTGAGAGGAGGACTCCCCGTTTCCCCCTCCCGCCGGTAGATCGCAGCGGCGCAAATCCCCCCCCCCCCCCCGAGCACCGCCGTACTTCACGCGCCCGCTTGTGGGATATCAATGGCCACACGGAATCCTCCTTTATCAAGATGAACCATTCATTCTGGAAACTACCCCTCCCCTCCCCCCACGCCGCCTCCTCCTCCCCCGTGCGGATTCCTCCTCCTCACTCCCTCCAGTGACAACCTTTTTGTTTAAACTCGGAGTTTTCCGCCGCATTCCTCCCCCCTCCTTCTCCTCCACCCCTCACTGATAGCCAAACAACACGAGTTCCTCTCTATTTGGGTCAACAGAGGAATATTCCTTACAGCGCCTTCAGCAAGGTCCACTGCGGGTCTGCTTACGTCAGCCTCGTCTTCCCCTGGAGGCCTTCTCGAGTCAGTCCAAAGTATTCAAAATTCGTGTAGATTTTCTGATAATGCTTGATGAATTTACTTCAGAAAACAACAATCCTACTGATGCAAAGCCCACATTCATTATATTGGTTGAATGAATCCTCGGTGGCCGTTGCCAATTCATGAGTTTGTGGAGACGAGAAGAACGTGAATATGGACTCCTGCCATCTTAACAGCATACCCGGTGCAAGCAGTAGGTATGTTGGTGTGGTATACTGTAAATTGAAAGAACCAAAAATCGTGTATATAAAAACTTTCTAAAAGAAATTGTAACACCATTGTTCCTTTTTGGTTTATTATTTTAAATAATAAACCTTTGGAATCGACCAAGAAAAAAAATTTTTAACACCCCCTCTAAATTTGATGGTTTACGTTAAAAAAAAAATTCTCTTGGTCGATTCCAAAGGTTTATTATTTAAAATAATAAACCAAAAAGGAACAATGGTGTTACTATTTCTTTTAGAAAGTTTTTATATACACGATTTTTGGTGCGTAGAATCCAAAAGTCGAATACAAATTTGGCCGTCCGTCCGCCGCACAGTGGGGCCGGAGTGGAAAAAACTCCATTTTTGCAAAGTGACTAAAAAAGAAATGTAATGTGGTTTTCTCAAAGTCTATTACCTGTAGAATCAGGGTGTGAAGGACCTTCAATGTTTAAAAATTGTTTTCACTGCTAAATGGGGGCTCAAACCTGATATTTCGAGATTTTAAGCACTTTGAGAGTGGAATTTGAAAATTTCCTAACACGTTCTATGTGTTTCAAAAAATTTAAATAAAATTATATAATGTTGGATATATATATGTAGTATCTCTAAAAAATATTAATTATTTTTTCATAACATTTTAGCTTGAACGTTAGCTCCAGATTTGGGTTTTTATAGCGAAATACAACTTTAGAGGAGTGGAAAACCCGAGCTTCGCCTTCCTTCGGTTTGGCTCATTTTTTTTCTTGAAAATCTGACCATTATCAAGAAGCTGTAAAAATTTCATAGCCGTATTTCACCGAATTTAGATGTAGTGGGTTAAAATGTGATTAAAGCTACACCAAGAACGCCGTCTCTGCCGTCACCGCAGCTTCAGAGTAAAACCCTTCTAAAGGTTGTACCTTCTACATTTTCCTCTCGAAATCGATAAAATTTCCAGGGATTGTGAATGTTGACATGTAGAAGATCCCCTATGTGGGCTGTTAGCTACAATCACAGAGTAACGGAGTCAAGTTAAGGCTACAATGGTCGGATCATCTGTACAATCGGGTTATGGATACTGGGAAGCTATGTGCCACACCCATTTGGCAGACATTTTTTGTTTCATTTTTTATTGGAAAACAGAATGATGTAAATAGCGACGTTTTCATAAAATGTTTCTGCTAAGAGTCAACAAGGTTCTGTTTGAACAAACCAGGTTCTTCGGATTGTCATTCGCAGTAATGTGGTCAGTTCGTACTGTCGTGTCATACCGAGAACATGTCATCGTTGAAAATCTCTTATTCGGATTTAGCAAACATTTAATTTGGATTCGTTCCAAAATTCGATCGCTTAGTATCCAATTTTCAGAAGTTTTTATCACTCAAAATTTTGTCAAAATTAAATATATATTTACACATATATATTTACATATATTATTTACATACATATATAAAGAAACCTCAATTCAATCATCACTATCGTATCCGATAACCTCTGAAACGAAGAAAAAAACAAAATAACACACACCCATCGCCTGTAAAACCGCTTTTCTGTGTTTTTCACACGCTTTTCCACTTTGAGTAACATTATTTTTTTTCAAAATTCAAGATTTAGTACTAAAATAATAAATTTAAACGTCAGAAAACATACTTTTCTAGTGTATTTTCGTATTCGGAATCGAATGAAACCATTCCCAAGACGATTCAGTAATTCGTTCAAAAGATAATGACTTTTTTCCGCTTTTTGGCCATTTGGCCCCACTGTGCGCCGTACGCGGCACTTTTGCCACTTAGCATTGACCGATTTTGATGAAATTTGGTATGTAGGCCCCATTTGGGGTCTAGTTGTGCTCCGAAGATTTTGTTTGATGTAAATCACTTCTAAGGGTTCAAAAATGAATTTTGAAATTTTGAAAACGCCCTAACTCAAAAAATTTTGATATAAAGGTATTGTTTTTTCTTCAATTTAAGATTCCATAGAATTTTTAGAATTTTTTAAGACCACGCGGAGCTCTTTAGGACAAACCTTTCTTTCTCTACGAGAATTTAAGGGTTTCACGTACGATAAATCAGAAACACGAGTGTGAATCGCAAAAGAGGCCTAATCTCCGTTCAAATTATAGCTGACCGAAATGCGATCGATGTTTTTCTTCATGTTGGATGGTTGGTTGCTTTGCAGACGAGTGATCTGTATAGAAAAATAATAAACCATTGTGTAATAATTTGCAGCGTTCTTATCCCTTCAACTAAAGGATTTCTTTGAAAATTCGCTCATTAATTCATGCTGCATGAATGGACTTTTCACATCCACTAACTCTGATTTAGAAAGGAGCTCCTTCCAGGAATTTACTTTGTTCCAGGTTTAAGTTCGATCTATTCGCAAATTAATTAAACATACTCGAAGTTTGGTGTTATGACCAACATTCACAATAATTGTGAATGTAGGTCATGACACCAAACTAATTATTACTAATTAGTTCTTAACCCCTGGTGTGTATAAAGTGTCTGACAGACACGAGTGAAATTTCATTCTAGTATGCTGACAGCAGTGAGCCTTTAGAATATCCCAGGCGCTCCAGTACCTGTCCCCCTTTTATAGAAGGTTCCATTCCAAACCTTCAGCTCTGATCTATCCGCCACGAAAAGTACTTTATTCCCTAGTTTCTGAAAACCACCGTGTCCTTCAGACACCTCATACACAGGCAACCAAAAAACGTACCTTTTCGGGCATAATTTTGTGTACTCTGACCAGACTCTGATTTACGAAATTCTTTTTTTGTTCAGATGACTTCCGAGTTCTACGTAATTTCACCAGAATATCGAAATTAGCATGAGGAGGGGGGATAATATCCACACAAAAATCGATTTTTTAAAAAAATTTCAGTTCTTTTACAGCTTTCTATTGTACATAAACTATGAAATTGAGTGGACATTATCAATATAGCTCTGAATTTCCGTGAATTAAGTATTCTTTGTGCCACCATGGTGCTAGGGCACCATAAACCGTATGTTTTGTGGGTTTAAATGTGTTTCACCTTGAACACGGATGTGAGATTTTGCGGAATACTGGCACTGTTGCGAGAGCATGGGGCATTCATTACTCTGGTAGGGGTATCGAGCATGTTGAGTATCGTAGTTCATAGTTTTTGAAATTTTGTTCAAATTAGACTCCTTGAGACCCCCGTAGACTACTTGGGAGTAAGTCTAATTACTCTTTTTTAACTAATAAAATGTTGATTTGACGAAAAATATATTAATTAACCCATCATGCGTCTCAAAAACAACTTTACAGTTGCTGCGTGCCTGTCAGACCCTTTATACACTGGGAGTCCATCTGAGGGTTTATACACACCAGGGGTTAAATAAAGAAATACAAGAGGATCCCTGAGTGAGCCACCACCCGCAAGGGAGGGACGAGGTACGGGGAGAACACATCATATGACGTCACCCTTCCACCTCTCTCTCCCTCAACTAATCTCACGAGTACATAAGCTCACTCAGGGATGCTCGAGTATGCCTTCTAGTCCAGTCGTTCGTCTTGTTCATTTCGCTCTCCAAACTTCTCCTTCATCAAGGGATCTCCTCGAAGTATTAGGTTCGCTAGGTAAATTTCCCGTATCCCGCCGGTAGGTTTCTATGAAACGCCGGGGCTGACGGGCTAGCCTGCACCTCCCAGTACTCCGCATGCCGGTCTGGTTCCATGAGCCGCCGATGCGACAGTACTGCATGTTAGGATAGGGACTTTTCTCTCTTCGTTGAGTAGGGGTTAAAGAAAACACAAACGCCGCATCGAAAAGGTCGTCTCCTCCACTCGAGGACACGCAAACATAACATTTGGGATAAGAGTTTTATTACTTAAACTCCAACTCCAATTTTTCCCGGATATTCGGATGGGAAGAAAGAGAGAAGTGTGAAGCTACCTCAAGTAGAGTCATTTTGGTTTTCGCCGGTATCACCCTGTTGTAGAAACTTGTAATCAAAAATCATAGAAGATGAAGATAAGTAGTGACAATCGACCCGAAGTAAATTATGTCAAATTTATTGGGATTTGGGTCCAACAGCAAAATCCTCCTCTTTCACTATATTTTCGAAAAATTTATTTTCTTCATCAGGGCTCAGAGGATGAGTTTAGGTTTGAACATCAAACCACGGTCGGGAATGAAAAAGTTGTATAAACCAGGAACACTAATCATGAAATTGGTGTTGAAAAACTTCACTATTATAACTAAAAATTGGAAAAAACACAATAACATCAGGCTTTGAATTTAATAATATCGGTAAAACAAAATAAGACGGTCAGAAAAACGCAACAACAATAACAATTGATCTTTCTGACTGTCGTATTTTGTTTCACCGAACAAAATACGAAGAGAGAGCTATGAGTTTTTCTTGAGTGTGTTTTAAATCCACCTTCAAGTGCCTTCACTACCCTCATAGGGGACCACGCCAAACCAAACAATCTGCGAAAATGCCATCGAATTCAGATGAAAAATGTAGATGTGATGGTTTTTATAGGGATACTACGTTTTATGATTATACAGATAGACACGAAACCAAATTTGTTCAAGAAAGTCTAAAAAGTAAAACGCAAGTGAAAGATTTGATTTTGGTGAGTTTTATAGCGGAGGATGGGGGACTTTTTTGGTTTATTACTAGCAATGAAGAACGTTTGGAATCTACCAAGAAAAAAAGTCAACCCCCCCCCCCCCAAAAAAAAAAAAAATTTGATGGTTTACGTTTCGATGTACACCGTCTGCTATACGCGAAACTTCCCTTTGATACCATGTACCAATTTTGATGAAATCCGTTTGGGGTCTTGTTGTGCCCCGAAGCTTTTGGTTGGTGCCAATCACTTCTAAGGGGTGAAATATAAGAGCAGAAAGGCCCAAACCGCCCTAATTTGAAAACTTTCAACATAAACTTATTGTTTTTTCACCAATTCGTTGAGGCAACACTGTCCTGATTCTAATGGTTGTGCCGATTCTCCCTTCCCTAATCTCTCTTCTCTCGTAGATTTCTTCTTCCCCTCGTTTTTTCACCCACCATTGTTAACGGTTCTTTTAAGATTTCGATTCGTTTTCATCTTTCCCAATATTATTTCAAAATCAAGTTTCTTTTCGAAATACAAATGTATATCGCATAATCCGCCAGTATCGTTGCCGACCTCAGATTTTCATGTGAACATCTAAACCACCTTTACCTTCCTGGTTACCTACTCTCTAACGTTGCTGTTTGCCATCTGGACTCCTTCTGCTGATTGCTGATGAATTGAACGCCGCACTGGGGCCCCAGGTACCAACCTACAAGAACTTACGTGGTAACAAATTTGCAAAAATCCTTTGATTCGTCGATTCCCCATTTCCATCCCCTTCCTTCATTTACCTACTAAGAAAAGTCCTATGTAAATCTGTCATCCTCTAGACCCTACAAAATTTGTCACCAATTTAAGATTGAATTGAATTTTCAGCATCGAATGAGACCACCCAGAGCTCTCTACGGCTAACCGTTCGCTCCCTATGGAACTTAAGGGTTGGACTTGGACAAGTTTGTTAGCCAGGAATTTTGGACAACCGTAAGGGGTTAACATTTTGAAAAACCTGCAAATTATTACACAATGGTTTATTATTTTTCTATATAGATCACTCGTCTGCAAAGCCACCAACCATCCAACATGAAGAAAAACATCGATCGCATTTCGGTCAACTTTAATTTGAACGGTGATTAGACCTCTTTTGCGATTCACACTCATGTTTCTGATTTATCGTACGTCCAAATCTTAAATTCTTGTAGTAAGCGAACGGTTTGTCCTACAGATTTCCGGGTGGTCTCAAAGAATTCTAAAAATTCTGTAGAATCTTAAATTGAAGGAAAAACAATACCTTTATATCGAATTTTTTTGAGTTAGGGCGTTTTCAAAATTTCAAAATTGATTTTGGAACCCTTAGAAGTGTCCTACATCAACCAAAATCTTCGGGGCACAACTAGACCCCAGAAGGAGCCTACATACCAAATTTCATCAAAATCTGTCGATGCTAAGTGGCAAAAGTGACGCGTACGGCGGACGGACGGCCAAATTTTTATTCGATTTTTGGATTCTACTAACATTGAAATGTAAACCATCAAATTCTGAGGGAGTGTTGAAATTTTTTTTTCTTGGTCTATTCCAAAGGTTCATTATTGAAAATAATAAACCAAAAATAGGCCAATAAATGTTACTTTCTCTATATAAATTGTATAATGAAAACCTGCGTATATTCTTTGTACCCAAAATTTCAATAGCCGAGTGGGTACTCAATGAGTTCGTGGAGACGAGTAGAACATGAATATGGACTCCTAATATCTTCAATACATACCCTGTACATACAGTACGTTGCACAGGTTATGGTTTACTGAAAATCAGAAAAACATGAATAATGTACGATCGTTGAACAATGTCGTACGTGTGGGTACTACCGGTAAGAGTTCGGGGTGACGAGAAGAGTACTTTTTGAGGTTTTAAAATACTTCTCCAAAAGGTTTTTTGTGTAATTTCAACGGGCTGATTGCCCTGTCATATAGCTAATATTTCTATTTTCTTAAGCTTCGAAGATTTCTTTGAACATTTGCTCATTGAGTCACACTGCATGAATGGACGATTTTGCTCTACGCTGCCTTTCCTTCCTGGCGTGATTTTGTATGTCTGCGCTGTCTGGGGTTTCTCTGCCGACTCAAGTTGAACAGATCTTCAGACTCAGTTCTACTCGACTAGACTGTCCAGCCCTGCACTGCGGGGGAGGGTCGCAGACCTGAAAATAGCGTCCGGGAAGGTGGTACGAACAAGGAGGCCAGCTATACCCAGCTATTTCTGTTCGTATCAGAATCTCCCGTTTCTCGGTGTTACTGGCGGTTATCGACCCCCGGAGCAACACAATTTCGGCCCCGTAAGCCCACCTGTGCGGCCCTACTCCGGATGAAGCTAATGGTGTTTGTATGTGGTGTTTCCATGAAGAATCGTGCTGGAAGAAATCAATAACGTCTCCTGACGCTCGGCAAGTAAATCTAAAAATCCCCCCTTCTTGGAGAGAACGGCATGATTGCCGTGTCTGTAGGTGCACGTCAGTATTTCGTGACGTAGCGCGAGGTAGAAAATGTGTATCCAGGAAACCCCCAACGAATCGTTCCCACGAAATTACCTTCAAATATAATTATTTCCAGATTTACAATCAAACAAACCTTCGCCGTCATTCTTCAGGGTGTTCCATATTAAGGGCCTGAAAACTTCGAGATTCGATTTTACAACTTATTTAAGTAAGAAAATGTCTCATAGCAATTTTGTTTTAACCGCTTGTTTTTCCCATTTTAAGATTATTTTTTGTATTTCCGACCTTATACCATTAAAATTACCATAACTACCTTAATTCAAGGTGAAAATGTAAAAATAAGGGCACCAGTGGAAAAGGCGTCAAATTTTTCATTTTTCTAGTGCCTACAAAAACTATTTTCGGGGTCCTTATAGACAAAAAGTCAGATCATTGAGTATTTTTTGTCAAATAGGCAAAATGTCCTACATCTTCTCTTGGCTGTTATGATTTTTCTTCCGCATGGTTTTTCACGTACCTCAAAACCAAAAACTGCTCAAAGATCTGAGCTTTCCAGTGTTATAATTAGTTTTGGTTTTACGCTGCTAAGTTGGGGAGAAAAATACGTTTGAATGCGGAAAAACGTGTTTTTTTCATTTTTTTTCAACGAGATCGACGGTTGACGGGAGGACCCCGGCGTCAACACCGCCGCCTCTCGTCAAAACGTCGATTTCGTCGAGAAAAAATCTACCTTTTTCCGCGTTTAAACACATGTTTCTCCCTTAAATTCGATTGTATAATGTTTTTTGATTATATCGTTGGAAAGCTGAGATCTTTGCGCAGTTTTTGGTGTTGAGGTACGTGAAAATTAGTAAGCAGTAAGAGAACCAAAATATTGAAAAAATCAGATATTTTGTGAAAATTATCCCCCCAATCGCCCCCTCCCCTTGCACATTTTGATACTCTGATGAAATCATGTACAACTCGGAAGTTATTTGAGTCAAACAAATAAAGAACCAGGAAAATAGGTTGAGAACTAAGGCCTCGGCAGACAACACAAGATTATGCTCAAAAACGCACGTTTTTTTTAGCTTTAACCCCCCTCCCCACCCTAAAAGGAAAAATGAAATTCCGGTGACGTAGTGCACAGCTAGATTATTTCGCGCCGAACAAAAAAAAAAAGAATCAGGAAAATCGATTTTACAGGACGAGAGATTTTGTAAAAACGGGGAGACATCACACCAAACACTTCACTTTGATTAGTCTATTTTCATTGCATGGATGTATAAATATAAAACAAGTGAAAACATCGAAAAGACGAAGGCAAAGGTCTCGATAGTTACTGATGTTTATTTTTGTGTTACTTTTTGGTTTTTGAAACAGGTTTGTACTGCAGAAAATTCAGAATCACAGGTCACATCCAATTCCAATGCTGTACCTCAGAGGTCAACTATCGTATGTCCAAAATTCTCGTTTTCGAGATTTTTGTTTTGTATGTGCATTCTTTCTATTGTATTTTGTATTCTATTGTATTGGTAGGCATAAACAGATTCTACAGAATTAATTTGAGCATGATAAAATCATCAGAATGGGCCATAGGGGTCAAAATAGGTGTGCCCACAACTTCTTTTGGCTCTGCTGTAAGATCGCCAAAATGTCACTTACGATAATCGACCTCTGAGGTACAGAATGGTGATGATGTAATAGTAGCTATGAATCCTGTTTCTCCAATTCCTCACCCACCTCAAGAGAAATTGAAGGATAATTTAGCGAACTATGATGAGTTTACATTTTGTTAAAGTGAACTTGAAAAATCTATTCCGTTTTGCTTCCGAGTCTACCAAGGTTGAAAGAAAAATGTTCTCCAAAATCGAAATTTTCATTCGCGTTTTACGTTTTAGTCCTTCCTGAACGATTTTGGTTCCGTGTCTGTCAGTCTGTGTGTCTGTCATGAAATCCTTGTAACCGGCATAACTATACGAAGTTATTGTCCGATTTCGATGAAATTGTCAGGGATTGTGCGGGTTGGCGTGTAAATGGTCCCCTATGAAAATCATTACCTCCAGAATGATAAAAGCCACCGCGCATGCGCAAACGTGAGTTCCTTGTAACAGCCACGCGGAGCTCTGTAGGACAAACCGTTCGCTCCCTACGAAAATTTAAGGGTTTATTTGCAGCGTTTTTACCCGTTTTCGATATTTTCAGGGTTTATGCGGACGAAGTTATAGACGGTCTCCAATGAAAATCAAGACCTTAGAATTGACAGTAATCTCTGCGCATGCGCAAACGTAAAATACTTGTCAAAGCCACAACATTTACATTTTTCATCCGAATTTGATGAAATTTTCTGGAATTGTTCAGATTGGCGTGTAGATGGTCCCCTATGAAAATAATCTCCCCCAGACTAATAGTAGTTGCTGCGCTGACGCAAACGTGAATTCCTTGTAACAGCCATAACTTCCACATTTTCCATCCGATTTCGACGAAATTTCTCAGGATTATTCAGATTAGCGTGTAGATGGTCCTCTATGAGGGGAGTTCAAGGTATTTATGGATTGGTGTTTTGAGATTAACTACTATGCATTGGATCATCTATACAATCGGGTTATGAATACGATAATTCTTTTTTTGTTTTGTCTGAAAGTTTTTGTAAGTATGCTGTGATATATTTATATAGATTCAATTTCAATTTCAATTCTGATTTTTTGTAAATTTTTACATTTCGGGACCCCTTAGACATTAGGCAGCTGACCCAAAGAAAGTTTTAGAAGTTAAATTCTCATTTTTATTTGAATTCAGGTCTGTTGATGGATGTGGGGCGTCGTATTGTGCTTCCACTGTGAGTTAACTCAAGTCCTTCTTTCTTTTACAGGTGAGTGCTGGTTCCGTGAAACTTAATTTTCGCTCAGTTGTAAGTACTTACAGGTGTAAGTATAGAAACAAGGATTGAACGATCGTTGAATCACTACGTTGTATTGTTTTTTGGTTCATTATTTACTATAATGAACCTTTGGAATCAACCAATAAAATATTGAAAATATGTAACCCCCTCAAAATTTGATGGTTTACGTTTCAAATTACGTAAAACCCAAAAATTGAATAAAGTAAAAGGCATCCGTCCGGCGTACGTCGATTTTGATTAAAATCGGTATTTGTGCTTCATTCGGGGTCTAGTTGTGCTGCAAAGCTTTTGATTAGTGTCAGTGATTTCTAAGGAGTGAAAAAGGGGTTGTATTTTCAAAACGCCCTCGCTAGGAAACTTTTAATATAAAGTTACTGTTTTTTCATCAATTTGAAATAGAATTGAATTTTTAGAATCGAATTAGGCCACCCAGAGCTCTGTAGAACCAACATTTCGCTCCCTATGAGGACTTAGGGTTGGATAATAAATCAGAAACACGAATGTGAATCGCAAAAGAAAAAAACCTATATCCGTTCAATTTACAGCTGATCGTTGTTCGTTTCTTTGAATACAGAGAACTTTTGGATAGCGATGATATTGCTGGTAGCAAGTATTATTAGAAAACCCCCGTTCTATATAGGCGGGTGATTTATACAGTAAACTAACAAACCGGTGTGTAATTATTCGCAGAATTTTTCCCCTCGAAGATTAGCGCTTCACAGAATTCCAATTTAGAGGGGCCAAATAACGTTCGCAATATATTCATGCATATTTATTGGCAATTCTTCTATTTCTTTGTTCCGAAAGCTATGAAGCGTTTAATGACAATTTCACGGGCTAAAAGTTTTATAACAGCATTCCTCGCTACTGTGACTGTAAGGCCGACCAGTCAACTCGGTGTCCTGAGAGGCACTTTCCTCTTACCACTTCCATTTTCCAAATCTCGAAAGCAATCCGCCCAACCTTGAGCCAGGTAATAATTACCCCTACTGGAAAAATAATAAATCTTAATAAGTTGGAATACACTTGCTCGCTTGGCTAGCTCATTCGAGTGGGTGAATACGAGTAGATAACGCGCAAAGTTCGGATTCCCGGATTTTAGTTCTCTTGTACGAACATCATGCAGTATAAATCGAATGAGCTGAATATATGGAAGATTTCTTTTAATCCAAGCAGGGATAAAATGCAATTCACCATTGTTTGAGAGAGTACTGAGAGCGTTGCAAAAACTACTACCGAATTCGGTTTAGCCGTTTGAAATTTTGAAATTCCGCGCGGTTGCGCAATTCCCAGAATGCTTTGAAGCGAACACTCTTGCATGAAGGACCAAATTTGATGAAAGTCGATTCGGTCGTTTGGCTTTATTCGGCTCCGGAAAAATAATCATAAAAACGCTGCAAATTATACACAATGGTTTATTATTTTTTATTTGTCTATATATAGATCACTCGTCTGCACAGCCACCAACCATCCAACATGAAGAAAAACATCGTCGCATTTCGGTCAGCTTTAATTTGAACGGAAATTAGGCCTCTTTTGCGATTCACACTCGTGTTTCTGATTTATCGTACGTCCAAACTTTAAATTCTCGTAGTAAGCGAACGGTTTCTCCTACAGAGCTCCGGGAGGTCTCAAAAAATTCTAAAAATTCTATAGAATCTTAAATTGAAGGAAAAAAATACCTTTATATCAAATTTTTTTGAGTTAGGGCGTTTTCAAAATTGATTTTGGAACCCTTAGAAGTGACCTACATCAACCAAAATCTTCGGGGCACAACTAGACCCCAAATGGAGCCTACTACTGGCCGAATTTTTATTCGATTTTCGGATTCTACGTACCTTGAAACGTAAACCATCAAATTTTGAGGGGGTGTTAAAACAAATTTTTCTTGGTCGATTCCAAAGGTTCATTATTGAAAATAATAAACAAAAAATAGTTGAATATCAGTAAACATGAATATAATTGAAAGAGTTTCTTCGATAATAGTAGACCCTACGTTAATCTTCCTTGTGATCACTATGTTAATCTCCTTAACTATTAATGCTAGACTTAAGTCTAGATTATAATTATACCGGAAGCAACAAATATCTTTAGGATTGGAAATTGCAAATGGCTTTAGGAATCGTCCAATTCATCGTTTTATATTATTTTTTGATGATTTAAAAAGCCACTTCCACTTTAAACATTATTACGAGTATTATTTTATATTTCTATAATTAAATATGCAATATGAATGAACTTAAATGTTCATTAAATCTCGAAAAGTTTGTTGTCGTTCTTCCGTTTTGGTTTATTATTTTCAATAATGAACCTTTGGAATCGACCTAGAAATTTTTTACCCCCCCCCCCCCCCCTCAAAATTTGTTGGTTTACGTTTCAAGGTACGTAGAATCCAAAAATCGAATATCGTCCGCCGTACGCGGCACTTTCCTCAGTTAGCATTGACCGACTTTGATGAAATTTGGTATATGGGCTCCATTTGGGGTCTAGTTCTGTCCCTAAGATTTTGGTTGATGTAGGTTACTTCTATGGGTAGGAAAATAAGGGTTGAAATTTTCAAAACGCCCTAACTCAAAAAATTTCGATATTGATTTTCCATCAATTTAAGATAAGTAATATTGAATTTTTAGAATTTTTGGATACCACGCGGAGCTGTGTAGGACAAATCGTTCGCTCCCAATGTGATGATATTATTGGAAAGATTCCTTACATTTTTTTTTTTTTTTTGTTCAAGGTTTGAGGCAAGAAAAAGCCCATTGAAAAGAACATTTTGCCTAATTTGAGAAACCGCGAATGTTTTGAAACGGAAACTTAACTACAAGAACCAATATTTTTTCAAAAACAAGAACAGTAAAAACTGTGACAAAATTTCACCTATCCAACGGTATTGTCATTTGTGTTTTTAAAGTGGGAATTCTTACGGAAATTTGTTTTGAACGCGGAAAAACGTGCATTTTGGTTTATTATTTTCAATAATGAACCTTTGGAATCGACCAAGAGAAAATTTTTTCTAACCCCCTTCAAAATTTGTTGGTTTACGTTTCAAGGTGCGTAGAATCCAAAAATCGAATAATAATTTGGCCGTCCGTCCGCCGTATGCGGCACTTTACCTTAGCATTGACCGATTTTGATGAATATTGGTATGTAGGCTCCATTTGGGGTCTAGTTGTGCCCCGAAGATTTTGGTTGATGTAGGTCACTTCTAAGGGTTTAAAATAAGGTTTGAAATTTTGAAAACGCCCTAACTCAAAAAATTTCGATATTGATTTTCCATCAATTTAAGATAATATTGAATTTTTAGAATTTTTGGATGCCACGCGGAGCTCTGTAGGACAAACCGTTCGCTCCCTACGCGAATTTAAGGGTTGGACTTACGATAAATCAGAAACACGAGTGTGAAGCGCAAAAGAGCCCTAATCTATCAAATTTTTGCTCACAAAATACTACCGTTGTTCGTTTCATCGAGTTGAAAACGATGATACGAGTTTACGCTCTCGTAAACCTGAAGTTACGACTATTCCGTTCTGAATCGCAACCATGAGACATTGGAATGCTAAGCACATTTTAATTCCTGAAACTTTTTAACTATCTTACAATCAAGAAACCATTTCATGCTGATTATTTTGTCATCCTTCTTGGCTCAAAGTCAATCGTATTTAATATCTGCGCTCAGAGTGTAAGAAAAAACAGCTGAATCAATCAAAATAAACTTTTATTCACGTAAAGTATAAACGTAAAGTCGCCACTAAATGCCGAGTTTTCAGAGGCAGAAAGGCGTATCATGCCGATTCAGAATGCAGGAAGTCGTATCGTCGAAGTACTAAGGCCGATTCTCGTGTCAGTGTCAAGATACGAGTTTTCTTCTTCTGAATCGCTCTTATACGACTAGTTTTTTAGTAGAATCAAGTTAACACACGAAAATCTGGAGGCTTGTTTGAGGCATTTCTAGAGGAGATACGACTCTAAAACTCCGAAAATCGATAGAAATCGACCCCCAAAACCCCCGGGTACCAATAACTCAATTTGGTCAAATTTTCACGTTACGACTTTCTGGCTTAGCACGGCAGTTTAGTCGACCTGGGTGGTACCAAATTTTGAGATCTAACTTTTCAAGAGAATGGGGTGTGCGCATGGGTCGGAAAAATATTGCTATTTTTAATCTAAACTAGACCTCATTCTGAGAATTTTGACACCAACCGCGACCTTCCAGCGTGAGAAGACCTTTCTCTATGATTTTTCAAAGTTTCGAATGTTTATGACGTCACAGTGGGCTGGGAGTCCCAGGGGGGAGGGGCGCGTGACGTTATAAACATTCGAAACTTCGAGAAATCATAGAAAAGGATCTGCTCATCCAAAAAGAGAACGTCTGGTGTCAATATTCTCGGAATGAGGTCTACTTTCGATCAAATTTTTTTTTTTTTTTTTAAATCAGAGTACCTGATTGGCATTGTGACTAGTATTTTCGTCTATTTAGCCCACGACTGACTGTGTTTTGACAGTGATTATTCTCTATGAAAAAATTATGAACTGAATGTGTTTAAATATGAGGCGGAAAGCGAAAAGGGACCTCTTGTCGGCGTTCGTCGAAATGGAGTTATTGCTATTTCCTCAATCTGTATAGATTTATGAAGAATTTAAGACCAAAAGCATCCTTGTAGCTTAACAAAATGACAAAGCTGCAGTATTTCAGTGTTTTAAAACAGAAAAAATGGATTTTGAGAAAAACGACCATAAACTTCAAAACGCTACTTTAAATTCTTAGATTCTTAAATCGATATTTTCTTATTCAGGTTACTTTCGATTCGATCTTTCAGGCCTATAGACTTGGGTTCTAGAGGGTCCAAGGATTAATAATCGATAGGCAGTGAAAAATCGATACTTTCGACCTTCTTCCAGTTTTTAGCCTTCTCCTCGAAATCAGCTTTGCCGACAAGAGGTCCCTTTTCGCTTTCCGCCTCACAAATACTTGTACTTGATACGATAGTCGTTCTTTCGATTTCAATGAGTTTCATTTTCCATTCAGGGGTGCAGATTAAGTACAACGTTAAATGGGAATTTCTCCCTCTGCCCTCTTATCAGATTTTTAGTTATGAATTGTTATGAGTTATGAAATTTTTAGTTATCTCTTGTATAAAACCAGATTGGATAGGAATTGTTGCCATCAAAGGAGGAAACCAACCAAATTCGAGAAAAAATCCCCTACCACTACTTCTACGCTGGTGGAAAAAAAAAATCCGTCCGTGAGCTGTTTGAGCCTTTATATTTGGAACACGTTTTCGAACGAATCAAAACTATTCAACACGTTGTCATTGAGATAATGGCATTTAAAATTTCAGCTGACCAAAATGCGATCGTAGTTCGTTTCTTCTAGTTGTACTCAGTTGTGCGTCCCTAGCAACCAGTAATCATATTTCCTAAGGAAGGACTCCCTATTTCTTCAAATTGAGTGTGAAGCGTTTATTTCCTCAAAATAAACTTGATTCTGAAGCGTTATTATTACACAAAGGTTTACTATTTTTCCATGTAGATCACTCGTCTGCAAAGAACACGGCTTTGCCATTGTCACCATCTACTAACCGTAAGATGGTATGTTGGAATCCAAACATTTTTTACGGGGATTCACACTCTCATCCTCCTTCATACGACAGCAGTGACCTACTACCTAATAGTTTTGGAACACATTTATTACCTCAATGATACCCACTCTCGTTCCTGTTTTGTATTGCACTATCGACGCATGTCGTAATACTAACCACATGGAAGTGGAATCTACTTGCGTATGGTTGTGTCTACAGATGGGCACAGCGGCGACTTCAATCCGTGCCAACCTACCCACCTTCCCTACTGAATTTCCTAAGTTTATTATTTTTCCCTTTTTGGTGTTTACAGACATCATTTTTGAGGTCGGTCCATTTTTTTGTTAAAAAGGTTTTTATTTTATTATTTATCCAATTTATAATATTTTTTATTTTTCACTTTTTAGTGGTCCTCAATGTAAATCTGAAATTAATTTACCCGCAGTTTTTCGATCAGTTTTCGTAATATAGATCTATTTCCGTACTGTGAATCATTTCAGTAAGGTGAACCAGAAACCGTAGGGTGGACCAAATTCTGTAATCCGGGTCAGTTTCCATATGTACAGATGAGTTTCCGTTTTTGGATCGGTTTCAGGAGGTATTTGGTTCACTTTCCTACTTAGCAATCTACTCTCTTATCTCCTAACAGTTCGACTCCCCTCATATTTGGTAGGTAAGTACTTGGTAGTTCTGATAACACACTTCAACAACTTAACCATAACATGATTGACGAGGGAGCTATGTGCTACACCCACTTGGTGGAAAACCCTGTCATCACCTAACAGTACTACATACCTCATATTTGGTACGGCACTATTCAGTTCTGACGATCTCCTATACCATTACCTACCCAATCATGTTATTAGTAATGAGGGAGCTATGTGCTACGCCCACTTGGTAGAATACCCTCTACATCTAACTGTACTATATCTTTTTGATTTACGTTTATCATGTTGACCTCTTATTTCAATTATTATATTAAATAACTCTTCGGGTGTTGACGGGTGAAGATTTTTACTCAGGTCGGTTGTTTTATGCTTTATTCTTTTTTCTCCCAACGTTTCGCGTTTATGAAAAAACGCATCTTCAGGGGTTTCCTACAGACAACAAAACAATATTAGGAAGGATAAGAAAATTAATCACCCATTATCGGTTTTCACATCCTAACTAACCTAAAAGCTACTATAATATACTACATACTTACATTAAATCTTCATTTCTAAGTGAAACAACGTCGGATGTACCGTAGATACATATTAGTCAGGGAGGTTTTTTTGGTAGGTACAATTATTCATACCTGTTGTGTGCAACAAAACCACATTAAATTAATAAGTTATACAATTAAAGTTATGAGACCCTCAAATATTCATTAAATTTACTATTTCTGCATCAACTTGTCAAACATTATCATTACATACCTTGTCATTCATTTCGTTTCATTTCAGCAGATAAAACAACAAAATTAAAGCTTTTATAAAAATGTAACAACAATAACCGACCAATTGACTAGAAAGGCACATGACTAGACTTTTTAATAATAACTAATAATTGCATTTTTGCTAGGAACATATTAACTAATTAATTTGAGTAAAATACTGTCTAATCACAGTCATTATCAGCTGATATCACAGTTCATTTTTATTGCCTTGATAGTTCAAGATTAGACACAACCACTTCCCACAAACAATAGGAATGTGGTGTTGTCATGGTGGAATACAGTAAAATTTATTTTGGAGTTATTAAAATTAATTATTGCACACATCAGGTTTATTTGCTATATTAATTTGTACGAGGTTCAAACAAACAGAAGAACTTTGGGTTTAAAACTTTTAAATCATTCTTTCTGATGTTGTACACATCATTTCCACCTTTCACAATGTGGATATTTTCAAGGATTTTTCTCTTTTTCATATTATGTTCATTAGCTAATATTTTCACTCCATCGATATCAATTTCATGCCTGACATTTCGGCAATGCTGGGCAATCCCAGACACGCTGGTCTTCTTATTATAAATGTCCTTGTCGTGCTCTATTAATCTTTTTTTGAGAGGTCTATATGATTCTCCAACATAATAATTTTTTGAACAGTCATCGTTTTTACAACTTAATTTATATATACAATTTCGTTTTTCAAGCTTCTCTACTTTATCTTTGGTCCTTGAAAGACTCTTTCCAATAACATTACCATATTTCCAAGCGATCGACACATTATGCTTCTTCCACATTCCTTGGATATTGCCAGCAACCACTGGGTTGTATGTGAAGGAAACATAGGCTTTTCTATTAGAGTTATCGGGGTTTGGGTTGACGATATTCTTCATCAGACTTTTGTTTTGGACATTTTGTGCTGTGTCTTTCATTGTAGTGATTTTATTACTACTATCATTCTTTTGGGCTTCAAGTTTACGGATAGCAAGGAGAACTTTGGACGGAGTCTTTATTTGAAACTTGGGTGTATCTTTAATTTCACGATTTGCATTACTCAATTTAATTTTCTGTATGGCTTTGTTAATTTGAAAACGAATGATTTTAATTGGATAATCATTTGCCGAACAGATAGTAATGATTTTATCCTTAACTTCATCATAATACTTAATAGATGTTCTGAGTAGAGCATTGTACGCCATATTATAGATCAAATTAGACTTGAAATATTTGGGGTGGCTTGAATGGAAATTTATCATTTTTGCCGAAAACACTGGTTTAGTATACCATTTGAACTCCAGCTTTTTTTCATTTCTAATTATACTCATATCAAGGAACGGAATTTCCCCTTTCATCTCACATTCCATTTCGAACTGTAGTTTCTTGTTATACTGATTAAATATTGGTTTAATACGGTCAAGATCCTGCCTCTTAATACTCAAAATAAGGTCATCATAGTATTTATATATAAATTTAATCTCTAACTTACTATCAGCAATTACAGTTTTTATTAAATGGTTCATCACAATTCCGGCAGCAGTACCTGAAATTGAGTTCCCCATCTGGAGGTTTTTCCCTCTATAATGCTCCTTATTATGCACAAAATAGCCATCCTCGCAACAAATCCGAAGTCCCTCCAGAAAAGTATGAACATCCTTAATTGGCGAATCCTTACTGATAATATTCCAATTATCTCGTATGATATTGTAACACGCATTCAGAGGTATACTTGGGTACATTGATATAACATCTAAGGATACAAGAACTTCATCTTCAGCCAATTCCACGTTCTCTAGCTTACCACGAAGGTCCAAAGCATTTTTCACATCATACTCATTATCAGCACAGAAATTATGGAGATAACTCTTGTACATTTTTGATATTTTCGAGGACACGCTATTACTACCATCCACAATACATCTTACTGGATAATCTTTTTTATGTAATTTAACTAAACCACTGATCCTTGGTGCCTGGCCATGGATGTTGAGAAATTTGTTTTTTTCGGTTTTGGTTATGTACCCTTTCTTGATGAGTTTTTCCGTGAATTTTACAACTTTTTTATTCATCTCGTCAGTAGGATCACTCCTTTGCTTATGAAATTCACTTTTATTTGAGATGAGGTTACTTATTTTCTCATCATACTGCTCTTTAGTAATTATTACGACTTTTTGGGTTTTATCAGCTTTAACCACAAGGATGTTCCGATTTCGTTTCAAAAATAGTTTTGTACGTTGTTCGAGCTTGCTAATTTTTTGGGCTACTTTACGGCTCACATCCTTAGGTATTTTATATAAATTATGGCCATTTTTATTGTTTGTTACAATATTTACCATCTGATTACGTATAATATCTTTATCGATTTCAGGTAAATCCAAATTTCCCAAGTTGAATTCACATTCAGTAATTAATTGCTCAATGGCCTTGTCATCAACTGTATCAATTTTATTAAATTTAGTACTGTACGTAAAATATTCAATTACTTCCTCAGGTACTCTAACATTAGCGAGATTAACTACCCAGTCCTTTTTATTTACAGTAAATTTGTTTGGGTTACATGGAGTTGATATTTGTTCTACTGGTTTGGTGGGACAGGATTTTTTGGTGTCATTAGTGTGTGAGCGCAGTAAGATACTTCGGTGGTACGACTCAAATTCTTTGCAATAATCATTAATCATGGTTATTACATTAGGTTTATCTTCTATGGCTTGCATTAAGAGACTCTTTTCCTTATCTACTTTACGTTTAAGCTTGCGGGTTTCATCGTGTGCTTCACTCAAACTTAAATTAAGGATAACTCGACTAAAATTTGAAATAGCACCGTCAATTTTCCGTGACTTTGTAGAGTTCTCTTTGAAAAAGCATCGAACTTTATCAATAGTGTTTGTTATGGTTTTTGGATAAGTGCATTCATACTACCAAAGTTCTTCTGTTTGTTTGAACCTCGTACAAATTAATATAGCAAATAAACCTGATGTGTGCAATAATTAATTTTAATAACTCCAAAATAAATTTTACTGTATTCCACCATGACAACACCACATTCCTATTGTTTGTGGGAAGTGGTTGTGTCTAATCTTGAACTATCAAGGCAATAAAAATGAACTGTGATATCAGCTGATAATGACTGTGATTAGACAGTATTTTACTCAAATTAATTAGTTAATATGTTCCTAGCAAAAATGCAATTATTAGTTATTATTAAAAAGTCTAGTCATGTGCCTTTCTAGTCAATTGGTCGGTTATTGTTGTTACATTTTTATAAAAGCTTTAATTTTGTTGTTTTATCTGCTGAAATGAAACGAAATGAATGACAAGGTATGTAATGATAATGTTTGACAAGTTGATGCAGAAATAGTAAATTTAATGAATATTTGAGGGTCTCATAACTTTAATTGTATAACTTATTAATTTAATGTGGTTTTGTTGCACACAACAGGTATGAATAATTGTACCTACCAAAAAAACCTCCCTGACTAATATGTATCTACGGTACATCCGACGTTGTTTCACTTAGAAATGAAGATTTAATGTAAGTATGTAGTATATTATAGTAGCTTTTAGGTTAGTTAGGATGTGAAAACCGATAATGGGTGATTAATTTTCTTATCCTTCCTAATATTGTTTTGTTGTCTGTAGGAAACCCCTGAAGATGCGTTTTTTCATAAACGCGAAACGTTGGGAGAAAAAAGAATAAAGCATAAAACAACCGACCTGAGTAAAAATCTTCACCCGTCAACACCCGAAGAGTTATTTAATGTACTATATCTCTCATCTTAGGTCAGGCACTATGCAGTTCTGACGATCTCCTATACCATTACCTACCCAACTATATTATGGATGACGAGGAAGCTATGTGCTACACCCACTTGGTAGAATACCATCTAATCACCTAACTGTACTATATCTGCCATATTAGGTCAGGCACTATTCAGTTCAGATGATCTCCCATACCATTACCTACCCAACTATATTATGAATGACGAGGAAGCTATGTGCTACACCCACTTGGTGGAAAACCCTGTCATACCTAGCAGTACTATATACCTCATATTTGGTACGGCACTATTCAGTTCTGACGATCTCCTATACCATTACCTACCCAACTATATTATGAATGATGAGGAAGCTATTTGCTACACCCACTTGGTAGAATACCATCTAATCACCTAGTTGTACTATATACCTCATATTTGGTATGGCACTATTTAGTTCAGATGATCTCCTATACCATTACCTACCCAACTATATTATGAATGATGAGGAAGCTATGTGCTACTCCCACTTGGTAGAATACCCTCTACATCTAACTGTACTATATCTCTCATTTTAGGTCGGGCACTATGCAGTTCTGTCGATCTCCTATACTATTACCTACCCAACTATATTATGGATGACGAGGAAGCTATGTGCTACACCCACTCGGTAGAATACCATTTAATCACCTAACTGTACTATGTCTGTCATATTAGGTCAGGCACTATTCAGTTCAGACGATCTCCTATACCATTACCTACCCAACTATATTATGAATGACGAGGAAGCTATGTGCTACACCCACTTGGTAGAATGCCCAATAACAGTACTATTATGTCACTCATATTTGGTAGGAAAACTCCCATACTCGAGCATTCATAAACACGTTTGATATGGCTCATGCAGGTTCTGAGCTAATAACCCACTATAATTTCCCCCTTTCTCATCCCCCGCAGCACCTTTTAGTTATCGGAACCCCCTCATATAGCATATCATTTTGAAGCTTACAATCAGACCTTCAATTTGACTATACACAAATACTCCGTCATTGGCTCAGTCGGAAGCCACAGGGGAAGAAGAGTGAATGCGGACCATTATTCCCGAAAACGGGAACCACGTTTTTCAACTTCTTTCACAAATTTTTGACACTTCTAACAAAGCAAAATGAAATCTGTTTGAAACGGGACCACCACGGATACTGGTAGAACAAATTTCAGAAAGAACCAGACAGATTGGTACCAGAATAAAGAAATGCAAGGTGTTCAGACATACAAAAAAAAAAAAAAAAAAAAAAAAATCGTCGTCCCACGACAAACCGAATTGAGTACCTCCTCTTTCGCGCGCCTTCGGCGCGTTGAAGTCGGTCAAAAATCAATTTGAGATATTAGTACTAAAAAACGCTGCAAATTATTACACAAAGGTTTATTTTTTTCTGGTTGAAGAAAAACATCTATCGCATTTCGGTCAGCCAACATTTGAACGGAGATTTGACATCTTTTGCGATTCACACTCGTGTTTCTGATTTATCGAAAGTCCAACCCTTAAATGTAATAGAATAGAATAGAATAGAATAATAGTTTATTAACAGAAAGAAAATACAATATAAAATGGCATATAAAACAGAGAGTAAATAAACAATTTCTTTCTGTCCACCAACCAAATAAGTTCACAAGAACTTGTGGCGGCTGGTGGAGCTGGTTTCAGTCTATAAGACCACAAAGTCGACTACTAACTACATGTACTCGTATATAAATTTAATCTGACAAACAAATTTTAAAAAATTATAAAGTAAAAGAAGGCTCTCTACAGTGCAGATTCCTTCACTCGGCTAAGAATCTCTCTCTTAAAATGTACAAAACTATTAAACACGTCAGTATTAAATTTATAAGCATAAAAGAACTTGAAAACTTTATAATATGCATTCTTTTTTGCACGTTCGGTTCTAAGTTTAGGCAACTGAATATGCGATGACGCTGCTGTACGTGTATGCATGACTATACTTCTATGCTCTGGCTGAATTCCAGTTTTATAAGCAATCAAGCACGATGAAATAAAAACAACTGCCTTACATCGAGTAAATCTAACTCACGATGCAGCAGAATAGCAGGATATCGTGGATGCCTAGTAAAAAACTAAATTCTCGTAGGGAGCGAACGTTTTGTCCTACAGGGCTTCGCGTGGTCTCAAAAAATTCTAAAAATTCTATACTAAAGTAAATTGATGGAAAAACAATACATTTATATCAACATTTTTTGTGTTAGGGCGTTTTCAAAATTTCAAACCTTATTTTTAATCATTAGAAGTGACCTACATCAACCAACATCTTCGGAGCACAACTAGACCCCAAATGGAGCCTACATACCAAATTTCATCAAAATCTATCAATGCTAAGTGGGGAAAATGCCGCGTACGGCGGACGGGCGGCCAAATTTTTAATCGATTTTTGGATTCTACGTACCTTGAAACGTAAACCATCAAATTTTGAGGTGGGTATAAACTTTTTTTTCTTGGTCGATTC
Organism: Apolygus lucorum; assembly: GCA_009739505.2. Classification (NCBI taxonomy): domain Eukaryota; kingdom Metazoa; phylum Arthropoda; class Insecta; order Hemiptera; family Miridae; genus Apolygus; species Apolygus lucorum. The sequence continues at coordinate 104,021,458 of CM019167.2, read as the reverse complement.
CAAAGGTTCATTCTTGAAAATAATAAACCAAAAACTGCAGATCTTGCAGACTATTTTGATATACGACTTCATTAATTGAGAAGTTTTCTTTCGAAAGGGCTTATATCAATTTGGAATTTTTCGTGGGAAATCGAGAAAAACTAATCTCATGCCAAAGCAAATTGTCTAGGGTCCCCAAATTTTCCAAATAGTTTTAGCATGGAACATGCTTTAGCCATCACCTAACTGGGCAAAAATATGAAGAAGCCGAGCGAAAAACATAAGTGGTGTACAGCAGAGGGTTTACGTGTGAACCCAGATAAAACAGTGTTGGTACCTTTTTCCAACAGGCGTAAGCTGAACCTCAAGGTCCTTAATTTTGGTGGAACAAAACTATCCACTAAAACGGAAGTTAAGTACCTGGGGGTTACCATGGACCATAAATTAACATGGAACTGACACATAGGAAAGATTGCCAACAAGGCAAGATACATCCTATGGGCTGGACAAAGAATGTTTAGCAAAACCTGGGGACTAAAGCCAAAGATGATACTATGGTTATATACAGCCATCATCAGGCCTATAGTCTCCTATGCTGCCCTTGTGTGGTGGCCCAAAACCAACCAAACGGCTGTCCAAAGGATCCTCAACAAAGTCCAAAGACAAGCATGTTTGGGAATCACCGGCACTTGCCCACTTGCCCTACCGCAGCAATGGAGGTACTTCTGGATCTCTCGCCGCTACATATCCATGTACAAATAGTGGCCTTCCTAGGGGCTGCGAGGCTGCTGCGGCTGGGATACATAAGACTGGGATCCAGGGTCAACCACCACAAAATTCTTGAGAAATATGAAGGTGGAATGGCTCTGACAGTCTCTGATCTTATGAAAGAAAAACAAAACTTTGAAATACCTTTCAAGGTAGTCATCAACGATAGAGACCACTGGAAAAAGGGGGTGCCCAACCTTGCACCGGGCTCTCTTGTGTGGTATACAGATGGATCAGTCATGTTTGGAAGATCTGGCATAGGCATTAAAGGCCCTTCGGCCAGCCTTATAAAGTCTCTCGGGACGAATGCCACAATCTTTCAGGCAGAGGTCCATGCTATTCAACTGTGCGCTGAAGAAATGCTGAACAAGCATATCAACAGAGCCAAAGTGTACATCTTGTCAGACAGTCAGGCTGCCCTGAAGGCCATTGCTTCATACACTATAACCTCGAAGCTGGTCTGGGAATGCCTGAATACCCTTAAAACTGTGGCCCAGGACAACCAGGTCACCCTTCTCTGGATTCCTGGGCATGAGGGTCATGAGGGTAATGAAACTGCTGATCGTCTTGCAAAAAGAGGCTCAGAGTCCCTGCCAAATGGGCCGGAACCATTTTTGGGAACCACCAAAAGCTGCTTACAGAATGTGGTTAACAACTGGGAAAGATATGAGCGAGTAGAATACTGGGTCGAGCTAGATACACAATCCTCGGAAGTAATGTCTTGGCTCCTGACACCATCTCTAAGGTGGCATACACTGATATTCTCTGCTTTTCCAAAAAGTGGAGAAGGGGTGTTCAGTAAACCCTTATTAGTGAGGTAATATTGCCTGGAGGCACTCCACAATAGATCTTGTTGGTCGCAGTGGAAGGAGTTTGTTTATGAACTCACTTAAGACCTCCTACTCAATTGAAAAAAAAAAACGGCAAAAACGTGACGAAGCCGCGGAACGAAAGTAGCGCGGGATTTTGAAATGGTTTTCACTTACAACCGACCTGTTTCTAGGGAAATGTATCGCCGTTAGTTTTCATCCCACGAAAATCGTTCGCCACTCGTTGAGAAGCCCTCAATTTATGCGTAAATTATATACTGCCAAAACAGCTGTAAATATGGACGAAGCTGAGATGTACCTCTGATTTAAAAGAACTGCAAACAACATTCGCGGTTTAAACCAGCGTCGATTTAGTGGATTATAATAGAGATTTTTTTGCAACCGAAGGGCAACGTCAGCTCAATTAGCCCGAGGAAGTCACCCTAGAGCGAGCAATCACGTTGCTAACCGCCTCCAGCGAGTAAAGCCAGCTGGAAAAGATGTTGGTCCGTCGTCATTGGCATCCCAAGTGACGCGAATTGCTGGAGGCACGTTTATGTTATGTTGCCTTGGTAACGGATGGCAAATGAAGACAATTGACAATAAAAAATGTACTGTTATAAATAGAAAGGTTAGTCAGGGGCCAGCCACGTTCAGGGATTCTGAACGGACTCCGCCAAAATTGGCAGCTTGACCGTCACCAATTGTCGACGTTTCGACAAGTTCACGGGTTCCGTGGACTCTGCGTTTCGTGAAGAGGTTCCACGGGCACCTTAGTGGCCTGCAAAAACTCTCTATTGATGTTGTTGGTTGCCTTGGTTTTTAGATCTTGAAAACTAGGCGAGATTTTGTTTTGAACGCGGGCTTTTAATGGGGAATTCGCCTCACATTTTTTTTTCGAATGAGGATTTATTTTTATGGAATAAAACCATAGTGAGCTGCTCGAAAACGCATCCAAAAAATTTAGAGAATTTAAGGAAGATGGAAATTTTAAATGTGGTGGCAATGTGTAAGAGGCAGCCATGTTTGAAACGTGACGGATATTCTACCAATCTGACTTCAAAGGAGGTTCTGTGGCGCTTACCACAGAAGCGGAACATACACGAACTTTTAGCTTCCGAGTAGTGCGCACAAGAGTGCGCCGCGAACTGGCAGGAAGAACCCAGACACAAAAGTGACCAAAAGAAACAATATTACTCACTTTTTTACAATACGAATCTACCTACTAGTTTATCAAGCATTATTAGTCTTCATCTTCTCTTATTTAGTTTCAAGATTTTAATCACATTATTCGAGTAGCCATTTCACTGGATCTTTTTGTGTGGCGGTGCTAGAACTCTGTCTGTTGTCGGAGTTGTTTTCGCGTCGTTTTTTTCTTTCGTATGAAGTCAACAATATTCCTCGATTTTCGCGGTGTTTTGTAACAGAGGTTCACTTCTTTAGTCATTTTTCCATAAAAGCAAATGTTCCATGTTTTTTGAATTTTAGCCGAAACATTTGGCAGCTGACCCAAAGAAAGTTTTAAAAATTAATTTCTCATTTTTATTCGAATTCAGGTCTGTTGATGGATGTGGGGCGTCGTATTGTGCTTCCACTGTGAGTTAACTCAAGTCCTTCTTTCTTTTACAGGTGAGTGCTGGTGCCGTGAAACTTAATTTTCGCCCAGTTGTAAGTACTTACAGGTGTAGGTATAGAAACAAGGATTGAACGATCGTTGAATCACTACGTTGTATTGTTTTCTGGTTCATTATTTACTATAATGAACCTTTGGAATCAACCAATAAAATATTTTAAAACGTCTGCCAAGTGGGTGTGGCACATAGCTTCCTCGTATCCATAACCCGATTGTATAGATGATCCGATGCATAGTAGTTAATCTCAAAACACCAATCTCTAAGTACCTTCCACTACCCTCATATGGGACCATCTACACGCTAATCTGGACAATCCTAGAAAATGTCATCAAATTCGGATGAAAAATTAAATGAGAGATGTATGTGATTGGATCAAAAAAATTCTAAGCCTCGGCTGGGATTCTCACAGAATCCCTCTATGAATAAATCCCTCTATGAAGAACAATTCTCTATGATTTTCATAGGGAACCATCTAAACACTACTCTGTAATATCCCTAAAAATTTCATTAAAATCGGATGGAAAATGTAGAAGTTATGGCCGTTACAAGGAAATTCACGTTTGCGCATGCGCAGTGGCTACTATCAGTCCGAAGGTCGTGATTTTCGTAGGGACCATCTAAATACTAATCTGTAACATCCCTGAAAATTTCATTGAAATCGGATTGAGATTGTGGAAGTTATGGCCGTTACAAGGAAATTCACGTTCGCGCATGCGCATCGGCTACCATCAGTCTGGGGGTGATGATTTTCATAGAGGACCATCCAAAAACTAATCTGTAACATCCCTGAAAATTTCATTGAAATCGAGTTGAAAATGTGGAAGTTACGGCCGTTACAAGGAATTCACGTTTGCGCATGCGCAGTCGCTTCTATCAGTCCGGGGATGATGAGTTTCATAGGGGACCGTCTACACACCAACCCGCACAATCCCTGAAAATTTCATCGAAATCGGACAATAACTCCTTATAGTTATGCGCGTTACAAGGAATTGATGACAGACGGACAGACACACAGACACGGAACCAAAATTGTTCAGAAAGGTCTAAAACGCAAAACGCGAGTGAAAATTTTGATTTTGGAGAACTTTTTTTTCGTCCTTGAAAAGTGAAAACAAAGCTTCCGCTACCTTGGTAGACTCGGAAGCAATATCAGAATCACCAACCATCGATCGCATTTCGGTCAGCTCTAATTTGAACGGAGATTAGGCCTCTTTTGCGATTCACACTCGTGTTTTGATTTATATATATACCTATATATTTCAATATAAACCCTTAAATTTTCGTAGGGAGCGAACGATTTGTCCTACAGAGCTCCGCGTGGTCTCAAAAAATTCTAAAAATTCTATAGAATCCTAAATTGAAGGAAAAACAATGCCTTTATATCAAAATTTTTTGAGTTAGGGCGTTTTCAAAATTTCAAAATTGATTTTGGAACCCTTAGAAGTGACCTACATCAACCAAAAGCTTCGGGGCACAACTAGACCCCAAATGGAGCCTACATACCAAATTTCATCAAAATCGGTCAATGCTAAGTGGCAAAAGTGCCGCGTACGGCGGACGGCGGACGGCCAAATTTTTATTCGATTTTTGGATTCTACGTACCTTGAAACGTAAACCATCAAATTTTGAGGGGGTGTAACATTTTTTTTTCTTGGTCGATTCCAAAGGTTCATTATTGAAAATAATAAACCAAAAGGGGTTGTATTTTCAAAACGCCCTCGCTATAAAACTTTCAATATAAAGTTACTGTTTTTTCATCAATTTGGAATAGAATTGAATTTTTAGAATCGAATTAGGCCACCCAGAGCTCTGCAGAACCAACAGTTCGCTCCCTAAGCCGTGAGTAGTATTGTTTTTTGGTTCATCAGAAAAAAATATTCAACCCCCCTCCCACCAAGATAAAAATTTGATGGTTTACCTACGTTTCAAGGTATGTAGAATCCGATCTTGAAAACAACGGGATGAATATGAGCCGTTTTGTCGCCAAACCCGATTTTCAGCAAGCTTTTAAAGCGGGATACAAACCGTTTCGGAAGGAATTCAACTTGTGAGGTAATAGGCGTTATCCCGAGGATTCATAATCCGTGAGAAAAACAAAAAGTGTAAAAAATGGATATATACCCGCTTGAAAGAAAACTCTACTATTATAGTGCTTATAAGCATTGAATTTAATTGGAAAATCTTTGGATTCGATAGGGAAATGATCCCTCTGATGAGTAACATGTTGAACTTGACTGGGCAATCATTCAGGTTGGTAGGAAAAATATTGAATTTTTTTGGCAAACTATTGCTTGATTGATAAAATGTTGAATTTGAATGGAAAATCGTTCAGTTTGATTGGAAGAATGTTGGATTTTGTTCGACAAATCATTGTTTGACTGGGAAATTTCCAATTTGAGTGGAAATCTTGGAGTTTGATTGGAGAACTGTTGAATTCCAATGGGAAATGATTGAGTTTGATAGGGAAATCATCGCTCTGGCGAGTAACATGTTGAAGTTGACTGGGAAATCGTTCAGTTCGATTGGGAAATTTTCAACTTCAAATGAAGTCTTGGAGTTTGATTGGTGAAATGTTGAATTTCAATGGGAAATCGTCGAATTTCGAACAGGTCTACTAGGAGTTGGTAGTGTTGGTTATCAAGGAGGTCTCGAGGTCAGGCCACGTGTGGAGGAGGGTGGAGGTCCACGTGTACATAGCTGTTGTTGTTTGCGAGCTCGTCGACTTGGTCTGCTTCGCCGTCGGGAGCTCCGTCAGACCGGGCGTCTGGGAGGCCGCGGGGGGTCCGAGAGACGCAGGGCAGTAAGGACACTGCGGGGCTTCATTGATCGCCCCCTCCGTCGAGTTCCTCCGGGTCCAGCTGAGAGAGCCCGGCGGCGGGACGGAGGGAACTGCGGCGGTGGGAGGCGTCTGATCCCGGAGGCGGTAAACAGAGGATGAGGTCCCCCGCCCCCGACGTAGCGATGAGTTCTTTCCTCCGCCCCCGTCCACCTCCCGCTCTGACCCTGTTCATTCCGCCTCACCCCACAGCTGGGTGCCACGTGTTCGCCGCCCCCGAGGTCACCGCGCAGAGGTCGACGTGTGCCTCCGCGTGTTCCGCGCAGCTGCAATTACGCTCGAACCAAACACGTATCGCCGCCCGTCTCCCCGGTCCGTCCCGATCGCTCCGTCCCCGTCTATCCCAATTACCATATCGCTCGCGTCCCGCTCCTCCCACACTCCAATCACTCACTTTTCTTCCAGGAATACTTCCGCTCTCCCTCCCGTTTTCACCGGCTGCTCCCAAAACAAACCCCTCAAAATAGAACTTCTACCAATCAGCGAGTTTTCAAAGAAAATGAACTCAAAATTCTGACTTTTTTGATTTTTTCGACTGAAATCTGTTTTGAAACATCCTAATACGACTCCTGAAGTATTTTCATGAATTTCAATTTTTTGCCAAATTATTCATAAAAACAAACGGAAAGACAAGTTCGTTAGCCAGGAATTTTAGAACAAACCTGAGGGGTCCACATTTCAATAAATACGCAAAAAGCAGTCAAAAAACGCGTTTTAGGTTTTAGAAATATTTGTCACATTCATAGTAACACAGGTGCATTCGGATTCAGAAAAAAATGTCTGATATAAGAACAATTTTTTAAATTCCAAATTTTCAAAAATCCGTAAATAGAATAGAATATGAGTTTATTGACAGAAAGAAGGTATTTACATCTAGATTTTGTTTAAAGTAAATTTATGTAATATATAAATTTACTTAATTTAAGTATAATATACTTAATAATAAGTATAATATTATTATACTTAATTATACAGGGTGTCTACAAAACAGCTGTAAGGAATTCAAGGGGTCGATTCTACAACTAATTTCCAACAAAAAGTGTCTCTTAGATTTTTTTTAACGCCTCTTTAACCGACTGTTTTCCCTTTTAAGTTTTTTTTCGTGTTTTCGACCTTACACCATTATAACGGTCATAACTCTCTTAAATTACACGCAAAAATTAAAAATAAGGATACCGTTGGAAAGAGCGTCAAATTTCCTATCTCCCTGATACCAAATAACAAATTTTCAGTTGAATTACACGAGGAATGAAACAACCTAAAAAGTGAACTTAGTAAATTTTCGAAAAATTCCCGTTTTTCAACGCCTATAAATCTCCAAATATTACCAGGTGAAGTTCTGTTGCCGGAAAGCCTAAAAACTGCGCCAGAATCTCAGCTTTCCAATGGTATAATCAAAACATATTCTACAACCGTATTTAGGGGAGAAATTCGTGTTTGAACGCGGAAAAACGTGCATTTTGGTTTATTATTTTCAATAATGAACCTTTGGAATCGACCAAGAAAAAAAAATTTTTAACGCCCCCTCAAAATTTGATGGTTTACGTTTCAAGGTATGTAGAATCCAAAAATCGAATAAAAATTTGGCAGTCCGTCCGCCGTACGCGGCACTTTCCCTACTTAGCCCACTTACGTCACTGCTAAGGGTTGAAAATTGAATTTTGAAATTTTGAAAACGCCCTAACTCAAAAAATTTTAATATTAAGGTATTGTTTTTCCATCAATTCAAGGTAGTGTAGAATTTTTAGAACTGTCTGAGACCACGAGGAGCCCTGTAGGACAAACAGTTCGCTCCCTACGAAAATTTAAGGTTGGACGAACGATAAATAAGAAACACGAGCGTGAATCGCATAAGAGGCCTAATCTCCATTCAAATTAAAGCTGACCGAAATGCGATCGATGTTTTTCTTCATGTTGGATGGTTGGTGGCTTTGCAGACGAGTGATCTATATAGAAAAATAAAAAATAATAAACCATTGTGTAATAATTTGCAGCGTTTTTTACAATATAATGTAACTAAGGGGTTGATTATAAAATTTCAACGATACGTGGCTATGCGCCACACCCACAAGACTGACTAATCAAGTAGGGAAAAAAAATTTTTGAAGAAAAATAACGCATGAAAACTTCATTTAGTCACAAGAAATTCATAGGGGACTACCTTGCAATTCATATAGTACCAATTTTCAAGATGGTGCCCTATCGGAGGATGGTCCTCTATGAATGCAAGGGTACCCTCTGTGAATTGGAGGATGGTGTGTTTTGGGTTGATGGATGGTCCCCTATGAATTTCTTGTGTGTAAGCTACTCGCCCAAATGGGAATAGAAAAATTTGACCTCAAAGTAGAAAGTTTTAACTACAAGGTAAAATACTATAACACGTTTTTCCGAATCGAATTTATTTATATTCAGAATCGAGTCTTGTTGTATATCTGATTGGTTTTGTGGAGCAGACATTGAATAAACCGCCTTCGTCTTTTGAGTTTTCCCTCACCGACAACGCAGGATTTACCTCATCACCCACGAAAAGCTCCCTTCCTGTTTATAATGGTTAATATTTCTCTTCCTCCTCTCCGGTGCGACCGCTCCTGAGGTATTGGTTTTTGTCTGCCAAGCTTATTTATCTTGAAGGAGTATTACTGGGTCCAATTTACTGTTACCAAGTCACGTTTGAACTTCACGAAGTTAGCAAATGGCTGATCATAAAGTTGGCAAAGCCGGAAATAAACTTTGGCGGATTCTGAACCTCGCGAGTCTTCATTTAAAATTGAACCAACCAATTGTGAGAAGCTGCTTTTTGAGTGCTTCTCAATTCAGACTAGCGAGCTCATTCTTGTTGCTGTTTGCTTATAAAAGGGTTAGCGATCATCGTGGGATCGTTCAACATGATGTCCACCTGAGTTGTGGAGTATGTTGTTGCCGAACGACGAAATGAGTCTCTCAAGTGCATGAATCTCTGCAGAAAATTTCTTTCTCGGAATTAAATACCCCTAGAGCCGTATTCTGAAGCAGTATTCAAGGAGGCATTACAAGAAGTTTCGCAGAGAAGAGTCCGGGTAAACGGTGTCGTCCTGAACAATTTCAGGTATGCAGATGATACTGTTGTTTTCGCTGGTACTCTCTCGGATCTACAGGCGTTGATGGATGCAATAGTGCAGCACAGTGAGGCAAGCGGACTGAGCCTGAATATCTCCAAGACCAAAGTCCTCGTGTTCTCCAAGCGTAGAATTGATGTTGATTTAAGAATTTATGGGGCACGAGTAGAGCAGATCTCTTCTTTCAAGTACCTTGGAGCCCTCGTCAATGAGGAGTGTGATTTTAATAAAGAAATCAGGGCTCGGATTGAGATGGCTTGAAGCATTTTCTTTCAGATGAGCACCTTCTTTATACGCCGGGATCTGCCACTGGATCTGCGCATGCGAATGGTGCGCTGTTATGTTTTTTCAGTCCTCCTGTACGGCTGCGAAACGTGGACTCTTGATCCGGCGATGGAGAGGAAGTTGGTGGCCTTTGAAATGTATATTTATCGCCGAATTCTGAGAATTTCATGGATGGACCGGATGACCAACGTAGAAGTCCTTAGAAGAGTAGGAAAGTCGCCAGAGCTGTTGCTCACAGTTAAGGAAAGGAAGATCCAGTACATTGGGCATGTCATGCGAGGCGATCGCTACGAACTTCTTCGGCTGATCATTGAGGGAAAGATTGAGGGGAGGCGCTCGGTTGGAAGGAGGAAGAATTCTTGACTGAAGGACCTTAGGAGATGGTTTGGGTGTACCTCAGTTGAGGTGTTTAGAGTTGCAACCAATAAGTTGGAGCTAGCCACATGGATCGCCAACCTTCGATTGGAGACGGCGAATTAAGAAGAAAAGAAGAGCCGTAGTCACTCTAGTCTGGGCAATTCAGGTTAAAACTGGTGGTTGGTTAAGCGAGAATACAACCAAAAAAGTCTGACAGTGGGTGTGGCACATAGCTTCCTCGTATTTGTAGCTTATCTCAAAACACCCATCTCTAAGAACCTTCCATTACCCTCTTAGGGGACCATCTACACGTCAACCCGCACAACCCTGAAAATTTCATCGTAATCGGACAATAACTTAATACAGTTATGTCCGTTATAAGGATATCATGACAGACACACAGACAAACAGCCACGAAACCAAAATTGTTCAGGAAGGTCTAAAACGCAAAACGCGAGTGGAAATTTTGATTTTGGAGAACATTATTTTAAATAATGAGACCTTTTCTTCTGTTTTTCAGTGAAAACTCGTGTCGAACTCGTTTGTACTTGCCCGATTTGGTGGTGACGAGAGAAACTCCCAGAACTACCCAGTAGGCTGTTAGTTATAACGACTATTTTACAGTTGGATCGTTGTTGCTACAGGGTCTTCAATGATTGTCGTACCTCATTCAAACACAAGAATATTCGAGGAACTATTGTAGTCATGAATCTCTATTAGTGTGATATTCGTGAACAGCTCGAGATTTCCTGAGATAATAGCTATTCAATTGACTCTATCAAGTCCAATCAGATATGAAATGTATGGGTTTAGTTCCGCAAGTTATAGAATACAATTATTCCAAAGCACGTTTTAGGGGAATCCAATATAACCAACTACTCGAGTACATGAAACGAGCACTGTTGATATAAAAACATCATCATCCATCACGCCCCTACTGTACGATTCGCTGTTTTTCGCAATAATAGTTCACTTGATGGCCTCTCGAGTCTCTATTCTATCCGTCCGTAAAAGAAGGCCACAATTCGGTTGTCCAACAAAAAATTCATAATAACAAACGAAAAGACGACTTACTGACTTCTTGAAAATATACCCCGTTCATACAGTATGGTAGTGTGATTTACTGAAAATCTAAATAAAATCAACAATTCTAAGGGGTCGAAATTTTAAATTTGGATTTTCGAATTTTTGTTGGAAATCGTCGTATTAATCACCTCAATAAGTACTCCACGAGCCCGAGGTGACAAGTTGAGTAGTTTTTGAACATGGAACATGTCATTGCCCTAGAGTAACTGGAAAAACGTTACGCTGGAGGGGGACGTGGGACGGTAACACGGCCTTTTCGACACTCCGGTTTTCGAGGGGCGAAGCACCTAGCTTCTCAATGCATTTTCGATTCATGTTGCTACGGATAATATAAATTCTGTATTTCTGTACTTCTGTAATTTTATACCTACCTACGACTAAAGGTTTTGCCCTAAATTTGGCTAAAACATGTTCCATGTTTTTATAATTCACGCCATAGACTTTAAGTAGATAACCCCCCTAGCGAGACGCGAAGAGCCGATTTTAACACAGAATGTGTTTTTGCGATGACCTACCGAAAAAAAATCGTCACGAAAAAGCGACAGAAAAAACATCTGGTGATTGTTTATTGGTTGTCATGTTAATGTCAACTCCACATTTATTATTGTTGTTTTTTATTTAACGGATGACTAGTATCGCAAAAACACATTCTGTGTTCCTATGATTTCATACAGAGTATGGAAAAAGAAATAAACCGGGGGGTGCAGGGGGGCGGAGCCCCCCGCCGAGGCGCAAAGCGCCGAGTTTTTTTTTTTTTTTTTTGTCGAGGTACTTTGATGATATAAGTTAAATTCGGAATCTGAGCAAAATTTCCTGTAATGAAATTGAGTAAAATATAATTTATAATTAATATACGATGCTGTGTGCCATACCGAGTTGGTAGACTCTTGTTTGTGCCTTCATTCACTTTTTGACTGAAAACCGAATTTCGGCCGCTAGAAAACTAACTTTTTATCAGAGAAGTCAATATTTGGGAATGAAATTTTGCGTGGGATTTGCCTATAATGGAATTTTTGAACAATATGAAAGGTTACGAATTCGGAGGTTGTGAAGCCCCCCCCCCCCCCCCATAGTAACATTTCCGAAATAAGATGTGGTTTGTGAAGGGATGTTTTTGAGGGGGATTGTATGGAGGGCGTTATATCTTCATTTGTGAGGGGCTTTCGGACGTATCGAAGGGGAGATTCAACACACGAGGAAGAGTTTTCAGGCAAAGTTTGTGGTCATTCGTCAGCTAACATTTCTCTGTTGGCACCGTAATAAACTTGAGAACACGTCAGGGTTGATTCAAATCTGACTTCCTTGAACGAAATCCTAAAAAAAAATTTCAACTCGAAATGTTTCGATTTATCTTAAGTGGGCGGCGCACAGTAGGGCCGACGTAGAAAACCCTTATCTTTACTTATTTGGTGGATTTGAATGTGTTTCTTACAGCATTGCCTTCCTTGGATCCAGCTGTTCTAAAGGTATTTTCACTGTAACCCATTAAGTACAGCAGGACAAACTGTACCATACGTCTGTGATTCTTATAGTGTTGTGTGATGGCTTCTGTGAGAACACTGAAACAATTTTAGACTGAATTTTACTTGCCGGAGATGAGTAAGGACGAGAAAAATTACTAGAGGAAGTTGATCTAGAAGACGAGAGCTCCTTTGACAGAACCAGAAAAGGCTCACCCTACGAACGTGTGGCCATGGGTCCAGTTAATCTGCCAGATACAGAAAGAGGTTACCAGTATAATCAGAGGTTTCTTCTTGGAGTGAAATGTTTTGAAACCAGCGATATCAGAGCAGAGATAATATAGCGTTTATGGAGACCTTGGTGTCCCGTTTTGGAATGTCAAGAGAACTTCGCAAAGATCAAGATACTGGGCTTGAGTCAGTCGTGTAAGGAAGCTCCTGTGTAGCTTCAGGTCTGGGAGACCTCACCAGGCCCAAATAGGTGGCCCAGTGGACCTGGTGGAAGTGGGGGCATGGTGAGGTCTAACCAGAGAGACTGGTGGTTCTTCGCAAATAACACTTGACTCGTAAATAAATAATAATAGACCTGCGTTTTCCGATACCTGCATTATAAACGCTGTCGCAGTCTCTTACACTTCCACGGACTGGTCTCCAATCTCCCGGCATGCTGCTCTAGCCAAAAGAGTACGAAGTCTTTCTCAAGAATGCCTCCCTACACCTGGCCAACAAATGGTCCAAATCCCACGCTCAAAAGATGGTGTGGGGGAAAAAGGGAAAGGAAAAAAGGAAAACGAGGAAAAAAGGAAAACTCAATTTTCCGTTCATCGAGCGAATTTCATGAAGCCCAAGGATACATGTCCGAGGACTCATGCCAGGACTGGGAGACGGAGCAGCCATTTGGCTCTCAGGAGATTGACGCCACGGACTCATCAATCCCCTCCACTCAATGGGTGAGACAATAAATAGCCATTGGCGAAACCACCAGAACAAATTATTGATTTTCCTTTTTTCCGGGAGGCAGGTGAGAAAATCTTTAAGATCCATAGGTGGAGTTGGATCTCGTAAGATACCTGGAAGGGTCCTCGTCTTCGGGTTATAAGGGATTCAAACCGACTTAAAAAACATTGCAAATTATTACACAAAGGTTTATTATTCTTCTATATAGATCACTCGTCTGCAAAGAACACGGCTTTGCCATTCTTACCACCAACCAACTTGAAGAAAAACATAGATCGCATTTTGGTCAGCTAAAATTTGAACGGAGATTAGGCCTCTTTTGCGATTCACGCTCTTGTTTCTGATTTATCGTAAGTCCTACCGTTACATTCTCGTAGGGAGCGAACGGTTTGTCCTACAGGGCTCCGCGTGGTCTCAAAAATTCTAAAAATTCTGTACTATCCTAAATTGATGGAAAAACAATTCTTTTATATCAACATTTTGTGAGTTAGGGCGTTTTCAAAATTTCAAACCTTATTTTTCAACCCTTAGAAGTAACCTACATCAACCAAAATCTTCGGGGCACAACTAGGTAGACCCCAAAAGGAGCCTACATACCAAATTTCATCAAAATCGGTCAATGCTAAGTGAGGAAAGTGCCACGTACGGCGTACGGCGGACGGACGGCCAAATTTTCATTCGATTTTTGGATTCTACGTACCTTGAAACGTAAACCAACAAATTTTGAGGGGGGTTAAACCAATTTTTTTCTTGGTCGATTCCAAAGTTTCATTATTGAAAATAATAAATAAAAAACCTCCTTTTCTTCCTCGTTGGAACTCAGCCCGGAACCGTTTAACTCATCACTTCGGGCTGAGTCCTGGGGTGTGTGGTCAGATCTGGGCGAGGGGACGAACCAGCTCCCTCCTCGCTCTATCTCGTTCTTCCTTGTCAGGATGCTCTCTATGTTCTCTGCCACAGAAGTCCAGCTCCTTCCTCGTTCCAGGATCCTGCTGATAGCAGCCTCTGGAGTTTGGAGAGCTAACCCCACCTCTGCCATCGGCTGACTTCTTCCATGCACCCGTTTGGTGCATTTGAAAAAGGTGTGGAGCTCATCGTCATCTTCCCTTTGGAAGATAGCTGAATGACAGTTGAAATGGTTCTTTAATTTACTTTTCTTTTTTTCTCCCGGTGTCAGATGATATAGCTCGATTACTGGTCTCTACATCAGGCAATGACGTTAGCACACATTGCAAACCTATGTTAGAACAGCACAATAATATGGTTGTTCACTTCATGTTCTCTGCGCTCGGGAAACGATGCAAAGCTGGGATGATCCCTAGGTGGAGATGCTCGGGGATCTATCGACAGCGTCAGACATGTTTGAAGGGTCACCGCAGTTTCCCCTTTGTTTGCACGGCATCACTCCTTCCCGTTGAATTCATCACTGAAGTGCACTTCTCACTTCACGTCCAGTCAAATTGAGCGAGACACTCCAGTTATTTCCACAAGGGCGACCGTAGGTGTGGACGTGAGCTCCGAAGTTACTTCCGCTGAGGCACCTTATAATATTGTTCAGGAGCGATCACCTGACGAGCACTCAATCACCTCCACTCCGACACTCATCCGCGATCGATCACATCCTGATCCAACTCTGCCCCAGTTTCGTTCTTGGGCTTTGATTTCATTTTCTTCTCGTCACCGCCTCCGCCAGGGATAACTCGATGTGATTCCTTGATGAGAACTCGTTTCCTCGTCAATCTTTTCCATAGATTCAGCCGAATTCAACCGATTTAGCTGGGAAATAATTTTCTTAAATGTCTTATTCTCATAGGACACATTACGCTGGTTCCTAATGAACCATATACCCATATTTAACTTTTCAATTCCTTTGTAGGTGTTTAGCATATTGTATCAGAGTCTACAAAGGCCGCAGAAACAATGTTTCTCTTGCAGAGTTGATTTTACAAAAAATAATTAAGAACAATATTTACTGTCAGTTTTCTCACAGAATGACAAACATTTATTTTACATGATAACTAATACAAAAGAAAAACAACACCTGTTGAACCAATCATAACAAAGTCGCGACTTGATTCTTCGATAATCTTCACCTTAGAGGAGATTTAAAAAAATTTTCAAATATAAATCTCCACTCGAATCTTACGTTTCAGACCTTCCTGAAAAATTTGGTTTAATATTTGTTTGTCGTGACTGTTATAAACTCTGCAAATCCTTGTAAAGGCCAAAACTATACAGACCGAAGTCGATGAAATGTACACGGTTAATCCGATTACAGTCTAGAAGGTCTCTTATCAATTCTATGACCTCCGTGTATTATTGATAGCAGCCTCTCCGCATGAGCAGATGTGAATTTTTCTTCAACTTCCACAGTTTCCATCCAATTTCAACGAAGTTGTAGATGAGACTTCCAATGGTCCCTTATGAGTTTTCACTGTGATCGTAGGTCATTCGTTCATCTATACAATTGTGTTTGGGATACATGGACGCTACGTGCCACACCCACTTGGGATTCTTTTAAATGTAGCCCTCCAGAACCTACTCATAACTCCAGGAGCTCAAGTTTAGCTCTAACATTAGACTCAGAGAATAAAGTCATAGAACAGAACCTAGTGTTTATCTTCTTTCATTTAGAATCAGCTTGGATGCAATTAAAGGGGTCTGTCGGTCGCCGTTCATGCCTCGTTCCGGGTTAGTATTTCACGGAATCGAAGGCGCAAAACCTTAAAAAGTTGTACCTAAATTTGAAACTCGAAAGGATTTTAGAATTTGATTAGTGCACGGCTGTAGGGAATTGAAAAACGGAAAGATTGCCACTGGAATCATCAAAATCGAACAATACTTTCCAAAGAAAAATGGGAAAGACCGTTAATTCAATTATGTTTTTCCCATAAAATGTAGCTAAACATGAAATTTTCAAGGGTTTTAGTAATTCATTGGATAGTGCATGGGCCTTGGGATTTGAAAAACGGAAAGATTGCCGTTGGAATCATCAAAATCGAACGATAATTGCCCGAGAAATATGGGAAAAACATGGGAAAACCCGTTTATTCAGTAGTTTATCCCATTTTGGTTTATTATATTCAATAATGAACCTTTGGAATCGACCAAGAAAAAAAAATTTTGAACACCCCCTCAAAATTTGAAGGTTTACGTTTCAAGGTACGTAGAATCCAAAAATCGAATAAAACGCTGCAAATTATTACACAATGGTTTATTATTTTTTATAGATCACTCGTCTACAAAGCCACTAACCATCCAACATAAAGAAAAACTTAGATCGTATTTCAGTCAGCTATAATTTGAACGGAGATTAGGCCTCTTTTGCGATTCACACTCGTGTTTCTGATTTATCGTACGTCCAAAACTCAAATTCTCGTAGACAGCGAACGGTTTGTCCTACAGAGCTCCGCGTGGTCTCAAAAAATTCTAAAAATTCTATGGAATCTTAAATTGAAGGGAAAACAATACCTTCATATCAGAATTTTTTGAGTTACGGCGTTTTCAAAATTTCAAAATTCATTTTGGAACCCTTAGAACTGACTTACATCAACCAAAACCTTCGGGGCACAACTAGACCCCAAATGGAGCCTACATACCAAATTTCATCAAAATCGGTCAATGCTAAGTGGCAAAAGTGCCGCGTACGGCGGACGGACGGCCAAATTTTGGTTTATTATTTTCAATAATGAACCTTTGGAATCGACAAAGAAAAAAAAATTTTAACACCCCCTCAAAATTTGGTGGTTTACGTTTCAAGGTACGTAGAATCCAAAAGTCGAATAAAAATTTGGCCGTCTGTCCGCCGTACGCCGTCCGCCGTACGCGGCACTTTTGCCACTTAGCATTGACCGATTTTGATGAAATTTGGTTTGTAGGCTCCATTTGGGGTCTAGTTGTGCTCCGAAGCTTTTGGTTGATGTAGGTCACTCCTAAGGGTTCCGAAATCAATTTTGAAATTTTGAAAACGCCCTAACTCAAAAAATTTCGATATAAAGGTATTGTTTTTCCTTCAATTTAAGATTCTATAGAATTTTTAGAATTTTTTGAGACCACGCGGAGCTCTGTAGGACAAACCGTTCGCTCCCTACGGAAATTTAAGGGTTTATATTGATATATATATATATATATATATAATATACTATATATAATATATAATATATAATATAATATATGATATATGATATAAGATATATAGATATATATCATATAGATAGATATATTATATATATCATATATATATATAGATTATATATATAGATATCCTATATATATCTCTCTCTCTTCTCTATCTCTCTCTCTCCTATCTATCTCATATCTATATTCTATCTCTATTCGCTCTCTCCTCTATCTTTCCTCTCTCTCTCTCTCTATCTCTCTCCTCTCTCTCTCTCTTCTCTATCCTCTATCTCCTCTCTCTCATCAACCATTGAGAGCAGAAAAAAGAAAAAAATCACAACATCCACCAACCACGCGATCGCATTTTGGTCAGCTCTAATTTGAACGGAGATTATATTAGGCCTCTTTTGCGATCCACACTCGTGTTTTGATTTATATATATATATAGCATTTCCGAATTGAGTTAAACCTTTTCCATTTAGATTTAAACCTTTTCCATTTAGGTTTAAACCTTTTCCATTTAGATTTAAACCTTTTCCATTTGGAATCTAAATGGAAAAGGTTTAAATCTAAATGGAAAAGGTTTAAATCAAAATGGAAAAGGTTTAAATCTAAATGGAAAAGGTTTAAATCAAAATGGAAAAGGTTTAAATCAAAATGGAAAAGGTTTAAATCAAAATGGAAAAGGTTTAAACCTAAATGGAAAAGGTTTAAATCTAAATGGAAAAGGTTTAACTCAATTCGGAAATGCTATATATATATATAAATCAAAACACGAGTGTGAATCGCAAAAGAGGCCTAATATAATCTCCGTTCAAATTAGAGCTGACCAAAATGCGATCGATGGTTGGTGATTTTGATTTTTTTTCTTTTTTTCTTCTCTTCATATTGGTGATTTTGTAGACGAGTGATCTATATAGAAAAATAATAAACCATTGTGTAATAATTTGCAGCGTTTTTATTCGATTTTTGGATTCTACGTACCTTGAAACGTAAACCATCAAATTTTGAGGGGGTGTTAAAATTTTTTTTTTCTTGGTCGATTCCAAAGGTTCATTATTGAAAATAATAGACCAAAATTTGCCGTCAGTCCGCCGTACGCGACACTTTCCCCACTTAGCATTGACCAGTTTTGATGAAATTTGGTATGTGAGCTCCATTTGGGGTCAAGTTGTGCACCGAAGATTTGTTTGATGTAGGTCACTTCTGAGGGTCGAAAAATAAGGATGAAAAATAAGAAAAAATAAGGATTTTTAGAATTTTTGAGACCACCCGGAGCTCTGTAGGACAAACTGTTCGCTCACTACGAGAATTTAAAGTTTGGACGTACGATAAATCAGAAACACGCGTGTGAATCGTAAAAGAGGCCTAATCTCCGTTCAAATTAAAGCTGACCGAAATCCGATCGATGTTTTCTTCATGTTGGATGGTTGGTGGCTTTGCAGACGGGTGATCTATATAGAAAAATAAAAAATAATAAACCATTGTGTAATAATTTGCAGCGTTTTTATTCGATTTTTGGATTCTGCGTACTTTGAAATGTAAACCGTCAAATTTTGAGGGGGTGTCGAAAATTTTTTTTCTTGGTCGATTCTAAAAGTTCATAATTGAAAATAATGAACCAAAAGCGGATACTCTGATGATACGCAGACAAGAGGGATGGTTGTGAATTTGCTAACCTGGCTGGGGAAGAAGAAAGGGCGTATCCGATGAGGGACCGGGGAAACCACTAAGTGGGAAGTAATTAAATATTAATGCAGCGCACCTGTCTGCTCCATGCTGGAGATGATGTAGCCAAAGCTGGTGTTCCTGACAGCCACTTATGAGGTTATGAGGCAGACTCTACCGATTTCAGTCCCCTTGGCGTCTTAAGTTCGCGGTTATCTCGGTGGGGATGGTTCTTAATAATGTAACCTGGAGATACCTTTCACAGGGTTTTAACGGCGAGGCACCTGAATATCTACATGATAACCTCCGTAATGTCGGTAATCAGGACGTAACGAATTTTCGATGAAAATTGGAGAAATAGTAACGAGTTCGTTTGAACAGTTTGGCGCATTATTTAAAATGTATCGACAGAACTATTTAGCCGTCAATGTATTTTCACGTATTATAAGAAGCTAATTTAAGTTGAAGCACATTTTGGTTTATTATTTTCAATTATGAATCTTTGGAATCGACCAAGGAAAAATATTTTAAACCATTTTATATTATTTTTTTCATACTATTTCTTCCGAATAAACTTGATTGTGAAGTAGTTTTGTGGTAGATAGGTAGTACCTATGGTTGGCAAGTAGTGACAATGCCAAAGCCTTGGTCTTTGCAGACGAGTGATCTATATAGAAATAATAAACCTTTGTGTAATAATTTGTAGATATTTGAATATTCGTGTTTGATGTTAAAATTTCAAAGAGTTGGGATTCAATTAGGATCTCAATCAAAACTCGTGCATTATTTCCTTATCATACAGTCATAGTTTATAAATCATTCGGTTTTCTCATGTTTTTGTCACTTTAACCTCCATGCCCTTATGAGTCATAAGGTTCTGCGAGGTCTCATTCGATCCTAAAAAAGATGAGAAATAGACAACTGTGATCAGTTGACTAGAACCTTCCATGGCTGATCGCTAGAACATCATTTCCCTGATTAATTTCACGCTAACAGTTGGTCCTACAGAGTTTGGGTGGTTTCTCGATTCAGAAAATTGAATAATTTTTCAAACTGAAGAGATAATCATCCTTTTTTTGACATTTTTATTTGCCATTAGATTTATCCACACAGCCATGATATTATATACAATAAAATAATACTTATACAATAAATTAAAACCCAATGCCTAGTGAAAATTAAGAAATTAAATATTATTGTCAATCTGGTTTAACCCTAATTGGACCATGGTGTCACTAGTGTCACCGAAACATTTTATGACGTTTTGACTGCTATCCCAAGGTGTCGCCAAATTTCAAAAATCAATGGTCAGAGCTGAACTTTTGAACCATTTTGCTTCCGAGTCTACCAAGGTAGCGGAAGCTTTGTTTTCACTTTTCAAGGATGAAAAAAAAAGTTCTCCAAAATCAAAATTTCCACTCGAGTTTTACGTTTCAGACCTCCCTGAACAATTTTGGTTCCGTGTCTGTCTGTCTGTCTGTGTGTCTGTCATGAATTCCTTGTAACGCGCATAACTATACGAAGTTATTGTCCGATAATTTTCAGAGATTGTGCGGGTTGGTGTGTAGACGGTCCCCTATGAAAATCATCATCCCCGGACTGATAGAAGCGACTGCGCATGCGCAAACGTGAATTCCTTGTAACGGCCATAACTTCTACATTTTCCATCCGATTTCTATGAAATTTTCAGAGATGGTGCGGGTTGGTGTGTAGACGGTCCCCCATGAAAATCATCATCCCCGGACTGACAGTAGCCACTGCGCATGCGCAAACATGAATTTACTTTTATTATTTTATTTTTATTATTTTTATTATTTTTTTATTATTTTTTTTTATTTTTTTTATTTACTTTTATAGAGGCACTTCCCTTCATCCTTCTCTCCCACCCCCACCTTCCTCATCTTCCCTCATCCCTAGGGCCGGCGTCGGGTGAGTCCTGGGCGTCCTCCCCATTATTTTATTTATTTATTTATTTTATTTTTTATGGCGTGCCCCCTCCGTCAAAAAAGACATTTTGTCTTTGAGGGGAGATTTAAAAAAAAAAAAAAAAAAAAAAAAAAAACGGCCATAAATTCTACATTTTCCATCCGATTCCAATGAAATTGTCAGGGATGTTACAGATTAGTATTTAGATGGTCCCTTATGAAAATCACCACCTTCGGACTGATAGTAGCCACTGCGCATGCGCAAACGTGAATTTTCTTGTAACGGCCATAACTTCCACATTTTCCATCCGATTTCAATGAAATTTTCAGGGATGTTACAGATTAACTTGTTTCGATGTTTTAAGATTAACTACTATGCATTGGATCATCTATACAATCGGGTTATGGATACGAAGAAGCTATGTGCCACACCCACTTGGCAGACGTTTTTTAAATTAATTTGAAGTCAAAATTATGTTATGACAAAAATTTGTTCATCGATTTTCCAGGACATTTTTGTCATATCTCTATTTTGAGACACGAGTGTCTAAACCACACCTACAGGATTAGTTCATGTCTCCTCCGCTATGGATAATAACGCGTTTTTCGTTTGAATTATATGAGATAAGCTCAGTTACCTATTTTTGTAAAGCTTGAGATAATGCGATGCAGGTGATTCAAGGGAAAAATGCTTTACTATCCCTAGCGGAGGACACATGAACTAATGTTGAAGGTGTGATTTAGATGTTTGATTTTGAGACTCCCAATAGTCCTCAAAAAATTCGGCTGTCCATTGAATTTAAAATTGAAAATTTTGAAGAGTTCCTGAGATGTGTTCAGTGTCGATAAAGATACAATGGTCCAATTAGGGTTAAAAAACTCGTTACTTCTTCATAAACTTCTGGTTGCAACAAAGTTGTAAAATTAAATGGACAGGGCACAATAATGGAAATTCTATCCAGAAACGTTTTTCTGTGACTTTCGTATCTTATACTTTCGAGAATTATATGTAGAATATCTTCCGGCACAGCACACTCTTCACATCGATCCGTCTTTTCTCATTGTATTTTGTAGAGGTAGGCTTTACATAATATGTGAAGTATAATATATAATATATATAATATAATATAGGGTGACTCGCCCAGTGAATGAACACCCCCCAGTGAATGAACAGTACGAGGTTATTTGGGAATAAAAAGGCTTGTGAAGCACCATGGTGATAACGGTGTTTTTCATTAGTTCCATCAACTTATCATAGATAGCAGGGTGAAGCAGTAGATAAAAATTAGTCTGCCATCTTCTTTGGTTTTGATGTTATCAATAGGTCAGTCTCCAAGAACGTCTCTGGGGGTAACAAATGGAGTTGGCCATTACGTGGGGATTAGTGTTTAGAGGCAAGTAAAATGCTAAATTAGTCAATGTCATGCTTTATTATTGTAGCTGATATGTTTTTCTAGAGAGAACTAATTGGGTAGAAGGGAATTTTTTTGATTATGATATGTTTTGTTGGGTGTTCATACTGTAGGAGCTAAAATATGACCTCCAACCAGTAAATGAACGACTGTTCATTCACTGGCTGGAGGGTTATTTCACGGTTTTTAAGTCGAATGGAGGCTTCCCAAGTGAAGAAACAACTAAACTGCTGATTTTTTGCCTCAACTTGTTTAAATAACTATCCTATCCAGTGAATGAACAGGTGAATGTGTATGGGAATGGAGTGTTCATTCACTGGAATTTCAGGGTTCATTCACTAGGAAATAGTGTTCATTCATGGGGTGAAATACATTAACTCCTTTATTGTGGAAAATTAGCTATAAAAATCAACTTTTCTCGTCTTCTCCCATGCTATTCTTGTTCCTTATATAATTTTAAAAAACATCAGACAAATTCAAGTAGTGTAGTACTCCAACTTTAAGAACTATAGACAATAAAGTTCGTCACTAGTGTGCTAAGAGCTTAAGTGTTCATTCACTGGGCGAGTCACCCTATACTATTATATAATATAATATTCTATATTATAGAATGTCCGGTTCTCAGTCTTGATAAAGTTGAGTAAAACCGTTTGTTTTTTCCCGCTACTTCACTTCGCCAAGGCTTTTTAGTGATCTCGGGAAACATGAATTTGCAATATTCCCCCACCGGATTACCGTCGTGGTACTGCTGCCATCCTTTCATTAGCGCTATTTTGAATTCGCGTACAGGTCTGTATAGGGTATGTAAACATTGCAGTCACAACTGCTGTTGCATCCCTCTTTTGCCGCTCCACCTCATTGCCCTTGACTCCAATGTGTGCTCTGATCCAGACAAACTCAACTACCACTTCCGTGTTTTTCAGATTGAGGACGCTTTTCCTTATTCGAATGAGTAGGTGCGAATATTTCTTTGCAGCTTTGGGGTTTTGAAGACTCTGCATCGCACTCCTTGAGTCAGACACAATGAATGAATGAATGATTTTATTCAACGAACCAGGGGGAGATTAGGACCATCTGGTCCTCTCTTCCATCTCCCCTGGAAACAATAATTGTACTAATTATTAGTACAATTATCCTGGATTCAATCGAAATTGTTACAAATTAGTTTAAATACGTTTATAAACATAATAATGTGTCTTCTTACAAAAACTATTGTCACATGAATTGTTCAATCCATCATTTCTTAAAAGTAATCACATATTACTTAAATGCTCAAGGGCACATCATCATTCAATTTATAATTATTAATTCAAATATTTTTGTAGGTATTGCGGAAGGATCGTACATATTGCTTAAATCAAATAGATCGGTATTTAAATTGTATAAATTAATGGATTACAGGAGAAATGATTTACTGAATAAGATTGTATTGTGTTTTGGAATCTGTAATGTAGTAGAAGCTTTACTTGTTGATTTAGAGTGGAAATCGGAGAGATGAATAAACTGCGACTGAATAAATGAGGACGGTGCGCGGCGGGACTACCATCAGCTCAACATATTCTAGGACTTCATCAACCGCAATTAGTTCAGTTCTGTATGCAGATGCCAAATCGCTTACCTTGAATTACCTTATCACCCCTGCATTCCAGTCATACATCACCCCATAGAGTTGACTGAAAGTAACGAAATGTTTCAGGGCACTACTTGAACCCATTTGGTGTCCAAATACCGAATTTTTATCATTTTGGTCAATGTTAAGGGGTAAACGTTCGTAGTTATTCGATTGTTGGACTCTACGTCCCTTGAAACAAACGATTTTATGCAAATTGAATTCATACAAATGTTGATAAAAAGGATACAACTAGACGAAGTTACAACAAAAAAAACTGAAATAATGATGTCAATTATTGCCCTCCAGGACGGTTTATTACAACTCACAGAGCGTCGCGAATGAGGCGGTGAAGTAATTTTATTGCTTCATCTCACGATCATTCCGTGGTATTGAAAGAAAATCTTAGATTTACGATGAATTCGCACCGCTTCAACTGTGACTAGTTCGAGGAAATGCATGATCGGGGATATTCATTATTCATGTTGACCACAGCTGTGATGCAACGGTCGGCTGATTGCACAACGAACGATGGCGCCCTTGGTCCACAGATAGGAGAACTCTTATCGCGAACACAGATCTCAAACATTAGTCACTTCCAGAGGTGTGAAGAACCTTGATAGTTCACGTGTGATGAGTTTTCTCGTTGCGGATGTTCGTTAAATCCTTCAAATAGCCGCGTGGGATTGAGGATGGATAGCGTCAATCATATCTCAAGTAATCGCAGTCAAGATCCTCGATATCGTATTTATACGAGATGTATGAAAGACATCATCGCCCCTCAAAATCGTGCAAAGATTTTCCTAACGTTTAGAAAAAGCAAATTTTTATTATTTAGCGAAAAAAAACATTCTATTTTGCTCAAAAACGGATTTAGTTTGTAAGTAGGTAGATTGCTTCCTCAACGTTTCAGAATTATTCAAAACGAAATAGAGCAAACAAATGTATCGCATCTTTATAAAGCATTTCCAAGTCAAAATCAAGATTTTCTAAACCAATTTCAAGATTTTCCAAACCAAACTCGAAAAATTCCAAACCAAATTCAAGATTTTCCAAACCAAACGAGATTTTCCATACCAAACTCAAGAAATTCCAAACCGAATTCAAGATTTTCCAAACCAAATTAAAGATTTCCAAACCATACTCGATAATTTCCAAACCAAATTCAAGATTTTCCAAACCAAACGAGATTTTCCATACCAAACTCAAGAAATTCCAAACCGAATTCAAGATTTTCCAAACCAATGTCAAGATTTTTCAAACCAAACTCGAAAAATTCCAAACCAAATTCAAGATTTTCCAAACCAAAGTCAAGATTTTTCATACCAAACTCAAGATTTTCCAAACCAAAGTCAAGATTTTTCATACCAAACTCAAGATTTTCCAAACCAAAGTCGAGATTTTTCATACCAAACTCGAAAACTTTCAAACCAAATTCAATACTTTCCAAACCAAAGTCGAGATTTTCCTTACTAAACTCAAAAAATTCCAAACCAAATTCAAGATTTTCCAAACCAAATTCAAGATTTTTCAAACCAAATTCAAGATTTTCCCTATTTTTTCGAATTGATTGTGAAGCGTTTACTTCTTCAAAATAAACTTGATTGTGGAAAATAATATTTGGTAGGCAGTGGCAATGGCAAAGCTGTGTTCTTTACAGAAAAAATTATAAACTTGTGAAATAATTTGCATCGTTTTTGGAACAGGGATTTATTTGGTTGCAGGTGAAAAATTCCTATTTTCAGCTGATTTCCGTTGTCGTTTGAAGGGGGACTCAGTCGGTCGCCGTTCGTTCCTCGTTCCGGTTTAGTATTTCCCTCAATTACCGGCGCTCAAACTTTAAAAGTTGTACCTAAATTTTAAATTCCCAAAAATTTCCACCCATTTCTGACACCAAAAATCTCGGAAAATACTCCACTCGTCACCACGGATTCACGGAGTACCCATTAGTTAATTGTCAAAATTTCTGTTTTTCGATTTTTAACACTTCGGCCTGGACATATGCCTTTTAGGCATGCTTGGTTCACATTTCTGTCGGTTGGGGCGATTCTACTGCAACGGGTCTTGTCTTCTCCTACGACATTGTCAGTTGGCTGTCAAGTGTGGAGGAGGAAATATCGGGGATTGACGTTCTCCCTCCGTTCCGCGTTAAGTTTCATTTTACCAGAACATACCCTGCCTTTTTGGCATACATCCCGCTGTGTGTACATGGATTTCCTGCTTCTTAGGCATGTGGATCTCTAGGTGTAGTACGCATTGCATGATTTTTAGGCACACATCCCTCTCAAGGGGGGTTCATTGCTGAAAAGGCATATGTCCCTCTAAGAGTGAGAACATCTTTCATGCCTAAAAAGCAAATGTCAAGTGGAATTTTTCTATTAGCGAATTTTCAAAGGAAATTTTCAATAATTTCAATATCATCCTTTCATTTTCAGTTATTATCTGAACTAGAAAATCCCTTAGCAGGGCTGTCAGATATTTTGGTGACGTTTTTGGTATGGGCTCCTCATTTTGAATTACATGCTTGAAAGGCATACATCCCTCTAAGAGCACGTAGCGAAATCATGAGAGGAATGCCTAAAAAGCAGATGTCCTGATGTTTGTGTAGGTTTAGTGTATGCACTACAGGCAGGTATCCCTCCGAACCGTAATGAAGCACTAATGAATTTCAAAAATCCTCGAACATGTAAAATTTATTTACAACTTTTAAAATTTGAGCGCCAGTAATTGAGGGAAATACTAACCCAGAATGAGGAACGAAAGGCGACCGACTGAGTCCCCCTGAATAATATTGGATTTTCCCATTAATTTGTTTTACAGTATGGTTTCTTAAAAATCGGAATAAAAAATTGACAATTAACTGATGGGAACACCATGAATCCGTGGGGACGAGTAAAGTATGAATATCGAGTGCTACTTGTTTTAAAATCATTCACTGTGCATACAGTATGGTACCTAGTTACTGTATGGTTTGTCAAAAATCGAAAAAGGAAAATTTTGACAATTCACCAATGGGGTCCTCCGTGAATCTTTGGTGACGAGTAGTTTTTTTTGAGGTTTTTAAAGTCAAAAATGGGTGAAAATTGATTGAAATGTTTTTGACGTGATAACGTCTTATAAATTGGTTTACCGGGAGACACTCAAGAAACTGCGTTACGCTCCGCTCACGGAGGGGGTGCAGCTCGGCGCTCCCTAAAGGCGGGCGGCCCCTCCCCTTCCCCGGCGCTCACTCCCCCCCCACCCATGGGAAATACCTACTACCTACGGGAAATACCTACTCTGTGCAACTTGACAAAGAATTTTATTTTATCCTTCTTCCTACTATACGAATGAATATTAACATTAAAATTATTTTACCACTCAAAGTCGTTGTCACGTAAAACTTTCGCCCGTATACCGACTTTACAGGCAACAACACAGGGTTTTTTCGAAAATTTGTTCATTCTCCCAGGCTGCACTCTCGTGTGCAATCTGAGCTGGTTTCGTTCCTGCCTGAGGCACATCTTGGTGACAGCTGGTGAATATTTCTCAGCTCGAAATGGCGATCGATTGTGTTCGGCGAAGTTCGAATGAGGTCGGAGGTGGAGTCCCCAGACCGCGCTCATCCCGTGGAAACCGGTTAACTTTGCAGGGCCCCCCGCGGACGCGTATCTCACGATAGTTATGTCGCGGGGGCGGCAATGACAGCTGGGGGCGGAAACCGGAGTGGCCGTCGAGGGGAGGTGTACACGTGTCTTATGCAACGGTGGGGCGGAGACCACCTGGGTCTAGCTGGGCTGCGGGAACTGCGCTCTCCGCCTCCGCGCTGCCCCTCGTCGCCAGCTCGATACTTGACCTAGAGGCCAGCGCGTAGCCTGGATAATGTCCCTCGGTTGATTAAGATGATAGTCACGATGTACCAGAGTTGCTGAAGAAGTCCTGTATTATTAAAAATTATTAAATAATTCAAGTGGACACATATGTTAATTTTCGGTCCGGACGCACACAATTTTTTTTTCCATAATTTGTAAATAGACTCAATTCCGGAAATTTAAAAAAAAAACCACCTTTTAAACTCGGCGCTTTGCGCCTCGGCGGGGGCTCCGCCCCCCTGCACCCCCCGGTTTATTTCTTTTTCCATACTCTGTATGAAATCATAGGAACACAGAATGTGTTTTTGCGATGCTAGTCATCCGTTAAATAAAAAAACGCTGCAAATCATTGCTCAAAGGTTTATTATTTTCTGTATAGATCACCCTTCTGTATGGATCACTGGTTCTCCATCAATAGCACCTACCACCATCTGTATTCTCCCTTGACCTTCCCTCTCAAATTTCAGCTTCCTGCGTTCAATAGGATTGAAATTGGCTTCGGAGCTCACTCAGCTGATCAGTGTTCTTCCAGGCGTCTCCAGCATTCGAGAAGATCTTCTTCACTCTCCAGATCACTGATCAGCTGAGCGAGCTCCGAAGCCATTTTGGTTTATTATTTTCAATAATGAACCTTTGGAATCGACCAAGAAAAAAAAAAATTTTAACACCCCCTCAAAATTTGATGGTTTACGTTTCAAGGTACGTAGAATCCAAAAATCGAATAAAAATTTGGCCGTCCGTCCGCCGTACGCCGTACGCCGTACGCCGTACGCGGCACTTTTGCCACTTAGCATTGACCGATTTTGATGAAATTTGGTATGTAGGTTCCATTTGGGGTCTAGTTGTGCCCCGAAGCTTTTGGTTGATGTAGGTCACTCCTAAGGGTTCCAAAATCAATTTTGAAATTTTGAAAACGCCCAAAAAAAAAAAGGAAAACACTCAAAAAATTTCGATATAAAGGTATTGTTTTTCCTTCAATTTAAGATTCTATAGAATTTTTAGAATTTTTTGAGACCACGCGGAGCTCTGTAAGACAAACCGTTTGCTCACTACGAAAATTTAAGTGTTTATATTGAAATATATATATATATATAAATCAAAACACGAGTGTGAATCGCAAAAGAGGCCTAATCTCCGTTCAAATTAGAGCAGACCGAAATGCAATCGATGGTTGGTGATGTTGATTTTTTTTTGATTTTTTTGATTTTTTTTGATTTTTTTTTTTTTTTTTTTTTTTTTTTTTTCTTCTTCTTTTCATATTGGATGGTTGGTGATTTTGTAGACGAGTGATCTATACAGGGTGTCCAAGTAACTACGCTCCCCCCACTTATTTTCTCTAATAGTGTAAAGAAAAAAATCGGATTAACGCTATTCTTCATAATTTTTTGCATAGAATTCAAAAATGACAAAATTGCGCAGTGCGCAATCGCGCAACCATGCGCAATCATGATCAACTTTGTTTTTTCTAATGAGAACCCCCATTTATTATTGCAGATTCGGATTCTACGTCAAATTTTATGAACATTTTACTTCGACAACTTTTTTTTTTGGACGCGCGCAGCCCGCTCAGCGAGCGCTCAAAGATGCGCAACCCAGAGATTGCGCCAAAGTTGAGATGAAGGTAAACCTCAAGTGCGGCACAATACTTAGCACTGTATTTCTACGCTGAATCGCGTGGTGATATCCCTTTCTTGATTTGATTTCATTTTACCGCATTTACAGCCGAAAAAGTCACTTTTTGAGGAGGAAATCATCGATTTTCTTACGGAGGGTAATCATCCAAATAAAATGTAAAAAAATTAAATTTTTAAAATTGTAAAATAACGGGAAACTATCGCAAACGCTATCGATGAAAAATTTTTGCTCAGCAGGGGCGTGCATTTTTGAAGGAGGAGCCCAGTTCGAACAGTTTATCGCTTAATTGTTTCAATCATTGTTCTTACAATCATGTTTTTAAAACTGAAAATTATTTTGTAAAATATTGTGATAATTATGTAGACGTTTACCGTTATTTTACAATTTTGAAATTTAATTTTTTTACATTTTATTTGGATGATTCATTACCCTTTGTAAGAAAATCGATGATTTCTTCCTCAAAAAGTGACTTTTTCGGCTGTAGATACGGTAAAATGAAATCAAATCAAGAAAGGGATATCACCACGCGATTCAGCGTAGAAAAACTGTGCTAAGTGATGTGCCACACTTGAGGTTTACCTTCATCTCAACTATGGCGCAATCTCTGGGTTGCGCATTTTTGAGCGCTCGCTGAGCGGGCTGCGCGCGTCCAAAAAAAAAAGTTGTCGAAGTAAAATGTTCATAAAATTTGACGTAGAATCCGAATCTGCAATAAAAAATGGGGGTTCTCATTTGAAAAAACAAAGTTGATCATGATTGCGCATGGTTGCGCGATTGCGCACTGCGCAATTTTGTCATTTTTTAATTTTACGCAAAAAATTATGAAGGATAGCGTTAATACGATTCTTTTTCTTACACTATTAGAGAAAATAAGTGGGGGGAGCGTAGTTACTTGGACACCCTGTATAGAAAATAATAAACCATTGTGTAATAATTTGCAGCGTTTTTAATTTTATTGTATGTACCTTGAAACGCGAAACATAAAATTTTTGGTTTGCTTTGAGCAATGGCTACGGAGCTCACTCAGCTGATCAGTGATCTGAGGAGTGAAGAAGATCTCCTCGAATGCTGGAGACGCCTGGAAGAGCACTTCCATTCAATAGGTTTGAAAATGGCTTCGGAGTTCACTCAGCTGATCAGTGATCTGAGGAGTGAAGAAGATCTCCTCGAATGCTGGAGACGCCTGGAAGAGCACTTCCATTCAATAGGATTGAAAATGGCTTCGGAGCTCACTCAGCTGATCAGTGATCTGAAGAGTGAAGAAGCCTTTTAGCAATGATTTGCAGCGTTTTTTACCCACCAAAATTTTTTTTACCTACCAACTTTTTTTTACCTACCAGCTAGGTACTACCTACCACACCATACTGGCTTCACACCTTCACAATCAAGTTTATTAGAAAGAACTAAACGCTTCACACTCGATTGGAAAAATAGAAAGCTTCATATGGAAATTTGATTACTGGTTACGCAGAAGGCAAAACTGTATACAAATCGAAGAAATGAACAGCGATCGCATTTTAGTCCGATAAAATTTGAATGGGGATTAGACCTCTTTTGCGATTCACACTCATGATTCTGTTTTATCGAAGGAAAACCTTCAAGTACTCGTAGGGACCGAACGGTTTGTCCTACAGAGCTCCGGGTGGTCTCAAAAATTTTTAAAAATTCAATACTATTTAAAATTGGTGAAAAAACGATACCTTTATTTCGAGAGTTTTCGAGCTAGGGCACTCTTGAAAATTTCAACCCTTAATTTTCACCCCTTAGAAGTGACCTACATCAACCAAAAGCTTCGCGGCACAACTAGACCCCAAACGGAGCCCATATACCAAATTTGAACCAAATCGGTCCAGTGTTGCTAAGAAAAGTGCCGCGTACGGCGGACGGCGTACGGCGGACGGACGGAAATTTTTTTATTCGATTTTCGTATTCTACGTACCTTGAAACGTAAAACATCAAATTTTGAGGGGGGGGTTAAAAATTTTTTCTTCTTGCTCGATTCCAAAGGCTTATTATTGAAAATAATAAACCAAAACAACAATAATAAATGTGGACTCTTTGGCAATAATAAAATAAAATGGTAAGTAGGATTTAAAACGTTAGGTGTCTATTTAGAAAGAAAAGTCTTATATAATTTTGTATGCACACATTTAGGGCTTTCCAATGAATGGTGAAAGATTTTTATTTACGAACACGATTGAAGAAGATGAAGTTCCGTAGCAACGACGTGGTTGTAAGTGGAAATCATTATGAAAGGAAATGAGGAAACGCTTGCATACGAGTCTGCAACACATTGAAACATTTTCATCCCCCCCTCCCCTCCCGAGACATCTGGGAGCTCGATTTTCGACTCAGCTGATCTGGGAGCTCGATTTTCGACTCAGCTGATCTGGGAGCTCGATTTTCGACTCAGCTGATCTGGGAGCTCGATTTTCGACTCAGCTGATCTGGGAGCTCAATTTTCGACTCAGCTGATCTGGTAATATCAAACTGTAAAGTACCTACCTAACTGTAAAGTACCTACCTGTAATGTTTTCTTTACCCACTGTCAAAAATAAATAAAGAAAAAAAAAAAAAACCTACCTGTAAAGTACCTAACAACTTCACTTCTGATGATCATAATCATCGACTTGGGACAAATTTCGTCGCAACAAATTTCGTGACGATTTTTTTTTTATGTGCCATATGAAAGACATGAAAATGTCAATAATTGTTAGACATTTAATTTGGTCTAAAACCCTAATAATGTTATATAAATAAATATGTAACTACAAGAAAAATACTATATAAATTGAGAGCTTTCCAACGAATGGTGAACAATTTCTGTGCAATGAACACTGCGGGAGTTCTATTTCCTTACCAACGGCTTGGTTGCACGTGAAAATCATTATAAAAGGCGCGTAACGGTTTTTTCTGTCGCTTTTTCGTGACGATTTTTAACACAGAATGTGTTTTTGCGATGACCTACCGAAAAAAAATCGTCACGAAAAAGCGACAGAAAAAACCGTTACGCGCCTTTTATAATGATTTTCACGTGCAACCAAGCCGTTGGTAAGGAAATAGAACTCCCGCAGTGTTCATTGCACAGAAATTGTTCACCATTCGTTGGAAAGCTCTCAATTTATATAGTATTTTTCTTGTAGTTACATATTTATTTATATAACATTAATAGGGTTTTAGACCAAATTAAATGTTTAACAATTATTTATTTTATTATTGCCAAAGACTCCACATTTATTATTGTTGTTTTTTATTTAACGGATGACTAGCATTGCAAAAACACATTCTGTGTTCCTATGATTTCATACAGAGTATGGAAAAAGAAATAAACCGGGGGGTGCAGGGGGGCGGAGCCCCCCGCCGAGGCGTAAAGCGCCGAGTTTTTCGGTAGGTCATCGCAAAAACACATTCTGTGTTAAAATTTCTAAATCCGATGAGTAGGAGTGCTCCAAATTTGGGTTAGAACCTAGGGAGTCACTAGTGCTGAGGAGCGCTCGGAAGCCTGGTTCAGTTTCTATTTGTGAAATAATAAGAAAACACGTCATTCCGATCTAATTTAAATCATAGAATGAACTTTATTAGTTTAGTTTCCATAGTAACTCAAATGTATATAATAATACTGAAGTCTCTGATCCTACACTACTCCCCCATCCTTTCTTCTCCTTCTTCTTCCAACCTTCTCGACTCTTCCATGTCATCGACTGCTCCTTCTCGTATTCGTAGTTGGTCTGCATGTTTTCTCTTTAGAATCCCTCCCGTTCTTACCTCATACGAATAAGGTCCGTTTCGTTTCTCCACTCTTCCTGCTCTCCAACCCCGGTTAATCTCGTTCTTCACCCATACCTCTTCCCTTTCATCAAAAAATCTTCCTTTCTTCGTCCTATCGTACTGCACCTGCTGCTTCCACATCTTCCTTTCCATCTGTTTCCGCACATTTGGTTTCACGTTATCAAATATTGTTGAGAATCGACGTCCAAAGAATAACTCAGCTGGAGCTCTTGGGAGAAGAACTTGGCTGACATTCGGCGAACTGATCAACTGACCTAAAAATACTTCCCTTGAACACTTTCTTCCTTTTCTAAAAATCCGCGTCGATCTCGGCATTTTCGACTGATAACTTCAACACGAACGAGACGAGACACAAAAATAAGACGAGCTCCTGTAAACACTCAGGCTATCATACTTTGAGGTTTCGATGCTAAACGATGTATTCTATTCGATATATATCGATGTTGAACTATCGAGAGTTGATTCCGCAATTCCATTGGTTGAAAACATTCAAATTTCGATAAACCTGACTGCCCAAACTCGGCCGCGCGTTTTTGATTCAACCCGCTCTCCTGTAAAATTACGTTTTTGAGCTTATTTGTTCCTTTTTCTCAGGAACTATTCATCCGATTGGAACCAAATTTTTACAGGATGTTCTTCTAGTATGTACCTATAATTATGATGGAGGGTTTTGCCGAATAACGCCATGGAGCCTAAATTTAAGTGTGTGAAAATTCAAAATATCGCTAAAAATGTAAAACCCTCATAACTTTTTTTCTGTGAACTTCATAAAAACATCGTTCATCAACTTTGCCTCACTAAGTATACTGATGGTGCTGTCAAAATTTCAGACCGATAGCTTGAGTATTCTGAGAGGAAAAGGAACATTTACATCAAAAAATTAGGTTTAGAACAGCTCAAGTTTGGAATTGTAACTTTGTTTTGGATGGTCTGAATTCAGATGACTGAATTCAGATTTTTACTACTCAACCACAATATATTGAGGATTAGTCCCTCCGAATTTCATCAAAATCGGACGAACCATTGTACAAATATCGCAAAAAAAATATTGCTGCCATAGTGCGAAAATGACATGTGTCCCCTTAACCGATTTTCATCCTTTTCGCGGATTATCGATAAAAAATAGAAGTGTCACGATGACCCAAAACATTTTAGTGTGTAAAACTTCGAAAATTTTGCCTCAATAAAATATGATTTGGAACATTCTAAAAAGATTACTACTATCGTCGCTTAAGAAGCACCAACCACCATCGACCATTTCCCAACTTTTCAGGAGAAGCAAAAACTGGTTGATACGGGGTGTTGCCTCTCAAGCGACGCTATACAGCTTTTCAGCTGTAAAGATGTGGAGGTCGTTGAATAAGCAAGCTAGTCGTAATAGGAGCTGCCGTGGGGAAGACAGAAAGAAGTCTCAAAAACGCCGCAAATTATTACACAAAATTTTATTATTTTAAAACTTAAAACTTTAAACTTTTTGGTTTATTATTTTCAATAATGAACCTTTGAAATTGACCAAGAAAAAGATTTTTTAACACCCCCTCAAAATTTGATGGTTTACGTTTCAAGGTATGTAGAATCCAAAAACGCTGCAAATTATTACACATTGGTTTATTATTTTTCTATAGATCACTCGTCTGCAAAGTCACCAACCATCCAACTTGAAGAAAAACATCGATCGTATTTCGGTCAGCTTTAATTTGAACGGAGATTAGGCCTCTTTTGCAATTCACACTCGTGTTTCTGATTTATCGTACGTCCAACCCTTAAATTCTCGTAGCGAACGAACGGTTTGTCCTACAGAGCTCCGCGTGGTCTCAAAAAATTCTAAAAATTCTATAGAATCTTAAATTGAGGGAAAAACAATACCTTCATATCAGAATTTTTTGAGTTAGGGCGTTTTCAAAATTTCAAAATTCATTTTGGAACCCTTAGAACTGACCTACCTAAATATTCGGGGCACAACTAGACCCCAAATGGAGCCTACATACCAAATTTCATCAAGTCGGTCAATGCTAAGTGGCTAAGTGCTAAATTTTTTTTCTTGATCGATTCCAAAGGTTCATTATTGAAAATAATGATAAAATTTGGCCGGCCGTCCTTAGCATTGACCGATTTTGATGAAATTTGGTATGTAGGCTCCATTTGGGGTCTAGTTGTGCCCCCAAGATTTTGGTTGATATAGATCACTTATAAGGGTTCCAAAATCATTTTTGAAATTTTGAAAACGCCCTAACTCAAAACATTTTGATATAAAGGTATTGTTTTCCCTTCAATTTAGGATTTCATGGAATATTTAAAAATTTGTGAGACCAACCGGAGCTCTGTAGGACAAACCGTTCGCTCACTACGAGAATTTAAGTTTTTGACGTACGATAAATCAGAAACACGAGTGTGAATCGCAAAAGAAGGCTAATCTCCGTTCAAATCTTTGCTGACCGAAATACGATCGATTTTTTTCTTCCTGTTGGATGTTTGGTGGATTTGCAGACGAGTGATCTATATAGAAAAATAAAAAATAATAAACCATTGTGTAATAATTTGCAGCGTTTCCATCTTAAAATTGCAAACGGTACCAAATACGCAGGAGCATTAGACACGAAAAATAATGTTCTCTAGTGGTTAACAGAAATTCTGAAATGACAAGAAATGCATCCATCTAATTGCAATAGCTGAAGTGCATATTTGCCCGTGACGATTCAAAACATCGTTCAACTCGGAAGAAAAATTAACGAGCCCCTTGAAAACTCCGGGATTCGAAGAATCTTCCCTCTCATCATGTCCACGCATGGCTAGCTCGAAAACACCACAGAACTTGATGCAATCAATGATTCGAGATAGAATCTACCTATTTTTCTTAGCCGTTTCGGTTTTTTGCATCAGATTAAGACGATATGCACTGTCGAGTTGTTGCATTATAGTTTGACAGCCCAGTACACGCGAATCTACCAGAGCGTTCTTACGGGAGACAGCCAATGCGTTTTTCAATTTTTTTGGCTATATGGGCCAGATCACTTATGCCGTCTTTAACCCAAGCCTCATTTGAGTTAGTAGAACAAAGTAGGCAAGCAAAGCAAAATAATTTGTGACACAAGTTAGGTACTGCATCTTCAGTTGCGATACCTACACTCCACTCCAGCCGCCATAGCTCGTCAATTTCTGTTTCTTCGAGAGATACGGTCTTCACAGCCTTCCGTTCCGAGTATCTGGAACGACACATCGCTGGAGCATGTCCGAGCCGCCCACAGCTCCCACACTTCTTCTGATATGCTGGGCACGACCTCCGGCCATGTCGAGTTCCAGATTCAGAATGCCTGAATGCCTGGATTCAGATGGACATATGAGACGAGCTATGGCGGCTGGAGTGGAGTGTAGGTATCGCAACTGAAGATGCAGTACCTAACTCGTGTCAATTTGTTAGTCACTTAACACCCGGGAAGCCAATCTACCATCTTATAATATTCAACATTAAACTTACGGTACGAATCTGCTCGATTTTAAAATTTTAACGTCTGCTGGAGTCCAGGTAGAGACGGAAAGTGGCGGCTAGTTTCTCAAATGTCGCACTTTTCCACGACCGACAAACACAAATAGTTTACATAGCTTATGCAGGCTCCATTTGGGGTCTAGTTGTGCCCCGAAGATTTTGGTTGATGTAGTTCACTTCTAAGGGTTGAAAAATAAGGTTTAAAATTTTGGAAACGCCCTAACTCAAAAAAATTGTATACAAAGGTATTGTTTTTCCATCAATTTAAGATAGTATAGAATTTGTAGAATATTTTGAAACCACGCGGAGCCCTGTAGGACAAACCGTTCTCTCCCTACGTGAACTTAAGGGTTGGACTTACGATAAATCAGAAACACGAGTGTGAATCGCAAAAGAGGCCTAATCTCCATTCAAATGTTAGCTGACCGAAATGCGATCGATGTTTTTCTTCAAGTTGGTTGGTGGTAACAATGGCTAAGCTGTGTTCTTTGCAGACGAGTGATCTATATAGAAAAATAATAAACCTTTGTGTAATAATTTGCTGCGTTTTTTCCTATGGATCGATTCCAAAGGTTCATTATTGATAATAATGAACCAAAATGGGAGTTCGCGTTTGAAAAAACAAAGTTGATCTAGGTTGCGCTTGGTTGTGCGACTGCAAGCAGCGCAATTTTTGGTTTATTATTTCTAATAATAAGCCTATGTGATCGTATCGCAAAAAATGTTTATAACCCCCCCTCAAACTTTGTCACTTTACGTTTCAAGGTGCGTAGAATCCAAATTTGCAATGTCCGTCCGCCGTCCGCCGTCCGCCGTCCCCCGTCCGCCGTCCGCCGTCCGCCGTCCGTGGCACTTTTCTTAGCAACACTGGACCGATTTGGTTCAAATTTGGTATATGGGCTCCATTTGGGGTCTAGTTGTGCCGCGAAGCTTTTGGTTGATGTAGGTCACTTCTAAGGGGTGAAAATTAAGGGTTGAAATTTTCAAGAGTGCCGTAGCTCGAAAACTCTCGAAATTAAGGTATCGTTTTTTCACCAATTTTAAATAGTATTGAATTTTTAAAAATTTTTGAGACCACCCGGAGCTCTGTAGGACAAACCGTTCGGTCCCTACGAGTACTTGAAGGTTTTCCTTCGATAAAACAGAATCATGAGAGTGAATCGCAAAAGAGGTCTAATCTCCATTCAAATTTTATCGGACTAAAATGCGATCGCTGTTCATTTCTTCGATTCGTATACAGTTTTGCCTTCTGCGTAACCAGTAATCAAATTTCCATATGAAGCTTTCTATTTTTCCAATCGAGTGTGAAGCGTTTAGTTCTCTCTAATAAACTTGATTGTGAAGGTGTGAAGCCAGTATGGTGTGGTAGGTAGTACCTAGCTGGTAGGTAAAACAAAGTTGGTAGGTAAAAAAAATGTTGGTGGGTAAAAAACGCTGCAAATCATTGCTCAAAAGCTTCTTCATTCTTCAGATCACTGATCAGCTGAGTGAGCTCCGAAGCCATTTTCTATCCTATTGAACGCAGGAAGCTGAAATTTGAGAGGGAAGGTCAAGGGAGAATACAGATGGTGGTAGGTGCTATTGATGGAGAACCAGTGATCTATACAGAAGGGTGATCTATACAGAAAATAATAAACCTTTGAGCAATGATTTGCAGCGTTTTTCTCTTTTGAATTCTACAAAAAAAAACCGTCCAAAATTTGAGAAAATAAGGGAGAGGGGAGCGTAGTTACTGGGATTACCCTGTTTAAATAATTATCACATATTTTTCTAAAACTCATCTTACGTTTGCTCTGTTTCTGTCGAACAAAATTTCAACTTTTGATGAGTCAGTTAGGGTATGATTTGAGGGTTTTTAGTGCATCAGCAAATATATCTTCACGTACCTTCGTCAACTTTACCTTCTAATCAATAGTTGATTTCATTTTCATCGAATGCCGTCTCATAATTTTACTTCATCAATAAAAACGTCGATATTCGTGGGTGGACACCTGAAAATGGATTCCGTCGATGGTCTATCGTCCAGTTCGGAGCAAGTGACGGTTTTTTTTTGTACGAATGAAACCTAATCTTGTGGATCAATTGGGAGCGTAGGCGTGGCGCCGTTTACTTAGGTCGCCAAGGGACCAGCAAGCATTGCACAACTAGTCAATTGGCTGATGGCTGACCTTGATCCAACTGTCCCATTGATTACTTTCTGTCGCAAGGCTAACTTGTGGACAAACTACTTCCAGGTGATAAGACATTTCAAAACTGATCACATGCGAAACTCCGGTCGTTTGCAGTTTCACTGTATGAACTCCATTAAGTTTTAAAGTTATTTGAAATCTTCCTCCGGCTGTTTTTTTCAATCTATTCAACTGAAAGATCTCAGTGAGTGCTTTCCGAATGGTACGAGGGGTATTTGATGATTAGAAGGGAGTGAAAAAAACGCCTGCAGAGTGTGATCATCCAGGGATCGACCATAAAACCCCTGAAAATCCCTTCAATTAAACATAAACTGTAGAAGTCAGACTTTTCAAGTAATCCATGTCACACGGTGACACTTACGGAAAAACCCGCCGATAGTCCCAAATAAACTAAAAATATAGAATTCGGTTTAAAGGTTGCGGCTGTTACGAGAATTTCTCGATTGCACGTGCTCAGAGGCTGCTTTCAATCCGCGGGCGAAGAATTTCATAGAAGACTTGCTCGTTACAAGGATTTGTGGTCACATGGACAGACAGACAGACAGACACGAAAAAAAAACTTTTCAGATAAGAAAAAAATTCGAGTAAAAATTTGATTTGGAAGAGTTTTTTTCACCCTTGAAAAGTGAATACTTCTGCTATCTTTGGAGACTCGAAAGTGAAAAAGTCGCAATATCGCCTGATTTTTTTAAAAGTTTTAATGGAAAGTAGACCTCATCCTGAGAGTTTTGACACCAGCCGTTCTCTTTTCGGATGAGTAGATCTATTTCTATGATTTTTCAAAGTTTCGAATTATTCTGACGTCACGCGCACCTCCCACCTGGGCGGGACCCCCCGGCCAACTGTGACGTCATAAACATTCAAAACTTTGAAAAAATCATATAAAAAGGTCTTCTCACGCTAGAAGGTCGCGGTTGGTGTCAGAATTCTCAGAATGAGGTCTAGTGTAGATTAAAAATAACAATAGA
The DNA here is from genome assembly GCA_009739505.2 of Apolygus lucorum. NCBI lineage: Eukaryota > Metazoa > Arthropoda > Insecta > Hemiptera > Miridae > Apolygus > Apolygus lucorum. The sequence goes on along the minus strand of CM019167.2, from coordinate 103,981,543 downwards.
CAGTTTTTCCGACCCATGCGCACACCCCATTTATGACGTCACGCGATCTTTTCGGTCATTCTTCAGCCAATTTGAGCCAAAAGTGGCATTAAGGGGTTTACAAAGGAGCTGAATCTGAACGAATGAATGAGGGGTTTATTCCGAAGCATAGCTAAAAGCAAATACTACAATCTAAATAAAATTTTTATTCAAATTTATTTTAAATTAAGTTCATGGAATATACCCCTAAGCCATAGGGCAGGCCCTGTCCGGCTAAGGAGAGTTGCTTATGAATAACGTACTAGTTATCTTCTTGTTTTACGTGTGAAACTCTTGAATAACCCATAATCACTTCATTAACGTGGGAACCATTAAATCAACCAATTTAGAAAACGGGTATAAAAGAAAAAACGTCTGCCAAGTGGGTGTGGCACATAGCTTCCTCGTATCCAAAACCCGATTATATAGATGATCCGATGCATAGTAGTTAATCTCAAAACACCAATCTATAAGTACCTTTCACTACCCTCATAGGGGACCATCTACACGCTAATCTGGACAATCCTAGAAAATTTCATCAAATTCGGGCAAAAAATGAAAGTGCGGTAGTGATTGGAATCAAAAAATTTCTTAGCAACACTGGGATTCGAACCTGGGACTCCGGGGTGTGAGTCCAGTGCTTTGCTCACTGATCTACAAAGGGGTTGGCTCAATGGCTTTGAGATCCTCACCTCAGACGCAACTGTTATGAGTGTTACAAGGATTTTACGATTGCGCATGCGCAGAGGCTACTGTATTATTTAAGGCCTTGATTTTCATTGGGGACCATCTACAACCTAATCCGCGTAATCCCTGAAAATGTCATCGATATCGGGTAGAAATTGTGGAAGTTATGGCTGTTACAAGCAATTCACGTTCGCGCATGCGCATCGGCTACTATCAGTCCGGGGGTGATGATTTTCATAGGGGACCATCTAAACACTAATATGTAACATCCCTGAAAATTTCATTGAAATCGGATGAAAAATGTGGAAGTTACGGCCGGTACAAGGAAATTAACGTTTGCGCATGCGCAGTGACTACTATCAGTCCGAAGGTGATGATTTTCATAGGAGACCATCTAAACACTAATCTGTAACATCCCTGAAAATTTCATCGAAATCGGATGGAAAATGTGGAAGTTATGGCCGTTACAAGGAATTCACGTTTGCGCATGCGCAGTCGCTTCTATCAGTCCGGGGATGATGATTTTCATAGGGGACCGTCTACACACCAACCCGCACAATCCCTGAGAATTTCATCGAAATCGGACAATAACTTCGTATAGTTATGCGCGTTACAAGGAATTGATGACAGACGGACAGACACACAGACACACAGACAGACAGACAGACAGACACGGAACCAAAATTGTTCAGAAAGGTCTAAAACGCAAAACGCGAGTGAAAATTTTGATTTTGGAGAACTTTTTTTTTTCGTCCTTGAAAAGTGAAAACAAAGCTTCCGCTACCTTGGTAGACTCGGAAGCAATAAGAATAAAAAAAAAAAAAGCCAACTTTTACTGCGTAAATTATAGGTAATACAAAATTATTTTAAATAAATGCTGGAAAGAACGTCTAAGCAATTCTCAACTCCACGGGAAATCAACCAAGAAAAAATTGTCTTTTTATAATTGGAGTGGGGAAAATTTGATGGGAATCTCATTTCATCAGACGAAGAGCGGATCAAGAAAGGCATGCTATAAAATATGTGTCTGGACGTGCTCCGTGAACGGGTTTTTGGTACCGGCACTGTGGCTTGGGAGGTGAGACGAAGTGGGTATGAAGTATTCTTGGAGATGTTGAAAAAAAGGGAGGGACGTTTTTATGTACAATTGATTAATGAAAATACGCGAACATAGTTGTGCATCTCAGTGGTGGGAAATCTGTGAGGTTTTTTGTAATTATTTTTAAACTGCTCTTCTGTAAGATGCTTACAAGGCATGCTTACAAGGTAAGATGCTTAGGGGGTTCAGAAGAGTTGAAGCACCGCCACCCCATGCAATCATCCCACAGCCTGTCGTCAGATTCGACGAGTTGTGATGCATCGAAACATTATTAGTTTGAAACAAATGTTTTAATTCCATATGTTTCACGGTTTTGGATTTGAAATAAATTGAGAATTTTGTTTGTGCTTAACGAGAAAAGACGAGTTTAATTTTATAACAAATATTTAAAGAGAAAGAATAGAATGAGTAACGAATGAGCTGGAATGGAATGAGAATTAGGATTGATTGATTGACTCGTTTATTTTCAAATCTGTACAAATGTTAGGGCTAGAGAGCCCTCTCTTCCACAATGCACAGAAAAAAAAATGTTATAGCTACTTAAAATCCAAGTCAGGTCTACAAAAGATATTACAATATAACAAAAATCAAATAGTACATCGCTTCTACTTACTAGGCTCAAATCTGGTCCTAAAGTGCTCAAGGTTAATCATATTTTCTTAAAAGCATATCCGTTATTAAAGTTTTAAATGTCTTGACTGCTAAATTTAAATCAAATAAAGAACTGTGCTGATTATAAAATTTAACTCCTTGCACAATAAACGATCTACCATAAAAAATAGTGCTGTGCTTCGGAACTTCCAGCAATTTCACCGAAGTTCGTGTGTTTTATCATGGATTGTGTCTCGGCGAATTAATAGTTCTGCTAAATATGGAGGCTTATGGAATTTTAACAATTTGAAAATCATTATAGCTATGGAGAGTTGCAGCCGCTCTTCAATTTTGAGCCACTTAAGTTTTTTATAAGTAGAGTTGGAAGTAGAGTTGGAAGAGAGTTGAGTGATTTGAAGAGTATAGGAAATTGGTACAGGTAGAGAAGGAAAGAGAATTTTGTCGACGACACAGCCTATGATGCTCTGTACTAGAGCCTTGTATATGATTTTTAAGCGTTCTTTATTAAGGCATCCTCTGAGTTTGAAAAATACGTGGGTAAATTTGCGAAGTTTATGGGTCAGAGCTAATACTTGACGATCCCTCTCCATGGCTCAGGCAACAAAATTGAAATTTTGTACCAAAAATGCACGATACCCCAAAGCCTACCTAAGAGACCCGTACAATTTGAGCCAATCAGCACCGTCCAGACTGTGTATAACTTCCCATGATTCCAGGTAATTTTTACCGAAATGCCGAAGTCTAAATTCTGCAATTATGGGGCATCTACAAAATAGATGACGGCTCGTCTCCTCCTCGACCCGGTTGAACATAGCGCAGAGAGCTCCCTCCTTATCTCTATTCCACGTTTTTATACAGATCAGCTGCGCCAAAAGTGATCGGGAGGAACCCTGGAGGGTAAGCGAGAATAGATCAGCTGTGTGGGAGGTTTGAAATGATGTGTGTCCGCTCGTAGGACAACAAATATCACATAATCTTCGATACCAGCGCTCTCATGTGGCAGAGTGAAGTGTAACTTTGTAATAATTTGTACACCGATCTACCTAGGAGGCTAGAAAAAGATCAAAAATTCAAAAAAAAAGAACTTAAAGAAAGAGTAGATTATCATTATAACTTTCTACAAATCAGACCAAAATTACTAACCATCAATTTGTTGTTTCATTCCAAGAAAAATTCAAATTGTAATTATTAATAAACGTGATTTTGTTCGATTGCAATGTTTCCATTTCGGAAGCGAATTTGAGATTGCTATCATTTAATTTTCATTAATTAAATTTCATTAATTTCCTGCCGTTTAATTTTCTGCAGCCCAGAAGGGTGAAAATGGAAGACTTGCAATCGGCAGAAATCCAATTTTCGAGGGACTTTGGGGAGGTCGCTTCCTGATGACGTCACGCCCGTTTTCCTCTCCCCCTTTCTACCACTTCCGTTCATTTCTGTTCTTCTGCACCATTCTGGGTGTGCAGAACATGCACTCACACCTAGATGGGGGAATGAAACATTTTAATTTTTTTGAGTAATGCATGCGTTCCAAGGGACGTCCCATTGGATAAGGTTTAGTTCAATTTCAACCAGTAAACATGTATTTTAATTTACCTTTCCACTGCCCAAAACAGTTTCACTCCATCCAACAAAAATTGCTCCATCCAAATCCGTGAAAATTAAAAAACAACAGGTGTTTATGTGTGTGTGTGACAAAATCTAATGTACTCTGTACCAATTTTCGAGGTTATGTTTTTGTTCGACGCGGAAAACTATCTGGATGTGCACTACGTCGTCGGAATTTTGACTTTTGCCTTTTAAAGGGCAAAGGGGGGGGGTGGAATGTTCAAAAAAACTTGCGTTTTCGGGCATAATCTTGTGTACTCTGTCCAGGCCTCAATTTCGACTCGAAATCTACCGAACTGCACACTGTTTCACCAGAGTATCATAATTACCATGGGGAGGGAGCTGGTGAGGGGATAATGTTAACAAAATGTCCAATTTTTCCAAATAATTTTTTTTGCTAATAAAATCCCTTATAGGTTAGGTGCTAATTGTACCCAAGTTTTGTAATTGAGGAAAAGTTCTCATTATACCTATGGATTTCCATGAAATATTCTCTGTACCACCATGGAACTAATTAGTGGTGCCACCCTGGCGCCAGGACACCATAAACCGCATATTTCTTGGGTTTTTCGTGTTTCACCTCGAATACGGATTTGAACTTCGACGGACTGCCTACCAAAACAAATGGATGAAAGTTCACCGTTACGATGTATGATCGCCTTGGTGCCAGACTGGCACCATTGGTGGGGGGGGGGGGGGTAATTACTCGAATAGGCATATTTGGTAACGTAGATCATGGATTTTGAAATTCTCTTCAAATTCGAGGCTCCCATGCCGCTAGAAATGTTATGGTGGATGATGGTGGAGGGGGGGGGGTGCACTATTTCTTGCCTAAAGTAATAAATAAATTACATCGAGTGAAACAGTTTTATCCTCTACCAACTGGTTAAAATTGACATAATGCTTATCCAATGGGACGTGCATGCATTACTTAACAACATTTTTTTTCTCCGTTGATTTTCTTCTTCCATCAATCCTGATTTATCACAAGAGAACGCCCAAGGCATAATGTGGGACCTCCTTATAAACACTCTTTCCATACTTGGAAAGTCTATGCATACATTATGTCCCATTTCATCCTCTATTTCGTAACTACCACATTTTACATACCTATAAAAGTTTTAATTGTATTGTTTTTTTTTTTCAGGTGAGATTTCTTGCTGATATGAATGATGACGGGTCCTTTACTTATAGTGAGTTACAATTCGATGTTCTCATTCTAAGTTCTCTCCTAACCTTCTGGTGGATTTTTTTCGTTAGAACCAAAACTATGTAGAAAATGATACTTGATCATCATGGTCCTGTAGTATGAAAAACTATTTTTCTCTGAAAATGCCACTTTTGATTTATAATTAATAATGAACCTTTGGAACCGACCAAGAAAAAAAATGGTTGATCCCCCTCAAAATTTGTTCGTTTACATTTCAAGGTACGTAGAATCCAAAAATCGAATAAAAATTTGGCCGTCCGTCCGACGTACACCGTACGCGGCACTTTCCCCACTTAGAATTGACCGATTTTGATGAAATTTGGTATGTGAGTTCCATTTGGGGGCTAGTTGTGCCCCGAAGATTTTGGTTGATGTAACTCAAAAAAATTTTATGTTAAAGTATTGTTTTTCCAATTTTTAAGATAGTATAGAATTGTTTGAGACCACGCAGAGCCTCGTAGGACAAACCGTTCACTCCCTACGAGAATTTAAAGGTTGGACGTAAGATAAATCAGAAACACGAGTGTGAATCGCAAAAGAGGCCTGATCTCCGTTCAAATTTTAGCTGTGTGACATGAATATCAATACGAGGAAAAAACTCAGCCTCCTACTGCATCCCACCGGGCGAACTATGAACTAGAACCTTTTATTGACGACGGTAGACTCACCATGGCCCACTTGTATTTTTTACTACCTAATTGCTCTTTTTTAACTTTAATTTCAACCCTTAATTGCTGTAGAGAACGAAAGGTTGATCCTGCAGACCTCTGAGTGGTCTCATTCGTTGCAATAAATTTAATGCCATTTTAAAGTTACAAAAAACAATACCTTAATATTGAAGGTTTTCGAGCTAGGGTATTTAACAATGTCATCCCCTGTTGTTCATTCCTTAAAATTGACAGTCAGTAACTTGATGTTTCGGTGCCAACTAGATTTAATTCATTTTGATGAACGTTTAGGGCCAAAAGTGTTAAATAATGTTGCTTCCGAGTTCACCAAGGTAAGAGTTGTTTTCACTTTTCAAAGTTAAACGAAAAAATTCCTCCGAAATTCCCAATCGTGTTTCTCGTTAAGGACTTTCCTGAACTTTTTTGGTTTCGTGTTGTCTGTGTCTGTCATGAGATCCTTGTAACGAGCAAAACTATACGAAGTCATTGCCCGATATCGATAAATTGTCGGGGATTGTGCGGTTTGGCGTGTCGATGGTCCCCTATGAAAAGCATCATTGACTAATTCGATAAGATATCTAAAGATTGTGCGGGTTGGCGTGTAGATGGTTAGCAAGGTACTTAGAGGTACAAGTTTCGAGATTAGCTACTATGAATCGGATAATCTATGGAATCGAGTTATGGATACGAGGGTGCTATGTGCCACGCCCACTTGGTGAACCTTTTTTCATTCCATTTTCGGATTTTACTTCCTTGAAACATCAACTTTTGCAAGGAGGTTTTCTTTTGAGAGGAGGTTTTTAATTATGTTTTCTTAGCGATCCAAAAATTTATACTTCTAGGAATAATAAGCCAAAATGTCATTGGATGGATTTCCTGCTGCTGCTTTCAACCAGTTAACCCCTTCGATATAGTAACTGCCCTAATCTAACAAATAATCTATCCCGAGGGAGATACTCTCGATGATTTTCATATGACCACTTAGAAACATCTCAGTAGGCCGTTTCCATTAACTGTCCTCCTTCCTATCTTGCTATGGAGGTGAAGCAGTGATTTGGATACTTATCATAATGACGTAATTATTATTTATTTTGACTTGAGGTACCTATTCTATAGTACACTGCAGTAGAAAAAAAGTATTGAAAATGACCACAAAATATCACGTGAAATTTTGGAGCTCTGACCCCCTTCCACTCACGGCCTCTCCCTCGAGGAGCTATAGTAGTTGATCGATCAAACTATAATATAATCATAAATATAGCCATTATGGAGCTATAAATATACTCAGCCACAAGCTTGATAATTCCTACCATCACCACTCGAGCGTTGAGTCGTAATGGATGGCTTCAACGGCAACCTTGCTCTAATCACAGCTAGGTAAGAGATTATGCAACACGATATCAGTCGGGGCCTGCAGCTTTTGGCGTCCTTGCCAAGCGGAGAAATGCGTTTTTTCTCGCTTCTACATTTTTTTCCAGATACTGCGATTGAGTAAATATTTATTTTATACTTGGTAAATGTTGCGGGAGATAACTTCAGTCACTACGGATAAATTTGGATTCTTGAAGGATCTTTCATGAGAATATTGAACAATGATCGTGAATTGATTTCTTAGGTGTAATATTGATTTTTTTTTTTTTTTTTTTCTCAAATTATATTTATTGCACCAAGTAATTCAACTTATTAGCAACATTTCTCTGACAATGTATATAAATAACTGATAAGAGAGTGTGGTACATAGCACACCTCCATACTTCATTTGTCGGCTATTTTATGTGTCTTTTGACGCACAAGATTCACAGGAGCGCACAGCACATCACTCACTGAACAACTTCATGAAAACACCACTCCCTACTGCCACAGATCGTGAGGTTTTCGTCTTTTCAGCCGCCTGAGTAGATCATCAACATCCAGCAACTTCACAGCCTCCTCGTTGATATGACCTTGTAGCCTCTGGTGATGGGCTATTGCTTGAGTTTTGATGACTTCATTTATTGTGGGAATTTTAAGGTCCTTATGGATGTCGTCATTGGTTGAGTACCAATACGCATCAACGCATGAGCGCAGTACTTTGTTCTGAAAACGCTGTATAATGTCACGATTGCTTTGAGAGGTGCAGCCCCACAGTTGTGCACCATATGTCCAGACTGGCTTAAGGACCTGATTGTATAAGGTTAGTTTGTTCTGTATTGACAATTTTGATCGTCTACCAACCAACCAATACATTTTTTGGAGTTTGATGTCCAGTTCTGTTCTTTTATTTTTCACATGCACCCTCCAGCGGAGTTTCGTATCCAGAGTCATACCCAGATATTTTGCCTCATTAGCATAAGGGATGACTTTGCCATTAAGATATATTGGTATATGTTTGATATGGCGGTTGGTAAAATCAACATGGACTGATTTGGCTTCATTCATCTTGATTCTCCACTTAATTGTCCAGTCATGGAGTTTCTCGATGGATCTTTTAAGTTTTAAAGTTGATTCGCGATTGTCTTCACCAATAGCAAGGACTGCAGTATCATCTGCAAATGATGCCAGGGTGTTACCCTCGTGTTCGGGTAGATCGCTAGTGTATAGGACGTACAAGAGGGGGCCAAGTACGCTTCCTTGCGGGACTCCAGCATGAATCATTTTTGCTTCTGAGTATGCATCATCTTGTTTGATTCGGAAGTACCGATTTGATAGGTATGAGTGGAGCAACTCAGCATATTTTGCTGGAAGCATTTGTCTGAGCTTATGATTAAGTCCCTCGTGCCAGACTTTATCGAACGCCTGGGTAACGTCGAGGAAGACAGCTGAGCAGACTTTTTTGTCTTCCATGGCTTGTTCAATAATATGAGTGATCCGGTGCACCTGATCTATAGTCGAATGCTTATGGCGGAACCCAAACTGGTGTTTAGGTATGAGGTTTCGTTCTTCCACAATTTTTATTAGTCGTTTGTGGAGCACTTTTTCAAAGAGTTTTGAGAGTACAGGTAATAGTGATATCGGTCTATAAGAAGTTATTTCTTCAGGAGGTTTACCTGGCTTCAGTATCATGATGACTTCAGCAAGTTTCCACAGTTGTGGAACATACCGAAGTTTGATAGAAGCATTTATGATTTGTGTGATCTTTACAAGCGTCTTCCGCGGAAGGTGTTTGAGGACTTGTCCAGTGATCAGGTCATATCCAGGGGCCTTCTTTGGATTTATCTTGGTGTTGATGGTGTTTTGTATTTCTTTGACAGTGACCAATGGGATGTCGATTTGTTGATCTCCCAAGGGAACTTCTTTGAGAGATTCCTCATTAGGACAACCAGAATTGGGCGTGAAAGTATCTGCTAGATGACGAGCAAAAGCATCAGCCTTTTCTTGATTGGTTTTTATCCACTTGTTATTAGTTGTATCTTTAATAGGTGGTGCTTGGATGATAGGTCTCTTCAAGTGCTTTGTTGCCTTCCAGAGAGAATATTCAGTGTCTCGATGACTGGTGAGCGACGTGAGAAGATCTTCTTGGGTTTCTTCTTGTAATATTGATGACAAAAAATCGTTTTACTGTTTTGGTTTATTATTTTCAATAAGGTTTGAAAATTTTAAAACACCCTAACTCAAAAAATTTTGATATAAAGGTACTGTTTTTCCATCAATTTAAGATAGCATTGAATTTTTAGAATTTTTTGAGACCACGCGGAGCCCTGTAGAACAAACCGTTCGTTCCCTACCAGAATTTAAGGGTTGGGCTTACGATAAATCAGAAACACGAGTGTGAATCGCCAAAGAGGCCTGATCTCCGTTCAAATGTTAGCTGGCCGAATGCGATCGATGTCTTTCTTCATGTTTGATGGTTGGTGGCTTTGCAGACGAGTGATCCATATAGAAAAATTAAAAATAATAAACCATTGTGTAATAATTTGCAGCGTTTTGGATTCTACGTACCTTGAAACGGAAACCAACAAATTTTGAGGGGGTTTTACAAGTTTTTTTTCTTGGTCAATTCCAAAGGTTCATTATTGAAAATAATAAACCAAAATGGACGATGGTGAGGACGCAAATTCGCGGCCCCGTTAAAAGGTTTTGCTCGTAACACGACTTCAACATTATACTACCCAGTCGCAAAACACGGACTTCCCAATAAAGAGGAGCATCGCCTGGGCCCAGGTAAATCTACGCCGACCGGCTTCTAAAGGTAACTTGAATAGTTTACCAAAAACATATAGGTTGATTACTGATTAAACAAATGAGAGTAGCAAAGCGTAGGAGAGAAGAAAAATAAACGTCCTCCAAATGGCTGTGGCACATAGCTAACTCGTATCCATAAACCGATTGTTTAGATGATCCGATGCATAGTAGTTAATCTCAAAATATCTACCTTACACCACCCTCATAGGAGACCATCTACACGCAAACCTGCACAATTCCCAAAAGGCTCTTCGAATTTGGAGGAAAATGTAGAAGTTATGGCTATTACAAGATTTTAACGTTTGCACTTCCATAGAGGCTACTATGAATCCGAGGGCAGATTTCGTGACTGTCACACAAACAGACTTATAGACACGGAACCAAAATTGTTCCGAAAGGTCTACAACGTAAAACGCGAGTGAACATTTGTTTTTGGAGAACTTTTTTTTCAATTTTGAAAAGTGAATACAAAGCTTCCGCTACCTTGGTAGACTCGGTAGCAATTATTATTAATTTTCTGTAATTGAAAAAAGTCCCGTTTCCCTTCTTATTGAGGCTTATCGTTAACGCAATGTTCGATGATATTTCCAACTAATAATGATTTCGAAACTGCACGAGCTTCTTTATTATGCATCTCACAATAATCGAACAGATCATTAATATTTTCATAGGAGAAATGGAAATTGCAGTTGGTGGTCGTATTACCCTCGGGAAAAACTCGATCACGGAGACCTTGTCCCCATTAGAGTTGATTATTGCTCTTCAGACCGGTGAATTGCTCGTTAAACACTTAAACGGCGTCTTGGCGCTTACGAAGTCAGTCGGCGGTTATTTCTAGCCTTCCAGACTTGACTCGTCGAATCGATTTTGATATTCCGGAATCGAGCGAGAGGGAATTTCGAGAACAACAAGAATAGCTCACATTTAAACGGTTACGAATATCAAATCCATAGTGGTAAATGAATAATCAGGATCAACGTTGGAAAGAGTCGATAGGGTTGCCAAATGCGTTTTATTAATCCTTAAAAAAACCTCATCAGGAACCCATACAACCAAAGCTCAGGATATAATTCAGGACACTGCGAAACACAAAAAAAAACTAAATTTATAGCTTCGTATAGTTATACTTGTTGGTCAAAAATACTCGTTATACTCGGGGTCCTGAAAATTAGGCAAGATTCCTAATCTCCGTTCAAATTTTAGCTGACCAAAGTGCAATCGTTGTTCATTTCTTCGAGTTGTATTCAGTTTTGCTTCCTTAACAACCAGTAATCAAATTTCCTAATCAAGGCACCCACAACGCTTTATTCCTTTGAATTGAGAGTAAAGAATTTAATTCTTCAAAATAAACTTGATTGTTAATCAAAAATAAGATTGGTGGGTAGTGACAATGGCAAAGCTGTGTTCTTTGCAGGCGAGTGATCGCGAAAAAGAATAAACCTTTGTGTAATAATTTTTGCGGATACACAGTTACGAGAACACAATGCATCTCTGCTACTTCGGTATATAATTATAATATAAATGCTAAAAGAATTTTCTACAATCGTGGACATCCAACGAAGAATACAAATCTTTATGTTGCTGCAGAATTTTCTCATATCAGGTATCAGTTCTGAATCTCATCGTCCAAAACGTGCTTATTCGCCAACACGAGATAATGTGATGGGGCTACCCATTCTTCTGGCAAATGTTTTCCATTAGCTTGAGGAAAACTCGTTAGGTCGATCGGCAGTTATGTAACCAAGGACTTGTCTGGTTCAGTATAGTGGCACCTGAGAAAAAGGATAGCTCTCGAGAATATGAGATCCTGGAAGGCCACGAAAACAAGTTTTCCCTATCTTGGTCGGTAGTCCGTTTTCCACAATTTACTGGTGCGATTGATGGGTTCTTTGTGGTGAATTTGACTGAACACATAATCATATTAGATGGTGAAACAACAGACATGCAATCTAGGAGTTTAGTTTTAAACAGGAAAGCGGGTTTTATCATCCTTCTGTGATTGGATCTAGAGCTGCTTCTATAGATACCTTCCACAATCCGTAAAACAATTAGGTAGCAAAATGTTATCATCTTCACTCTACTTTCTTTTCTTCTGTCGTTATTGATTGATAAAACTAAATTTATTTACCGCCAAACTTTTGACAAATATACTTGTAATACAGGACATAATAGAAAAGTCCATTCATGCTGCATGAGTTAATGAGCAAATTTTCAAATAGGTACAGCTGTAGTTAAGAAAATCGAAATATTAAATGTCCTTAAGTATATCAGAAATATCATCCTGAATCCGAGTATACCATAAACTAGGTATGATTTTGATTGAAATTTCATTGAAAACCCCTAAAAAACCATTTTGGTTTATTATTTTCAATAATGATCTTTTGGAATCGACCAAGAAAAAAAAGTTTTAACACCCCCTCAAAATTTGATGGTTTACGTTCCAAGGTACCTACGTAGAATCCAAAAAACGAATAAAAATTTGGTCGCCCGTCTGCCGTACGCCGTACGCGGCACTTTTACCCACTTAGCATTGACCGATTTAGATGAAATTTGGTATGTGGGCTCCTCCTGGGGTCTAGTTGTGCCCCGAAGGTTTTGGTTGAGGTAGGTCACTTCCAAAATCAATTTTGGAATTTTTAAAACGCCCTAACTCAAAAAATTTTGATATAAAGGTATTGTTTTTCCTTCAGTTTAAGATTCTATAGAATTTTTAGAATTTTTTGAGACCACCCGGAGCTCTGTAGGACAAACCGTTCGCTCACTACGAGAATTTAAAGTTTGGACGTACGATAAATCAGAAACACGAATGTGAATCGCAAAAGAGGCCTAATCTCCGTTCAAACTAAAGCTAACCGAAATGCGATTGATGTTTTTCTTCATGTTGGATGGTTGGTGGCTTTGCAGAAGAGTGATCTATATAGAAAAATAAAAAATAAAAAACCATTGTGTAATAATTTGCAGCGTTTTTTGTCCGTTTTCGTTTTTTTTTTTTTTTTTTTCAATAATAAACTCTTAGAATCGAACAACAGAAACATTATAACCCCCTCAAAATTTGTTGATTTACGTTTGAAGGTTGTAAAATCCAAAAATCGAATCTAAAAAATCCTCCAAATTATCACTTAATGGTTTATGATTTTACTGTGTATCCGTCTGCATAGGACTCAGCTGAAATTTGAATGGACATTAGGCCTATTTCCGTCGATCAATATTTCGGGTGCCCATATACCAAATTTCATCATAATCGGTCCATGGCAACTAAGGAAAGTGCCACGGACGGACGGAAAATTGTCTATTCGAATTTTGGATTCTACCGGTTGAGGGGGGGGGGGGGAGGTGAAAAATGTCTGGCTTGATTCTAAAGGTTCATTATTGTATCGGCATTTTGCCTCTTGAGGTTGCTGTTATTCACATTTTTGACTAATCTACCTCGTCGTGCACCACATAACTTCTTAGAATATAATTTGTGAGAAGAAAAGTAAATACGTTGAGCTCACTTCAATTTTTGTATTTTACATCTTACTACTTACAGACAGAGTACTTCATTTTGGTTTATTATTTTCAATAATAAACCTTTGGAATCGACCAAGAAAAAAAAAAATTTAATACCCCCTCAAAATTTGATGGTTTACGTTTCAAGGTACGTAGAATCCAAAAATCGAATAAAAATTTGGCCGTCCGTCCGCCGTACGCGGCACTTCTGCCACTTAGCAATGACCGATTTTGATGAAATTTGGTATGTAGGCTCCTTCTGGGGTCTAGTTGTGCCCCGAAGATTTTGGTTGAGGTAGGTCACTTCTAAGGGTTCCAAAATCAATTTTGAAATTTTGAAAACGCCCTAACTCAAAAAATTTTGATACAAAGGTATTGTTTTTCCTTCAATTTAAGATTCTATAGAATTTTTAGAATTTTTTGAGACCACCCGGAGCTCTGAAGGACAAACCGTTCGCTCACTACGAGAATTCAAAGTTCGGACGTACGATAAATATTGATGACAAAAAATCGTTTTACTGTTTTGGTATATAATTTTCAATAAGGTTTAAAAATTTTAAAACACCCTAACTCAAAAAATTTTGATATAAAGGTACTGTTTTTCCATCAATTTAAGATAGCATTGAATTTTTAGAATTTTTTGAGCCCTGTAGAACAAACCGTTTGTTCCCTACCAGAATTTAAGGGTTGGGCTTACGATAAATCAGAAACACGAGTGTGAATTGCAAAAGAGGCCTGATCTCCGTTCAAATTAAAGCTGACCGAAATGCGATCGATGTTTTTCTTCATCTTGGATGGTTGGTGGCTTTTCAGACGAGTGATCTATATAGAAAAATAAAAAATACTAAACCATTGTGTAATAATTTGCAGCGTTTTCAATCTAAAATGAAAAAAAGCCATAGTGAAATTAAATTTTGGTGGAGGGACGTAGTGTGCAAAATGTACGTGTACGATTCAATGTAAAATATCGTTCAACTACACCTTTTAATGTTGCTGAGTGATTCAACTCGTGTTCTTCTTCAATGCACATAAATGAAGTGGATCAAGATCCCGTTTATGAATCGAGGGGAGGCCTTATTCATCCCAGGGTAAAACGTCTTATTTGACTGATTATAATGATTAACACTGGAAATATTGGCTGTAGGATCGGCGACTGCTGAAAAAATAAGCAAACGTGTAAGAAGGGCGCAGCAAACATCATCTTTTTTTGTGAAAATATGTGGACTGCACATAAGACAGCGGCAGTATAGACCTGAGCACAGTAAGAACGCAGGGTTGTTTGTATTACTTAGAAGTGAATTCAAAATTTTGGCCACGTAGAGCACGTCTATATGTATAGATGGGTATACCTTGGTGCACATCCATAGGTTTTCCAATTCAAATTGAGAACTTTCGAAATCAAATTGAGAACGAAAAAGATGAGTAATGCAAAATGGAAGAGGATTCATTCATTTTCTCAAGTGATAATAAAATTATGAAAAAGTGCATAAATTGAAATACATAAGTTAAATTTCATATCTTGTGAATAAATTGGGTCATGTACATGATGATACCACTTCCCAAGGCACTGGAATTCCACTGGAAATTTTTTAAATTCAATTTCAATTTTTTAGAAGATATGAATTTTAATTTATGTACTCAAATTTTGCACTTTTTCATAATTTTAACATAATCATGAGAAAATGAATGAATCCTTTTCCATCTTGCATTATTCACCTTTCTCGTCTCTTCTAAAAAATATACATGTGTCAAATATATTCTGGGTTCTCAATTTGATTCGAAAAGTTCTCAAATTGATTTGGAAAGTTCTGAATTTGATTTGGAGAATTCTCAATTTGATTTGGAAAATTCTCAATCTGGCTTGGAAAACCTATGGATATACAAATCGAACATTGAAAGAACCACACGAACTTTTCCCCAAATAATCCATGTCTCTGATACTGTTGTAACCACCTCTATTCCAAGGGTTCAGGTGACTGATCAATTTAGGTCACCCTGTAGATCGTGGGAACCAGTGAGAACATTCTATGAGCACCCGTACCTGTGAGCACGGAGCACTCAACCGTCTGTTTTTGACCAATTGCAATACTTTCTTTTTCGCAAAGCTCACAAGGCTGAGAAAAGTGACGTTGGTCAACGAAGCGGTTCCGCGGGGTCGAGCGAAGGACGCGCGGAGACCTTTGAGCACCTCGTTGACTACTTGCGTAATCCGTCCACCAGAGAGCATCTTCTCGAAGCGCCTCATCAAAGGCCACCGCACAGGATTCTTTCTCACTTTTCGGATGGTTTGGTTTGTTTATTAAGAACTGCGCACTGCCTTCTATGTATTCCAGGCTAAGGTTGTCAAGAATTGCAATTCAAGAAATGGAAAGAAATTACTCAGACTGCCGTTATCACGCGCATAAGAACCCACGTCGAATCAACCGTGGAGTAACTGTCATACCTCAAAAATTGGCGTTTTCTGTTTGTGACAGCAATGACAAACTGGAAACGTGTTTTGTACTAGTTTGTTACTAGAATAGGACTCCAAGCCGATTTTTCTAGTAACAATTATTTCTTCTTTTCTTGAGAGTTTTTCTCGAGGCGTATTTGCTTACTTCTTTCGTTTTTTTCCTTTTTTTTTGTCCAAATCAGATATTACATGCATTTTTTGTTTTGATCCTCTGATTCTTAATATTGGTTGGGTGGGACAATCTGAAAGTTCCAGAAGAAAGCAATGAAGATCACCACAATAAGTTCAAATTACATGCTGTAACAAACTCATTGAATATCCTATCCTATAAAGAGGAGATAAAGATAACAAAATAAAGTAGGTAAATTAGTGTCTTCACTTATGAGAATTACTTAAATTACGAAAGGAAATTTAATTCATTCGGAATGTCCAAATCGTCCATTAACACAATGAATAGAGAAGATGTAGAAGAATTTATGGCTGTTACAAGGAATTAACAATTGCGAATGCGCAGTGGCTACTATCAGTCCCGAGACGATGATTTTCATAGGGGACCATCTACACCCCAATCAGCATTAAATAGTCCCACATTGAGGCTCATCCACCCTCTAGAGTCCAGTCTCTCATAATAGCACTTTGGTTGATCATAAGGGCCTTCTTCATATAAAACAGATTTTCCGTGAACAAAGCTTTTCCCAGCCCTCATTGATTTCGGAGTGGTAATTCTTACTTAATTATAGCTTTTCCGCGTCTAATTAAAGGTTTTCCGAAACAAAATATAGGTTTTTTATTTCGAAATAAAGATCTTCCATTTCAAGGTGAAGATCGTTAAGATATTTTCACTGTAGCGGACTGAAACACATAAAATGAAAACAAGAGAAAAACAGCCTGCCTGTCCATTCTCTATCGAGTTTGATATCCTATTCCTTATGCATGATCAGGATCATTCTTTATGTTGCTTATTCTAGCAATCGATTCTTCCCCTTTGTCACTCCTAGCGTTTCGATCTTGCTACGGTGCAAAAATCTTAAGAAATTAAGATGTAAAAGATTAAGATGTAAAAAATGTTAGCAGCCTACATTATGTAATGGTATAATATGAAGAGAGGCAATTTGAAACGAGAAACTTTAAAAGTAAAAAGCCCTCATTTTGATATGGTAGATCTTTATTTTGTTTCGGAAATTCTATATTTTAAAATGGAAAACGTTTATATTGTTTCGAAAAACCTTTAATTTGACTCCAAAAAGCTATAGTCTACCCAACTCTAAAATTCCTCTTTTTTTATTAGTTTTGTCCCTCAAGACACAATTTTGGAACAATTCAGTGTTCATCAACCATTCCAACTTTCAAGTTGTGAATGGAATATTATTCGCATATATCGAAAGGTGGAGGGAGCATACCGTAATACCTCGGTTCACCTCTAGAAGTTCCATAATTAAAAGTGTGTTTTCAGAAGTTTGCATACTTATGGTTATTTGTTGTTTTTAATTTTTTTTTTTTACTTTTGAAAATACGAATACGTACGAATTAAAACGTAATAACCGTAGGTACCTAGTTTTTAAAATGTTACCTACTGACTTGATGGAGGTGATTCGTCCGTCACCAGTATGACCATCCTATAGTCCATATAGATTCGCTTGCAGCCAAAATCGTACTCGAACTGATTAGCCCCATCGACATTCAATACCACCGCGGCATTCACTTTTTGAGTTCGCCCTTCCCACTCTCCAGCTGCTCAACGCCCTTCAAGGCCTCCGTCGGTCACTGCACTCTCACTCGATTACACCTAGTTCCGTTCTAATCCAGTACAAGACCTTGAGCGATCTATCTTCCTTCGACACAAGGAGTGAGATTCGCGGTATCAGCGTGCTGCGTCCGCTTTGCCTACCTGTTCTTATTTTCGTAAAATACGGCTACGCAGATATTTACTCGCATTTCACCTTAACTGTGTTACCATCTTGTTTCAACGACAGACCACATGCAAATAAAGGAAAGTAAGCATCCATGTGACGAGTAAATCGTCATTACAGCGTTCTTTTTCAAGATACACATGTCAAAAACCTTCAAACGATATCAACACTAATAAGTAGCTCGTAAAAGTACTTTAGTGAGGTTGGAGAAATTAGTGCCTACCCTTTCTGAATTTCTACTAAAACTACCATGAAGCTCCTGTTTATGTAATGCTAGTGTTAGGTACTTTTTGTACCGACATAATAATATGAGGGTTGGTACGTTAATATTCGATCAAAAATCTACTGACGTTGCTGATTTGTTTTGCCTACTGAGGACCACGAGTGGGCTAATTCGCGTTCAAAAGAGCAGTAGGAAGTTTGTTTCGTTTGCGCCACCTAATAAAGTGAAGTAAAACTTCCACTGCATCCCGTTGATTACCAGCATTAAAATTCATTAGGGCCTTTTCAGGATGTATCGGAGACGATTATTATTGAAATAATTTCAATAATATGTTTCAATTATTGCCATACTCGTCGGCCAAATTATAGAGATTACAAAAATTGAAAATCATCTTGAGACCAGTCCTACTTTCGATTTCTAGCGAAATATCAATGACGATGATTGGTACCTGTGGTTCATCGGTCATACAATTAATCGATCACTGACTAATGAACAACAGTAAATTTCATCACCGTAAATTGTACATTGTAAATTTGACATTGGAAATAATGATCATCAGAACTCACTCTTCTTCAAAAGGTGGCTTTTCCTAAGAGTTTCAAAATTTCAATGATAATGAGGAATTACAATGACAAATGGGGTTTTGAGTCGTTGTGGAACAGCAGACTCCCTGCTCTACAGCACTCGTAGGTTTCACTCGATTTTCAAAATTTGAAGCTATTTAAAATTAATGGCATAAATCCGTCCTTAGCAATAATCAATTTACGAGGAAGAGTGTTTGGAAAATTACCACAATTTTTTCCTCCTAGATAATATTGATAGTAACGAAAAGTTCGGTAATATAATATAATTATTCATCGTTGGAGGTTTGAGTCAAAACGCTGTGAATATAGTCAACATGCAATCGAAAGGTATAAAATTACGTTCAACTGAACAATGAGTTTTACTCGTTATCTGCAGACAGAAGGCACGCGAACAAATTTTTTCAGTACGCTTGAAAGGCAAAACTTGAGCGAAAATACTTAGCAATACTTAGTTGGTTTTGATGCTTTCAGTACAAGTACGTATGATACCTTCTCTTTTTGAAACCCGGAACTGCTTATCATTTCGTGCACTCAGTGCTAGAAGTCAATGCCCGATCGACACCTGCAGTCTACTTTAAACAATTTCTAACAATGACTAGTTTTCAGGTTCAACAATTCTGCGATTGTCAAAAATATCTTCTTAATAGTATCGTACTGTTCTCAGTTCATCTGTCGGTAGCGTCTGGCATTTGGAATTTCGATATGGAGGGCTGCAGAGCTGGTAGGTGTGCGTCAGTTTTGAGGTCATGATACCCACATGTCGCCGTCCACGCAATGTTACCGACCCATTCGAAAATAGTGTGAGCTATTAAGACAATCCGCCCAGGGATGGCCCACTAATTCCATTATATGAACGTGTGACACCTAGCGAGACTGTTGTTGGTGACACTCCATCAGGGAGCACCACTTTTGCAATGTTGGAACATATGGTGTCGTACATTGAGTGTTGGCTTTGCAAAATGCCTGATTTTATAATTATTTGTGGTCGTACTTCCCACATTCAAGACGTAGGCAGTGGTGGATTAGGAAGAGGCAATAAAGATCGAATCACTTTTATGTCCGCTCGCTTCGTTCGTCCATTAATGGGGTCCTGTAAATATATTTATTAATGCCTACTCTCATTGCTGATTACAAGCAATTAGCACTTATAATTGTCCATGGTATTTACATCTTGGTAATTCGGTAACAAATCAACTGGTTAATAAAAATAAAATAGTAAGTAAATTTAAATAAAACAGACTGGAATGAGACACAACTTCTAAATTAACTCAAAGTCAGTGTCATTTAAAAATCCATGAATTGACATACGTCTTGACGTTGACATGAAAGTCCAAGGGCCAACCGGAACCGCCCAGCACCCATCTCCTTATTAGTCGTGACCGGTGTAGTGCAAAAACATGTAATTGAAAACGTGTACCCATTCCAAAAACATTCCAATTCTCTGGAGGTAAGCCTCATTCTTGCCATGCGTGGACAATGCTTATGTGAGCTTGAAAGATATATTTGTGGCCGCACCCATAGTAATCCCCAGATACCAGCAACTGATAGTACAGGGCTATCCAGATTGGATCTCCGAGCGTTGCACCCTGGAAGAGGAGGGGGTGAATCTCCCTGGTTACTTCTTCAGTCGCCAGTCTGGCTTAAGACAAGCCAGTGAACTGACCAAAAGGGGAGTTCGGCGGTTATGTATTATCTAGAGCTATATGATCAATTTATAATCCGTTTTCAGCCAAGTTATCATAAAATACAGTTGTTTCTTCATACGCGAGTGATTTATGATCCTGACAACCAACTGGAAGTAGAGGAAATAGCGGAGAATGGAACAAGAGTTATCCCATCTCTACCATATTTATTTAGTTTTGCCCTCAACCCGGCATATACTGAAGGGAAGAATTTCTTCGTACATTGTGCAGTATCCACTGCTCATTCCATGATGATTCTCTCATGCAAAACTCGCTGGACAAATTTCCTTGGCACAGAGGAGAACGACTCGGGAAGGTCCAACTGCCTCTTTAGCGAGAACATCAGCTGCCTCATTAGCCAGCACATCTACAAGCGCTTTACCAACAACAATCCGATCACCCACGATAAAAGACTCTTTTACTTTCC
This sequence comes from Apolygus lucorum, assembly GCA_009739505.2. Lineage (NCBI taxonomy): Eukaryota > Metazoa > Arthropoda > Insecta > Hemiptera > Miridae > Apolygus > Apolygus lucorum. Next base: position 103,960,713 of record CM019167.2, on the reverse strand, counting down.
ACAGCGGGCAAATGGACTTGGTGATTCCTCAGCAGAACCAACGAAACCTCACTGCCAGTAAGTAAGTAAAAATAAAGTAAGTAAACAACCATTTCAGGTTGGATTTTCGTCCGACTGCCATTCCTGGCGTCGCGGACGTCATCAGCTGTCTTCCAAAGAAAAGATCAGAATTTGTTCTGATGATTTCGCTCATGGCTTCCCATTACCTCACTGCCCTGGGTTGCGACGAGGGGGGGCGATGAGAGCCCCGGCAGCCGAAAAACGCACGCTGCCCTGAACCCACGACCCCACAGGGGTCGGTCCGAAGTCCACCGCCAGATAACTGACAGTATAAATGCATACAGATTAATGAGTGCCAACAACGGACTGATGCAGCATCCACTCCTAGAATTAGAGCACCTTAAGGGGGTCTCAGTCAGTCGCCGTTCGTTCTTCGTTCCGGGTCACTATTTCAGGAAATCGAAGGCGCAAAAACTTGAAAAGTTCTACCTAAATTTGAAATAACAAAGGATTTTAGAAATTCATTAGTGTACGGCCCTAGGGAATTGAAAAACTGAAATATTGCCGCTGGAATCATCAAAATCGAACTATAATTGCCAGAGAAAAATGGGAAAAACCGTTAATGGTGACGAGGAAGAGATGAATATGGACTACTAAAATTTTCAAAACATACCCTGTGTGTATACATTATGTTGGTATGGTAGAAAGAAAATATGAGAAATAACAATTGAGGAACGTGTGGGTATCCATGAGTTTCAAGTGACGAGAAAAGTATTTTTTGAGGTTTTTAAAAATTACTTGATTAATTGTATAATTTTATCGATTCTTGCTATGTGCCACACCCACAAGGCTAATTATTACTCCCTCTCATAGTTAATATTTCAATTCTCTCAACCGTAGCTTTAAAGATTCCTTCAAAAATTCGCTCATGAACTCATGCTGCATGAATGGACTTTTTCTATTTCTCCAAATAGCGGAATGATCTGGTGAATCATTCACTCGTTTTCACTCTCTATAATATAGAGATAAATAAATAAATATTATTTTTAAATGATGGCACCACTTGTTGCGGTGCGGAGCTACGTTGAGAGATAAATGACATGAAAAGTTGGAAAATATCTACAAATTTATCAATCGCGGTTGAAGTTCATAATTATCACTAATTACCTCCTATTTGAGCTCAGTTTATCATCGGACTTTATCCCTTAATTAAGTGAGGACACAACGCTCCACAACTTGGTTAATGTCCTGCTATAACAAACCGTTATAGATAATTATAATATATCAATCAATGAATTTATGAACCCAATATGATGTACTGCATAATGAATCTGGTCAATTTCAGTATATCTATCATTGGAAGCGTATCGAAGGAATCCTTTCTGAGTAGAGTCACTAGGGACCGATTCCCATTGAACCTTCACAGAAAATGATGTTTTATTGACAGGTCATTACTAATTAGAGAATGAAATACTTATAGCGTCGCAAAGCGGTCCGAGATGACCAAAAAAAGGCAAAAAGTCAAAGTGAGATTAATTTCTGGAAGAATACTTCAATGTTGTTTTTCCACGTTTCCAACATAATAAACCCATCTAGGCCATTATAACATTGTAGGATTAGCCGTTTTCAAGAAATCGTCGATTTCGGGTTACGTAAGTATAATTCCATCAGCAAGACTCAAAACGGGGCAAAAGTATCAACCCGCCACGGTGCAAGTAAAAACTATGCCCCTCACATCGATATTTTGATTTATTAATTTTTTTCCACTATGTATTTTCTGTTTATTTGGTTCTAGTTTTGATGCCTTAGCTAAGGAAACTTGTTTTATAATGGGTACCTATTATTAAGCTTTGGCTTCCAGTGGAAACTTTTCCTCCACAAATGGGGCAAAAGTTTTCAGTCGCCAACATCCCCAAAACCAAAAATCATCTGTTGTTCCCATAAGTCCGTGCATCTTGAGTTTGGATTTTCCTCAGAACCAAATAGTCAACCACGTTTATAGACAGAAGACTACGTCTGGAAAGCATGATCCAGCGAACAGTCCACATGGGGCTTATCTTCCGTTAAGGTGTAATGTATTTGTTGAATGAATGGATCATTGCGACAATTACTCCTTTAGTGCTCAAATTCCCCCCGCTGTTGGAGTTACGTCACAGCTCTTCCTTCTTCACCGAGTAAACAATGACATAAAACAGAGTTACTTCATGCCTCTTCAAATATTACAGGTTGAACAATGGCGGAAATTATTGCATGCAGTAACACAAAGTACACTCGTGTTTTTCTTCTGCCCGTGAATTCTCACTGTCTGTTGTGTGGAATAGATTGCTTCTAAATGACTCAGAGAAGAATAATGCTAGGTATTTTAGATCTTTTCATATCGTCACTAAACGGCTGAACCGATTTTGTGGCGATGTGATCTTAGAAGGTCGAGTTGGAACGGGTTAAGTAGGTAGTCTTTATTGGATGATACATTGAGAATAATTTGAAAAACTGTTCACCCACCTCTGGTACTCTTCTCTCTCGCACAACGGAACACGCTACTGCAAGTCAAAGATGAAGAAATGTTGTTAGGCAAATTGATCATACCGATGTTCATAATACAATAATACAACATGAATGAATTGATACCTGGGCTTCTCCAGGAAGAATCCATTGGTAGATAGTGCTTATCAGTTATCATCGTTATCTATTGCACGGTTCTTGCTCGTGCTTACCAGGTCATGACTATCAGTCCCCGGTCTTCAAATCCATTGACCACTCAGTCTCAACCAACAGCTGCATCCGCTCACTTTGCACAAAATATCGATACCTTAAAGCACAAAGGCGCTATGCCTAAAAACAGAGTTTTGAGAAAAACGCAACAGAAGTTATCACCAGTGCACTATTCCTAAAATAATGGCTTATTACACTAAACTCCTTAATTTCTTCAAGAAATGTTCAAGCTATAATCATTAAGAAGGTGAATAATATTTTTGTTGAATTTGAGTTTTTCTTAAATTAAAACAAAATTGAAAATGTGGAAGATGGATGGACATGGCGCCTTTGTGCTTTAAGGTATCGATATTTTCTGTTCGGCCCATGAAGGCTCAGCCAGAACCCCACTAGAAGCTAAGATTAAAATGATTATTTCATAAATAATAACTTAGACATTTATATTTGAATCAGTGGAGAGTTTTGGGTGAAGAACTCGATATTCTAATCAACTCTTACCCGTGCGTTGAATGGGAACTTCTGGTCTGGATGTGTTGGGAACCAAATAGTGCGGAACGGATCAACCGATCATCACCCATTTAGGTACATGTACACATTACCCCCGCTGAAAGAGGATAGGCTATTTTGGAATACTGTGGTGCACTGCTCGCAGTTATGTTCAACTTTTAAAATGTTGAGCTTATGATCGGAATGTTAGCATCGTGCTCTACCCTCATATGAAGGAGAATCCTGGCATGAGAACCAAATTTCATCTATGTGTTGCCCGGAGAATGAATAAAACATGGTCCGATTACTTTCAATCAGATCATGCAAAATACACTCAATTCTGAAAGTTCGTGCTGAGAACTAGAGGCCATGAGAACTACAATCCTGCGAGACCATAATCCCATAAAGCTGAAAATTTCGACCGCTTGCCTGAGCAAATTTAAAGATCTGTGACCGAGTGAAACAATTAATTTAATGAGTAAAAAAAATCCGGAGGGGGGGGGGGGGGGTTACAGAGGACTATCAGCACCACAATCCTCACAATTTCTGAAAATTTCAATGAAAACAGTAAACGTTATGTTTGATGAACCCCTCTTGTTCAGCAAAACCGCCGTCTCCACCCACTAACCTCCTCGAAGCCCTCACTCAGGCGGAACTTTCATCGTAATTCTCATCCCATAGACCGCCCAGCTGACGAGCTGGAACATCAAGTCAGTCGGGTTTGTGACAAGATGGAATGGATCGGGCATCGGAGGACCACATTTCAAGGTGAGCTGGTCCCCGTCTATTCAACCCCCGTCTCCAAGCAAAACCTAGTCGTCGCGTAACCTTCCGCCAGTTCAGACTCGAAAGCCTCCCTCTCATCGTCTCTGCCAACTCATCCAGAAAACTGTAACTTGGACCGCTCGTGTGAACACTGTGTACCAACTCCATCATCAAGACGCGTGTACCCTTCGACCTTCCTCAAGGTCCTGGAAACGTGTTCTGGATTTCGGTGCGTCACGTGTATAAACAAGTCCTCAACTCGGTGCGCGTATTGATTTGATAACCCTCATCAATATCTGTATTTAGATGTGCGATTCTGACTACATCTTCGTATTGATTGAACCCTCCACATCAACTCCAGCTTCAGGTAAAAAAAAATAATGCATCAAGAAATCCATTTATCACAAAAAGTCTTCGTGACTACTCAAATAAATCTAATTTCAGAGCATATTTCACTGGAGAAAAAAATCGTTAAAATCATGAATTATACTTGGTAATTTATCTACAACCAAAAAAACTCATTTTGTTCGTGTTGCGTGTTCTACTAGAGACGCAAACTTCTGTGCACTCAAAAATATCAAGATTTTTTTTCACGTAGTATCATGCAGTTGAGTATTGAAATGCTACAAATTGTTACACAACGAATTATTATTTTCCTGCAAAGATCACCCGTCTGGAATGAACACAGCTTTGCATTGCTTTGCAGAACCAACCTCTTGATTGAAAGTACCTATAAGCAAAACATCCTAATTCCAAAGTTGTGAGTGCCTTCATTACGAAATTTGGTTTTTACTTGTTAAGGAAGCACAACTTTAGTGACTCAAAATTCTATTCGAAGAAACAAAATAATCGCATTTTTGGTCCTGTTATAGGTACCTAGGCTTGAGGTCGGCACGCGTGATGATCATTAATTTCACAATCAACTCTCGTTTAACCATGATTCATCGTTCAGAACTCTGGATGGTCTCATTCGCTTCTAAAACTTGAATACTATTGTGAATAGATGAAAAAACGTCAATAATTATCTAAACACTTATTATTTATCCTCATAAGCGAACGGTTCGTCCCACTGTGCTCTAGGTGGTTTCAAAACTTCTTAAAAATCGTCACTATTAAAAAAAAAAAAAAAAAATACCTGTATATCGAAAGTTTTCATGCTAGGTCATTTTTGAAATGTTTTTCCCCACTATTAACCCTTCAGAAGTGACTGATATAAACCAAAACCTTCGGAGCACAACTAGTCCTCAAATGAAGCTGCCATCCCAAATATCATCAAAATTTGTCCACGGGAACTGGGCATACGGCGTGCGGCGGACGGACGGGAAAATTTGCATTAGATTTTTAGATTCTACGTAGGTACCTTGAAAGTAAATCATCAAATTCGGTGGGAAAGAGGGATTTTTTCTTGCACGATTCCAAGGTTCATTATTGAAAATAATAAACCAAAATTAGCACCACAGGTATGTTCTTAAAAAACCTCCGTTCCAATGTGAATACAAAATTTCGACATTCCTAGAAATATGTTTTGACGGAAATCAGTCACGCTCGGGCACATCTGATCTGACTTCCAATCACATCCAGTATTCTCCACTAGGATGTATTCCGAATACCATCACTCCATTGCTTCCACAGCTGATCTGACTTCCTCCCAATCATTTCGAGTGTCTCCCAAAAGGATGTGTGATTTCAACGTTTCATGATGAACAGTGGAGAAGTAACAGCTGACTGGCTCACACAGCTAATTCTGATTGTCCTGAAGTTGTTCTGCACTACATTTCAACGCTCTGACACCTGATCTGAATTCCCCTCTATCACTTCTGTCTTCCCCAAGAGGGTGTATTACCGAATTTCAGCACTCCAAGACTGGTATAAATAATAATTTTAAAAAACAAACTATCTATACATTTCGACTCAATTGGTGAAGAGGCATTTTTGTGTGATTTGGCCATCATACTGATGATTCGCCGAGCTCCCGAATTAACCGTTATATTAATAACTACAGCCAGCCCATAGAATAAACGCCAATCATCCCGGGAATATTTCCAGAAACAGCCACCACGTTGCACTTCAAAATGAACTCAAACGTAGTTCACATTTTTCTCCTCCCCTGTTCATCCAATTTTCAATCTGAAAGTTTTATTGTACTCAGAATACACAAGAGAATGGCGCTCAACCCTAATCGTTTGTTAATTTTCTGAAATTGTACATTTTTTGACATTTTTAATTATTTATTTTGGGCTTTTAGGATAATTTTGTCGAAACACTGGGATTATAGCGCATGAGAGTCTATAAAAATTGCAATTTTGAAGATAGTGTTTGCAGCGCCATCGTAAAGCGTCGGGCGGCGAAAGCTTCGACTTCAAAAAACGCTGCAAATTATTGCCCAAAGGTTTATTATTTTCTTCATAGATCACTCTTCTGTATAGATCTTTCCCTACCAACCGAGGGTAATTACTACCTACTAGGGCATTTTTGAAATTTCCACCCTTCATTTCCATTTGGTTGGTGGTTGGGGTTGAAATATTTTGGTTGGTTGGGAAGGATCTATACAGAAGGGTGATCTATACAGAAAATAATAAACCTTTGGGCAATAATTTGCAGCGTTTTTTGCTCGAAACAGCAAGTTCATTTGATGAGATCATAATTATAAAGATGTGGGGTATGACCCAAAATATATTGTTCATTTTAAACACATTGTTTAGTAATGCATGCATTCCAGGGGACGTTCCATTGGATAAGCATTAGATCAGTTCAACCAGTTGGTAAGCGATACAACTGTTTCACTCGATGTAATTTATTTATTACTTTAGGATGAAATGTTGACCCCCCCCCCGCACCAATATCCACCATAACATTTCTAGCGGCATAGGAGCCTCGAATCCGAAGGGCATTTTAAAATCCACAGAGTTCATCCCCCCCTCCCCTCCACCATCAATAGTGTCAGTCTGGTGCCCCACCAACAATAATGCCAGGGATGAATGGCCTTAATGTAGACTATAATATATCGTGTACAATGATATCGTTTGATTCTCAAACATTTGCGCAAAGAAGCATAGTATAATATTATGTTCATTTTTATTTGAACTTGAGAAACTTTTCTTTCGATTTCAGGTGAGTTGCTGAATCCACAACCAGGAGTTTCCGCTTATTACAATAGTAAGTTCAGAGACAATATTGTAACTTTTTTCCTTAATACCTACCTAATAGCAATATTACCTAATTATTGAATGATATATTTTTTGTTAGGTGATTTGGTGTTAGTGATTTAGTCGCTTCTCATTATTCTCAAGGGATAGTCTCGTTGGATTCGCTCACAGTAGGAAAGTACATGCGAGTATTAGCCGACGCCCGCTCTCTCTTTTTTGTTTGTTGTTTAGTTGTTGTTCTTAGTTGTTTAGTAAATTGTTTGGTTTTGTTTTGTTGGTACATCTTGGCCTTAATCATACTACCCTTACTCCCTTCCCACCAATGACAGTTTATACCTACTTCACCCGATTTTTTTCATACCCTAACTAAATTGCCTTCTTTACTCCCCTCTAAATAGTGATAAAATCGCAAACAACCCCTTCAAAATGAATCTTACTGCTAAGGGGACCAGTCCTTCCCAACGACCTGACGACCTGACGCGACCTCGAACTTAAATCTACATTGTTCTGTTCCTATTTAATCAAAGACCTTGAAATTTTTATAATTTATTCGATCAAAGGTGTGTTACAGAAAACCGGGAGGGAAACGTGATTATGATTGTTGTGTTCAGTAAAAAAACTTTCTCAATACTTTCTCGGACAAAATGTAGATAATCGTTCCTGTAGATTTATAGAGTTTCTCAATACGAACATCTAAAAAAAATTGTATCAAAATACTCCTAATGGTTTAGGAGATACGTCTACCTTAGTGTGCGGAAACACAATTTTACAGAAGAGCGTTTACTCTCGTCTGCGGTCTGCCTCTGCGCGCGCTGGTTTCATCGAATAACGAATCTATTTAGTTTCTATTATCCATGTCTGCCTGTACCATTTGTTTCTGTCCGTCATGGTTGCGTAGGACTAACATAAAAATATCGAGTTCACCATTAACAACAGCTATCTGTTAGGTTTATCAAAATTATCAATTGCGTGTTTGTTAATAACTTTGGTGGTCTGTAAGTACGATTTCAGTTATCAATAATTCTGAAATTTTTACAGGTTGTTCCTAGTATCATATAGTGTGAAATAGAATTAGTTTTAAAAAATACGACATTTTTTTGGAGGGTTGGAGTGGTCCCTTCGAGTGGTGGACTTTTTTTTAGCAATGGGAGTCATGGGTACAGACGTATCCTTTCAAATATTGGTTCTGAAGAGTTTCTCGAAGATTCGTGCGTTATTATTTCATCTTTTCAAACAGTGCGTTCAAACTGGTAATTATATGATGAAATTGTATCTTGAATTTTTATTCTACGAATGATGACATAAATTTCCTTGCCCACTATTTCTTTTTTACTGATAGAGTGTTTCTGATTGAGTACATAAGTTATTTAAACCCCTTCAAGTACGGTCTTCCGTATCTATCATAATAACTGAAAAGAAAGCATGATCCCCACGCTGAAACCTAAGAGTATAACGATGAGCTTTTGATGGGGCTCAAAAATATTTTCAAAGAGCTTGGTCCTCCTTGGGCCAAAATGTAAAAATGAAAGAGGTGAACTGCAGCTGAGGTGACTCATATTATTTACTCGAAACCTTCTTCCTACCAACTGCAGGAAAAATGCCTTCTATCTCTCGTTCTCCCGAAACCTCTGGTCCACATTCTGGCCTTCCTTACTGCCTCATTAATTTTACGCCGATTTTACTAATGCCGATGGGGCAGTAACTAAATTTTGAATTCTGATGAGCGGATTATGATTGTATGACCCTTCTCAAATTCCCTAATTGCGGGGTTTTCCGAAATTTTGCCTAGAACCCTGTTAATTTAGAATAATTAGTTACTTACTCCAAATTAATTTTTAAAATTTCCAAACATAATTAACCACAAATTATTTATCAAAACCTACAGAACGGCCTTCGCAGATTTCAAATCCAAGTTTCCAGTAACGAGAAAACGGTAATTCAAAATGTGATCATTTCAAGATGCTACTTGGCGGCGGATTTGGAACTAAAACCGGGACACTTAGCCTTAAACGGTTGCGCACAATCTGGCACGGTCCATAAATTCTCTATTCCCTTCCGTAGGAAATACTTCATAAAATAACAGTATTGTTATCAAAAGATTGATCCGTTTACAAGTTGAACACAGTTAATAAATAGTAAAAAGAAGTCTGCCAAGTGGGTGTGGCACATAGCTTCCTCGTATCCATAACCCGATTGCATAGATGATCCGATGCATAGTAGTTGATCTCAAAACATCAATCTCTTGCACTGCCCTCATAACGGGACTCTACACGTGAACCCGCACAATCACTGAATATTGTTGGGAAATGTAGAAGTTATGGTTGTGACAAGGAAATATACGTTTGCTCATGCGCACCGGCTACTATCAGTCTGGGGGCGATGATTTTCAAAGGGGACGATCTACACGCCAACCTGCATAATCCCCGAAAATTTCATCGAAATTGGTTGAGAATTTGTACAATTTATGGCTGTGGCAACGATTTCATGACAGACAAACAGACACAGAACCAAAATTGTTCAGTTCAGACGTAAAACGCGAGTGGAAATTTTGATTTTGGAGAATTTTTTTTCAACCTTGAAAAGTGAAAACAAAGCTTCCGCTACCTTGGTAGACTCGGAAGCAATTGATTAGTTGAAAATATTACTGTACAGTTTCACGTTGCTCGAAGTGTTCAAATTCAGCTCATTCCCCTCCCTATAGTGTATGAACTTGACGAATTCGTTACATTTCGATTGAGCGGTTTGAAAGTAATCGGTTTACAACAGGTTTTGTTTATTGCCCGGGTGACGTACGGGTAAACATTTACTCTATTGTCGAGACTTCCTATTAGATGAGTAATGAGCACGACAGAGATTCCCATCGAGGTCAGTCCAGCAGTTTGAATGTTGCGCACTGCAATGTTCTGAAACAGAATATTCTCTTCAGGTGGACGTGCAATATAAAAATAGCAGATTTTGTGATCGATTGAGCTACAAAGCAGTAATCGGTTCTCGAATATAAACCGGTGAACGATTTCCTGAGCAACGCACGGGTGAAAGTTGATTCCAACGTCGAGAATTGAAGGGAGTAATGGGCACGACGCAGGTATTTCCACCAAAATCGCACTCCGCCTAAAATTTTAGCACTTTGCTCTTGAATAGCTAATTCCTTTCCTCCAGGAAAACAGACTGTTCAAAATTTATACAGTTAATGTGCCAACTTTGGTGAATACTGGTGGAGCCGTCTGGCTATAATCGGTTACCGTCAAACAGACATTAATTTGGCGCCACAATTTAATTATTTTAATTATGACCAAATTGTGTGCCAGCTTGAAGCCTGAGGCCTAGAAGTAATATTTGTTTCATACACCATCAACGAGGACTCTAAATACATACAATTCAGGTAGGCAGTTGACATTTCTGAAGTGAAGTACACTTATGATGAATGGTTACGTTCAAGGTATAATAAAACATTATATCGCACAAATGGTAAATAAAATGCTGTATTACTAAGCACGAATTAATGTATTCTGAGGGCACATTATCATGTTTCACCTCTGATTCACCTGGAAGTGTGAAATTCTCATCAAAATTGCTGAATTGTATTGTGAAGGGAGCCCAGTGACAGTAGCAGCTGATGTTAGAGCCGCTGGCCCAGGGATTAGAACGCGTCACGTGCTGATAAGTGACTAATTACAAATCCCATCTATTTGCATGTAATTAGTTGAGGAGGGAACATTAGCAACCACCTTGCTCCGGGTGGGATTGGAGATGTTCGTGGAGACACTGTCATAGATGTAGGCTGTGATAGGTTAGGGAGGGAGCATTTCGGTTTATTATTTTCAATAATGAACCTTTGGAATCGACCAAGAGAAAAAATTTGTCAACACCCCCTCAAAATTTGATGGTTTACGTTTCAAGGTACGTAGGATCCAAAAATCGAATAAAAATTTGGCTGTCCGTCCGCCGTAGGCCGTACGCGGCACTTTCCCCACTTAGCATTGATTTTGATGAAATATGGTATGTATGCTCCATTTTGGGTCTAGTTGAGCCCCGAAGATTTTGGTTGATGTAGGTCACTTCTAAGAATTCGAAAATGAATTTTGAAATCGCCCTAACTCAAAAAATTTCGATATAAACGAATTGCTTTTCCTTCAATTTAAGATTCTATAGAATTTTTAGAATTTTTTGAGACCACGCGGAGCTCTGTAGGACAAATCGTTCGCTCCCTACGAGAATTTACGGGTTGGACGTACGAAAAATCAGAAACACGAGTGTGAATCGCAAAAGAGGCCTAATCTCCGTTCAAATTAAAGCTGACCGAAATGCGATCGATGTTTTTCTTCATGTTGGATGGTTGGTGGCTTTGCAGACAAATGATCAATATAGAAAAATAATAAACCATTGTGTAATAATTTGCAGCGGTTTCATTAGGGCGACCGGCCTGAGTCAAGTTAGTCTCGTTCATTGTGGTTTATGACCTGTACTCTATGGTCGGTCATTTTTTTAATAATCGTAACCTCGTCGTTACCAAATATTGTGTTCTAGTGCGATCTCACAGGTTCAAATCCACTAGTTCAAGAAATTCGTTCGTCGAAGAACGTGGAACGTAACGAGTCGTAAAATATGGAGACTTTATGAACCCAGCACGCCATAAATTCCACTAATACCGCAGTGGTGTAAAGAGCAATGTTGTGCGCTATACTTAAACGATGTATTATAACTTCCTCCGAAAAATAACAGCTCTGAACTAGAAGTATTTCTTTCGACGAAGCCGCTTGATCATCAAAGCTCCGCACAGCAGGGTATTTTACTGTGAATGTAAATTCCATTCATTTGGTAAATTAGACTCACTATCTAATATAATAAAACGCCAACCGTACGTACGTACGTACGTACGTACGTACGTACGTACGTATGCACGGAGGGGTTGTGGGAGGCGGGACGAGTCGGAGTGGCGGGAGGGGGGGGGGATCGGAGGCGGGAGGAGCCGGAGGGAGTGGGATGCGGGGAGAGTCGGAAGAAGCGTTTTGCCTACTTTTAGTAGGCTTTTCAGCTAGTTAAGAATAAGGCACCATTGCCGCAACGCTAAATCAATAACTTAGATCAACAAACTCTGTAGCCTGATTTCCGATTTTTTAAAAAAAGCTTCATCTCAGAGTAGGTACATATGTTTCCGAGAGGATGGATGGAAATTTCGAAATTTTGTTTCATGTTGCACTTCATTTTGATTCATATTTGTTGTTTTGTTTCTGCGTGGAACCTATCAAAATTAAACATATTTCAACAAACATTGGATGGTATATTTTTACAACACAATTTGATACGCCTGATTTTTTTTTTTTTTTTAAATTTTTCATCGAAAGTAGACCTCATCCTGAGAATTTTGACACCAGCCGTTCTCTTTTTGGATGAGTAGATTTTTTCTACGATTTTTCAAAGTTTCGAATATTTATGACGTCACGCGCCCCTCCCGCCTGGGCGCGTCACGTCGCGCCCACTGTGACGTCATGAACATACGAAACTTTGAAAAATCATAGAAAAAGGTCTTCTCATGCTATAAGGTCGCGGTTGGCATCAAAATATTCTCAAAATGAGGTCTAGTTTAGATTAAAATAACAATAAAAGTTTTTCCGACCCATTCGCGCAGTAGTCCAGTACGCACAAAACGGCGGCCGTTAGTATTGAAGTACGAATTGCGTTTCTTGCCATTTTTAGTGTCGCTTATTACAAACATGACATCCATTTTGCAGCATCACTTAAAGCTTCCAAACGTGAACCAATCTTCACGTAAAACCCATGTTTTCCTATTCTAATGGCCTCAATTCTTCATATTGTATTAGTCATTGATTGTATTGTTTGAATGACAACTACCAGCTTAAGGTGGCCATTAACTAGCGCTCCATCCAGCCAAATGGCGCGGTGGCACGCCAAAGTGGTTGTGTGAATGGAGAAAACCACCGCGATTTCGATGGAGCGGTCGGCTGGTTCGGATATCCGGGCCATCCAAAATCCAACGCGCCGCGACGGGATTCACCATTCACTATCACGCTAACGCTCCAAACTGTGGAACTCCAAGCGAAACTGTGAACCTAAAAATGCTGCAACTTATTACGCAAAGGTTTATTATTTTTCTCTATAGATCACTCGCCTCCAAAAAACACAGCTTTGCCATTGTCACCACCTACCAACCATATTTTTGCTTCACAATACAGTTTATTTTGAAGAAATGAAGTCTTCACACTCAATTCGAAGAAATAAGGAGTTGTGGGTTCCTTCGTCAGGAAATTTGATTTCTAGTTGCTAAGGAAGCAAAACTGAGTACAATTATTCGAAGAAACGAACTAGGTATTCACACTCGTGATTCTGATTTATCGTAAGTTCAATCCTTAAGTTCTCCTAGGTACCGAACGGTTGATCCTACATAGCTCTGGGTGGTCTCATTCAATTCTAAACATTCAATACTATTTCAAATTTTTGAAAAAATAATACATTTATATCGAAAGTCTTTCAACTAGGGCATTTTGAACATTTTAGCCCTTATTTATCAACCCTTAGAAGTGAATGACATCAACCAAAAGCATCGGGTTACAATTAGACACGAAATGGAGCCCCTACGCCAAATTTCAACAAACGTGCCATAGTATGGCGGTCGGACGGCAACATTTTTATTCGATTTTTGGTTTCTACTTACCTTGGAACGTAAACTAACAAATTTTGAGGGGAGGGGGGTAAAGATTATTTCTGGTCGATTCCAAAGGTTTATTATTGAAAATAATAAATCAAAAAGCAAAACTTCAGCTCATCATAGTGCATCCCTGTGGCGCAAAGTCTCAGGGTAGCCACCATACATTTCCTCATGGGTGTATCTTTCTTTTGAAACATTGGAGATATCAAACGAAATTGAAGATGGTATACGGCTCCTCATCCATCCTCAAATAAAATCTCCAGTCTCCATTTTCGAGGACTAGGTCATTCTATAAGTTCACACGAGTGAACTGGTTTCTCTTGAGAAGCCATTGTTTCACTCATTTACTTTTGGGTTTGCTCTTCTTGAAGTAGGGGCACTGTGTAGTACAGGAGAGTATCGTTGTACATGGCAAAATTGTACGTACAAGCAATAGGGTTGAAACTAACTAAACAGATCAGCATCGGAGACGTGGCGTGGCGAAATGGTGAATGGCTTAGCATAATATGCTAATATTATCACCGATGATTTCTCACCGCGCCATTTGGCTCGGCGAACGATGCGCCTAGTGAATGGCCAGAGCAATATTAGATATATTCTCGGAAGGAATACAAGGTCCCAAAATCTACAATCAAGTGTACAATTTTTACATAACTCGGATGCAAGCTTCCAACTGATAAGCAACGCAACAATAAAAATCTAGTTACTTCCCAACATCACTCTCTTCCTTATTTAAGTGGCTTCTTCCCCTGAGCTTAGCACTATAATTCCGAAAGGGCGAAGACGATCAACGTGCACAACCATCTTCCTGCGTTTAGGCGTTACTACTCCTACAATTACATCCGAAATACATTCATGATCTTGCATTGACAAATACAGGGACGTTGCAGTTTAGGGGAGCGACCCACATATCGACGAAGTTGGTCATAACGTCGCCATCAGCAGATTTCCTCATGACCTGACGAGATATGTCGTGAGTCATGCAACAGCTCCCACAACTTCATTGCATACTGTGTGTGATTTATGCATTCAGGACCCACTCCAGTGATCAGATCTACTGGCACAATCATTTCACACCCAAATCTCTGACATCAATTGTAGGAATGACTACTTGGAGCAAAGACTTATAGCAATATTTAGATATATTCTCGGAGCACAAGAACAGGTCACAAAATCTAAGATCAAGAATGAAGTTTATATATAATTTGTCTCCAAGCTTCCAAGTGACAAGCAACGCAACAATAACAATCAACGCAACCTTGTAACTTTCCAACATCATTCAATCATCAATATAACAATTCCAGGGAAGGGCCCCACGCATAGACAAATATAAAAACGTCTGCCAAGTGGGTGTGGCACATAGCTTCCTCGTATCCACAACCCGATTGTATAGATGATCCGACGATGTGTAGCTTATCTCAAAAGATCAATGTCTAAGAACCTTGCATTACTCTTATAGGGGATCAATGCGCCTCGCACTGACTACTATCAGTTCCGGACGATGATTTTCGTAGGGAACCGTCTGCACGCCAATCTGAACAATCCTGAAAAATTTCATCCGATTCGGGTGAAAAATGTAGGTGTTATGGCTGTTACAAAGATTTTATGTTTGCGCATGCGCAGAGACTACTGTCAATTTGGAGGCCGTGATTTTCATAGGGGACCATCTGCACCCCAATCCAAATAATTTCTGAAAATCTCATTGAAATCGGATACGAAGTTATGACTGTTACAAGGAATTCAAGTTTGCGCATGCGAAGCAGCTACCATCAGCCCGGGGGTGATGATTTTCGTAGAAATTCATCAAAATCGGACCATAACTTCGTATAGTTTTGACCATTACAAGGATTCCATGACATACACACGGACACACATACACGAAACCAACATTGTTCAGGAAGGTTTAAAACGTAAAACGCAAATGGAAATTTTGATTTTGGAGAATTTTTTTTTTTCAACCTTGAAAAGTAAAAACATGCTTCCGCTACCCTGGTAGACTCGGAAGCAAAAGATTAAAGGGAGGAGTTTTGAGCAAAAGTTCCATATTTTGAAGTTCAGTGAAAATTTCGCAAATTAGACTAGATTAGATTCGTAATAAGCCACCCGAAAACCCTTTGCTGCCAAATTTGATGAAGCATCGGTTCTCCGGTACATGATATAGAAGAAAGCATAAAGAAGTGATATCCCTCCAACCACGAGGCGATTCAATGAGAACAAATTTTAGAGGCATGATTTATTTTATGTGTACTTTTTGCATACGTACGTTCATCTCACAACACCGGTGTTCACAACATTTTATATTACAAGTTCACATACAACCTACTATTCTTACACATCAAGTATCTGGAAACGCTCTCCTCCCTCCTTCAATGGAAGGGAACCCCAAGAAATTACTCAATCAATTCCGCAAAACTAACCAACTGTTCCGCAATTCAATTCCAACTGTATCTTTCCCGTGATTTCCATAACTACCGAGCATGCAGTCCGTCCTGCAGCGACCTAGCCTTATAACAATTTTGTTTATCTAGTCAATCGGAAAACGTTCGCATCAAAACTGAGGGAAATTTTCTAGTTGAATATTGCTTCTGGGTTTACCAAGGAAGCCAATTCATTGTTTCACTTTTCGGAGATGAAGAAAGTCCACCTAAATCAAAATTTCCTTACAAATTTCATGTTTTAGACCTTCTTGAACAATTTTGATTCCGTGTTCGCGAGTCAATGATTGTGTGGAATGAGATTTGGATGGCACTCGTGTTGGGTTTGGATTGCGTATGAATTTCTGGATCCCCAGATCATTTGAACTTCCGTGAACGTGAGTTTGAAATCCTTGTTAAAAGCATAAAATTTGAAGATTTATTTTGTAACTCTAGATTGTCCCCAATGAATTTCTCCGTGATTGAATCATCGATAGTTTCATGCTTACGCAAAACGTTAGATCCTCGCTGGACTTCAGATGGTCCTCTATAAATTTAATCAAATTGATTGCATACAATGCAACATGCAGATACTTTCCATTACCTAATTGACCGATTTCACATGAACTCGGGGGGGTAGTTGGGGATTAATGTTGTATCACGATCTAATGGATCAAGTAACCTGGGTACACCTAATCGTGTAATAGGCATAAGGAAGCTATGTGCCATCGCCACTTGGCAGACGTTTATTATTGAGTCTAGGAATTTTTTAAATGTCGGAATGAAGATCACCTCGTACAGGTGGACCAGTGGGATACTGTTCCAACATCAATCAACAAAGTAGGTAGATGAACTCAAATTTGTGGTCCCGCTACCGAAAAATGGAGGGTTTTTCGTAAGGAACGTCCATCGTAGATTACGTGAACGACGGGCGAATATATCGATGGAGTTGACATACATCGATTGTTGTGTTGGTATGGCTACATCCCTCCTCTCAATTCACTTAGCGCCCCTCATTTAGTTTGTGTGGCTTCTTAACACAACTGGTTACTCCACGGTGACCGGGCCAGACAGTTCATCCTCGCCGAACAAAAATCATCAGTTCGGTTTGAAGAATCGAAACATCCGTACCGTCCAGGTATCACCAATTTCGCTTATATTTATTCATTACAGGGCACAGGTCAAACGAGCTTTTCAAATAATTTTGGTTTCCTGGACGCGCATTAGGACGAATAGTGGTTTAAGAGGGGGAAATTGGATGAATAACAATATTTTTTACCAATTTTCGCTGATTAACAATGTGCCACAACTTATTTATATAACTAGTATAACTCATACCTATGTGTAATTTGAGAAGTCTCTTAGCCCCGAGTTTAAAAAATACATATGTAGAATAGATTAATAAAATTAAATTTTGCATTGAATAAACCGATCCCAGCTTATTAGAGGTACATTTAGCCATAGTATTAAATGAATTAGATCATAATTCCATGCAGTCCCACACCGGCTCTCACAGAAAATTTTCTTCTCATCACACGTCAATACCACGTGTATCGGTTTATGATGTGTCAGATGAGTACCAAGGTATCATAATATGATACACACATAATATGTATGTATCATAATATCATTATACATAATACATAATATATACATAATATATATTATACATAATATTATTATGTATGATTTCACATTTGGTTTGTTGAAAAAATACTTCAAAAATCGAAATTTCCTCTCACCTTCCGTGTTTCGGACCTTACGGCAAAAAGTTGGTTTCGTGCCCGCTTGTGTGCCCGGAATTTCTCTTGTAACAAGCATAAATAATTTGTTTTTTCTTCCAAAGTTTCCGACATTTTCAGGCATTGCAAGGTTGAGTCTCTAGAAGGCCTCAGCTGATGAGCAAATCTTTCTCTCTCGCCTTCTCTCTTTCCCCTCCCCCTTTCAAACCGTCCCGTTTTTTCTAAAACTTGTGTGGTATTTTGAAAATGACGTTTTGCAATCTTTATAACGAGCATAACTTCCACAATTTTCATTGATGAGCTTTCGACTACATTTTCAGGGATTGTGTTCATCATTGTTGCCATTGTTGTTGTGTCCATCATTGTGATTTGTTCATTGGTAGGAACAACCATTACTTATACAGATTCCATCAGGTTTGGAGGGTACTTGAGGATTGACGTATTGATGATGCATCTTAGCGAATTTTCACAAAAAAACGAAGCTTTTGTAATGGGCTCAAAATTTTTAGCATTACTTTCTCACTTCTGAAGTATATACAAACAATAGTATATAATATAAATAATGAAAACCTGAGTATAATCTTTGTACGCAAGAGCTTATTGGGACGAATAGAACATGAATATAGCGTCTTCGTAGCTTCAAAACATATCCTGTGCATACAGTATGTTGGTATGGTGTACCGAAATTAGAAAGAAAAATAACGATTTACGCGTGGATGCTCTATGAGTTTAGTATGACGAGGATAGTATTTTTTAAGGGTTTTTTAATCTTTTTAACCAAGGAGTTGATTGAATAATTTTACGATCGTGGAACCAGAACAAGGCAATACGATTCCGCGAATTCAAGGCTCAGAACTTTAGCCTTCCAGGTCATTGATTTTGATAAGCTTACGTGAAAACCCGTCGTTTTTAGCTCATGAGGCTCTCAGGAGAAGGCGAACTACCGATTCACCCATTCATTCTGGTGGTGCTGCAGTAGGTTCAGCGGTACTCAATTGATATCTAATTCAAATTTATTTAAATTGAAATCAAATGTTAATCGTGTTCAGAAGTTCAATAAGTTTTTGGAATCAAAAGTAAATAAGTTATAGGGGTTTTTCGGTAAAGTTAACCTTTTGCAATGGTTTTCTGAAAATTGTTTCCATGGATATCCGTTTCGGATTTGTTCCTTATATGTGCTGCCTCCGAAATAGGCTTTCTCCCTTACGAAGTAGCCCTCTTTTCGAGATCAGTCTGGTAAAATCATTACGAACAACACTCATTGTCATTATAATTGAATCATAAATTTTGTCACTCGAATACACAACAGCCTATCAATATACTTCATTGATTCGGAATGGTAAACTAGACATTGTTCCCCAGTAAACTGGAAGAATATCAAACATTAGAGACTAGATTATCAAACATCAAAGCTAAATTGGATTATGAAAAGACATTATTTTGTAAACGTTCCTTTTGATAGAAAGATTTCACAAGATCAAAAAACACACCTATGATTAAAAATAATAATAATTTTTTTTAAGATTAATTATTATTTATTTATTTATTTTTGTTGAGAGAGAGAAACATAGTAGAAGGAATGAAGGCGGACAAGGGCTCCAGTAGTTGTCGAAACCTAATGGATTTGCCAAAAGTTCGTATTAAGTTGCCAAAACTTCAAATTGATTAATGCCAAAGGGGTGTTTTTTGCAAGCGTGCGAGCAAGCGAGCGTGAATTTTTTAGGCGTTAATCTTGTGGGAGCCAAATTGCTGGTCCGTCAAGATAATAATAACAATTATTATCATTATTATTATTTAAAAACTATAGTTGGTCAGTCAAAGTATTAGGTATCTACCTACTCAAAATGTAAACATATCAATATCAAATATCAACAGTAAATCTGCAGTACCATGTTGGTATGTCCCATTTTCGAAACATTTTCAAAAATGTCAACGGTAGTTAGCAAATAACATTAATTTCCACTTCCCCAAGATTTCTATAATATCATCGTTGATTTAGGTACCTTCCAAAAATCTGGAGGGTTTAACGCCATTTTGGAGGGTTTCGGTCATTTTGGACGTACAAGGTTTAAAAGCAACATGGAAAACAGCTGATTTACCTACCTACTTCCAATGAATAAAGTTATGATAGAAACGATGTACAGCAAAGCCATTGCTTCTCACAATATAATAATTACACTAACCTTCACTAATATTCAACAACTAAAAGTACTTACAGACTGGGCGCGTGCAGCACAGAAAAAAAAGTCTGCCAAGTGGGTGTAGCACATAGCTTCCTCGTATCCATAACCCGATTATATAGATGATCCGATGCATAGTAGTTAATCTCAAAACACCAATCTCTAAGTACCTTTCACTACCCTCATAGGGGACCATCTACACGCTAATCTGGACAATCCTAGAAAATTTCATCAAATTCGTATGAAAAATGTAAGTGAGTAGTGATTGGATCAAAACATTTCTCAGTAAGGGTGGGAGTCGAACCCGAGACTCCTGGGTGAGAGTCAGAAGCGCTGCGTCTGAGTTATGGGAGCCTGGTGAAAACTTGTATAGGATTTGATATTCTGACGTCACACGGGAGGGCGACAAATGCATGGCTGTTACAAGGATTTTACGTTTGCGCATGCGCAGTGGCTACTATCAGTCCGAAGGTGGTGATTTTCATAGGGGACCATCTAAATACTAATTTGTAACATCCCTGAAATTTTCATTGAAATCGGATGAAAAATGTAGAAGTTATGGCCATTACAAGGAATTCACGTTTGCGCATGCGCAGTCGCTTCTATCAGTCCGGGGATGATGATTTTCATAGGGAACCGTTTACATACCAACTCGCACTATCCCTGAAAATTTCATAGAAATCGGACAACAACTTCGTATAGTTATGCGCGTTACAAGAATTTCATGACAAACACACAGACAGACAGACACACAGACACGGAACCAAAATTGTTCAGGAAGGTCTGGAATGAAAAACGCGAGTGGAAATTTTGATTTTGGAGAACTTTTTTTTTTCATCCTTGAAAAGTGAAAACAAAGCTTCCGCTACCTTGGTAGACTCGGAAGCAAAAGCGACATCTGGCTAGTAGATTGTATTGCCAGTATTGTCAATTGCAGGTTCTGAATGTCCCAGGTAGATTTTTAAAAAAATGTAAACCCCATTTATCACATAAACATTGGCACGGCAGCACTTAGTGCCGGTGATATTCGGAACCGTGTAAAATGAAAAGTTGTCGTGGTACAAATATGGCTAAAAATCAGTTGAAACTGTTTAACCCCATACATCATGAAAGGCACATTTTAAAATTTGCCCATAAACGATTGATAACTTGTTAATGACTAGGTACTCGATAAAGCATTCAATTCTCCAGTCTAATAGCCATTTTCATCACCAAAGGAAAAGCATTATTAATGTTTGGAACACTATCTTAGAGCGCTCTATCGGAGGTTTTGTCTCTCCGGGTTAGATATTTACATCGAACCCGAAATTCGTAATTTTAAATTCGGAATCAGGTACGAAACTTGATTGTTCAAACTCACGAGGATTCCTAATATGACGTGACATTTTTGGACCTTGACCACCAGGAAATTGTGTATCTAGGTTTCCAAAATTTCTAAAAACTACTGGTTCATTTTGACAGCAAAAATCTACATAGTACCCATCATACCAACAATTAATACCACCAGTTACGTAGCAAAGAGTAACAATTTGTACTGATTCGTTACAGTGTGGTTCTCTTTAAATAATTCCGTCATATCAAACTACAGAGTGAACTCTGTGCGCGAAGTCGGACTGTGATATTAGGTCAAACTCGAGAGCTGTCAAGGTTGGTGGTACAGGATATTTATGTACCCGAGTATGACCCAGTGATGCCTGTTCATTGACTAGAGCACCGAGTTAGGCCACGGCGCATGCGCACGCCCCACGGTTCACCGCAGTTCTCCGACCAATACACCCGGGACACCCTCCCCCCACTCCTTTTCCGACATCCGTCCCAACTTTAACCCTTTCATTACGGCAGATATAGAATGATAGTGCAGAGGAAGCTTCTTTCACCTGAATTCCTGAGAAATTTTAAAAGTGGTTCCTGAATGAATACGAACAACTATAGACCAGGCTTCTAGGCTCCTTGCCTAGATAAGGAGTGGAGTGAAAATGTGGATTCTAGGACGTAACTGAAAAAATAACGCTTTTTTCATCTTTAATGATCTCTTACAATAATTCAGTGGCACAATGGCGATTCACCCACGGAACCCGGGCTTCCGCAGTTACTTTCCATCCCCAGGACCTCTGTTTTCGGCACATCAGTCACCAGCTTCCTCGATTTTGGCAATTCTGCATCCATCACTCTTCCTCCTTCTAATCCTATCACACCCTCTTCATATCCTGTGGTGAATACTCTCTTCAGACAACCAATACACCAACGCAGATTAGTCAAACCACAGAGTACCGGAGACAAACCCCATAATTGTTTTTGCTGCAAATCATCCCATCTCGCTTCCTTCTATGAATTCTACTTTTGGAAGACATTCAGCATAATTGAAAAGTTACAATCATTGAAAAAGAAAATAAGATGAGCCTGCAGAGACTCATTGCCATGAGCGTGGAATATGTCGGTGTATTCTAACTCAATTCAGAGTGTCTCTTCAGACGGTTTGGTACGTACTTCCCTTCATCTGATTCCCTTCATTCTTTCGGAGGGTTAGAACAGATTGATTTTCGTTGAATCCGAGAAAAAAACAACTGTTCAAAGAGCTTCTCCAAGCAGCTCACGAAGTAGTTCAGTAGTTGTCACATCAGTTTCGTTTAGCACGTAACAGACTGTGGCTGAAGAAAGCTGTAATTCTTTGCTCCCCCTTCTTCTGTAGAGTACAACACAGCAACTTGGATACATTCTTCTTACATAGTGATCTGAAACGATCGATAAGAAATATGCAGGAAACACAAACATTAACTCTGTTTGGTGTCTCAGGGGTAGACCACATCAGTCCTTGAGATCTAAAGATATGTCCTTATAGCTCCCCAAGATGGGATCTAATGGTACATTGGAATTTGACTGGTAAAGAATCTATCCAGATTACGAGAATACAAGTTTCTTGCACACTTCAACACGCCCCTTCAAGGTTGAGATGCAATTTTCCGCCATATTTCTTCAATCTCGTAAATAAGTGGCTTCTTTTGGTTTGGTTCCTGTTCTTATCGTGGTTTCTGACAATTCTTCCCTGGCTTTCTGCCGGTGTTATGCTGTAATTATCGTACATTTAATCTGCCTAGAATGCACTTTTCATTTACTGCAGTTACTTGCACTTCATTTACTTTCCATTTTTAGAACATCATTGATTGTTTCGATTTCTCTCTTGAAATTTCCATTTCTGGACAAGGTATCCTAGATCTCGTTATCTCCCCACCTGGTTCACAAAGATGGTTCATAACCTCAGCTCGATTGATTCTCCTCGGGGATTCGAACATTTTATGTCTTGTGCGTCTCAATATGATATGCCTCCTAGAGATCTGCTGATACTGATTTGCGTGGGATCTGATGATTTACCTTTTTGGGGTCCTATGGTACGTCATCTTGAGATCCGATGATTTGATGTCTTGGGATCTGATGATATCTGATGGTTCGCCTTATTGAGATCTGATTATATGCTCTGGGAGCTGATGATGCCTTCCTAGGATCTGCTTATATGCGCTTCAAAATCCGATGATAAGCATCCATGAGACCAGATGATTTGCGTTCTTGGGATCTGAATACAATCTTCTTCGATATCTGATGATTTGCCTTCTTGAGATCTGATTATGCGCTATTATGCGCTTCAAAATCCGACGATAAGCATCCATGAGACCAGATGATTTGCCTTCTTGGGATCTGAATATAATCTTCTTCGATATCTGATGATATACCTTCTTTGCTCTCCCAAGAAAGCATGATTGTTGCCGTTGAGTTCAGCATTTCTAGATAGGGCAAATAGCCCTTATTCATGTACGTTATATTAATGTTTTTCAAATGTACAGTAGATATGTTGTTTGCTACAGAGAAGATACTGTGTTCTACGTGAAGACGAGACGGAGAGGGTAAAGGCTTATTGCCATGAGTAGATCAGTTTGATTTGGACGGATCCAACAATTAGCGGCTTCACCATGCGTGACAGGCCCTCACGTCATTTCCGCGCCCGTTGTCGGCGTCGTCCTATCCTGCCGGTGTTAATGGCGGTAGTCACATGATGCCTCGTTGTAGTCCCCATTCATAAGTTCAGATTCTCTGTTCGCAGGATCGTGTGCATCTAGGATGGAGGGGAAATGAGGACAAGAGGGCGGTAATGGAGGCGTCAAGAACAAAAGGGGTAACCGGGGATTGTTTCCAGAGAATTGAACACGGATAACTAGAGGATGGGATCTCCCACAGGATAGCCTCGCATGCAGAAAAGCAAATATGCAATTTTAGCGGATTTTAGTTACAGTAGTATTTTTACGTATTTCTCACACCTAAACAACGTATTTGTTAGAGCTTCTCCAAATACTCGGTCTTTTGAGCACAGATTTTAACACCAGCCTCTTTAAAGAGATTCAGCTTCGAGAGCTCGCAAACATGTAAAGCAGAAAGACCAAAAATCGGAAATGAAATACATTTAGAGACGAATATTGAGAAGAAATTGAACCTACTATTTGTCACATAAAGATCACAATTTACAATCATACGTAACTATGTATGGTATTATACACGTACACTCCCATACTAACATATCGAGCCGAATATATTCATAAACTTATGGTTATTGTGTTTTGATCTTAACCTGGCTATTGGAAGGTTTACCGTGGGGTCTTTGCAATATCACATTATTGAATCATTTGACTGACAGAACCCCATCGTAAATCTTCTCATTCTGGAGCACCCAATGGGATTATTGAAGTTGAATACATACAAGTAGTACTCCAAACAATTCAGTCACATAAGATAGAAAACATAAGATCATGTTGCCTAGGTCAAATAACCTTTTTTATTGTTATTATTGCTTGCGAGCCTACCAAGGTAGCGAAAGCTTTGTTTTCTTTTTTCAAGATTGAAAAAAAAGTTCTCCAAAATCGAATTTTCCACTCGCGTTTTACATTTCAGACCTTTCTGAACAATTTTGGTTCCGTGTCTATCTGTCAGTGTGTCTGTCATGAAATAATTGTAACCGGCATAACTATATGAAGTTATTGTCCGATTTCGATAAAATTGTCAGGGATTGTGCGGGTTGGCATGTAGATGATTCTCTATGAAAATCATTACCCCAGGACTAATAGTAGCCACTGCGCATGCGCAAACGTGAATTCCTCATAACAGCCATAACTTCCTTATTTTTCATCCGATCACGATGAAATTTTCAAGGATTATTGGGATTAGGTTGTAGACGGTCCCCTATGAAAATCATCACCCCCGGACTGATAGGAGTCTCCGCGGATGCGCGAACGTGAATTCCTTGTAACAGCCATAACTTCCACTTTTATACCCGATTTCGATTAAATTTTCAGGGATTATGCGGATTAGGTTGTAGATCGTCTGCAATGAAAATCAAGGCCTTAAAACTGATAGTAGCCTCTGCGCATGCGCACGCAAAATCCTTGTAACAGCCATAACATTTACATTTTTCATCCGAATTTGATGACATTTTTTAGGATTTTTCAGATTAGCGTGTAGACGGATCCCTATGAGGGTAGTGGAAGGTACTTAGGGATTGATGTTTTGAGATTAACTACTATGCATCGGATTATCAATACAATCGGGTTATGGATACGAGGAAGCTACGTACCACACCCACTTGGCAGACTTTTTTCTAATTTATTGCACAATAAAATTGAATCTAGTTGAAACTGGAACACCGTGATAAGAGGTACTGACCCATATTACTTGAAATCACACCAATGAAACGGAATATTTTCTCTTGTTCGTGATCGAGTGTTTTGAGTCATTCAACACAGATCACATCAAGACCAATACCAAGTTTATACGATTTAAACTAGTTGTAGTGGTAAAGTATTTACTTTCCGCCGGAAATCTCGAGAAAAAGGAAAACGACATTCACATTACTTTGATGCTGGTCGACTGTCAAACACGACTCATAACGATGGTACATGAAGATATTTTTCATTGACTTACTGCTAGAATGCAATCGTCTCATTGCAAGATAATGTGGAAGCCCATATTGCAGTACAAGTTCATCGAACAATTTTGCCTGAGGAGTTGGCAAGAGATGCTTGCAGGGAGTGCTTTCTGCAAACGTCAATGATGAGGTTTTTCCAGACAAAAACAACAGAAGTTTGTATGTACTCCTGATACGAATGAACCATTCCAGCTCATAATCAGATCTATGTCTGAGAGGTCAATGTTATTAGACACAGAAAGGAACTCTTTCATTGTCCATCACAAAATGTGACTCAGAGCTTTTAAAATTGAGAGTCTCTCCTGAAACAGTTGAAAGTAAAGTTCTTACTAGTATTTTCTTCAAAATTGTACGCCGCACGATGTGATTTCACTGTTGTCTACTATTGTTACAGGAAAAGGACCATTTTTCCCCGGCCTCGAAGATCAGACTGGTTTGATGGAAGATCAAAATGGACAAATGGTCGAGGTTCACCAGGCACCAAACCTGACTTCACCTTCCCGATCGTCCCCCCACAGCCAAGGCTCCGAGTCCGGCGAACGATACTCTAGGAAAGTCTTCGTCGGAGGCCTTCCTCCCGATATAGATGAAGGTAAGTTTATCAAGTTTTGACTATTGAGGAGATAATAAGGGCATGAAGGAGTACTATATGTCCTTAGAAGGGAAAACGGAAAAATCTATCCACCCTTTTCGCTTCTACAGGGGGAGATGGCACTTAAAGAAGATACGGTTTGCGGAAACTATCTTGTTTTCTATATCTTGGGGCATCAGGTATTGACATTTTGCAGAGCGAATATTTCTAATTTGATTACTAATTTAAAATTTTGAAAGTCAATGACTAATACCCCTAGAGGTTTTAAAAATATTAAAAAACCAAAGTGGCGAAAAACTGTAGTGAGAGGTAGGGAGGAGTTGTCATATTTTCACCCGTTCGAAATTTTAGTTGTATGAGCATAATTTTCTTTAAAAATCCCTTGAAAAATGGCAGATCAGTTTGTGTTTTATCAAAATAGAGAGAATGAAATTATCGTACAATATTTTATAGGCAGGGAAGCATGTATGAAGGTAGATACAAAATACGAGAGGATGACCAAGGAGATAGCAAGGTAAAGGTTGGTTGACGAAATCTCTGAATCCGCGAGTTGCACAGTTGGAGGAGAAAGATTTAGGCAAGAATAACTTGTGAATATTGCGGTGTGTATGTTGTAAAACTACGATGGGCATTTCCTCAGAACGCCGTTTTGGTTTATTATTTTTCAATAATGAACCTTTGGAATCGACTAAGAAAAAAATTGTTTAACACCCCGTCAAAATTTGATGGTTTACGTTTCAAGGTACGTAGAATCCAAAAATCGAATAAAAATTTGGCCGGCCGTACGCCGTCCGCCATACGCGGCACTTGTGCCACTTAGCATTGACCGATTTTGATGAAATTTGGTATGTAGGCTCCTTTTGGGGTCTAGTTGTGCCCCGACGATTTTGGTTGATGTATGTTACTTCTAAGGGTTGAAAAATGAATTTTGAAATTTTGAAAACGCCCTAACTCAAAAAATTTCGATATAAAGGTATTGTTTTTCCTTCATATTAAGATTCTATAGAATTTTGAGAATTTGTTGAGACCACGCGGAGCTCTGTAGGACAAACCGTTCGCTCACTACTAGAATTTAAAGTTTGGACGTACGATAAATCAGAAACACGAGTGTGAATCGCAAAAGAGGCCTAATCTCCGTTCAAATTAAAGCTCCATGATGTTTTTCTTCATGTAGGATGGTTGATGGCTTTGCAGACCAGTGATCTATATAGGAAAATAAAAAGTAATTAACCATTGTGTAATAATTTGTAGCGTTTTTGAATTGCAACCCTTATTTCATGGACCTTTTCAACTTTAATAGTGTACTTTTAAAATCAGAATCTCGTCCACTTCCTCTTACATTCCAATTCTGGAAAATATACTTACATTTATTGCGTTGTGTTCTGGTCTCTTCTGTCTCGGTCTTTACTTCGGATTGTTTCCAATGGCACGAGGCGCAGGTAGGTTGGGCAAATTGAAGAAAAACACAAGAATTATGTACCCCTTTAACTCCATTTTCCTTCAACTTGGGTAGAGATTGGATAACTCAACCAAGAGGAGGCGTAAGGTGTTACTCTCAGCTCCATTATTTACTTGTATATACTTATACTTATTGCCACATTAAAACATTAATAATCAATATTAATATGATGTAATAATTATGATAACTTCAGCATAGTTTACGTAATTATAAAATAATTCATGCTCTTACCAACATAATACTGGATAAAAAAATTAAATAAAACAATCATTTCAAATCACTAGCAAATCACCAATATTTTTGGGTGAATTTCATAATTTCAAAGAAATCAATGCATTTGATTGTTAAATCAACTTCCTGTACTCCTCATCTGTTTCATGCTCCGGAATACAACAAACAATAAATAACATTCCTATAAGTATTTCAGTAAATCGGTAAATTATTATTATTTTTTTTTTTTTTCCTTCAATTCAAGAAAGCTGAGTTTCGTTTTTTCGTGCAGGTTCGAGCTCTAGTTCAGTACTACCTCGAACATGGAGAGCGGTTAGATAGTGATGGCACTGAATTTCAATCAATTTCAGACGTGTAATGGACATAGTTGAGCTTGGTCATAGTTAAGCGTGGACGTAGGTGAGCTGTTCTCCGAGATGCGATGTTCTATCTTCATGCAGGTATCAGTCGGTGGCTACCTACCTAAACTTGACTGACAAGACGAAGTACTGGTTAGTTTTTCGTACTAAAGTAGGCCCTAGTAAAGGCGAATCTATGAATTAAATCCGAGCAAACGCGAGAAGTTAGATGTGATAAATGATGGATACCCATCATAAACATCTGCCGTATTCACTTCTACTAAGATTATTGATGATGAACATTCCAACGAGGGGTATCTGGAACCCTAGGCATAAGTAATTTATACGTATCGTCATAGTTCACTTGCATACACTGACCACTAGCAAAGCAGCACTTCGTTTGGGGCTGAAAGAGTGCTTCCTTTCGTCAGTAGCGTGTATTCATCGCCTTTTCAAACTATTTCTTTCAAAATTTAGTAAGTACGTCGACTCATACGCTGACTCATTGGAATGACATATTAATAGTTTTATGTGCCATGTTTCTTCGGGCAGCAACATCAGCATTACTTAGCCACCACGGGTAGTGGCCGGTGAAATAGATACGTCATGTCGACGTGTGCGTACCTTCAAGTAATGAGAATTTACTCAAGCAATAACAATTCAGCATTATAGCATGTGAAATCTACAAATATGACATTAAACCGCACCAAAACCAGACGTTCGGCGAAAATGAGAAAGAATTGCGAATCTTCTTTAGAAGTTTGTGAATTGATCAAACTCGTTATCGAAGTGTATTTAGACGGTCCTCGGTCACAGAACTAGGTAAATCTATTGTCGTCACTCTTCTACTTATGCAATGTTCACTTCTTAACGATGGTGAATTCACATGTGTTTCACCACTTTAAAACCAATACTAGTGAGCAACTATTTAGTTAGTTGTCAGTAAGTATGTGAAAAATAATAGAAAGGATAATGAAATAGGTAACTTTTGTCAATTTTTCATGAGCAACGGGAACAATCCCCGGGGGTTATATCCAGTACTTGGGGAAGCATCGGGAATATTTCGAATCTTCTAAACCCGGTGAAATTCAAGAATACATTTTTTAGTTTTTCTCCTCGATTTGTCTCCTCGGATTAGAGAAATAATTATTATTAACTGTTAAACGCTAATCTAGGTTTGTAAAATGGCGTTTCAATGCTGCAAATATCGAGAGAAAAAAACGTTTCCATGGCTCATTATGAAATTGAATATTGTATTAGGTACCGCAGTATTTTACTCAAGGGAGGATCCAACCCAGCTCGGACCATACTTAAAAACGCTGCAAATTATTACACAATGGTTTATTATTTTTTATTTTTCTATATAGAAAATTCAGAATTTAGATTTTCAGAATTAGATTCAGAAATCAGATTTAGATTCAGAATTTAGATTTTTCTATATTTCTATATGGATCCATCCAACTTGAAGAAAAACATCGATCGCATTTCGGTCAGCTAAAGATTAGGCCTCTTTTGCGATTCACACTCGTGTT
Organism: Apolygus lucorum; assembly: GCA_009739505.2. NCBI lineage: Eukaryota > Metazoa > Arthropoda > Insecta > Hemiptera > Miridae > Apolygus > Apolygus lucorum. The sequence continues at coordinate 103,930,484 of CM019167.2, read as the reverse complement.
TCTGATTTAAATTCTTGTAGGGAGCGAACGGTTTGTCCTACAGAGCTCCGCGTGGTCTCAAAAAATTCTATACTATCTTAAATGGATGGAAAAAAAAACCTTTGTCAAAATTTTATGAGTTAGAGCGTTTTCAAAATTCATAATTCATTGTTTCACCCTTAGAAGTGACTTACATCAACCAAAATCGTTGGGGCACAACTAGACCCCAAATGGAGCCCACATACCTAATTTCATCAAAATCGGTCAATGCTAAGTGGGGAAAGTTCCACGTACGGCGGACGGACGGCCAAAATTTTATTCGATTTTTGGATTCTACCTACCTTGAAACGTAAACCAACAAATTGTGAGGGGGTGTTAAAAATTTTTTTTCGTGGTCGATTCCAAAGGTTCATTATTGAAAATAATAAACCAAACGTTATGAACTCCCTCCCATCCATCCACCTTTAAGAAACCACAGTAGTCAATGATTCAGTTTTTTGATCTAATCTCAGCCCAGGTTTTTGTGAAGTAAAATATAATCATGTTTTTGGATTTGGCGTTTAATGAAATAGCTGAGTTTGAGCTAGAACTGATTATTCTTAAAACGAAATACTAAAAAGCAAAAACGCTGTCAAAAATAGGGCTTATGCGAACCAACCGAAAAAAGTTCATCATTTTCGACATAAGCACATTCAACAATCCTCAGTTTTGGAAAAATTAAGCCTGCAACTCAATTTTACTCTTTCCTATGGACTAATTGACTGCTCAAAAAGTATGGAAAGTTCTCACTGATGTACAATTATTATATCAGGATTATACCAACTTTGGTGGCCGAAACTCCCTCTCTTGTTTGAATATTATTAGAAAAACCTTGACACCCGCGACGCAAATCGTTAATTTTGACACCATTTACATTCATTTTTGGACAACTTTTGTGTTCATTAAGACAGGAAAAGAACGGTCAATCATTAACATCATTTAGATTATTGCGCGAAACGCAAACATTCAGTACTGCGTATAATTAGTACCTGCGCTCACAAACTTGCAATTTAATTAACTCAGAAATATGTGGCCTCTAGGTCAACGAAAAGCGAACTTCGTTGTGAAAAATCACCCTAGTTTGGAGCAAGCCTTGATGTTGAGCAAGGTATCCATACGACACAGGACGATAGCTTTTTCATGAGCCACGGGAGTCTAATTTACTTAACGTTGATCGATAACTAATTAATTTACTTGTTTCAAGGGCTCAGATCCCATTCAAAGTTTTGTTTAGTGAATGAAACACTCCTGCAACGATGGGGAAATCTACAGGGTGACTGGTGATGCCCAGACGCTAGGAGGTGTTTATGCATCTCAAATACAACAAAAAAGTTCCTCTTGACCAATGTTGTGTTGTCAAATGTAAGGAAGACATTGACAATTTTTTTAATGTGTTTTTTGCCTAAAATTAACCATTTATTCTCAACTATTTGTCCTACAGAAAATTCAAAAAACAATTTAAAAGCTGATTAAATTTCCTTTAGTGAACTTAACTTTTCAAGATTATCATTAAATACTTGTGAGTACATAAACAATTCTAAACTTTAAAATTTATAAATTTCCAAATTGTAGACAATTAAGATTATTTTCAGTAATGAACCTTTGTAATCGAGCCCCCCTCACCAAAAAAAAATTTATGGTTTACGTTTCATCATACGTAGAATCCAAAATTCGAATAAAAAATGTCCTGTCCGTCCGCCGTACTTTCTTTAGTTACCATGGACCGATTTTGATTATTTTCAGTACTAATTACTAAGGAGTGAAAAATAGCCGTTGTGTTTTTCACCGATTTAAAATAGGATTTAATTTTTAGAATCGAATGAGACCACCCAGAGCTCTGAAGGACAAACCGTTTTCTCTCTATGAGGACGGTTATTGTAAAGTTTGGGCATACAATAAATCAGAAACACGAGTGTGAGTCGCAAAAGGTTTTGGTTTATTATTTTCAATAATGAACCTTTGGAATCGACCAAGAAAAAAAAAATTTTAACACCCCCTCAAAATTTGATGGTTTACGTTTCAAGGTACGTAGAATCCAAAAATCGAATAAAAATTTGGCCGTCCGTCCGCCGTACGCGGCACTTTTGCCACTTAGCATTGACCGATTTTGATGAAATTTGGTATGTAGGCTCCATTTGGGGTCTAGTTGTGCCCCGAAGCTTTTGGTTGATGTAGGTCACTTCTAAGGGTTCAAAAATCAATTTTGAAATTTTGAAAACGCCCTAACTCAAAAAATTTCGATATAAAGGTATTGTTTTTCCTTCAATTTAAGATTCTATGGAATTTTTAGAATTTTTTGAGACCAAGCGGAGCTCTATAGGACAAACCGTTTGCTCGCTACGAAAATTTAAGGGTTTATATTGAAATATATATATATATATATATATATATATATATATATATAAATCAAAACACGAGTGTGAATCGCAAAAGAGGCCTAATCTCCGTTCAAATTTTAGCTGACCAAGATGCGATCGATGGTTGATGATTTTGTTTTTTTTATTTAAAAAAAAAATTTTTTTTGTTTTTTTTTATTTTTTTTTATTTTTTTTTTTTTTTTCTTCATATTGGATGGTTGGTGATTTTGTAGACGAGTGATCTATATAAAAATAATAAACCGTTGTGTAATAATTTGCAGCGTTTTTTACTGAAGGAAGTTGGCCTAACATCCGTTCAAACTTCAGCTGATCAAATTAAAAGAATTGAGTTAGCCAGTTAGAACCAGTTGGTTTTCTCGTATACGGTTCATGTTACTCATTTGTGTTACCTTAGCAACCAAGAACCAAATATCGTTATGAAGGCACCCACTATTCTCAGATAGCAATGTTCGAAAAGCAGAGTTTTTTGCAGACTGGTGATCTATACAGTAAAATAATAAACCATTGTGTGATAATTTGCGGCTATCTTAAATAAGCTTTCCAACGGTATAATCAACAAATTTTTTATTGTCGAATTTAGGGGAGACATTTTTGTTTGAACGCGAAAAAACGTGAATTTTTTCTACGAAATCAACTTTCTATTCGCCCCCCCCCCCCCCCCCCTGAACACGGTGGTTTGATTACTTGCGATGTGGAGAGGAGGATGGTCATTTAAAGCATACTTTTTACCTTATTGTCAACGGTAGTAACGTTTAACTTGGCCGATCTAGTAACAAAAAAATTGGCATACAAATTAACAGAAATTATGACAATTTTCGAAAAGTGAATTGGACAAGATATCAATGACTGCTTTTTCGATAAGTCTTGTCTCATCATTTGACTCAGTGAGACAAAGTAAAAAAAGATGGCTGCTTAACTCATTTTAGGGTAAACATGTCGATTTTTTCGAAAAACGTCGATTTTACTGGAAGATCCACGGTTTTTCGCACGGGAACGAGGATTTTACACTATTAGTCCACTGTAAACAATTTTATGGCCATACCGTTGGAAAGCTGATTTTTTGGGTCAACTTTTGGGGTTACAGTGAGAACTTAACCAAAAAGATTCGGATATACGATATTTTGCTGTTAGGTACTTCCTGTCAAAATGAAATTGATAGTGAACTTCGCGTGATGATATGGATATGGATTTATAATATAAAAGCTGTGTTTTTTTGCTGGTGGATGATCCATACAGAAAAATAATAAACCATTGTGTAATAATTTGTCACGTTTTCCAATAATGGTACTTAACACACAAGAGGTTTAGGTCACATTATTTTGCCAATAGTACGGATTTACAGAAATTCCAAACGAATTAACTCGCATATTTCATATTGTGCTCTTGAGAGTTGAGTGAAACTAGATGATATGACAGGCTTGATATGTGTTTGGAAATTTGTTTAATGGACAATGCTGAGAGAGCCAAATGTACATTCTAAATGAGAGAGATCCATGTAAGTCTCATCGCTCCATCTTATATGTACTAACCGAACTTCAACTACTAAGTGATCAAAAAACTGGAGACAAGTAGGGATGAATCACATCAAAGAAGTGTCGTGAGGCCGCGGGTAACCATTTGCTCTAACCCTTCCTGAATGCGAATTAGTCACATCCCCCAGGACATCCTCAACATCGAATCGAATATCTATTTGGTTGTGCATTTTAGATTTTCTTTCTCGATCAGGGACTGATGCAGCCTGATGAGGCTACGGTCGTATGAATGGTCGGTATGAACGTGAATAAACTTCAGATCCTGGATAGAAATTAAATCCACGGACCAGGATTCTGACCGTTTCATGGAAGATTTTCATCCGTGAATTCACTAGAAATAATGAGGTTTGAACAAGTCGTTAGCTTTGGATTCGTAGATAATCCAGATCAGAGATTTGAACCACCTGAAAGGATGGTTTAAATCGTGGTAAAGCCTGGTTCAACCGTGACAACGCGTTTCTTTATCCTCCGCGTTGGTGAAAATGGCCTTATGTTTCGATGTCGTCGGCTGTGGTGTTGCCATTTGATTCTCGAAGCATTCACCAAAAACTCGAATGTCACGCAGACTGTAGGATAGTTGTTCTTTCATCGGTACGTCCAAGCAGGTTAAACCGTAGAATGGATCGCACCTGTAAAATCATCGCTGCCATCAAAGAACATGGTGGTAGGCAGCTCTTGGTGCCCGATGAACACCACATGACACCTTGGTTTTATCGAAAGAGAACATTTAATATCGAAGTTTAAGACACGATATCAAGAATAAGTGAAAATAATCAGTGTCGGTTGATTCCAATGATTCAAGAGTTATGTTTTATGAGTTTTCCAACTAAATCTTGACGTCGCCCTAATCATTTTTCAAAGCGTCTTGCAAAATTGATTTATTACCTGTAAAATGCTTATCACTCTCTCAACTAGGTACCAGTAGTAACACGGGAGAGGGGAGCCCCGGGCTACCGATGCACTGACCTTGGTCAAAGCATCACCTGCCTGCCCTTCAATTGGGGTCGGAATCGTGGTGGTCGTGGATGAGCATACCCTACTTCTTGGTTTTGGACCCTGAAGGCTTCAAGGGGAGAGATGGCATCCTTATGGGCTAGTCCCTTGAGAATGTATCTCAGCATGTGAGTTTTGCTATGAACTCGGGTACCAACCTGTATTTTTGGTAAAACTTAGGCTTGAAAGTTCGGTCTAACCTGTGGTGTTCTTAACAAAGAGGTACCCAGGGGAGCAGACGGCTATGGCCATCTCTCCTGGGGCTCCCGGGTGGTGAGTTCCTTCCACCCTCTCGATTACCACTAGGGGTGTCGTGGTTCATCTATCTGCTTGCAGATAGAAGGGGTTACGCAATCCTGTTTGGATCGGATCTCCTTTTATCAAATAATATATTCCCCATCAAGTGCCTCGTCCATCATCCAAACAGTGTGCCTCTCTGGTCCAACCCGTTCAACTTCGTCAGATTGAGTTGGACGAATATTGCTGTAGGATGTCGAAACTTCTGCTTTCTTCCTTGAATTTATCGAACTCCCCTAGTATTTGCGAAAACACTCGTCGAACAGAACTGCGCGGTTTTACAACCTATTCATCACTCCACTCACGTCGAATTTGAAGAAATAATTTTTGCTAGAGGAATAATAACATATGGATAGGTTGTAACTCTTTTCAAAAATCTACGAAAAAGTAATTTATTCACGCAAAATTTGACGAGTTTCGAGCCTTATGCGAAATGAAATAAAACCTTCAGGTATTTTGCTAGAGTAACCACGACGATTTCAATCAATATCTAATTCTTTGTGTCTCCGTGGTGACATCATCAATCATGATGGTGCCCGAACACTAGAAGTGTCTCAGCAGTAGTTTTCAGCTCGTTCGCTTTGAATTTAGAAGTGATCTTCCACTGACTTCGAAAACCTGGCCTACATATCAGGAGTAGGTATCATTTATGTATTGAATAGTTATATATATGCGACTAAAAATGCTCTTCTTGGATTCAGTGTCTCTCAAACTCCGAGTTTCTTCGAGAAGAATTTATTGGAGTAATACGTCCTCAGTTTCTGAGTTCTCCAGGACATCCTTCCCTCGGATTTCGCATACCACGAGATTCGTCCAACTCGTTTCTCAAGCGTGTCCAGAAGGAAGTACGGCCTGTCAAAGTGTTTCTGAATTCTCTCTGATGAGGCCGTGAGAGACAACCGGAGGAAAGGACGGTACCTCTGATTGTTGGTTAGACGCTAGAGTCAAATTAACTTCACTATGACCTACAGGTTATTACCGTGAACGGTTCACGGTTGTTACCAATTACATCATCATCATCATTTATCAATTGACCCTGTAGTGCAAATATATAACTAAATAAATACTACCTATGTAAATTCATAAACTATACAAATTTACGATAAATTCATTATTGGATGCACTGGATAGCTCAGAAAACTACAATCAATTATACTGTAAGGATGATCTGTTTATAACGTAATTGTTATTCCATCATGATGATGATGATTCTTAAATCAATTTCTCAATTAGAACGATTAGAACGATTAGTGTTGAAAGTAAGGCACAATACTGAAATTATTATATGGAATCATTTAAACACTCTGTTTATTATATATCTCTATCTATGGATACCTTTTTTTTTTTCTCTCTTCTTTTTTTGTTCTCTTCAAACTGTAAGATATAAATCTTACGTTGATGGGTGAATGGAGTGACCATGTTTTCGATGTGGTTTTTGGAGTCTATTATTCAATTTATTATTGTCGTTTGGTACATGTTTCGGCAAATACAACGTTGCCTTCATCAGCCCAAAAAATTATTTATAATTAAATTAAATAAGTTATAAACTACAACTACAAACTACAACTAAACTACAACTTATTTAATTTAATTATAAATAATTTTTTGGGCTGATGAAGGTAACGTTGTATTTGCCGAAACATGTACCAAACGACAATAATAAATTAAATAATAGACTCCAAAAACTACATCGAAGTAATTCTTTCATCAACCTAACAACCTTCCGTGAACAACTTGATTTCCTTTAAATTGAATGAACAGCTGGTTGTTTGTATTTTTCTTATTCAATCGAAATGTATTCAATTCTGTACTACTCGATTTGTGCCGTTTTTCAGATGAGATCACCGCTAGCTTCAGAAGGTTTGGCCCTCTTGTCGTCGATTGGCCCCACAAAGCAGAAAGCAAATCCTACTTCCCACCAAAAGGCTATGCGTTTCTTCTGTTTCAAGTAAGAACTGTAATTGAACCACATTAACTCTGCACATCTGGAATCAACCTACTAATTGGAGTTGACTAGTATAGCATTTCAATTAGTTTTTTCCCGACTAAATTTAGTTTTCTTCCAACCAAATTTAGTTCTTTCCAAATAAATTTAGTTTTTTCACATTCAAATTTTATTTTTTACCGTTGAAAATGACTTAGCCAAGTTGTCTGTATAATTTTCCAAGTACTTTCTACACTACCTATATTGTATAGATATAGAATCAATATATCAACGATACAGTAGGTTGTGAATCGGGAGACGTCATATTCGGATGCAGCACTTGTATAGGTTACCAATATTCAGCTCCAAAATCGGTTGTTTATCCGTGATATCACGCCGTTCCCTTTTTCTGGCGGGTGAGCCTGAAAATAACGGTACGTTTACGAGCACTTCTGCACATCTGATACCCCTCAATAATAAGTTGTACCTTATTCAAAAACTCTCACCACGACCATTCATTTTCTTGAAGGATCAAACCTGGGTCCCTAAGAGACGAGCTAGTTTATAATACAGTTATCTTCGTTGATTGTAAAATCCTTCTTTTTTATTATCATGATATGAATAGGTATTATAACTTGAAAGAATGATTGCTTGACTGGTCTTGATTCGAATAATGAACAGAATTTCTTATTTTTATGAAGCAGTCATTTAAAGGTGTAAGTTCTCAACTGGTTTCAATGAAAACCAGTCAATTTCTTTGGATTAGATGGGCTTAATTAATACTGAATGCACAGGTACAGCAGTTTTTGTTAACCACCGGTTATAATCCGTAGTGTGACACTCCCCTCAAACACTTTCTAAAATTCTCGACGATTCTATGATTTCAGGATGAGAGCTCAGTGCAACAGCTTATCGATGCGTGCATACAAGATGAAGACAAGTTGTATCTATGCGTGTCGTCACCTACAATCAAAGATAAGCCCGTACAAATCAGACCCTGGCGGCTGTCTGACGCTGACTTTGTGCTGGACGCTTCTATGCCTCTGGATCCAAGAAAAACCGTATTTGTCGGAGGTGTGCCACGCCCGTTGAAAGCCAGTAAGAATTTTTATTATGTATATTCAACACATCATGTATTTACATAAACCTCGACAACAACAACATAACGTACGAAATGTCCCACACGAGTGGGTCGAATTGATGTCTATTTAGTTTTGAATGGCAGCACCATCCAACTTCAGAATGTTATACGAGCTTAAAGGCACTACACTTTCAAACTAACGATTGAGCAGGCTCCGGTCGGTCTGAAATGGAATCGGTAGTAGCATTTGGATATAGATGCACCTCGTTCTTACTTGTGCAATGCGCTGTTTGTGGTTAAACGCAACTTAAGGTTGGTACTCAAAACTTGGTAAGTGCCTTCTTGCTGAAGAAGAGATGCTGATATCGTGATTTTTTAACAGAACCCAAGTCCCTTCTAAGCATCTCCCTACCCACGATCGTTCCGATGATTTCTTTCAATTGCTCAGACGAAGGTGGAGGTCAGTTGAGATGACACCTTAAACTTGAAGAAAGGAGCACCAGCTGATACCACCAATTTAACCTGCGTGTAGAATTTGTCCTTCCTAAGAGAGGTTTGTCAACTTTCCAGACAATACTTCTGACCGGCCTCTTCAAGATCTAGGTTGTCACTTTGCAGGCCTCTAGAAGTGCCCGGTGTCGCTCTAGATTATAGTGTAGGTACCATTCGGTGGAACCATCTTAGGAGGCCTTGTTCAGGAGAAAGTAGTTATTCCGATACAATCACCAATAACTAATAATATTTGTGAAATGCTAGTTAACGGGAAGATTATTAAACAGGTGTACCAACATAGTAGAATCATATTTTGGTATACAGAGTTCAACTGGCGTCAGGGTTCGCGACCCATTTGCTTCCGAGTCTACCAACGTAGCGGAAGGTTTTTTTTTCACTTTTCAAGGTTGGGAAAAAAAGTTCTCCAAAATCAAAATTTCCACTCGCGTTTTACGTTTCAGACCTTTCTGAACAAATTTGGTTCCGTGTCTGTCTGTCTGTCATAAAATCCGGCATAACTGTTCGAAGTTATTGTCCGATTTCGATGAAATTGTCAGGGATTATGCAGATTAGGTTGTATACGGTCCCCTATGAAAATCGAGTCCTTAAAATTGACAGTAGCATCTGCGCATGCGCAAATGTAACATCCTTGTAACAGCCATAAAACTTACATTTTTCATCCAAATTTGATGAAATTTTCTTGGATTGTTCGGATTGGTGTGTAGTCGGTCCCCCATGAAAATAATCTCCCCCAGACTAATAGTAGTTGCTGCGCATGCGCATACGTGAATTCCGTGTAACAGCCTTAACTTAAACATTTTCCATCCGATTTCGACGAAATTTCTCAGGATTGTTCAGATTAGCGTGTAGATGGTCCCCTATGAGGGTAGTGCAAGGTTCTTGGAGATGGGTGTTTTGAGATTAACTACTATGCATCTTTCAGACTTGTGTTTTTGCTTACGCTTACAAGATATTTATATATTGTTGTACAAATATGTAGATGTAGGTACCGTAAAACGGGGTGACTATGGTACACTTTTTTTAGGTTTATCTGTATTTTCGACGTAACGGTTATTTATTATTGGTCTGATCGTATTTTATCTTGATAGCTACATGTCTCACGAGTATTTTTAGCTTTGGACAATTTTTTAAGTTGAAAATTGAAGGATTTATCCTTTTTTGTATTGTAGTCACCCCGTAAAGTGGGACGACTATCATAGTCGTACCATAATGGTACACCCACTTTTTTCCCTTGTAACGCATCTAGAAACGATCTTGTGCTATTGTAACCCCGTTTACTCGATTCTATGACTAGTAGGATCCCGCCCAAAAAAATTCATAAACACGATTTTTTCATGGTTTTAACAGAGACAAGATCGCAGGGGAATCCAAAGCTGTCCTCATACAATTCGTGAGCTAATAAGAGGTATAATCAAGTAAAAAAGAGTGGAAACAAGTGCACAAATGTTTATTAGTAAAACGTAACAAATTTCTTTTGAATCGAATGGGTTACTGCCTCAGGAATATAAATGTTTATTACTAAAAATGAAATTCCAATTTCAAGAGGGTGAGTGAGGCCCCAGGAACAATGCTGGCATCAGTAAACCTAATTGTGTCTGGGTTTTTTCCCAAGGAACTAAAAAATATCACTTCCAGTAGCATTTTGAAACATCAACAGCTCCTCTAAAGAAAACGATATCAATATTCTAACTTGGAAAAATATAACGAATTTCTCCTTCTAAGTGGGTGGCTACCCCAGGAACAGTTCTAATGTCAGTACAAAGTCACTCTTTAGTTCTAAAATCGGTAAAAATTCAGTCTTTGGGTGTTTGAATTTGAGAAACGTTGATGGTCATAGTCACCCCGCAAGTCCATAGTCACGGTAATCAACTTGTCATCGAAAAGTCTATTTTTCCACGGAGCCTCAACATACGTGGTCCAACCTACTACTCAGGAGCACTAATCGAATTGTCTTCTTCACAGTTGAACTCGCTATGATCATGGACCGTCTCTATGGGGGCGTCTGTTATGCTGGCATCGACACGGACCCCGAATTGAAGTACCCCAAGGGTGCTGGACGAGTTGCATTCAGCAATCAACAAAGCTACATTGCTGCAATCAGCGCAAGATTCGTTCAGCTCCAACATGGCGATATTGATAAGAGAGTGAGTATTATTCAAAGTTTATTGTACAGTGAAAATCCCACGTACTTTATATTCACATTTGAGCGAACTGTACACATTCAATGTTGGAAATTTGGGGTCACTTAGTGAATCAGATGATCCAAGTTTCAATTGTCGTTTTCGTGTAATATCATTGTAAATTTCTTTCACCATTACCAGGTCGAAGTCAAACCATACGTTTTGGATGATCAAATGTGTGATGAATGCCAAGGGCAGAGGTGTGGAGGAAAATTCGCACCATTCTTCTGCGCCAACGTAACTTGCTTGCAGGTAGGTTTGAGTGCAACACTAATCTCGTAGCTGCTCCAGCACAAATAGTTAGTAAGACATATGTAATACACTATTGGAACTAAAGCAATTCATCACTGGATTTTTTTTATCGTTTCAGTATTATTGCGAGCATTGCTGGGCCACAATTCACTCTAGGCCTGGACGAGAATTTCACAAACCTCTGGTAAAGGAAGGAGCTGATCGCCCAAGAGCGCTTCCATTTCGCTGGTGTTAACAAAAGAAAGCCAGTAGGTGCCACCAAACATTATTAGCTAAATATTAGTAGGCGATCCTCTAGTTTAAGTCACTGTCTAAAATGGTTGCTATTAGCGTAATTGTGTTGACAAGCTGAAAAAAGTTTGTATCTTAAAATAGGGTAAAAATTAAGCACCTTTCTGTACCACACTTAGTCACATAAATATACGTTTATGTCCGTGTGAGTACATTCGTACATGTTATTTGCATGTATGCACATTAATATGTATTAATCTCAAGTTCCTTTCATTTAAAGATAATTCTGAAGAGGAATTTTAAAAGAACTTTTTACTAATTATGTATGTTTTTATTGATGTGATCATATTTTTCAGAAACTTGAAATTTTATGTTTATTTTTTAGGAAAATATTACGGATATGTCAGTTACCAATTAAGAAACTCTTAGCAATTGTCGTTGAATTGTTCTACCATTTTGTGTTATCGATTTTTTGTGATTCGTAGAGGTGGATATTTGCAAAGATCAACCAAACCTAAGCATAGCTTTGCACTGTAAGCAAAAACTCGAATCCATCGTATTTAAAAGCTCCTTCTCTAAAACCATATAGGTATATTTCCCTTTTAATGCACTGAATATTTATAGCAGTCGATGTACCAACCTCAATGAGTACTTTCATTGAAATGGGGCGCACGTAATATTGCGACCTGCATACTGTATTGATTCCATACGAATACCCAGTTTTTAATGTTAGTGCATGGTCAGGTTATTTCACTCTCTACTGAACAAATACGGCAGATTTCGTCATTATCAATAATTATCAGTCTTGAGATGTTGAACAGAATAGGAGGATCAGAAGTTTTATCCTTACAATGCAATGCTTTTTGATCTCTGTAAGGTGGATACTAATCCTCTTCATAACTTCAAAAAGTATATATATTATACCTTTGAAAATTCATCCAAGATGATGAAAGTAGACATTTGTGATACATGATGAGTTTTTATTACGTTTTTCTAATTAAATTACTTTTTTAAACAAAACTGTTGAATTTTTTTATTTGAACACGAATTATATAGCGAAAACTTAGATATGAACTATATTACCTACTATAAATTGTGGCTTTGTTGAATATATCCACTACAATTCAAAATTTAATCTAACACAAAAAAAATTAAAAATGAACGGAAAAATTTGTTCAAAAAAAAGTACATACACTTGTCAAGGGTTTCTTGATGATTTATGGAGTGGCGTTAGTTGTTGATTCCATACTCAAGAAATTACCTGAATTTATGTATAGAAGCATTTTCGGCTTCAATGTAATGATTTATAGAGAAAAAAAAATGTATGAAATCACATCTTCTTTAGTCAATGAAACATTCGATCACACATGTAACGTGTGCGGGATAGTCGGAGTAACCAATACCCGCCATCCAGCAGCCACATTTTGCCATTTCAGGAAAAAAACAGCAAAACGAATACCACAGTTGCGCCAAGCTCATAAAGTGTTATACACCTAGGATTATTTTTTTGGAAATATAACTTCAGGGTACCATCGCATGTGAATGAATGTCCGAAATGAAGTGCATGGTCGAGTGATTGTGCAAATGTGTATTGGTGTATCTATGTAAGATTTCGTATTTACAAGCACACATACATATTTTTCTTTCGAACGTCTATTATGAAAAAATATTGATTTGATTGAAAACTCACGTCTTACTATATTTATATGACATAAGGAATTTTTTCTAAAGAAAATTTTTTGACTTTTTTGTAATCTGGTAGATGTAAATAGTTGTTGTATCATATTATATATAAATATATAAAAAGTGGCCACCATAGATGAAAAAACTTTTCCCCCCCATAAACGTTTGTAAAAATTCCTGTTATTTGAATGTAGAGTGTACTTTGTCTAAAACGTTTTCATATTCACATACCAATTAGGAAATTTCTGTAACAAATGAATATTGCAAATGATGTGGTTCGTCTTTATTAATGACTCACTTCGTTCTTATTATTTTTTGATTTTTCGAGTTTGAAGTTTTTTTTTTCTTACCTACTAATATTCTCCATAGAGCCTAAACCTGTAACATCAATGGGACAGTACCTAACATTGATGTTTATTAGTAGAGTAATGCATGATTTTTGTGTGGGGTTTATTCAACTACTCGTTGGTAATGAACTATCGAAACCTTGTCTCAAATATTTTCCAGGTCGTCAATTTGATACCCAAATAAGTTGGTGCGCGTTAACACCTAAAGAGCAAAGCTCTAGATGATATTCTTGACCATTTCAGGTCTTTTCTTTCAATACATACACTTCTCAAAGAGCATCTTGGTAACCATTTTTCTCGATATAGTAGGTACCCAAAGTTTTTTTTCATGTTTGTACAGTTCAAAGAACAGTCAATAAGTCGTCTTTTAGTAAATGATCACCGATAACTCCTCAATTCGTTTCTACAAATGCCCAATCGGATGAAGTCTCTGTTGTGATATTGGAAGTCGTTACCTACCAATGCAGTCATTTTACTCGTAATGCATAGCCAACCACAGTTGTCGTTAAATCCAAAGGTTTCGTTACATTAGTGACTAATCACTGCAATTGTGTTGACTGACCTGATGGAAGAATTAGTCGTCACTGCCAAGTCGAGACAGCACTTTCGACGGTCTTGATTGACTCGACGTTTCTCCACTGTTCTCCTCTTGAAAGTTGAGATAGTCTCTCCTGCACAGTACGTTAACACTAACTGCTACCTCAGGTCACTTTGAGTTATGACCAACCCAAGATCTACCAGCGCAACAAGGCGTCACCTTAGGTGCTTCAAAAAAACAATCAAACGCTGTAAATATCGTTTCCAAAACATTTATGGTACCTAAGTTTTATTATAATTTTCTAAACTGAATTGGGATCAATTTATATCTGGTTGATTAAAAGTTGGTTTTAGGCATTAAAGGATTGCTTAAAAGACTCTTTTTGACAGTCAGCTTAATAGTCTTTTTCAAGTCTTATCAATGAAAATCCGTGATAATATTGTTAGTTTAAATGATAATTGAATAAGACGTGTTGTGTTATAAAATCAATGATTAGACAGATTGTTCAAAGGTTTGACTCTTTCTTATATTTATTTTTATAAATATATTGTTGATAATATTTTTATTTTTGGAATAAATTTATTTGAGATTTTCAAAGAACTATTTAATGTACTTGTTAGTGTTGTTTATGTGCAATGCTTCTTTGTTAACTATAAATTAATATAAACCACTATTTATGTCTTATTGTATGAGTGATGAAAATACAACATAATGTTACCATGATTATTTATTTTTTAGGCATTGGATACATTGTGTATTGATTTACCTCCGAGTCACATTCATCTATTATAGTGCCCAGTTCGTAATTGTAGAAAATTAAGTTAATAGTTCAAGTACTAGTCCCTTCTTTTTTAAAGTTTGGTGTTGAAATATAGTTTTTATTATAAATCAGAGTGCCTGTTTAATTCGCATTAATTTTTCTATCAGATATTCCTTCTTCTTTCTATGAACAAAATTGTTTTTATTACCCTTTTTATAGACAAAAATACTTTTATATTTTTTTCAAAGATTTGTTTAAGATCATGGTTGTAATAAAATGAAGCAATTGACGTGAATAGAGTTTATCATATTAATACCACTTTATACGTTTTGGAAATCATAACAACATGAAAACTTGGAAACAAATCTATGATGACAAGAGGCCACAGTTCGTAGGTTCGCCAAATGGGCACATTCATGAGAAACCTGTGAATAAAGTCAATATACCCCATATTTTAAATTTATGGAAGAAGTGTTTACAATTTTTTTCTACTTGAATAATACATTTTGAAAGTCTTGACGTGTATTAATTCCCTAACGAAAGGAAACGTGTCACATTGAAGAGTTCAGTTACCGATGTGGTCTGGGGAGCGTTTTTCATTATACTTTCACATCCCCTGTTCCTGAACACTTGAGGATTGGTGTCGTAGTTCGATAATTCATTGAAAAGCCCGTTTTGGAGGGCGACATGACTGTATTCATATTTACTAGACGTTACTTCTTGAATATTTACATCATCCGACGAATGATGAGTAATTGGTACAGTCTTACTTGAAATTTAAGTTTTATCCAATACATAGGTACTTACCTCCCGTGAACTATCTATGACTCACTTTATCTACCTATGATAATTCTTAATTTCGCATAATAGTTTATATATTGGAGAATATAGCTTCGGTCGCCATAATCTGAAAGTGAAGGGGGTTCATTTAATGGGACAGAGTGGGATGAGAAAGTACTCGCCTAATAAGTATCAAAAACAAAAGCACGAATTTTGATATGATTGATCTCTCTAAAGCCAAAGAGGAAGTTTTGAAACATGAAATAGGAATTTCATTTTGTGAGCACCACTAAGTCATTGAGTGATCTGCTATAAAGTCGGATGAATAATTCACGTTTCTCAACCTGCAAAGTACAGAAAAGTGACATAAAAATACCCTTCTACATTGTATGGACATCAAGAGGTGCTCATCTTTCAACTCCACCGAAATTCCCCATGAATAGTAATATAGTTTAATACAATTTTCTTCCACATCACAAATACTCTAATTGCCCCTCGATTACATACTTACCTGTTTCACAATTCGTAGATAACATAATTATTCATCTAAGTACAGGTAAATAATAAATTCAATTAACAACAAGTGAATTCACGCTCTACCAGTAATATTTGACTGAGGCTTTTGACTTGTTAGGAGTACGAATTATTCAAAAAGATGATAATTCTTGGAACTACACACTGTTAGATTTTTAGAACTCGTATGAGCAGTGTGTGGCCTACTTCAAGGTATGCATCACATCGAAGTTCATGAAATGGCCAATAAGCGCCATCTCGCTGTAAGTGATGTTTCCTAGCCTTAATTGTTTATTTTTTCGAATCGTACTAATTTTTGTAAAATACTGTATAGTAATTAGCGTGTGATATCACGTGTAAATTTTTGCTGAAGCTTATTTTTTAGCAGACAGTTTCAAATGTCAATTTTCTTCAATTACTCAATTACCTTCTCCCTCTCCCCACCAGTTATAAACTGTGTAATACCTAATTTGATAATACGCGTCTACATTGATGTTTATAATTAGATCTTAAGAACTTATTACTAGCAATTATTACCTAAATATTGAATATGTATATAAACGATATCAACTAGAAATTTCTGTGACAAGTTGCACTATGATTTGGCTTGTAAATAAGTCACTGTAGTTTTCAATTTCATTGCCTAGGACTTGGTGAATCTATGACGTACCTATTTCAATCGTGTAAATTTATCACAATGTTTGGATACTGCAAATGTCCAGTGGTTATATACTGAAATAATAATAATCCTACTCCACTCTTTGCTATGAATTGGAAGGTTTCTTGATTTATAATTTTTCCTCTATTTAAGTAGGAGTAAATTTTCACCCTTCGTTCATGGTTTAGTAAAGAATCCACTTCGAAACCTACGTGAAAATAATAAATTGCACTCTAGACGAATTCTATAGCTTTTACGGAACTACTTTTTACCCCTCTAAAGAAAGGGAAGTTAGAGCAAAGTTTCATTGCATTCAACATTTGGAAACGATTTGACGGAGGTTTCCAAAATGTCCAAACTAAATCCATTTTATTCGAAGAAAACTAGAGCTATCTGCGCCAAATAGCTCAATTGGCCCATCCAGATAGATCGTTGATTCATTTCAAGTTGTTGAGTTTAATAGAAAAAACGCAGATGTTCGTTATTTTCGTTTAATGAATAGATAATTTGGAAAACAACTCAAGTTAGTTGGTGTGGACCATTTTTCAATCGAAAACTAGAGTTTTAGGCAATATAGCGAGTTTTGTATTTTTCGTGGATATTGCTGCCTATACAATTAATTCTTACAATCAGTTCATTTTATACCTAGTATCAAAAATGAAGCATTCCTCTGAATCAAAAATGACTTGAGAAGCAATAATGAAACAACTCAGCTTTCCTAATGAAGAAACTTGTAGTAAATAGACTTTGTATTGGAAGTTTTATTAGAAGTTACTAACCAATTACGATCAACGGAACTCAGTAGGAAATATACTAAGTAGGTAGTAAAATTTATTATGAAAAAGTTTTACTTTGTCAGTTTATGCGTTTTATTACCGATTTACCGATAAAATAGCTGCGTTAACGAAGAGCAGTGTAGACAAAAATTACTCACAAAAGCCTTGCCTGAAGGAAATTGGAACACAATCTGACACGAAAAAAGCTACTGATACCCGTTCGAGGAGCTAAAAAACGTAAAAACATCAGGATCATCAGTCCGTAGCATTATAACCGTAGGGTAATAGTATTGTTTGTCGTCAATTTTATCGAATTCGTTTATTTCAATTAGATTCGGATGATCTAGACAGAAAGTACAAAAACAAAAATGCACACGAGAATTATTATTTAAAAAAATATCACGACTCCATTTTGGAATTTCATGAACTCGCATGAATAGATACTTACATACCTTTATTTTCTCTTTAGAGAGGCAAATCAAACGTAAGTGATGTTGCACTAATATTCACTTACAATTTAGCCATAATATCAGTAGTGTTATGAATGAGGCTGACAACAATAGGATTCATCACATTGCATATTTATATTATACATACTATTAATCATAGTGTTTTAGATTTAATATTTTGTATCTTTATGTGATTTTCTACTCCACTCCTGTTTTTTATGAACTTTGTACAATTTTCTAATTTTTTGTACATTTTCTAAACTAATGTAGGTAGAATTCATTGGCTTGCATAGTGTTTGAGCCATTGAAGCTTGATAATCTACAAAATTTGAACTAGATATTTTTGTTGAGTATCACATATATGTTTTATAAAAATGATGATTATAAATCAATGATACAGTAAAAAGTGTAGTTATAAAATATTTGAAGATGCTCACTATAAAACGCCGTTACTATACTTAATTCCAATTCCTGTTTTTCATCGATTGAAGCCAAATTATCACTGTTATTGTCACCCCCCTAAATTCTCAAATATTAGGGAAGTTCTAGGTAGAATAAATTGTCCAGAATCATAGGAGTTCCAACAATAATTATTAGCTACAATAATTCTAAAGAAGAAGTCCTATGTACACAGCACCTTAACCTTGAATAAACACATATTACAAAATATTTTATTCTGAAAATAAAATTGGGTGTATTTTGACCTCGTTTTATCATTCTTCCTGGAGGTGAATAATATTGCTTGTTGGTGTAACATAGCTGGTATTATCCACGAAAAGGGGGATGAAACAAGAGGGGGCTTTACATCCAAAAACCTCGTTAACTCGAGCCCTAAGAGTAGGTATGGACTTCAAGTGTGTGATCAAATTTCGAAATAGTGAGAGTAGGTACTTGACAATTGATGGCGATGTAAATTAGTTACCAAATCCCGATAAACGCTTTTATACAGGTTGTCCTACTAAGTCCAATCAAAACGGTGGACGAGAAGTTTCAGAAAAAAAGTCGGAAATCGCGCGTAACACCTTGTACACATTTAACTACCCTAATTTTGAATAAAGTTCAGTTAAGGTTTTTGACCAGGTTCAAAATAGCATTAACTTGATTTTCTCCATGAATTATCCATGACTCTCACCATAGATTTAGATTCTACGTGAAATTTAATGAATCATAACTCTAATATTTGAACAGGTGAAATAAATGCTAAACATTAAGTTCTGTGGGTGTCGGTGGTACTTTCAGACATGAGAGGTAAGTAGATAAATGATTTCAAGGTGTCTTTTTAAACGTTGATTCGTGGGGTGAAAGTGCCTCCACTAAATTTTTACCTACATTATTTCGAAATTCGACTTCACTTTGGTGAATGGAGAAGACGAGGAAGCTGGGAAGGTAGGTACCTCCTACAATTTCCGATGAGTAAGTAAAATGATGCATCTCATTTTTAGATGCCTACTTTGTGACTGAAATTTCAAATCGAGGCCCGATAAATATGAAACGTATCATCGAGACCTATCAAGAAACTTCTTCAAACCAATAAACTAAAACGGATGATGCCATTGGTTTCATGTCTGTTGAAAACTTAGTCCTTATTGGACCATGTGATCAATAGTGTCACCGAAAACATCTCAGGATCTCCACAGATATCCGAAAGTGTCACTGGAGTAACCAAAATTAAATTGCAATTCTAAATTCAATAGACAGCAGAATTTTTTGGGCTATTGGAAGTCTCAAAATAGAATTATGACAACAATTTCCACGGAAATCGATGAAAAATTTTCAAAGTTTTTGGCATAACATCATTTTTTTATTTCTAAAAAAGAGTTCGAAAAATTCAGCTCTGTAAATTAATTTTTAAATTTTAATTTAAATCTAGTTGATCTGGTGACACCTTGGGACAGCTGTGGAGTTCCAAAATCGTACCGGGTTAGTATTTCCCTAAAGTATAGGGGCAAATACTTTAAAAGTGGCAGCTAAATTTGAAATTTTCAAGGATTTTTAGAAATTCATTAGTGCACGGCCCTAGGGAATTGAAAAACTGAAAGATTGCCGCTGGAAACATCAAAATCTAATTATATAAAACGCCAACCGTACGTAAGTACGTACGTACGTATGCACGGAGGGGTCGTGGCAGAGGGAGAGTTGTAGGCTGGAGGGGTTGGGGGCGGGAGGAGTCGGAGGGGTTGGGGGCGGGAGGAGTCGGAGGGGTTGGGGGCGGGAGGAGTCGGAGGCGAGAGGAGTCGGAGGGGTTGGGGGCGGGAGGAGTCGGAGGCGAGAGGAGTCGGAGGGGTTGGGGGCGGGGGGAGTCGGAGGGGTTGGGGGCGGGAAGGGTCGGGGGGCGAGAGGAGTTGGAGGGGTTGGGGGCGGGAGGAGTCGGAGGCGAGAGGAGTCGGAGGGGTTGGGGGCGGGAGGAGAGTCGGAGGAATAGTCTGCCTGCTTTTAGTAGGCTTTTCAGCTAGTCGAAGAATAATTGCCAAAGAAAATGGGAAACTGAATAAACCGTTTTTCCCATTTTGGTTTATTATTTTAAACTAGCTGAAAAGCCTACTAAAAGTAGGCAAAACGCTTCTTCCGACTCTCCCCGCATCCCACTCCCTCCGGCTCCTCCCGCCACCGATTCCCCCCCTCCCACCCCTCCGAATCGTCCCACCTCCCACGACCCCTCCGTGCATACGTACGTACGTACGTACGTACGTACGGTTGGCGTTTTATTATATTAGATAATGAACCTTTGGAATCGACCAAGAAAAAAAAATTTTAACACCCCCTCAAAATTTGATGGTTTACGTTTCAAGGTACGTAGAATCCAAAAATCGAATAAAAATTTGGCCGTCCGTCCGCCGTACGCGGCACTTTTGCCACTTAGCATTGACCGATTTTGATGAAATTTGGTATGTAGGCTCCATTTGGGGTCTAGTTGTGCCCCGAAGCTTTTGGTTGATATAGGTCACTTCTAAGGGTTCCAAAATCAATTTTGAAAACGCCCTAACTCAAAAAATTTCGATATAAAGGTATTGTTTTTCCTTCAATTTAGGATTCTATAGAATTTTTAGAATTTTTTGAGACTACGCGGAGCTCTGTAGGACACAATACAGGACACTGTAGGAACAAACCGTTCGCTCCCTTCAAAAATTTAAGGGTTTATATATATATATATATATATATATAGATATATATATATATATATATATATATATATATATATATATATATATATCTATATCTATATCTATATCTATCTATACTATCTCTCTCTATCTCTATCTCTCTCTCTCTCTCTCTCTCTCTCTATCTCTCTCTCTCTCTCTACTCTCTCTCTCTCTCTCTCTCTCTCTCTCTCTATCTCTCTCTCTCTCTCTCTCTCTCTCTCTTCTCTCTCTCCTCTCTCTCTCTCTCTCTCTATCTCTCTATCTCTCTCTCTCTCTCTCTCTCTCTCTCTCTCTCTCTCTCTCTCTCTCTCTCTCTCTCTCTCTCTCTCTCTCTCTCTCTCTCTCTCTCTCTCTCTCTCTCTCTCTCTCTCTCTCTCTCTATATATATATATATATATATATATATATATATATATCAAAACACGAGTGTGAATCGCAAAAGAGGCCTAATCTCCGTTCAAATTAGAGCTGACCGAAATGCGATCGATGGTTGGTGATTTTGATTTTTTTTTTTTAATTTTTTGAATTTTTTTTTTGATTTTTATTTTTTTATTTTTTTTTTTTTTCCTTCATATTGGATGGTTGGTGATTTTGTAGACGAGTGATCTATATAGAAAAATAATAAACCATTGTGTAATAATTCGCAGCGTTTTTCTCTGGCAATTATTGTTCTATTCCTAAGTTCATCACTAATGTTTTTCCTACAGGACTGTTCACTTTTCTTCAATTTTTGATCAAAGTGCAAACGGATGAATTACTAACGTTGCTAATTCAATTTGGTTTTGAAAGACTTACATATCACAACTTTTTGAGTGAGTATAAACCCCTGACGGAATACCAGTGTATAAATTGTCTGACAGACACGCAGCACCTGTAACGTTGTTTTTGAGACACGTGGAAGTTATTTAATATATTTTTCGTCAAATCAACATTTTATTAGTTAAATTAAAAGTAATTAGACTTACTCCCAAGTAGTCTATGGGAGTCTCAAGGAGTATAATTTGAACAGCATTTCAAAAACTATTATAATAATAGTAGATAAATCTACGATACCCAACATGCGAATTCGAGTTCGATCCCCCCTCCATCCTCCTCAACGGTGCCAGTCTGGCACCAAAGTGTTAATACGTCGTAACATTAACTTTCATTCAATTATTATCTACGTACCGTATTGGAGAATCCGTCGTAACCAGCAAGTCGAGTACTCGACTTCACATCCGAGCTCAAGGTGAAACACTCAAAAAACCAAGAAATGTGTAGTTTCTGGTGTCCTGGCACCATGGGGCCACAAACAAATTTTGTTCCAAGGTGGCACAAATACTTAATTCGTGAAAATCCAGAGCTGTATTGATAATGTCCCCTCAATTTCAAAACTTGGGTACAATTAGTAAGCTATAAAGGTACCGAAATATTTTTAAATCATAGATTTTATGAATATTATCCCTCTACTAGCCCCCTCCCGTTGCTAATTTCGATACTCTGGTGAAATTATTTGGAACTCGGACAAAAATGAATTTCGCAAATCGGTTGGAAATTGAGGCAGAGTACACAAGATTATGCCCGAAAACGTACGTTTTTTGGTTGCCTGTGTATAAAGTGTCTTAGGGATACGGAGGTTTGCTCAACTGACATTGTATGTATAAAGTGTCTTAGGGACACGGAGGTTTGCTCAACTGACAGTGTATAAAGTGTCTTAGGGACACGGTGGTTTTCAGACACTAGGAAACAAAGTACTCTTCGTGGCGGTTAGATCACAGCTGAAGGTTTGGAATGGAACCTCCTAAAGAGGGGTACAGGTACCTACTGAGCACCTGGGATATTCTTGATGCTCACTGCTGCCAACATACTTCACTGAAATTTCCCTCGTGTCTGTCAGACACTTTATACACACCAAGGGTTAATTTAAGTTTTTTCTCGGCGTTTAGTAACATGATCACGAAGTATTTTTCTATTTTCAGCACCGTCATGATTTTTATTTTCGAATTCACGCTCTATTCCTTCAAGTCGTTCAAGAATTAATTGCAACTGCTGAGGAAACACAGCATTTTCCTCAACTCCACGTAAACTCCTTACAAGCTTATTAGGGCTGTTGAGAACCAAGGACTCGTTTTGTTTCACACTCACCCTGTCAACTCCACTGTCCCATCGGGATTGCTGATCTTCGATGGCCAAGGGGGATGTCGGTAGAGTAATGCTGTTTCTCTAGTCATCATCGATCCGGTCTCGGTCCTATTCCTCCTGATTCGCACTCATTTTCTTCGAAGTACCTACAAGAGAGAGCGCCAGAAAACAGCCAAAGTACGTAGAACACTAATAATCACAAACTATTAATGATAGGCTATCACATTGAGGTATGTAACACAAGTTACATCGAACGAGGGTACGATCGCTCTGAAGTTTGTATCGACAATAATAACAATAATGTTCAACTCAAAGTGAGATGGGTATTGAACAGATGACTAACTCAGACCTAGCTGAGGATTACCAGGAAAAAGCACAAATGTGAGTAATCAGCTACTCAAGATTACAATTCGAAAACATAAGCCATTTCTCAGTATCGAAATTCATGAATTATAACAAAGTTCAGAAGATTAATTTTACATTCATCTACTTGCACATTATTTTGAGCCCCACGTTGGGCGCCAATTAATGTGAAGTCCTTTTCTCGGTGGTGGGGACAATCAGCCTCTGTACGACTCTAACCACAATGACAATCATGAAAAATCTTAGAGGTAATTTTTCAGATGTACATTCGGCTCTCAGAGAATCAAACGACTGAATAAAATCTCGCTGGATGTATTTTCTGAACATTTAGTCATTACCTAACAATGCCATATTCATTACCTAACAATGCCATATTCATTACCTAACAATGCCTATGATCATGAATGAAACATTGGTGGGCCACTTACATTATTCGAGTTCACGTAGGTAGTGAATTCCAAAATGTTGAAAAATGTATCTACAAGTTGATAGGTAGTATTTTCTACTCCAGGGGTAGAGAAACTGGATAGCATTCGACGATTTCCAACAAGGATGATAGAAGCAATTATACCACAACTTTTAATTTTGCTAGGTAAGTAAGACTTGAGAGGTGAGGTGATGCGTGACCATGGCCGTAAAGCATCAAATCAACTGTCCCTTGAGTAGAGGGGAAGGGAGGAGCGTCTTCATGCCCCGGAGTAGTCTTATAAGTACAGGCTCCACCACTCCACCACTTATAACTTGTCTCCATTACTCTGTGGGCTCCACACCCCTGACACACGGTCAATCCTACGGCACACGCTCACGACCACCTCCTTTTCACACGATGTGAGCCTTTTCCCCATACACAAGAGTTTTTTTCTCCCGGTGATAAGTGGTGGATCCATTTTGATGAAATCACCGATGGAGGCTGGACAAATTTACTGAACTTTCGACGTTTTTGGTCGATGTACGGAAAAATTGTCAGAAAAACTGTTTTATCCTCCCAAAATAGCATATTTAGGTTGGCTTGGATACCTGAAACAATGTAGAAAGACAATGAAAACCCTAGTTAAACTCGTTTTTCACTCCTAACTATTTATTTCTAGCCAAGTTTTTTTTTTGTAATAATTTATTGTTCCTCCTGAATAGATTATTCTACTGATTTTTGATCGCTAGTCTTCCTAATTTTTGCGTAATCTATACTGAATTTGTGCGAGTGATGTGAACGTGACGTAAAACCTTTTGTTTTGTTTTAGTTTGTAAACCTTTTAACAGAACCTTGACAGACCCTTGAGCACTAAAAATGGTTTACAAAAAGTAGTTTCTCCAGTACTCGCCGCTGGAATTCGAAAACTAGTATTCTCATCCCCACCTTATCTCTTCATTCTCTTTACCGAAAGAATATCGATTTCAACCATTATTTCTGAATCTATCTATTAAATCAATATGTTAAAATTTTAGTTTAGAGCAATATTAGTCCCCTCATACTCTAAGGAGGTACATACTAAAAAGCACAAATTTCAGTCAATGAAACATAAGGTAGATACTTATGTTAAAAAAACATTTGGAATAAAAGCTTCGAAGCCCACGACCTAGTTACAAGAGCCGTGCGTCCCCACGCTCGTGAGCTCTGAAGGCTCATGCACCCTAGTGTGAAAGCTCCCATTGAACCTTTAGAATTTAAGCTTCGTGAGCCTAAAGAAGCTCGTGAGCTTGAGCCGTAGGGCCCCTACTATGTTAGGCCCCTATGGGTATCTAAGTTAATTAGTGTGTGTCCGAAAATATCGATTGGGGTCCTTGTATTGATGAATTCAAAACTAAGGCTTGACGAATCCATCGATACTAAAACCTCTGAATCGAAATTTGGTGCAAAATTTTTTGGTCGAAATAGTGCAGTTCGGAAAATAATCTCATATCACGGAATCGTCGATTGGCAGAAACCCTATGCATGTGGGTTCCTACATGGAATCTTTGTCGACACGAATAGAATAACTCGCGACGAGATTGTGGAAACCCATTTCAATAAAAAACGGAGAACGTTGTCTATCTCCACGAAAATAATGTGTTACAAAGTTGAATCGATTTTGATTGTTACTGACCGATAGTTTTCGATTTTTGTTGTTTGACCTAACCGTCGAAATCGATTTAACTTTGTAACTCATTACTTCTTAATCCGGTTTTGCTTCCGAGTCTACCAACGTAGAGGAAGCTTTGTTTTCACTTTTCAAGATTGAAAAAGAAGTTCTCCAAAATCGAAATTTCCCCTCGCGTTTTACGTTTCAGATCTTTCTGAACAATTTAGGTTCCGTGTCTGTATGTATCATGAAATCCTTGCCACAGCCATAACTTCTACATTTTTCATCTGATTTCGATGAAATTTTCAGGAATTATGCGAGTTTGGGTGGAGATGGTTCCCTCTGAATTTTGTGCGCATGCGCAAACGTGAAATCCTTTTAACAGCCGTAACTTCTACATTTTCCAACAATATTCAGAGATTATGCGATTGACGTGTAGCTAGATTGATTGTAGTTTTATGTACTTGATTGATGTTTTGAGATTAACTACTATGCATCTGATCATCTATACAATCGGGCTATGGATATAAGGAAGCTGTGTGCCACACCCGCTTGATTTTGTGGTTTGGTACCGCTTTCTAACAATCCCAGACATTCACATCACGAAGAAATTAGAATTAATAATTGAACGATGTGGTGGGATTTCAAGTATCTATACTATACATAAAACCCCAACCGTACGTACGTATGTCGCACGAACGTGGGGGTCCCGGGTTCGATCCAGGCCGCGACATCAAATTTTTGGTTTATTATTTTCAATAATGAACCTTTGGAATCGACCAAGAAAAAATTTTTTTTAACACCCCCTCAAAATTTGATGGTTTACGTTCAAGGTACGTAGAATCCAAAAAACGAATAAAAATTTTTGCCGTCCGTCTGCCGTACGCGGCACTTTTGCCACTTAGCATTGACCGATTTTGATGAAATTTGGTATGTAGGCTCCATTTGGGGTCTAGTTGTGCCCCGAAGATTTTGGTTGATGTAGGTCACTTCTAAAGCTGGCCGTCCACTAGGTCGACAGCGCGGCGCGGCGCGGCGCGACGCGGCGCGACGCGAAATTCCTAGGCTCCGTCCACTGGAGCGGATAAAATTTTTCGACCCGCCGTTTTGCCAAGGTGCTTTCTCTGGAAAATGTCGAGCATAGGTATTATGTTTTCATCGGACGACGAAGAAATGTTCCTTTTAGTTGCAGCTTTGGAAGCAGATGAGGAGGACCAAATCGATGGGAAAAGGAGAAGATTTTGGGTCCATCCAAAAAAGAGGATGAACCTGGGGGAGCACAATCACCTGTTAAAAGATTTGCTAAGAGACGAGCAAAAGTTTATAAAGTATTTTAGAATGTCGAGGGGGAAGTTTTTCGAGCTTCACACATTGATTAAGCCTCGTTTACAAAAGCCAAACACTGACGAAAATGACCGAGGTCGACAATTTTTCGCTTCGCCCTCCGTCCACTAGGTCGACAGCGCGGCGCGGCGCGGCGCGACGCGGCGCGACGCCGCGCTCCAGAAGTCTGGAGAGCGGCAGATTGCGAAAAAGTTTCGACCCGCGCCGCGCCGCGCCGCGCTGTCGACCTAGTGGACGGGCTCCCATTTATTTCCCATTATATTTCTAGAAATTTTTTTTCGCGTCGCGCCGCGTCGCGCCGCGCCGCGCCGCGCTGTCGACCTAGTGGACGGGCACCTTCAGGGTTCCAAAATCAATTTTGAAATTTTGAAAACGCCCTAACTCAAAAAATTTCGATATAAAGGTATTGTTTTTCCTTCAATTTAAGATTCTATAGAATTTTTAGAGACCACCCGGAGCTCTGTAGAACAAACCGTTCGTTCACTACGAGAATATAAAGTTTGGACGTACGATAAATCAGAAACACCAGTGTGAATCGCAAAAGAGGCCTAATCTCCGTTCAAATTAAAGCTGACCGAAATGCGATCGATGTTTTTCTTCATGTTGGATGGTTGGTGGCTTTGCAGACGAGTGATCTATATAGAAAAATAAAAAATAATAAACCATTGTGTAATAATTTGCAGCGTTTTTTACCTGATTTTAGCAGGCTTTTCAGCTAGTTACCTATTAGTATCATCTTGAAGTGTTCGTAGGAGCTGGTTATGCAAGCACGCAATTCCAATGTATTGCAGGCTTCGTGTACCTTCAATGGTTCCCGCGTACTGGCGTCTTCATATCATAAAAACAACCTCCAAATTCAATATTTTGCCTTCTATTCAGAATTGATACCTTCATAATGTATAACCATTGGTCCAATAGTCAATATCTCGACAACCAGTCCCCGTATCGGACGTGTTCCAGCCTTCACTGAGGCGCGTTGAGTGAGTCACCTTCATTCTGGGTTTTGCTTCACAAAGAACACCTTCCGGGAAAAACATTATGGCATTTAAGTTGGTGATAGATCACCTGGGTATGAAAACAACTGATCAGTCACCATCAACATACAGATCAACAGTCATTTTGCTCACAAACACCCTCCCGAACTCGTTCTTTTTGGCCTGTGGGAACGAAGCCAAGTCAAGCGAGAAGTCCCTGCCGTTTTGAGTGAGGCCCATCTTGATTTGGTAGCCAGATTCTTTTGGAAGAGTAGTTAATGCTCTAGTGTAAGTAAACTCTTTCACACTACTAGCTAGACAGTGTAGTCTAGTTTGAGTGACTAGCACGGTAGTAAAAACATCCCATCCGTGCAGCAAAGTAAATTAGCGAATTATTTGTTTGTTGAAATTTTGAGTTGTCCAAAATTCCTGGCTAACGAAATTTTCTTTTCGATTGTTATTATGAACATTTTGGCCTCGGTAATCAGTATAGTGAACTTAGCCGCATGATGCAGGCCGTGTTTATACGAGTAGAGTTTCAGTATAATATTCTACTCTACCACCTGATCTGTTAAAACTTACCTTGAGTCGAAAAAATAAAAATGACTGATGGGTTCAAGATAAAGAAGACACAAACTCTATACTGTTTAATAATTTTCTTCTTGACACTTCTTTCACAACCAAAGTCTTGTAAACTCAACATGTACAAGTTAGCATTAATTTCACAACCGAAATAATTAGGCATACTTTCTTGCTTGAGTTTCTGATGATTGGTAACAATTAAATCGACTTTTGTTTTGAACTACTTAAATGAAATAGGAAACTTTACAGTAGATCGAACAGTTCAACATCAGATTTATAAAATAAAGAGCAGGAGTTACAGCAAAGAATAGTAAGATTGAACATCTCACAAGTCCACAATACAGATGCAATCTAATTCGAAATTACTAAACCATTCAAAACAATTTCTCAACATACTCGTAATAACGTCTCACTGAAACCTCCATTAACCAGGAATTAAATAATTCATTAACCACTTAATAGTTGGGATTGCTTGCCTGAATGTAACGCACTGTAGGTACACTCCCATTACGGGTATTTTCTTCAACAAGCCATTAGCAGCCTTAGTTGGCGTTTGGATCCAATTTTGTTCCAGCAAACCGCATGCGAACAACTATGGTATTTTTAACCCACATACTTATAACGAGTCATCTCTTCATTGGTGTAGAACTGGAAATTGAGACAAGGAGATCTGCTAAAAAATAGCCAAGGCTCCGCTGAGACCCCCAGCT
Source organism: Apolygus lucorum (assembly GCA_009739505.2). Taxonomy (NCBI): domain Eukaryota; kingdom Metazoa; phylum Arthropoda; class Insecta; order Hemiptera; family Miridae; genus Apolygus; species Apolygus lucorum. The sequence goes on along the minus strand of CM019167.2, from coordinate 103,901,287 downwards.
CGAGTGACCCATGGCACTTTTTCCACACCACACCTATGTCCATGAAGCCATCCTTTTAGCTTGGATATTGCTTGTCACCAGAGAACGACTGTATGCTGCCATGAGAGAGTTCGGGATACCTGAACAACTATGCAAGATGGTAAAGCTGACAATGAGTCACACAGTCTGTCAGGTACGGGTCCAAGGGAGTTTGTCTGAAAAGTTTGAAACTAAAGTTGGATTAAGGCAAGGTGATGCTCTAGCTTGCTTGCTGTTTAACATAGCCCTGGAAAAGGTAGTGCGCGATGCTCAGATACCAGTGGGACCATTTTCCATAGACCCGTACAGCTTTTGGCATATGCAGATTATATAAATTTAATGACCAGAACTGTTAGGGATTTGGAAAGTGCTTTCAGCTCACTTATGTTGGCAGCAGCAAATATGGGGCTCACCGTCAACCAAGGAAAAACAAAGTATATGGTTTCCAATAGAAACTTGAATGAAATTCGGACACCAAACATTCTCATTGGAGCGTACCTACCACTTTGAAAGGGTGGAAACTTTCACTTACCTTGGCTCCACTGTACATGAATGCAATGATTGCCCAACCGAAATCAATGCTAGAATTCTTTCTGCCAACCGGTGCTACTTTGGACTGTTGCCACTCCTCAAGTCTCGAGCCCTCTCCAGAAAAACTAAAATAATGCTGTACAAAGTACTGCTTCGCCCTGTACTAACCTATGGGTCAGAAACATGGGTGATGACAAAGCAGTCTGAGAGTGTGCTCAGGGTTTTTGAGAGGAAGATCCTTCGGAGAATCCTGGGCCCACTGTTTGACCATGGACAATGGAGACGCCGAAAAAATGAAGAACTGTACCAGCTGTACGAAGATTACGATGTAGTAAAGTTCGTGAAGCTGGGACGGTTGAGATGGGCTGGACATGTTCTCCGAATGGATGACGTCGACCCATCCAAACAGCTGCTGCTCTCCAGACCAAATGGTACAAGAAGGAGAGGAAGACCGAGGCAGAGATGGAGTGACAACTTAGAGGAGGACACAGCACGGCTTAAGTGCTATGAATGGATGACAACGGCACAGGATCGGACAAGCTGGAGAGGTGTCTTAGTGGAGGCCAAGGCTCACCCTGGGCTGTAGTGCCAATTAGTTAGTTTTTTATTGCCTGTCTTAGATCTTGCCTATTATACTGGCTTATTTAAGCCACTGACTAACTGAACATCTAGGATTTATTGCAGACTCGTCAGGGTTGATGGCTACGCTAACCGGGTTCTTGCCCTGGTTGTTCAGCATGTTATACAGGGTGGCGCAGATAACTTGACCACATTTGTTTTTGTTGCCATGAGCTTAATATTGGAGGGAAAAAAGAAAAATGAAGTCACTGTGTAGCTGAGGAATGGAAGTTTTTTTATTCATATTGAAAAAATTTAATTGTGGAAGATGACATCCAGCAAATGGCCTCTGTTACGATTTACGCACTCTTCAAGGCGCTCCTTGAAGCTGCGCATCACGTTTTCCAAAACATTCTCTGGAATGCGGGCGATTTCACGGCGGATGGCGTCCTTCAATTCGGCAAGCGATCGAGGTTTGTCGACGTAGACTTTTGACTTCAGGTATCCCCAAAAGAAAAAGTCGCATGGCGTGAGGTTGGGGGAGCGAGGAGGCCACAGAATGTCACCATTCCAGGAAATCACTCGACCGGGGAAAATTTACCTAACTCGATCCATGGAAATTCGAGCAGTGTGCGCTGTGGCGCCGTCCTGCTGGAACCATATTCGAATGACTTGAAGCCTACGGCATGAAATGGCGAGTGCTTGAGCGCGTCGTCGTGTCGAGCGTCGAGGGCTGGCTTCCACTGATGCCCGAACGCGGTCGACATTCTCGGGGATTACGACTGTTGGCGTTCGTGGGGCTCTTCTTCCAACTGATACACCTTGTCCTCGGAAGGTGTCAACCCATTTTCGGATCGCACAGTTGTTTGGAAGAACTGCGCGGGGAGGAAGGTTGAAATGAGTTCGAAACGCCCGACGGGTAGCCTGAAAACTTTCATTATTTCGAAAAAAGGCCTCTACGGCGAACGCACGATGTTGAACGGACCAATTCATATTGGAAACTAAACTTCCAACCTTCCCAAACAAGTTGAGAGGTCGGGGACCCTCATAGGTCATTCACCTCGCGAACCCTCCCTTCTACAAATGTGGTCAAGTTATCTGCGCCACCCTGTACAATCGTTCTGTGAGGGAGGCATCTCCACTTACCAACAGATAGGTGGTATAGTGCCTCGACAAACTGGACAGCGCAAAAACTTGATCAAATCCGGAACTAGGCAGTGTTGAGGTGTGCATTTCGGATTCATAAATGCAAATCATATAAAGACGGCCCAAAATTCGGCTGTTTTTTGCTTCCGAGTCTACCAAGGTAGCGGAAGCTTTGTTTTCACTTTTCAAGGTCGAAAAAAAAAGTTCTCTAAAATCAAAATTTTCACTCGCGTTTTGCGTTTTTGACCTTTCTGAACAATTTTGGTTCAGTGTCTGTGTGTCTGTCTGTCTGTCATGAATTCCTTGTAACGCGCATAACTATACGAAGTTATTGTCCGATTTCAATGAAATTTTCAGGGATTGTGCAGGTTGGTGTGTAGACGGTCCCCTATGAAAATCATCACCTTCAGACTGATAGTAGTCACTGCGCATGCGCAAACGTGAATTTCCTTGTAACGGCCATAACTTCCACTTTTTCTACCCGATTTCGATGAAATTTTCAGGGATTATGCGGATTAGGTTGTAGATGGTCCCCTATGAAAATCATCACCTTCGGACTGAGAGTAGCCACTGCGCATGCGCAAACGTGAATTTCCTTGTAACGGCCATAACTTCCACTTTTTCTATCCGATTTCAATGAAATTTTCAGGGATTGTGCGGGTTGGTGTGTAGATGGTCCCCTATGAAAATCACCACCTTCGGACTGATAGTAGCCACTGCGCATGCGCAAACGTGAATTCCTTGTAACGGCAATAATTTCTACATTTTCCATCCGATTTCAATGAAATTTTCAGGGATGTTACAGATTAACTTGTTTAGATGTTTTGAGATTAACTACTATGCATCGGATCATCTATACAATCGGGTTATGGATACGAGGAAGCTATGTGCCACACCCACTTGGTTTTTTTTGCAAACTTGTTGCGATTTATTGCTAAAAACAACGAAATTTTTGGCCGTCATTCAGGAAACTTCCAGTAAAATTAGAAAATAGAAACCACCATGACATTGAGCATTGAAAAAAATGAAAAAACATGATCAATACTTGGGTTTTTCCAAAACCTAATTCTGGTGCATCGTGGTATTGCGCAATTTTGAGCGTTCGACTGTTAGGAGCCGAGTTGTGCGCAATGAAAAAATAAAATGAGGGGTAAAAAATATATGAAGTGTCATGTAGAATATGATAAAAACTGCAATAAAACAAATGGCGGGTTCTTTTGAAAAAACTAATTCGGTCGCATGCAAGACGCGCAAAAATGTGATATTCGAATTCTTCGCAAAAATAACGAGAGGTTACTCAGACAAGTTTTTTGATTTCTCCGCAAATAACGGAGATAGAAAGAGTGATCCACCATTTATGAAACAACCTGAATACAGAGCAAGAAGTGACTGTTGAAAACAAAATAATAAAAACTTGAGATTTACATTGGGGATAGATGTGGGCTTGCTGTGCATCTATTAGTAGAACAAAAAAAGAGGAAAAACAAAGAACATGACGCGATAAAACTGAATAGTGATAGACACTGTCAGTCGGTGGTTGAAACGCCAACCTCGAAATAAGCATAATTTGCGCCTGTTGTTTGCTCTGAGCCTTCCTGTTTAGCTCGTGGAAATTCGCACAAAGCATTATGGGATACCGTTGGAATTATTTCCAACCCTACTACCTCTCTGGCACCTCCTCCCTACTCTTATCTCTATGATCTGTCTACGCAGGATTGATTAGATTATATCACTGGTTATTGGAGATTTCGAGGATTCCCAATTCAGTAATTTGGTTTATAGTACTACCCTTTTTTTCGGAACGAAATTTTGAGAAGTTTCGTCCATAAAAACTTGCAACGCTCAAATAAACTGTACACATTTCAGTTAATTATAGAAGATTCATAAATTGAAAATAAAGAAAATTGATTGATTTCTTCAAAAATGGGATTTCTAGGTCTTACTGCTTAACTGGAACTTTAAGTACATGTTAATAAGCACTTTATGCGACCCACATCTCAGTTAACGAACCCTACTCCCAACAACAAAAAAAGGTGTAGACAATAGAATTGTTTTTGAAAAGCATTGAGGCTGGAGCATGGATACACTAATTTCACTTTCAATCAAACTGCATTCTTACTATGAAGACTCCTATTACAACTAATTACTAACCGCAACAATAATATTTACACTCCAAGTACCGATTCCATATTCCACCTATTAAAAGGTGATGGGATTTCAAATCATGTTACACCAGCTTCTTCAAACTTAATACGCTATCCTGAGCTATAAAAATATTCTCTTCTCACCTATAAATAAATATCACAAAGCAGAGAATGGCAAAAATCTTCAGGAACCTGAAGTAAGTTGACATCTTGCATTAAAAGATAGGCAGAGGTATTTTTGTTAGAATAATCCTAATTAGCTGTTTAAAGAACACAATCTCCATGAACTTATTCACTCCTGGTGGACATTATAAATAAAATGTATATTATTAGAATAAATAGTAGGTAGGTGTACGCTCACGTATAAGAATAATGAAATGTAATGAGCAAACAGGATCGTTGAGGGTAAGAAAAACATTAAGCGAATGATGTGAATTTTGATTCACAATAACAGGTACCTACCCACTTGATTGGGAAGTAACCAATAACGAACTCAACTGATAATACACACACAAAACCTAACCAAGAACGAAATGCATAAATTTTCCTATAGTTGAAATTATAAGAAACTTACCCGCTAATTTGTTCTAAATATCACTACTATCACTCGACCATGTCTATGATTGAATACATTTACAACGAGTTACTTCGAGTCTGATAACTCAATTGACATGTTCAAACAGGTAGGAATGTTTTTCGCGCCTTTCATAAGGCAATAGTGATATTAAATAAAATAGAATAGTAATAATAAAACCTTACATCTAATGTTCTTTTCCTGGTAATGTAAAGGTCAAAATAATAGGAATTTAGTATTAACATAAATAGGTACTGAAGACGCAGGATTTTATAGTAGACAATTTCTGTCACACGTAGGTATTAAGAGGAAAAAACTGCGAGAAAAAACTTGATAGGTGCGACTAAAAATCTTCAAAAATTTCGTATCAATACCCGACCATTGACGGGCCAAAATGTTCAAATGCGGGGTTGTGTGCGTGTTTTTAAAGCAACAAAATTACGCTTAGAAATTATTGCAGTAATTAATAAATTATTGTACAGATAATATATGCTCATCGATCATACTTGAGGATTGCTTTGCGAGTTAAGATTCGTCTATCTGAACTGATGTGCACAGGAGCAGATAGACAAATTACCTAATATAACAATACAGAATGAGAATACAAAATTATAAAATGCAATGGGGAGTTCGCACGAGTCTAAGCCCTTTTGTAACCAATGAAAAGTTACGAGGGTGAATCAAATATGAACCGGAATTTCTCCCTTGCAGCAAGTAGAATGTTGCGAGCGGGCTCCCACTCATCATAGGATGTCCAAAGGTCACGTTCACTCTCCGCCGGTCTGTTTTTCAGTCTGCATCACAATGAGTGAGCAAGAGGTACCTCCCCAGGTTGCGCAATGCGTTATAATACAAATTTCTTACTTGTGAAGGGGTGAAACCAGCGGAAATCCTTCGAAGACTGGAAGCACAGTTTGGGGATACTTGTCTGAAGAAAACCCAGGTGTGTGATTGGCACAAGAAGTTTTTAGGGGGGCGAGAAACAGTTGCAAATGAGCCCCACGCCTGCCGCCCTCGGACCAGCCTGACTGAAGAAAACATTAGAGAGTTTTTGGCAACCACTAACGGGCCTGTGGAACCTCTTCACAAAGCTCGGAGTTCACGGGGGATGATGAATTTGCCTCCCGACAACAGCGGGCGATGATGAAATGGTGCCTCCTGACAGTCACCCGTTCGTAGAGGCCCACCGTCACGAACCCCTCCCTTCCCCCCCAGTCCAAAGTCAATGGGCTTCCACCTTCAACTGGGTAGCATCCTCTGTTGCTCCCGCTAGTCTCCTCCTAACGGGGCCCGTCAGATTCTGGCACCAAAAACTCTCTATTGCCTCTGTCCGCCGCCTTGTTGAAGGTGACCGCCGTTTAACTGTTTCCGAAATTGCAAGTGAGGCAGGCATAAGCTTTGGGAGTGCTCAATCCATCATTACACATAAGTTAGGGTTTCAGAAAATTTCGGCCAGATGGGTGCCTTGTCTTCTGTCGGATCAGCAGAAACAACAGCGCATACACATTTGTCGACGCCTTCTTGAGCGTTTTCAAGCTGAGGGAAATTTGAAGCTGGGGGATTTTTTGATACTAATCCCCCTGTGATTATCAGCACTGAGAGGGGAAAGATTCGACGACGATGGAGCTGTTGAGGGCTGTGCGCGATTGGCTACTAACACGCCCCTCTTTCTTTGAAGACGGCATCAAAAAACTTCCCATTCGTTGGGAAAAGTGTGTTTCGAAATCAGGAGACTATGTCGAAAAATGATACACATTATGCTTTTTTCTATAAATTTTAGAACCGGAATTCCGGTTTATATTTGATTCACCCTCATACTTGGAATGTCAACAGTGTAAAAAGGACGGAATAAATATTTTATTGATTGATGAAATAGCGAAAAGGAAAATAAACATATTGTTTAGTAATGCATGCATTCCAGGGGACGTCCCATTGGATAAGCATCAGATCAGTTTAACCAGTTGGTAAGCGATAAAACTGTTTCACTCAACGTAATTTATTTAGTACTTTTGGCAAGAAATAGTGCCCCCCCCCCCCGCACCAATATCCATCATGACATTTCTAGCGGCATTGGAGCCTCGAGTTTGAAGAGCATTTTAAAATCCATGATCTACGATACCCAACATGCATAATCGAATTCACCCCCCCCCCCCCCCCCTCCCATGGCACCAAAGCGGAAATACGCCGTAACGTTGAACTTTCATCTATTAGTTTTGGTAGACAGTCCGTCGAGGTTCTCAACCGTATTCAAGGTGAAACACAAAAAAAAACAAGAAATATGCGGTTTATGGTGTCATGGCACCAAGGTGGCACCACTATTAGTTCCATGGTGGCACAGAGAATAATTCATGAAAATCCGAAGGTACAATGAGGATCTTTCCTCAATTTCAAAGCTTGGGTACAATTAGTAAGCAGTAAAGGAACCGAAATATTGAAAAATCGGATATTTTGTGAATATTATCCCCCTACTCGCCCCCTCCCCATGAGAATTTAGATACTCTGGTGAAATAATGGGAAATTTGGAAGATTGCTGAGTTGAAAAGAAAAAGAAACTCGCAAATCGGTTGGAAATTGAGGCCTTGGCAGATTTAACAAGATTATACCCGCAAACGCACGTTTTTTAAGCATTAACCCCCCTTTTCCCCCTTAATAGGCAAAATTCATAATGTCGGCGACGTAGTGCACAACTAGATAGTTTTCCGCGTCGAACAAAAAAAGAACCACCAAAATCGGTTGAGAACTAAGGCCTGTGCAGATGATGCAAGATTTTGTTACACACACATACACACACACACACAGAGACATGCACCTATGGTTTTTCGCGGATTTGGATTCAGAATGGTCTAAAACGGATTAGTGTGTGATTATTTTTCTCGGTTAAGTGTTGTCCAACTTTACCCCAGATCAGTTGCATAAGGACGTCCTAAAAATCCGAAGTAATTAGAAAAAATGGCGATAACAGTGAGGTTAGATGACGTCAGATAAGGCAAAACAACTACAAAGAAGGAAGTGTGAAGACTTCGAACGCAATAAAGGGCGAATAACGTTTGAAAAACTCATCCATAAGCGGTTGATGTCAATGGTAAAAGAGCGCAATCTGATCCCATCTCAACCAGTTCGTTTACTTGGAAAGATTGAATGTGCATCAAATCACAAGTGTCACACAGAATCGTCCTTCTTTCTCTATGTAAGTCAGAAAGAAACCATACACTGCTGTACCAAACCACACTGTACAGCAGAGATCACACAACAGGACTGTCATTTACTGAGTATGGTACAACGGACCGAACTGCGTAACTCCGAAAAATGCTACCCACACAATATTCAGAACGATTATTAAGTTCCCTATCTATCAGACTGATACTTCCAAGTACCAGTACAAGTATGACACAGGAGTAATTGAGTAATTAACGTTAGGGATGGATAAATCCATGTGTATTGGTACGCGGAACAGATCCAGAGCAGGATTGGAACGGAGCAAATAGCAATTAGGACGATTAACCTTCATCCGATCGAGTGAGCGGCAAACTGCCGCCCACGATGAATGTTGCGCGCCAAAACATAACTAGCACGCAAGAGACCGGAAAGATGCAGTTGTATTCTCGTGTTAGACACTGTTCCACAAGATTTCATTAACCTTTCCCTCTTGCATTACGTTGGTGGCTGTCAGTGCATGTTCAAAGTTGGCATTGGAGGAGTGTCTTCGACTGGAGCGAGTACCGGACACAGTCATCCTGGTTGACTCACAAGCAGCAATACATGCGATAACAGGGCCAGGACAGGCCAGTGACAGCCTGTCTGTCCGTGAGTGCAGGAGGCTGGGGGATGAAATCCTGAATAAAGAGAACCAGCTGATTATCCAGTCGGTGCCATCTCACTGTGGTCTGTTTGGAAATGAGATGGCCGACCGGTTGTCAAAGGAAGGCTCAGAGATGCCCCAACCAAATATCCTGGTGACGCTGTATGCTGCTCGACGAGAAGCTGAAAAGAAAATAATGGGATCTATGGCCACAGAACAAGCCGAGCGCGCCAGGGGGAAAAAATGGGAAGCCCTGGCAAATGAAAAAGGTCGAATACCAGCTAATCTCCCTAGGAAAGTTGGAGTCGCATGCTTCCGCTCATTGATGGGCCATGATTTCCTCCAGAAGCATCTGCACCAAATAGGCGTGAAGCAGTCACCAGACTGCGAACTGTGCGGGACTGGTGAAATGGACGGAGACCACCTTGAGAGCTGTGAAGCCCTGCAGGACGTCAGAGCTGCACAGACAGAGGAAAACCACTACCACAGAACCGCGCAATTATGCTGGGCTGCGAGAGGTCGGATGGCCAAAGATGCCGCACCGACACGGCGTAATTTAAAAAAAAAAAAAAGTTCAAAGTTTGAGTGACTAAGTCTGGCAGTGAAATGTAACCACATTTTTTACTTCATACAGCCTCGTTATGAGTAGCTATGTATGTTTCGGAAGAAATGCTGATAAAAAACCAGAGTTTCATGTATCCTTTTGTGATGTTTGGTTTGGTAGGTAACTAATTGTATTGCTTCCGAGTCTATTAGGGTAGCGAATCATTGTTTTTACTTAGCTTTTTACTTTTTCATTCTAAATAATGTGTATGAACTGACTTACAAGATGACCAATCCAAATCCTTGTCGTTATCGAGTTTAAGTACCAAAAAAAAAAAAAACTATTCATATAGGGGAAAATAGGGGTGTGACTCAAGAGAGCGCTAGCGGATGAAGGTTAGATCAGTGCAAAAGAAGAGCGAGTCCGTAGCTTCAGCAGAAAATGAAGGAATTCTGTTGTAAGATTTCAAATTTGCCTAATTCTTGGAAACACAACACGAAAAATCATGCAAACTCCCCATTATGTTAAACTGGGTGTCTGCCAGTTATTGATCTTAACTGGGTCTTCTTTTTATTTCCGTTGTTTGGATGGGTAGAAAAAACTTCAATCGGTAACCCCCCTTAACTTTCGCGCACCAACTCAATTTTCCTGATGAAATCCCCCATTTTTTCGCAGATTCGGATTCTACATGGAATTTCATGATTGGACCCTTCACTCAATTTTTTCATTGCTCGCAATCCGGCTCATAGAACGCTCAAAATTAGCTTTTGGAGAACCCCTAGTGTGGTACACCTTTTTTCATTATTTTTTGATGAATCACTTGCTGGTATCCATTTTTTTATTTCTTGAATTTCTCTAAAAGACGGCTAAAAATTGCTGAAATTAGTATTCAGCTAAACATTGCTCTTTTTCGATCCTTATGAAGCGAATTTAATTTATTGAACTAAATGCAATCAGCAATTCGAATTAATTAAAGCACGGTCGTACTATCAGTTTTTAAATTGTACTCAGTTTTTATGATTATCTCTCTCGATGGATTCTTGTTTTATGGTGAAAAATTACCATTTTTTCATATTTACGAACTTTCATTGTCGTATGAGGAATTTCACCGAATTCTGTTTGCATTTTTCCTGAATAGTTAGTGTGGGATAGATGATAATCGGGATGATTTCGGAAAATAAGTTTCCTGTTATTTATGGGAGACAATCAAAATTTATGATTTCAAAAAATAACCGGGAAAACGGACCTCTTCAACGTGAAGTGGAAACGCTCGCTGATTGGGCTGTTTGGATTGATGTCTCCTCCCAGTGTTGCCCGCTGGTATGACGAAATCGTGTTATCTAAGAGGAAAGTTATCAAACAAAATCAGGGGAAACCTCATTTTCCCCATCTTGCTTTTTCTATTTTTTTCTTCAGTTTTCAGATTTTGAACTTTTCTGGTTTTGTGAAATGTTGCATCTGGGGACTATAGATTTCACGATCTCAGCGCTTCAAGCGGCTGTAAATGAACTATTCCAGGATGACGTCATCCTCCCGGTTTTTCGAGGTGCTGAATCCGATTTTGGGGTCGAAAATAGGAAATTCCGACATGGTGAAATTCCTCATTATTTTGGGGCAAGCCGACACTCGTTACATGCTCATCTAATCTGAGTTATTTTGATGACTATTAAGGGGCAAGGGTGCGGGATAGGTCCGAGTCAGACTTTGAATGTTCACGAAAGTCGAATTGCTAATTGCATTTATTCCGTCTAATTCAATTCGCCTCATTAGGATGGACAAATAGTGATTTTTTGCTGAAAACTTGAATTTTGGCCGGCATTAAAAAAAAATGCCTGTCAAATTAAAAAGTGAACCACAGTGTTTGAAACGAATAATGTAAACATCATTTTGGTGCAATCCTGGGGTAGCACAATTTTGAGCATTCAAAAATTCACAAAATTTCACCCAGAATCCCTAGAAATAAAAACGAGTGACAGTTGAATTCCATGTTGGGCAATGGTAACTCCAATTTGAGGATTGTTTGTTGTGTATTTAGATCGTGTGATAGATCGATCACTTCTTTCATTTTGTATCGTGAGAAACGTGCATGAAATAAATTCCTACAAGCTTTGCTATCCTGCGCACTCTGTATTTCTAGCATTCCTCCCAAAAAATTAAAGGAGGTTGCAGATTGAAGTTTTTTTCTACCCCTCCAAAAAATGTAGATAAAAAGGGTGGATCATTAACTCGCAGACCCCCTGTAAGTATACATGTTAAAATTGATCAATAACGAGTGAGATATGAGCTAGCAACCACTCGCTTCTTGATCAGTTTCACTTCAAACAGATCAGATCAGAACTTAGCGCCCTTCAAAGTGAAACGTAGAATAGGAAATGAACACACAAAAAAAGTAGGGAGCAGTTCCCCACATCACATTTTGTAGTTTCATAAATAGAATTTCGAAATTCACAATTAACAATATCTAGTACGTACAACATACCTCGTTGACGTCTGATATTACAAATTAACATACGCATATTCAGGAATCTTTAAATTTGAGTAAGGTGAAACAATTCGAAACAAATGAGTATTTAAATCACGATCATCATCTAGGAATGAAAGTTAGTCTATACGCATCATAGCAGGGCAATATAATAATCTGAAAAAAACGTTCCAAGTTTTATCGAGTAAGGCACAAAGGTACGGAATGCGCATCAAGGTAATAATACAATTAATGCCTTATATAAAATTAAATTGTACCGTAAAATAGAATAAAAGTAATTATACGAGGGTAACAAAACATACTTGAAAAATCGAATTGCTGAAAATACAAGGAAAACTGATTTAACAGTACTCCGTCATAAGACCAACAAAATGCGGCCGGACGAACATTCATGGGTATTAAATTATATAGCTATGAAACATGCTAGAGGGTATTCAACAATCCTACTGCTCGAATTCAACTGGCATGTCAAAGTTGTACATATTTTTGTACAGTCATAGAAGATGGACCCAACATATTACACTTCCCTCCCCTCCCTCCTACAGTCATTAGCGTGATGGACCAAGAATTTTGCACGAAAGAGGAGGTATAAGGCTTCAAGGAAAAGACGCCTTTAGTACATTTCATAGCACGTGATTTCGTGGTCTAGATAACTTTCAACACTTCGTTTGTTTTTCAAACCCTGGATTATTGAAGAGTTCAAGTCAATCAAGAACCAAGAGCCAAAAACCCAATGCAGTAGGAACATATAGTTAAAATACGCGCATGAAATTAATAAAAGGCATTCTGATGTCATTTGAACACCGGGATTTCCAATTTTTTTTGAAGATGCAAAATAATTAAAAGCTGAAAGTTTTCTATAATCATCCTTGCTTTCAGATATTCAACGGTTTGGCGCTGGGAACTTTATTGACTAGGTAAAACTCTCTTGGTAATAAATAGTTGCTGGACAGACTGCAGGAAAGATAATCCCGCCAGTCGAAAACTATAGAAGCTATTGCACGATTAAAAATACTTGCTTGCTTCCTGATGAATCTCTGGAGAAATCCTCGGGGCGACCATGATTGTTTTTCAGATGAACCCTCCAGTTTGCCACCTGTGAATAGAAACACTGAGATAACTATTCACGTTTAAAAGGTACCTAAAGATGATTCAATAGCGAATTTAGTGAATAAATTCACTTTATTTACACAAAAAACCTCATCTCGAGGTTGGAATATGTACCTACCCGAGTGTTCCAAAATGTCGATAAGGATACAATTATAGTAAAGAGATTGGTAGATTACATCTCCTCAGGAACACGTCCACACATGTACGCTCACCACTTATTTCCATGAACTGAATGCCTCGTATTGGTATATGACTGTAGGCTTTTGATACGACTGGCAAGAATCAAATGCTTCGGCTGCACTCAACTAGACCCCAAACGGAGCCGATATACCATATTTCATCAAAAAAAGAGTCATGTAAAGCGTACGGCGAACAGACTTAAAAATGTGTATTCAATTTTTGGATTCTCCATACCTTGGAACATGAAACATCAAATTTTGAGGGGTGGGGTTACATTTTTGGTTTATTATTTTCAATAATGAACCTTTGGAATCGACCAAGAAAAAAATTTTTTAACACCCCTCAAAATTTGATTGGTTTACGTTTTAAGGTACGTAGAATCGAAAAATCGAATGAAAATTTGGCCGTCCGTCCACCGTACGCGGCACTTTCCCCACTTACCATCGACCGATTTTGATGAAATTTGGTATGTAGGCTCCATTTGGGGGTCTAGTTGTGCCCCGAAAATTTTGGTTGATGTAGGTCACTTCTAAGGGTTCCAATTTGAAATTGAAATGAATTTTGAAATTTTGAAAACTTCCTAACTCAAAAAATTTCGATATAAAGGTATTGTTTTTCCTTCAATTTAAGATTCTATAGAATTTTTAGAATTTTTTGAGCTCTGTAGGACAAACCGTTCGCTCAACGAGTGCTGGAAATAAGAGGTCTTCAATGAGTGACTCTTACCCTGTGACGTCATACAGTTCATGTGGTCATGTACCGAGTACCCATAACACATGGTGTATTGTTGCATTTTGGTAAAAAGCATATTGTATTCCGTTTCTGAATATTTTCTATTATGAAAATATTTATACAATATAATGTACCCATTCGCATAACATGTTCTTGCTATAAGCTTTGAAATTGTGTAACTTCAATCAGGATTAGCTTAAGCCGAATCATGTGGCTGGTAACATTGTACGCGATCTTCAGCTGTCAGCTGATTATCGCTTGGCTTCTAATTCATTCGCTTCTCACTTGGTTTCCAACTGTCTTGTGAATAGCTTGATCCGTGTCTTACAAACTGCTCTCTTTGATTTGCATTTCCAATCTTGTTTCGAGTCATTCAATATCTTATTGAATTAACTATTATCAGTTTGGAATCATATTCGAGTCATTCAATATTGATTGAATAAAACTGGTATCAAATCATAAAGTCACTGTGTCTACATATTTTCGATTCCCCATCTCCAGACCTTCGTTTTGACGGTGAGTTCGTTTCATAAAATATGCTATGCATGATAAATATGGTTATTAGTGTTTGCACCTTACTTAAACTCAGGTCTTTTGGTTAAATTTGGTGAATCTCAATATTCAGCATCGCTCGTTGAAGCTTACAGCCGATACGATATCGTAGGATCCTGGCTAATCCACGTAAAAATACGAGTAGAATTGTTTTTAAATCCGTGATCCCAGTGAAATGCCCAATTCTAACTTTGATCGTTCGATTTCCGATCCAGAAGGGTCGATAAAGTTCTGTTCTCGCCATTTTCGGATTTTCTCGCATTTCACGAGAATATCGTTTCATGTCCGGATAAAATCCGCCCTGCTTCATGTCCGGATTTCCATGGAGTGTGGATACTATTTACCTTTGGAAACCTTATTCCTTTCCGCCTTACTCCATGTCTGGATCTCCATGGATGAGGGTGGATGTGATTTAGGTGTCGGAAACTTCTTCTTCTCCTCTTTCCTATCTCTTCTTACTTCCATCGAGTCGTGATAACGAATTCGATTTTCGTTGTTGTTTCTGTTTGTTTTGATCGAGAATTCCGGCAGAACGGCGTTTGCAGTAGGGAAATTCTTTCTTTTAAGGGAAGCTTGTTCCATTTACTTCGAGTTATTTTGTGGTGTGTTAATAGTGATTTGGTGGTTTCGTACACGAAGAGAATATGGCCAGTCTCTGATCGCTCGTTCCGAATTGTACATAACTTGTCAAGTGTTCCGATTAAGAAGATTATCGGAACATGTTCCTCAGTCTCCAGCGTTATGAAAACGAAGTTCATTTGTTCTGAGCCCAACAGAACAAATAGAGCGAAGAAATAACGCGATGGTAATTTGTTTTGTGAATTGTTAAAAACCAGCCCGAGTTGAACGGAAATCAGTCTTAGGTGTGCACATATTTTTAAATTAATTCTATCAGAATTGACCTCAGACTGATGAGTGCACATTCAGTTTTAGTTCAGCGATAAATAGGGTACCCGGTACTATGCTTTGTGTTTAGATATGTTCCTCATAGTACCTAGCAGCGGTCGTGACAAGCGACGACGGAAATGCTATGGGCCGTTATTTCGATAGGGAATTTTTGGATCGGGCCTAAGAATTCCCACGGAGTTAAAGTCGATAGTCACTTGTGCGATCGTGTTAGTAATCGTAGTATACACTACTTTTACATAAAAACATGATTTAGTGTCTGAATTACGTATTCGACGCTGAGAGATGACAAGTTAATAAAAGGAAACCACCAAGAGAAAAAGAACTTTATCGACGCCTAGGATTCAGTTTGAGAAATCGTAGTTGGGTCTGTTATCAATCGAGTTTTATTCTTTCTGAAAGAGGGATGGACTTGATTAGTTCACATGTACACAAACATGTTAAAACTGAATCGAGACATTTTGTTTATTATGTCTCATGTCATCCTGTCGCACAGATTGAATAAAGCAGTAGGTTGCAAGTATGTTCAACTAAGTTTTATTCGTTTTTGAATTTTTGGTTTTTCATGTACAAATAGGTGCATGCTGAATAATTTTTAAAGGTGTAGCTTTGTGCTGTTTACACTCAATATTTTGATTTTTCGCTTACACAAGGGTCCGATTAATCGATAATTTGAATATTATCTTACTTTTCTTTTGAATCAGAATCTGACCTTTGTGAAGCGAATAATTATCGGGGCTTCGAATCTTTTAACCCCTGAGTCGTTGAACTTTTATTTTCGCTCACTTGCAACTGAAGGTAGTCACTTTGTCTCAAAGTTGTTTTACACCAATACCGATTGATGTCAGAGATCGTTGTTGTTAGTCGGGACGAACGTACATCGGATATCGGCCACCAATAGTGCACAATTGAATGGCAAAATTTAAAAATCAGATTCATGACACCAATTCAATAAAACCAATAAAAACTAATAAAAATTCTTAAGGTAACCATTCATGCAATAAAATCATGTCAATTCATTTGTTTACTAATAAAAACATCTGTATAGTTCGACAACCAGATGCCAACAGAAGAACTGAACGCCGGCCGGCAGCTTACAAGAAACTCGTGCGGGATATTTGCATCACTTTTGAGTCACAATGTTTTGGTCCGCAAACTATCCAACAACGCACTAGGTCCCTTTTAATACTAGTATTAACTAAGTATTTATGTGTTTTTGGGTTCTGAGGACCTACAAGCTCTTGTAGCAGTAAGAAACTTCATAGAATAAGTTGGATCCTGTATGAACTATTGACATGTGCAGTACCAAGCTGATTCTGTCTCCGTGGGTTACAGGTGACTCTTGAGCCCTACTAATCTCCGAATCAAAAGATACCATAATTGAGCAAAAATGACTCCTTCCTCTCCGACGACATCTTCCTTTGATGAAGACTTGGCGAGGCATATGTTCGATGAAGGCGCTGCCAACGTCGGTGCGGCTGACGAGCCCCACCATGTACCTGATCCTGAGACACTTCGGATTCAGGCTGCCAAGTGGTCTGATGAGGTATTGGTATGGTATCTTGGGGAGCTTAAGCAGCTGATGAAAGTGAGTTTCAACCAACTTATATCTAAGTTAGTAGACCTGAATAATAAGTACACCGAACTGTCCCAGTATTTTTCGGTAGGTCATTCGTTTCAGCCTATATGGCTATTTCTCCTTCATCTAATGTTGCTTCGTACCTAACTGCGACTCAGGTTTTGCCAACTTTTAGTACTGTTGATTCAATTTTTGAAACCTTAGTACCTCTTCAGGACTATGATTTAAACATGGAGGTTTATACACCAGTAGTTATTCCCACAGCTGGGAACTCAGAATTATTCGCCAAAAAGGACCTTCCTTCTGCTTATTCCATGTTTTAAAAACACCTGTTCACTCTGCTCTATGATAGGCATGTGTTCCATCCTTGTGATGAACCCTATAGGACTCGGAAAAATAGATTTTATCAAGTTTCTTTCTTTGAATAAGAGACTTGATTAAGAGGAACATGTTAAATACTGGAAAAGGAATATTGTGAGTTGAATCGACACACAAGATTGCATCTTCTTGTTAGACCCTTCCGAAGTTGCCCCTCAGGCTCCTTCACCAAATAATGTTGGGATTACAAGATGGAAGGTATGATGTTTCATTATTGAATCTCTGTCACCATACTTCCATAACTTAGTCCAGGATCTGACAGATCCCAAAAATATTATGGACAAGTTTCAGAGTGTCTGCAATCCCTTAGCAACATTTCAACTAGAACTTTTGGTAAATGATTTTAACTCCATTCGGTTCGACCCCAAATCAGCTGTCAGGAGTGCTTTGTGAAAGAGAGTTGCCTCTTCTGGGGGTCTCGGAAATCATCAAGGAAGCAGAGGAGGCAAGGGTGGTCAAAGTACTGGTCAAATACTGGTGGTCAAGTTACCACTTTCGTGAATCCGGGTAAATTTATCTCCAAAATCAGAATTGTGATTTCCAAGTCCAAAAATGTTCGCAAAAAGTCCTACTGTGTTTATTGTAAGAAGAGGGGGCACTCTAGAGAATCGTGCTTTAGAGCAAACAAAATTTGCTACAATTGTGGCAAATCCGATTCTCATGTCGCTGCTAATTGTTCCTCTTCCACCCCAATCCTCGGAGCCTCAACGACTAAAATCCGTCGTTAACAGCAATGCTACCTCTGCCAAAAAGGCAGGTCCCGTTCGGTATAAGGCATCCACGCAGATTGAAAGGCCTAAGCTTTTCAGAATGCCTCTGGGTCAGGCTAGACGCCTAGGGCAACAATTTCGTTCTTATTCGACTCGCTTTTTGCTGTTATAGGTCTGCTGGATGTTCTAGAATCTGAGGACATATTGGGTTCTAAGGGGAGTGAAGAAGAGCAACATGCTGCCACTCTAATTTGGTTAATTTTAGAGCAATTGTCACATCATAGAATTTTTAAATGTGCCAATAATGTTGATAGACGGTCTCACGGTGTTGCAGAGTGGATACATTCATTTTATTAATAATGAACGAGTCTCAAAACTGCAAAATGTACTGTATACACCGGGACTTTCCTCAAATCTCTTCTCCATTCGAAAAATAACCCAAGCTGGAATTAATGTGTTATTTTCCAAAGATAGAGTCCAATTCGTTCAAGCTACTACCGGTAAAACCATTAAAAAAAAAGGTTATTTTCAGAATAATCTTTGGTGGATTGATCTTCCATTAGTGTCACCCCCATCTAAGAGTGTAGAAAATCCGATGCTGCCTTGTCAGTCTAAACGATTTAAGTTCGATTCCGTTCTGACTTCTCTTGGACAGCCTTGTAGTTCCACGGATTCTTCTAACTTAGAATCTACTTCTGAGAAAATGGGAGGGAGCATTACATCCACTGTAGGTGGCCAACCAGTCGTGGACCCTATTCGGCTGGGAGGGAGAATGAGAGAGAAGTCTGAAGGAAAGCCAAATGTAATTGAGAATCCTATTGAATCTAAATCTAAGAAACTTAAATCTAATAATATTGATTTTGAGATTTCGAAATTCGATCATGAGAATTTAAATAATAAGCTTAGCCCATGGCAGGAGACAGGAATCCTCTGGCACTTGCGGCCAGAAGGTTCTTGCCTGAACTTAAATATGTTAAATTTACTAATGACTTTTCACGGTATACTTTTGCTTATACTCTTAAAAATAAGAAAGAGGTTCACTTGGCATTCCAACAATGTTTACAAGAAATTAGGTCGCTCACCTCACAAGACAAGAATGTCTTTAGATTGCGTTCCGATCGAGGTCTAGAATTTCAAACTAAGAAAATGAAGACATTGTCTGAGATCCAAGTCAACTGCACGCCCCACAGTAGAATAGATGTGCAGAAAGAGTAAATCAAGAAATTAAGCATAAGGTCAGAGTAAATTTAAGTTCTGCTAAAATGCCTCCGTCATTCTGGGGCCATGCTTTAAATTATGTAACTTTTATGTATAATAGAATGCCTCATCCGTCTAATAATTTTATGAGTCCCTTTGAAAAGGCCAGAGGGTATGCTCCTAAAATTAAATTTCTAAGATGATTTGGATGCCTTGTACACTGCGTCGACGTGGGTCAAAAATCTAAATTTGCCCCAAATGCGAAGAAAGGTTTCTTGCTTGAGTGTAATGAAACAGGTTATGTTATATTTTCGGAGCAACATAAAACTCTCGTAAATTCGTGTGACGTTAAGTTTATTGAGTCTATTGTGTACGGTGGTAGGATTAAAGATTATCCAAAACAGCTTGAACAAATCTTAGATATGGAAGGCAACACAGATCGATGTGAAACAAGTAATGAAAATCAAATTGATAAAGTAGCTTTACAAAAAGAATATGAATATAGAGAATCTGCTTCATATCAAGAAGCTATGGATAGCCCAGACAGGATGTTTTGGGAAGAAGCTATTCATAATGAATTAGTCACTTGAAGAAATAGAAACTTGGGATTTAATTCCTAAGTCGAGCCTACCTCAAGGTACTAAAGTCATTAAGTCTCGTTGGGTTCATAAACGTAAAACTGAGCCGGATGGATCTTATAAGTATAAGAGCCGTCTGGTAATTAAAGGTTTTGCAGATTCGAATGAATACTTAATTTCCGAAATATTTGCGCCTGTCGCACGCCTTGGAGATGTCAGACTTTTTCTGTCAGTTGTAAATCGACTGGGTCTTCATCTCTATCAGTTGGACGTTGCCACCGCTTTTCTTCATGGATCTTTGGAGAAATCGGTATACATGAGTGTTCCTGAAGGTGTTGAAATCTCTCAGCAACTAAAGATGACTCATGTGTGCGCTCTCTAAAGATCACTGTATGGTTTGAAAGTGTCTCCAAATCTTTGGTACAAGAAATTCAGTGGCATCCTGCAGCGGCTAGGATTTGAGGCCTATCCCTTTCAGACTTGCATTTTTAAATAGCAGCAGGGAACGAAGTATTGCTTATCATTTATGTAGATCTCTTAGCTTCAAATGACAGCAACAAGGCCTGTGACGTAATTAAGGAACTTAAGAAAGAAATTCGAATCAAAAATTTGGGTACTCCTAAAAAGTTCTTGGGTTTTCGAAATGATAAGAAACGAATCTAGGAGGGAGCTATTCATTCACCGAAGAACTGCTATTGAGAGTTTAATTTCCAAATTTCTCCCACTTGACAGTGCTGTTAGTGAGATTCCTATGAGTCCAACTACGTGCACACTCACTGGACAAATTAGCTCCACAGAGAACTCAGAGGCATCACCCTGTGTTCCCTATAGGGAAGTGATAGGTTCTTTGTTATATATCCAAAATTGGACTAGACCTGATATTTCCTTTGCCGCGAATTTCATGAGTCGGAAACAGGTTGGATATACTTTTTCAGATTGAAAATGGGTATTAAAAATTCTAAAGTACCTTAAAGGAACTATGAATTATGGAATTTCGTTTACTGGTAACACCAATGATCTTGTGGCACATTATGACTCATCATTGGGACTAAACAATCTAAACAGGAAATTCTCTACGGGATTTTCAGTCAAAATTCTTGGGGACTTAGTATCGTGGAAATCTAAGAAACAAAGCCACGTCGCTCTTTCAACTTGTGAAGCCGAGTACATTGTTATGTCAGAGGCCTGCAAGGGACTAGTTAACGTTCGTAGCCTTTGCAACTTCTTGATTGGTCTTGACATTTATCCGAATTTAAAATGTGACTGTTCTCCGGCTACAGCAGTTGCAATGACTAACGATTCCAGAACACTGAAACATGTGGTAAAGCTGTGTATGCACTATGTGCATGAACTATATAAGAATAAAAGAGTAAACATAGAATGGGTTTCTACAAATGATCAACTCGCAGATTGTTTTACTAAAGCTTTGCCACATAACAAATTTGTGCAATTTAGAGAATCTTTGTTAACATGTCTCTAATCTGGTGTTCTGTTTCCCCAAAAAGCAGGTGATGACGAGCCTTGGAACTGAGAACGTCGAATCTCCGACTCTCCTCGTCTCATCTCCACGACATGAATGGAATCCTCGCTTCAGTCTCAGTTGAATTTCGCGCATTATTCAATTAGATAAATTCCATTTCTCAACATGTCATTAGCTTTTCAAATGTAAATTCCTTTCGCATCTCATTTGCATTTGCATCTGTATAAATGTAAATTCACTTGCCTCAATTTTACATTTTTGATTTGTCGTAAATTCAAAGTCATGAAGATTAACTATTGTTTGCGAATCCTTAACAAAGTTTGTTGAATTAATCTTCACTAGATTCACATGTTCACTTTGATAGATTGAATTTTTGATTTGTGAAAAATGCAATAATATCCGTTGTGATCATTGCCTGAAATATGGGCTCAGGCAAAAACAATTTTTACGGAATGTGTGTATCATATGACTCACTGACTCTTGAGCATTTCTGAATAATTACGAGCATGACCCGTTTTGGGCATACTATTCGGAAATGGTTGAGGGTTCCCCTTCAGTGAGGCTTCACCCATTGAAGAGGAGGGAGTGCTGGAAATAAGAGGTCTTCAATGAGTGACTCTTACCCTGTGACGTCATACAGTTCATGTGGTCATGTACCGAGTACCCATAACACATGGTGTATTGTTGCATTTTGGTAAAAAGCATATTGTATTCCGTTTCTGAATATTTTCTATTATGAAAATATTTATACAATATAATGTACCCATTCGCATAACATGTTCTTGCTATAAGCTTTGAAATTGTGTAACTTCAATCAGGATTAGCTTAAGCCGAATCATGTGGCTGGTAACATTGTTTCAGCTGTCAGCTGATTATCGCTTGGCTTCTAATTCATTCGCTTCTCACTTGGTTTCCAACTGTCTTGTGAATAGCTTGATCCGTGTCTTACAAACTGCTCTCTTTGATTTGCATTTCCAATCTTGTTTCGAGTCATTCAATATCTTATTGAATTAACTATTATCAGTTTGGAATCATATTCGAGTCATTCAATATTCATTGAATAAAACTGGTATCAAATCATAAAGTCACTGTGTCTACATATTTTCGATTCCCCATCTCCAGACCTTCGTTTTGACGGTGAGTTCGTTTCATAATATATGCTATGCATGATAAATATGGTTATTAGTGTTTGCACCTTACTTAAACTCAGGTCTTTTGGTTAAATTTGGTGAATCTCAATATTCAGCATCGCTCGTTGAAGCTTACAGCCGATAACGAGAATTTAAAGTTTGAACGTACAATGAATCAGAAACACGAGTGTGAATCGCAAAAGAGGCCTAATCTGCGTTCAAATTAAAGCTGACCGAAATGCGATCGATGTTTTTCTTCATATTGGATGGTTGGTGGCTACGCAGACGAGTGATTTATAGAAAAATAATAAAACATTGTGTAATAATTTGCAGCGTTTTAGAATCGAATGGGATCTCTGTATGAACAAGCATCTAATGAATGTTAGTCGGCAGAAGAAGGGCGGAGCACACGTACCATCATCGGATCCAACACAAGCACCAGACGGATCGGTTTTTTTTTCCTTTATTTTACGACTGCACACACATGATTGGGAGCACCCGCGTTTATTATTTGTTCGGAGGTTCACCTCCTCACTCCTCGTGACATTTATTCATATTTATATTAATTTATAACTTTTTATCAATTCCATTCATCTAGAGTTCATTTCGTCGATTCAGAGGCAACACCCCCTATCGACCATTTTTACAAAAATGAGATTTTAGGTTACTCCTATTCCTCTTCTCCCGTTGCATAGAGTTTTTGGCTTCAAATTGTTCCTACCAGATGAAGTAGATGAAACTCTAAAATGATAACATCCCCTATCAACATCATTAATGGCAACAGCCCGTATCGAACAGTTATGCTTCCGAGAATACCAAGGTAGCAGAAGCTTTGTTTTGACTTTTCAAAGTGGGAAAAAAAATTCTCCAAAATCAAAATTTCCACTCGCGTTTTACGTTTCAGACCTTCCTGAACAATTTTGGTTTCGTATCTGTCTGTCTGTCGAGAAATCCTTGCCAAGACATAACTTCTACAATGGGGTATTTCGGTGGGTCGGAAATTCAGGATTTTGACCTCAAATTTGTATTCAGCACCCTTGAAAACCTATATACTTCAACTTTAAGCCCAATGATACTATAACATGTGGTAGAAAAACTAATTAAAGAGATCACACGTTTGAAAAAAAGGCGGGCCTCCCTTAACGCACACACACTTATGCCGCGCGCGCGTGTGTGAGTAGTATTTTGTAGTATCCAAGAGGTCCTCCAAGGGTTTCTCTGCATGGATTCGTTTTTCAAAGACAGTTGGCTAGCTACGTCACGATTGGCTAGCTACGTCTCACCATTCAAATCTTCAACTTCCCTTAGCTTCTCTGATTTTTTAAAAACATTTTCTCGACGAACAGACCCGATTACCGTTATTCCTGAGCCATACTCTTTTGAGAAAAAAATAATAATAATAATAATAAAAAAATTGACTGAAATACCCCATTCTCATCTGATTTCGATGACATTTTCAGGGATTGTGCGGGTTGGCGTGTAGATGGTCCCCTATGAAAAGCATTGCCCCCAGACTGATAGTAGCCACTGCGCATGCACAAACGTAAAATCCTTGCCACAGCCATAACTTCTACATTTTCCAAATTTCCACTCGTGTTTTACGTTTCAGACCTTCCTGAACAATTTTGATTCCGCGTCTGTATGTCTGTCCGTCTGTCTGTGAGTCCGTCATGAAATCCTTGCCAGAGCCATAACTTCTACAATTCTCATCCGATTTAGATGAAATGTTGAGGGATTGTGCTGGTTGGCGTGTAGATGGTCCCCTATGAAAATCGTCGCCCCCAGACTGATATAGTAGCCACTCCGCATGCACAGTATATTTCCTTGTTACAGCCATAACTTTTTCATTTTCCAACGATATTCAGATATTGTGCCGGTTGACGTCTAGAGTCCCCTATGAGGGCAGTGCAAGGTATTTAGAGATTGGTGTTTTGAGATTAACTAGTATGCATCGGATCATCTATACAATCGGGTTATGGATACGAGAAAGCTATGTGCCACACCCTCTCGGCAAACGTTTTTGCTTCTCCTGAAAAGTTGGGAAATGGTCGATAGGGGATGTTGCTTCTAAGCGACGATTTATTACATCTGAGTTTATTTACTACTGCTACTCGTATTTTGTTAAAAGTGTACCCATAGTATGGATATTGAGGAAGAAATTATGAAAGTTGTTTGCTGGCAGAAGAAGAAGAAATGGAACAAGAGCAGGTGTGGAGAAAAAGGTCAATTTAGGTTCACTCAGTCAATCAGAAGAGAGATGAGTATGGAGGATACCACACGTTATTACTACTCGCCAAGATGTCTCAGAAATAAGGTACAGTAGTCAGTCAAGTACAGTAGTCAGTTGAATGGTAGCAAGCAAGAGTTCTTCTTCCAATTTCGTTCCATAAATTGTCCCCGCGTAGCTGGTTTGAATAATGAGGATGTCTTAAATTATATAACTCTTCGTACTCTTCAACAAACACAATTAGTTGAGCTGAATCCATAAGGTTTGGGACAAGGCCAATTTTGTCGTACCTAGTGTGAGGTGAGTGAGCTCACAGTTCGGGATTTACAAGGTACCTAGCTGTTTCTGTGTACGCACTAATCGGATTAATCCAAGATTCCACCACCTGCTATGTGGATATGTGGATGCACTTTGAAACATTGGCATTAGTCTGATGGCTGGGGATGCTGTGTGCGTCTACCTCAAATCTTCATTCAATTGTCAGCTGAATGCGATCATGAAATGTCTTTCATGGTCATGAAAGGTCAGCTGGTCACATGCGATCTTCTCAAAAAAGAATTTCAAGTCACACAGTTGTGCATATTGTACATTGTCCCTAAATAAGACAAAATAAGAACGTAATTTACATATTTACCTGGGATAGTTGAACAGTGTCCAGAAAATGCAGAAACCTGTCAGTAGATGAGTACAAAGAAGAGGAGGAACGCTGCAAGTTAGTTGATCGATATGATAACTGGGATTAGGAGAAGTCTCAGGCGTCATATGCTTGCATGTCATCTGAATACGAAATTGGAAAAAATGTTGGAATCATAATATTACAGTTTACTCATACATGAGGCATAATTATTCTTGTAGTTTCATGGCATCCATAATAACAATTAATTCACAATGAAAGGGGAACTAGGAAGAAACAAGAGCCTACTCTAGGGAGCAATTAGGTACATAATAACCGGAAATACAAACGCCATTATTTACAGCAGGTTTTATCCACAAACATGTGTATTTGGTATTTTCAGTCGAAGTCGTAATCTTAACCCCTTCTGTGCGGAGGACGGCCGAGGCGGTCACCCCTTCATTTTCAGTTTTTTTTTTTTTTTTCGCATCTCGTCGTCTTCAGTACGAGCTTAGCTATCAACAAGGCCTACCAGATATCAGTGCTCTATTTTTCTTGAATTCCACGATTTTTTAAAAAAGAAGCACCTATGTCGAATTGAAAGCAGTAAAAAATTCAGGATGGCAGGATTGGATCGGATTTGGGACTCGCATAGAAGGTTTTGAGTCTTTAGGCTGATTGTGGCAGAGGTTGAAATAAATTTTGGTGGCCATAAATGGTGACCAAACTTAGGTCCTCTGCACGCGACAACCATTTATCCCCGGATACGATGGTTTTGTACATTTTACATTCACAGGACCTTCTGTCTCTTCCTTCTAGTGTTCGTCACTTTACACTCCACAGTCAAATTGCAGACATACTGTGTGTTTTTTTTTTTTTTTTTTACGACATCCGTTCATACGGATAAGAAGATCACTAGAATAGTCTAGGGAAGTTTACTTCCTGAGAGAGATTCCCAACTATTTTTGTCAATAATAATTTAGTTCAATAACTACTATTGGAGTGGTAAATGCATAAAATCTCATGTTGTTACACCTTGTACTAAGGTACGTTTTAAAGGTTATCGGCCTCAACTGTCCTCTGAGATTGGTTTGAAAATCATTAATAGTAAATTCCAAAACACAAGATTTTGTAGATCACTAGCCCAATACATCAAACAATGAGAGTTTAAGGGCAACATTCCAAGTTTTGACTACCAACTAAGGAACATTTATCAAGGGGTATCGAAGGATCGTACTACTATGTAATGATCGATTTTCTATAGTAATTTCAATATCTAGGGCTGAACACTTGGACCACCTATACGAATCCATGAAACTAAGTATCAAGTAAGTAGGTCCACTCTGTGAAGCCAGACCGCACATTATCGGCCCTACCCGTTTTCTTGAGCTATTTGAATCTAATAGACACTACTAAATTAATGATGATGAAAACTTACGTTACACATTTCTTCACAAGGCGGACAGACAAGAGCCCCTTTATGCAGCCAGTTGTTAGCAAATATTTGAATAGTCAAAACTTGCTCAGGATAGTAGCATGTGTATGTTATGTTGTTGACCTGAAATAATAAATTAAATCTAGAACAATTTGTGCAGTCAGAGGATACAAACATCGTTATAAACTATTAACAATCTAATTTTGATTGTATTATTTTTCTAAGAGCCGGATTTTTAACAAAATTGCAGAACAATCGTTTAATTATGGTATTACTTGAGTATTGTTGGTTCATGTACCAGGTGTTTTTTTTTTTTTTTTTAAATAATTCCTCCCAGAAAAGTGCGGAGAATAACAGTTGTGGGGGCTTTCTGTGGGAGAGGGGTAAATTTAAAGAAAAATTACTATTTAATGATAATGCACGGGGACGCTATTTGGCAATGATTTAATTATTAATGACTATTCTACGTGTCTTTTAGCGTAATTCAAGGTCCGTCCCCTTTATGCAGGGTGTCCAAGAAAGATACGGCCAAACTTCAGAGTAGATTCTACAAGGTATTCCAACATAAAAAAATGTCTCTTAGCAATTTTATTTTAACCCCTTGTTTTTTCAAATTTTAGGACGTCCCACAGTAAGACTTGGGCGTCCTTATGTGATCGATCTGGGATAAAGTCGGACAACACTCAACAGAAAGAAAAAATAACCACAGACTAATCCGTTTTAGACCAGTCTGAATCCAAATCCGCGAAAAAAACCATAAGTGAATGTCAGTGTGTGTGTGTGTGTGTGTGTGTGTGTGTGTGTGTGTGTGTGTGTGTGTGTGTGTGTGTGTGTGTGTGTGTCTGCGTGACAAAATCTTGTGTCGTCTGCCCAGCCCTTAGTTTAGAACACTAGTAGAAGACTATCGTATTCAAGTTTTAGAAATGAATGAGACCATCCTGAGCTCTGAACGATGAATCATGGTTAAATGAGAGTTGATCGTGAAATTAATCGAGATTACACGTGAGCTGCCTAGGGTCTCTAAACCACCACATTCCCCAGGTCCCTAGAAGGATTGGAAGAAGTCGTGTATTGGAAGTTTTTCTTTACAGAATAATAATGAACCGTTGCGTGTTCATTTACAGCGGTTTTTTTCGATGGTTTCCTCTAAATAAAATAGTAGGTTAATGCTCAAAAAACGTGCGTTTTTGGGCATAATCTTTCGTCATCTGCACAGGCCTTAGGCCTTAGTTCTCAACCGATTTTCGTGGTTCTTTTTTTGTTCGACGCTGAAAGCTATCTAGTTGTGCACTACGTCATCGGAATTTCGAATTAAAAGTTGTTGTTTTTTTTTTAATCAATATTTTTTTTCTTATTTTAAGGGTGGGGGAAGGGGGGTTAATGCTCAAAAAACGTGCGTTTGCAGGCATAATCCTGTAAAACACACTAATACCAGAGTATCAAAATTCGAAAGAGGAGAGGGTGAGTGGGGGGGATAATATTCACAAAATATCCGATTCTTCATTATTTCGGTTCCTTTATAGCTTACTAATTGTATCCAAGCTTTGAAATTGAGGAAAAATTTCCTCAATTTCCTCAAAAAAAAAAAACCTCCGGATTTTCATGAATTATTCTCTGTACCACCATGGAACTAATAGTGGTGCCACCATGGTGCCAGGACTACATTAACTGCATATTTCCTTTTTTTGTGTGTTTCACTTTGGACACAGATGTGAACTGTGACGGACTGCCTACTAAAACTAATAGATGAAAGTTCAACGTCACGAAGTATTGCCGCTTTGGTGCCAGACTGGCACCTTGATGGCGGGGGGGGGGGGGGCGAACTCGAATTCGCTTGTTGGGTATCGTAGATCATGGCATTTCTTCCGAAACATACATGGCTACTCATAACGAGACTGAATGAAGTAAAAAATGTGGTTACATTTCACTGCCAAACTTAATCACTCAAACTTTGAACATGCATTGAGCCACCAACGTAATGCACGAAATCTTGTGGAACAGTGTCTAACAGGAGAATACAACTGCATCTTCCCGGTCTCTTGCGTGCTAGTTATGTTTTGGCGCGCAACATTCACTCACTCGATCGGATGAAATGTCTGTCTCGGCTAACATGAAGGCAGTGGACCAGCTGCGGACGGTTGGCGCCGAAACCAAGTTCAAACTGTAGCGGGAAATTCAAAGTTTTCACGTTACACGGCACAGGGAGTTTAGTTATTCTTAATCCGAAACAGTGGTGACTCAACGTCCTGATTCAACATTAACAACCCCTTATATCACGGAAGCCAATGATAATATTACTCGACAATGGGAGCAAGACTCCTTACAACAATTGAACACAATATAATTACTATACTTACCATTACATGTAGCAGTCCATCACTGCATGTATACCGATAACATCCAGAGCCCCAATGTAACCACTGTCGTATCTGCTTACAAGCTCTTTGTTCCCACATTTTGTCAGTGTGGTCAAAACATCTTGATTCCTCGCCATATTCCTCAAGAGCAAAATTTTTATCAGGATCTAAAAAAACCAGATTTACGATAAAATTAGATCAAGTTTTATTGTAGAAATAAAGAAATGAGGGTTCTGTAACACCGAATCGTGTATTTTCTGAGTTCTCGAAATAAAAACTGAAGCAACAAAATCTGATTATGAATAGAATTCATGAGAAATGTATTTTTTCAGTGTCATGTTACTGAAGAGCAACTATCTACGAGCCAAGGTGCTATTCAACATAATCACAAATACATCACAAGAACTTAGCAATTGAGGTCATGGATCATTCCAATTGGTCTTGAGCTTGTAACGGTTACTGCAGTATATTTTTGTGTTTTTACATCTGTGGGATTTTTTGGTTACTGTTTTTGAACACAAGACATTTTCTTGTCATGCGTGATTCAAAAGTTGTCAGTTTTAGTTTTGTGTATTGTTCAAAATATATAACTTTCGGCCATTTCATATTGGTATCAGATAAATAAATTCATTAAATTGAAACCGATGTAGGTCACCACTAAACGTGGTGACTCCGGCGCGATCAAAATTTTGCATCATGGCTGCGAGGGGAATCACTGCCTGACCTGGACGTGCTTCCTTTCCACTGATCAGACCGTGAAGTCGAGAGGGGCTTTCAGTACCCCTTTGTATCCCTCTCAAGGTGAGTCCATCTTTATCGTTTATATACCATATTTGTGGGTGTTTCTGCGTTCTCCCTTTTCCCACTTCGTCAATTTTATCATAATTATTACTGTCAATTATGAGTATTATCGAGAACTCACTTATCAATTTGTATCGGTAAATACACTACATGTCCTTTTGGTATTTACGATTATTCCTTAATTTTCCTCCACTCCTTTTGCATACTATGCAGAGCTCTGCTCCACACTTGAAAATCGATTCATCGACTCTGGAGAAAGACAGCTACTATCGTGACATAAATATGATCGTGAACTCCTAGCTATTAATGCTACTGTAAAATATTCCCATTACAAGCTCGAAGGGCGCACGTTCTCTATCCCAACTTCTAACAGACCATAAGCCACTCATTTTTGCATTTGAACGAACATTGGATAAAGCTAGCCTACGACAATTATGCTACCTTGATTTTATTGGACAATTTTCAACGGACATCCGACACATTTCCGACATGGTCGCTGATCCCCTGTAACGCATACAGGAAGTCGAGTAAGTGCTGAATATTGATTGGGGAAAAATTGGTTACTGATCAGAAGACTGATTAAAAACTCCAAGATCATATCTGCTAACAATAATTATTTTTAATTCTCTTAAATTCTCTAAAATATGCATGTTTGGTTCAAATGTACCTATATGTTGTGGAACATCAACAGGCATGGTTCGTCCATACATAACGCCAACTTTTCGACGAGCTACATTCGACCTCATTCATGGTTCAGCCCACCCTGGCATGAAAGGTACCTTAAAAGCTCCTCAAAGCACGTTTCTTGTGGTCCTCAATGGCCAAGGACTGAAATACATGGGTTTGTGTATGTGTTCAGTGCCAGAAAAGTAAGGAACAGCGGCATAACATTAGTCCACTAGGTTCATTCATGGTACCCGATGAAAGATTTTCTCACATTGTGACGTGGGAATACTGAAGGTAGGGTAGAAATAATATCAATACACCTTTCACGGGAATAAGGAGGATATAATTGAATAAAGATTCGCTCGCCGGGGGCAGGATGGGCGATGGTGAAGGCGGCGGACGGCGAGAGGCGTCCTCACTTCTTGAGGGCTCGTTAGGGAAGAGAGACCTGTAACCCCCTTCACCATCTCCTCACTATCCTTCAAGGTCATCCGTGATATTACATATCACAACATCCATTTAAACATAGTTGACCTTTCCAGCCTAGTCAGTTTTATCGTTACTCTGTAACTTGCATCGACCATTACACACGATGGCCTGAATACCTACCTGTTAGTAACACTACAGATGAATCTGTTGCCAGAGCTTTTTGCATGGCACGGAGCAGTTGTTTTGGTGTGCCTTTACGAATCTCTACTTATCAAGGGCGATAGTTTGAGTCTTTCTATTTTTCAGTTCTATTTTTCAGAGTTGGCGCAAATCTAGGGAGCTGGACGAATTCATACCACCACTTTTCATCCTTCATCGAAGATTATGGTGGAACGATGGAACCATAGTCTCAAAGCAGCCAAAGGGTGCCATGCTACGAGGACTCGGTAGACATCCTTCCAGTTATTCTGATAGGGCTACGATCAGCAGTCAATGAGGATTTGCAATATTCTGTAGCTGGATTCTTATATGGAACAACTCTCAGGCTCCCTGGACAACTTGTAAAGCCTCTTCCATTACAGTTAGAAGATCCAGCCAACCTAGTTGGTCCCCTGGCTCAGAGCATGGACCAGCTTCGCTTGGTACCAGTAGCGTGTAATGGTTTCAATCACACCTTCGTCCATTAAGATCTATCATCCGCTACACATGTAGGTATTGTTTCGATCCCCACTTCAACCTCCAGTAAAAGTTCAGGTTGAATTTTCGTCCGACTGTCATTCCTGGCGTCGCAGACGTCATCAGCTGTCTTCCAAAGGGAAGATCAGAATTGGTTCTGATCGCTCATGGCTTCCCATTGTCTCACCGCCCTGGGTTAGGACGAGGGGGGCAGCGAGCTGCGAACAAACGAAAACACGCCCGAGATTTGAATTCACGATCTTCCCGCTTCAAACTCCATACGATGGCCCATACCTTGTCAGGATAACGCAGTGAGAAGATTTTCTGTGTTCTCATCAACGGCAAATACACAGCCGCCATATCAGTCGACCACCTCAAGCCAGCTTTTTACCCTGGACAAAAGTTTGGAGATAGCATCAAGAGCTGACGACACCTAATCTCTGCTGAATACTTCTGCTGCCCTTTGTAAAAGAGTCGTTTTTGCTGGAGGGGGACTGCTATAGCGGTTACTGATTTTCGTGTTTTTAAACCTATTGGATTTTTTGGTTATTGTTTGTGAACTCAACAAATTTTCGCTGTCAATCAAGATTCTAAAGATATCAGTTTTAGTTTTTCAAAGCGAGTAAAATACATTTTTTCAGGGAGAAATATTTCCAATATTTCTCGAACAATATTTTATGTTAGAGTCAAATAAATTCTTTAAATTAAAACCGTTGTAGGTCATCCCTAAACCTTCAAGCATTAGGACGTATATTCTTCCTTTCCTCTTTAGGACGTAAATTATAAGATATGAATATATCAATAAGAATACTTACGTGGGTTGTTTTCTGGGTATTGGCAGTGCGATCCACGGATTACAATATTTTGCGACCTCCATGTAAATTCCTGAATATAAGGGCAATAATCAGCTAGGCTCACAACACCACCGTAGTAACCTTCTTCTCCCTCAGGAATATGTGGAATGTGACCAAAATTCTGGAAATATTCACAACATAATTTAGCATAATCAAAGTACAAAGCTCGAGCAAACTTTGATATATTCACAAAACAAGCTATAAAAGCCTAAAACTTTCCACATTAAAGAAAATTGTACTAACTTGATACTGTTCAGGTAATGTCTGAGGGTAATAGCTGACGAGATTACACAATGCAACAGAAGTCCTGTCATCCGTGCATTCTGTCTCCAATGGGTCTCGTTTGACTTTATCACAGAATGGATGGATGGAATGTCCGCTGTGAATAAATAATGACATTAACAATAATGGAGCGGAAAATACATGGATATACATTTTCCCATTTTTCCTATTTTCATGACTTAAGACGAAAATAGTCAAATGTGTCGTGTCGTGTTGAGGCACGTATTAAATTGTGAATTCTGAGGGAAAATCACCCATATGCGAATCTGTGCCATCTTTGACAGTGGCGCCATATCTGGAAGAGTTATGGAACTAACAGCCTTCAAGGTGAAAAACTGGAGTGTGTCAACAAAATAATATTCTCAAGGAAATTTTTCAATGATTAGCTAATTACATTATTGAACGAAAACAGCGTGTTTCCTCAGTACAAGAGGCTTGCAGGAAAAAAAGGTTTCCTTATTTATATCTTGGCGCCATATGAACGGGGGAAATTGAAATTTTGTTTAATATTGAGTTAGCATGTAGTGGTCCCACAGAATTTTTCTTGGGGCGATCTTGTAACATAAGTGAACGTAACCTTCGTGTAAAATAAGCAACCACGTCGTAGAATAAGCTGTCCAAGAACTGTTTGAAGTTCGCGGAAAAAAGTTCTCAACATACAAAAAGTTCGCAATGAGTTACCAAAGTTACAAATGAGCGAATATTCAGGGAAAAACACTGCAAATTATTACACAACGGTTTATTATTTTTATATAAATCACTCGTCTACAAAATCACCAACCATCCAATATGAGGAAAAAATTTAAAAAAAAAAAAAAAATCAGAAAAAAAATCAAAATCACCAACTATCGATCGCATTTCGGTCAGCTCTAATTTGAACGGAGATTAGGCCTCTTTTGCGATTCACACTCGTGTTTTGATTTATATATATATATATATTTCAATATAAACCCTTAAATTTTCGTAGGGAGCGAACGGTTTGTCCTACAGAGCTCCGCGTGGTCTCAAAAAATTCTAAAAATTCTATAGAATCTTAAATTGAAGGAAAAACAATACCTTTATATCAATTTTTTTTTAGTTAGGGCGTTTTCAAAATTTCAAAATTGATTTTGGAACCCTTAGGAGTGACCTACATCAACCAAAAGCTTCGGGGCACAACTAGACCCCAAATGGAGCCTACATACCAAATTTCATCAAAATCGGTCAATGCTAAGTGGCAAAAGTGCCGCGTACGGCGTACGGCGGACGGACGGCCAAATTTTTATTCGATTTTTGGATTCTACGTACCTTGAAACGTAAACCATCAAATTTTGAGGGGGTGTTAAAATTTTTTTTTCTTGGTCGATTCCAAAGGTTCATTATTGAAAATAATAAACCAAAAAAACCAACAACTTTTTGGGATTTGTACTTTGGATAGTCAAATATGAATAGTTTGGATGTTTTGGACTCGCACTTCGAACACATTATCACTAATTATGAGGAAATTCACCATGGCTGAATGGTTCATCAACAATAGGATAGCATATTGAGTGCTTGGGTTCAAAAAAAGTTTGAATGTGAAAAGGTGTTTTTGAAAGTCATGCTGGTTCCTTCAACAACTCCACCTCTAGGCTTTCTCAGATACTCTTTGCAGAACTACTTCTCTGCTTCACAAAAGTTTATCAGTGGTAGAAGGAGGGGTGTTTTTCCAGCACCCTTTCAAGCCTTGAATGAACCTTCCTTTCTTTAATCCATGCTCTCTGAACAGAATTAGAATCTCAGGACATGTTGTTCAGTATCCTGTGGTTTGCTTAGGACGGTATAAAAATCAAATCAAAAGGAGGGGGGGGGGATGAAACAATGAACGTACGTTTGGAAACTTGGGGAGAGGCAGTCAGGACAACCCTCATCACTAGGGCCGTGAAAGCCGAGACTAAGAGCGGAATTCAGAGTCCCTCCTCAGGGCTGAGGGCAGCCTCAAGGTGCCTTTGGAGGAAAGTTTTTACTCATCTGTATTCAGAGTGGCAAGGCTTTGGAGGAGCCCTCACGTTTGAGCTGATAGTTCCCGTCAGATAGTTCCCATCCCCTCAATCTATTCTGAGTAATTAGATTTCAATGCCACCCTCGAATTTCCTATTCAAAAACGAATTCCGGAGATGAGTCAAAAAATTTCTTGACTTCAAAGTTCTGGAAACCCACCTCCAACTGAGGGACCCTCGAACCTCCCCTCAAGTTCTTTTTTTTAAGCGAATTGTCGAAGAAAATTAAGGTATTGCAATGGATTAAAAAAATGCCAGCATGTTCTTTTTTAATTGTTTTTTCACTGAAATACGATTTGGAGTATTCTGAAATGATTCCTGAAGGTTTTCCAAAAACCATACCTACGTATTTATTTATTTAGTTGTTACCGTTATTCTGTGTCATCGCCATCTTCCGGTATAAAAGAGGAGCACCTATCCCGACCAAATACCTCAAATCATCGTCCTCAAATATGGATGTAAGATCTAGTCCCTAACCATAGGCAAAAAGATTTAATCGTTGCATAGGATATTACCTGGAACGTTTGGAATCGATCCAGTCTTTGCAAGACTTTAGAACAAAATCACAGCCAAGGTTTTTCCCCCAGGACAAAGGTTGCGCCATGTCGTAGTTAGCTGAATACCAACCAGTGTCTTCCATCAACGCCAATGTTAAACGGGAATAAACTGGGTTCTGAGTGTGAGTACCGGTCATCGCTTCGTTCTAGAAGATGGAAAAATTAAAACAAAAATAGAATCCAATCGATTGGTTGAACATTCATCGATAATTACAAATAAATTTTTGATAAAAAAAAATACCTCGAAAACTCTCTTTTCCCAGTGTGTAAGCACAGTTCCTTCGCCCCCTTGGTCTTCAAGCTCAGCTCCTTCAAGTTCTGAACAATTGAAATGCTCCTGTACTTCTTTCACGACCCTCGGAGTAACCATGATTTGGATCTCTTTATCAATCAATCCTCCGTGAACACTCCAATTTTTGCGAACGACAGTTTTTATAATTTTGTCACTCCACTGCCGAGCTTGGATCCTACAAAATGGATTATTTATGAACTCCACAAACAAGATGTTTTGAGGTACATTCGAAATGAGATGGGGCAAAATACAAGATGGGAGAAAATATATGAATCGGTTCTGAAAGGCTAGATACAAAGTAAACGACTCAACTTAGAGGAATGAACCTTTTAGCAAATTTTCAAGGAAAAATTAGCTATTGGAATGGACTCGAAATCTTTAGCACAAAAGTTTTTGAGATTTGTTTTCAACAAATGTCCAACGTTTTCCCCAGCCCACTGAGACGTCATAAACATTCAAAACTTTGAAAAATCAAAGAAAAAGGTCTTCTCACGCTAGATGGTCGCGGTTGGTGTCAAAATTCTCAAAATCAGGTCTAGTTTATAATAAAAATAACAATAAACAGTTTTTCCGACCCAGGCGCACACCCCAGTCTGGGAGCGATGATTTTCATAGGGAACCATCAACACATCAACCCGCAAAATCCCCGAAAATTTCATCGAAATCGGATGAGAAATGTAGAAGTTATGGAAAGTATTGTAGAAAATGTAGAAGTTATGGCTGTAACAAGGAAATATACTTTTGCGCATGCGTAGCGGCTACTATCAGTCCGGGGGTAATGATTTTCATAGGGGACCATCTACACACCAACCCGCACAAACCCTGAAACTTTAATCGAAATCGGATGAGAATTGTAGAATTTATGGCTGTGGCAAGGATTTCATGACAGACACGGAACCAAAATTGTTCAGGAAGGTCTGAAACGTAAAACGCGAGTGGAAATTTTGATTTCTGAGAACTTTTGCTTCTGAGTCTACCAAGGTAGCGGAAGCTTTGTCTTCACTTTTCAAGGTTGAAAAACGTTCCGTGTCCGTCTGTGTCATCAAATACTTGCCACAGCCATAAATTTTCCAACAATATTCGGAGATTGTGGCGGTTGATGTGTAGAGTCCCCTGTGAGGGTAGTGCTAGGTACTTAGAGATTGATGTTTTGAGATCAACTACTATGCATCGGATCATCTATACAATAGGGTTATGGATACGAGGAAGCTATGTGCCACACCCACTTGGCAGACTTTTTTTCAACCTTGAAAAGTGAAAACAAAGCTGCCGCTACCTTGGTAGACTCGGAAGCAGAAACATGAAAAAACAAGGGGATAAAACAAAATCGCTGAGACATTTTCGTACTTGAATCGGTTGTAGATTAGATTCCCGAAATTTTTTCGGTCCATAACATGGGACACCCTGTATATGGGGGATAGTGGGAACAGTTCGGATGGTGTGAACACACTGGACAGTTCTATACGACAAACAAGAAGTAGAATGAGTGCAAATGTAAGTATGAAGGTCTCCTTGTTAGCACTGTTTTGCCTTTTTGCACTGTGTTGATGTAATTTTGTTCCTTCGTGTCCGATCAGTTTTAGTCATTTTAGTGTAATTTGTAGACTTTTCTGATTGTGTAACGTGAGTGTTGGCCCCAGTAGAATTTGAAACGCTTTTATTGTCTAGAAACGAAAATCCATGGTTACTTCAGAATATCTGTTATCTACATTGAGAGGGACACTTTGGACATACAGTATGTACCCAGTAGGTCCCTCTGGTACCTCTGTGTCCCCAATAGAATCCGTATAATATGTAGAATTTGTAATTCGACTTTTACCTACCTAAAAGGTCAGCTAGTTAAAAAAGTCAGAAAAGTGGGTGTAGCACAGATAGATGATGCATCGTAGATAATTTCAAAACATCAATATCCACGTACCTCGCACTACCCTCAGAGGGGACCGTCTACACACCAACGCACACAATCTCTGATATTTCATCAAAATTATTCGTTATTTGGACAAATAGTTTTGCCCGTTATATGGATTTCATGACACACAGATACAGACTCAAAACCAAAATTGTTCAAGGAGGTCTAAAATGCAAAACGCGAGTGGCAATTTTTTTTCAACCTTGAAAAGTGAAAACAATGCTTCCCTTATCTAGGTAGACTCGGCAGCAAAATTAGCATAAAATTACACTGTTAGAAATAACGGAAATTTTTTGATTAAATGATTTTTAGAAAAACTTTACGAATCATTATAAAATGTATGGGGTTAGTTCCGCTAGTTATAAGAAAACAATTATTATCTGCGTACCGTATTGGAGAATCCGTCGTAAACAGCAAGTCGAGTACAGGAGACAAGCGCTTTCGATGTAAGGACATCATCTTCAGAGAGTATTCTCTCGACAGCCTGAAGATGATGTCCTTACATCAAAAGCGCTCGCCTCATGTACTCGACTTGCTGGTTACGACGGATTCTCTAATGCAGTACGTAGATAATAATCGTTCTAAAATGTTTCCAAACGGACTTCAGAGAAACAAATTTTTTGTCAAAAAAATCCACGTTAAAAATGTTGATATTATTGCAATAGCGTCATTTTATTTGGAAATTTGCTAATTGTACTTAGGCGTTCTTGCATTGGCGAAAGTGGAGGAGAAAATTAATGCAGATTTAATATGGATGTAGGTAACTAGTGCTCACTTCTGATTTCGAACAGGTTTTCCGTTCTTTTCCCTGGGAGTTAAGGGGTCTCCATTCTGATCTCGGTAAAATGCGAAGAGACTTATTGAAAATCCCAAAGCATGAAGTATCTCGTGTTTGACAGTTGATAGGAGAATCGCCAACTCTTGAGGTTTAGTGCTGATGCTATTGGGACAGAAATTAGCGTGTCCAGCAATTGGTCTGAAAATTTAAAAATACAAACGAAATTATTACTTACTCATTGGAACAGAATGCTTAATGGGGAATAATGTAGGTGTAGTAGAATATTGGTACTACCTGTCAAGAGCCGATTCTTGCTGACAGTGGGCAGCATAAGCAACGGTACTGCCTTTACTGCACCTTTCGGTTTTCATAGCGCTTACATAGAACACAAAGTCAGCACCAACGATACCTGGGCCAGGGGTCCCATTCGAAGTACAGCTCATTCCACTAGCGTTACATGTTCTACACACCTGCAAAGACATGGATCATTCACGTTAACAACGTTTCTTACACAACACTTTGTTTTGAGTAAAAGAGTGAAAATTTTTTGGAAAACTTCTAATTTGATTCAGAAAAGCTACGCTTAAAAAAAATTAAGTGTGGGGGGGCATGAAAATGCATTTCACAATGCAATGAAACTGAATTTGCTTAACGCTCAAAGTAGTGTGAACACGAATGAAGCTTTGCTGTTTCTCTTTTTCCTCACTCTACAAGTCAGTTCTTCCCTACATATGGCCAAATCGGAGCCTAAAATCTAGATTATAGATCAGAACATACTTGAAAAGTGATGAGCATTGAAATGTAAAACAGTTATACATAAATCAGATGTTAATAAAGAACATATTGTTTGGTAACCTATGCATTCCAGGGGACGTCCCTTTGGATAAATATTAGTTCATTTTCAATTAGTGCGCAGTAAAACATTCATTTTTATTTACCTTTCTACTGCACAAAACTGTTCCACTCAATGTAATCTAGTCAGTATTTGGAGTCAAAAATAGTGGACTCCCCCCGTTAGCCACCATACAAGCAGCATGCGAGCCTCGAATTTGAACAGCATTTTAAAATTCACGATCTACATCTCCCAACATGCGAATTCGAGCCCCCCCCCCCCCCTCCCAATTCAACGGTGCCAATCTGGCACCACTGCGGTAATACGAGGGGGGGGATACAAATCCAGAGAATATTGAATAAGTTCCCTGAATATCAATGCTTATGAATGTAACATTAGTGAGCCTTAATGGGTACCAAAATAATAAGAAATCGTGTATTTTGTGAATATCAACCCCACTCGCCACTCGAATTTCGATGATCTCGTGAAGTGCCTACCTAATGTACAAATAGGAAGTTGTCTGAGCCCTAGGAAAGACATCAGAAAATCAGTTGAGAATTGAGGAGTAAGTAGCGCATTTAAGGTATTATCAGAATGACCCTTATTTTCAGTAAATAACCCCCGCTCCGCCCTCCTAAACAAAATTTTTCAAATTCAGGTGACGTAGTACACAACTAGATAGATTTCCGCGTCGAAGTAAAAACGTCTGCCAAGTGGGTGTGGCACATAGCTTCCTCGAATCCATAACCCAATTGTATAGATGATCCGATGCATAGTAGTTAATCTCAAAACATCAATCTCTAAGTACCTAGCACTACCCTCACAGGGGACTCTACACATCAACCGGCACAACCTCTGAATATTGTTGGAAAATGTAGAAGTTATGGCTGTAACAAGGAAATATACTTTTGCGCATGCGCAGTGGCTACTATCAGTCCGGGGGCGATGATTTTCATAGGGGACCATCTACACGCCAACCCGCACAATCCCTGGAAATTTCATTGAAATCGGATGAGAATTGTAGAAGTTATGGCAGTGGCAAGGATTTCATGACAGACTCACAGACAGACAGACAGACATACAGACGCAGAACCAAAATTGTTCAGAAAGGTCTGAAACGTAAAACGCGAGTGGAAATTTTGATTTTGCAGAACTTTTTTTTCAACCTTGAAAAATGAAAACAAAGCTTCCACTACCTTGGTAGACTCTGAAGCAAAAGAACCACACAAATCGATCGAAAACTAAGGCTTGGGCAAAGTACACAAGATTATGTCACAAACGCACACAGACACACACACACA
The DNA here is from genome assembly GCA_009739505.2 of Apolygus lucorum. Classification (NCBI taxonomy): domain Eukaryota; kingdom Metazoa; phylum Arthropoda; class Insecta; order Hemiptera; family Miridae; genus Apolygus; species Apolygus lucorum. The sequence goes on along the minus strand of CM019167.2, from coordinate 103,860,933 downwards.
TAGGTACATACCTTATGTATGATACATACACACACACATAGGTTCATAAATTATGTATGATACATACACACAGACACACATGGTCTTTTCGTGGATTTGGATTCAGAATAGTATAAAACAGATTTGTACGTGGTTTTCTTATCTCCCCATTGAGTGTTGTCCTCGTTCTCGCCACATTAATCCCATAAGGACGCCCAAGACTTACTGTTGGACGTCCTAATAACGTACATTAAAGAAGTGCCCTTGTAGGCATCTCTTCTGAACTTCAACTTGGGTTATGTGTATCTACTTCGCAGATTCAACATCCACCACAGTGCTAGCTGATCTTTATCTTCTATGTCATTGAAGTTGGATTTAACTAATTACATTAACGTTATTTTCTAAAACTACTGAAGGAGGACTTACATCCAGATGCTCTTCAGGAACTTCGACTTCACCGCACAGCGTTCTAGTTTCACAAGTGTTCTTGCAATAGGAGTACGGTTCGCCTTTCCGAAAGAATATTTTGTTGTTTTCGCATTTTCTGGAATGGAACAAAGATTATTAAAAGCTAAGTAAAATAAACATATGAAGTTCTCTCCTGTGAGGTATGCGTAACCACTGAACATACCCACAACAAATGTGTTGTTCATAGAATATGAAAGTGCACAATAAATTCACCTGTTCAGTCGAATCACACTTTCAGTGCGTCGAACCATCAGCGCTTGTTGCCAAAAATCCAACGCTTCAGGTAAAACTGTACTCTGGAAGATGAAAAATGTTTAATTTATTAAATAAGCTGTGAATGCCACACAAATAATAAATTACAATGATATTGAATCGATAATGAAGATAGATAAGTCATGGGAATGCGCCATGGATTCAAAACTAATCTTTTCTATTTCATTCTGGGGAAAACTTGTAGAGTTTATCACAAAACAAATAGGTGTAACAACAGGTGTAAGCACTGATTGACAATCGTTTAATGAAAGGGTTGGAAACAGTTTGTTGCATAACAAAACAGGTGATGTCAAGAGTTGAAGAGTTTCTGGAAACTTCTTCTAAGAAATCCATGCAGTTTGGTCACATCCAGCAACTTGGGGCTTCAAATTTCTCCCTTCCCCTCGTCAAACAACCCTCTCCTGAAGTGCGGTTGAGTCCACACTTGAAGCCAGCAAGTTTCCTTACTGCACAGCACACATATGGCACGCTGATGAACCTTTATATATTCTAATATGAGTGTAGATCACCTATGTGCACCTCATTTCCTCTCATTCTCTCCTGATTTTGTGACATAATGAATTGCAAGTGTTCTGAGGTTTACTCTACGAGTACTCTCAAGGTAAAATACTAATAATTTTGATCACAAGGCGCCTTCAGTATTGACGTGGGATTTCGTTGATCATAAAATAATATCCTCATCGACTGTGTTCTCTTTGAGTGGAATGAGTTACAGCAACTCCATCGTAAACGAGACACGTTTGAATTGAAACATCGATTCACTAACCATACAAGTTACGAGGAACTTACATTTATGAGTTCAAACTGTTCTTCGCTGAGGCTGAAACAAAAAGAAAAAATAATCTACTTTGTGGCTATTTATATGGTTGTGTTAAACAATCAACGAAGTTTCCAACAACATTACTCAACACAATAAGTTCTGATGAGGTCCGAATGCCTCCATTAACTAGGAGCAGAAATATAACTTACTTGAAAACACTCTTATCATAATGCAGCAATATTCGGAGTGGTTGGTCGATATTTCTCTTCTTCATGACATGGGCTGGTTCCAAATGGACGCCATGTATCACCTAGGAAAAAGTATGGAGATGAATAAAACATCGTTACATTGCATCTAATCGTTATCTTTCCTTAGTTATAAAAGGGGTCAGGAATAGGAGAGTCTAGCCCCCAGAAAGTATCGTCGGGTTTCAGCGCTACTTACCGCCACTTCAGCGAACTACCATCATTTTCAGCTCGATGTGAGCGTGCTCAAGCGGCAATTCTGAAAAGTAGGCTTACCTCGATTTTACCACTCTAATTTCTAAGTTTGGCGGCTTTGCTTCCCTGCCTTTTTAAATTGCGAGGAAAAGGAACTTGTTATTGCATCCATGTACAACAACAGGAACTTGTTGTTGCATCAATTGTAAAACTCAAAAATAAATGTTCTCGCTACATTGTAATCTTAGGATAACTGCAAGTTAGAGGAGCGACAGTAATGCGGTTGCCAGTGTGATCACCTGATAAGATATCAGAAATGGTAGTTCGTTGAAGTGGCGGTAGGTAGCGCTGAAACCCAACAACACTTTCTGGGGGCTAGACTCTCCTGTCAGGAACAACAAAATCACTCGCGACGAGATTGTGGAAAACCATTTTAATAAAAACAGAGTTAAGTAGAACTTTGTCCATTTTCACGAAAATAATGAGTTACAAGTTAAATCGATTTCGACGGTTAGGTCATCATCAGTAACAAACAATAACTGATTGGGTAGGACTTTCACTTTCTCGACCAATGGGATTCAAGCTCCCTTTCATTTGTGACTATATAAGCTATGCTCTCTGTGATGTACCTTCAGTAATTTTTTGTTACTGGTGATGACCTAACCGTCGAAATCGATTTAAGGGGGCGCGGGACTCGAAGCTCAGATCAGCGCCAACCAAGAGATGTCGCTGACTTTCGTGATTGCTGAGGCGAGTTAATTATCCGCACTTGTTATCCGCAAAAGCGCTAGCATCGCTCGGTCCTCTGGAAGTTTTTCTCGTCCTTCCGATTTTGTTGTGTCTGTAACCTCCCCCTCCCGTGTCGGATAACGGAAGTTGTTATCAAATCCAGGTTTTGATTTCGCGAAGGCGTTTTTGTGAAGTGCCTACCTACCTGGACTACCATCCCGTTTATGATCTCTCTCCGTGTTGTTCCGAGTTTGAATAGTTGATTTGTTGAGCAATGATCCACCAAGGAAGGACAGGAGTTCGAATGAATACACATGGACGGAAGTAGTTACAGGAGAACAAAACGCCCTTGGAAAGTAAAACGTTTGCAAGTAAGTATAATTATGTTATCTACTTCTTCCTAGTACTTAGGTGTCTTTTCGCAGCTAGGTACCTATTATTTGAGTAGTCATCCATAATATTCCATCGAAAACTTCTAGTTGTTGAACTTGAAACTGAAACTTTATTTTCGTACAGCTTCACATTAAATGTAAACACATAAATTTTATGAGCTACGTACCTTTCATAGCCGTACTTATGAAATACGTAATTATAAGATTGCATAAAACAATGGTAGGTAGGTTAGTAAGTAGAAAGAATTACCTAATTCGTCCTGCTTTTTGCAAGATAAGTTTTTTTTTAAGGGGCATGACCATTTCGCGGGATAGTCCCACAAAATTGTCATGCTCCCCTAACAAACATTACGCTTAGGTAGTTTTTTGTGGAAATTAACATATCAATTAGGTAGTGAGGATAGTGGAAAGAATAGGTACATAGAGTTGAGAATCAAACCATTTCTTCTAGAAAACCTTACCGAAATTACTATAAATTGTATAAATGGCTCTAAATTAGTCATTTAACGGGTAACTTAGATTATGGATTTTTGAATCCTCTTCAAATTAGGACCTTTCATAATGCTAGGATTAATTTGGTGGCCCTGGGCAGAGATGGGCGAATTCTTATTCATGAATACGAATATAATCGTATTCACATTTTGAATAGGATTTCCCTCGTATTCGTATTTTGAATACGATTTTATGATTTTTTCTATGATTTCCCTAAAAATCATAGAAATAATAATAATTTTATAATAAATAATATAATAATTTTTGAAATGATTTTCTCCCGAACTCTGGGGATATTTTGTGCAAAAAAAAACGTACGATTTTCATCGAAAATTTCGTCGAAATTTCTATATGAATGGTTGTAGGGACTTGGGAGGGGTCTCATTCGATTCGTCGTGGAAAATCCTATAAGAATTTATGAGCGTTTCGAATTTTAACTGATTATTTTGACAATTTTATGGAATAAATACGAACAAAATTCCGGTGAAAATTATAATTGTTTTTACTGATTTTCAGCGGAAATTACACATCGTAGTTTCTATACGGTTGGTTGGAGCGACCGGGGGGTGGTCTCATTCGATTCTGCGTGAAAAATCCTATAAGAATTTGTCAGCGTTTCGAATTTTGATTGATTGCCTATTTTGACAATGTTAGGCCATAAATATGTCCAGAGTTCGAGAGAAAATCATTTTAAAAAAGTATGATGTTCAACCTATTAAAAAAGATTATACCTACTGGCTAAACATACCATACCAGATGAAATTGTACGTAGGGTGAAACAGATTTGTGTAGCAAACAATGTCTGTAGGTACTAAAATTTAGTTTCGAGAATATTTAATATTCTCGAAACTATCACACTCCTTCCAAAAGTCATGACTGATGGAGTTGAATTTCTTTAAATTTTAATTATCAGGGACATGAGTATTCTTCTTTGACGTTAGTGTTGGATTGAATCCTGCAGCTGCCTACTTGGCTAATAATATAGGAACATCGTTTTATCCTTGGTATTTCGAACTCGCTGATAAAAATCCTGATTATTCATAATTTTATTTAAGTATTTTGTTCTGGTTAATAACCAACAGTTGATTTCATTACTTCTCCAATGAACTCCTTGCTTGCCACGTATGAAATAGAGGAGGTTGGAGGGAGTGGGCATGTGTCAAATCAGTTTGACAAATTGAAGCTGTAGAAATATTCTAACTACCTAACCTCTCCAAACCTTTTCAGTCCAAATCTGTCATTATTTTTCTTCACATCGTACTAGGCAAAGTATGGGTCGCTTGCATTGATCTCAAGAAGAATAGTTGAAATCTAAGGACTAAACTTGTTGCTCAGGTAGACGTCCACATAGCGGATCCATTTTTGAGATCTCCCAGAGAAGGGTGTATGGACCCACATTCCTAATTAATGTTTGTCGTTTGTATCTCTTCCTACATGTTTATAGTGAAATTATCAATAGAAACCTAAATTTGTTTTGTTTTTGTTTTTTTCAGGAGTGATTTTACTCAGAATTGTATTTGACTGGAGACTTTTCTGGAGCAAGTCAAGTCATTGAACCAGCACTCAGGACCGTTTGAAAGCAACTTGTCCATCATATTGATAAGACAATGAAAAGCTGCTCTGTCTAGCAAGCATCCTCACCTTCAGATGTAAAATTAAATTAATTTTTTTAAAATTCAAATGGTTGGTAATAAACAAGATTTATTGTTTTTGCAGTTTGAGGTTACCTAATGGTCAATAAATCATTTATACTACAAATCGATAATGTTTCTATAATACTTCCTATGCACTTTACTATGGTAGGTAGTATAGTAGGTAGATTTAATAGTCCGATAATTAGTGGTTTACTGTAGCAATAAATAATGGCGTACTATTTAATTTTCAAAATTCCCAAAATGACTCATTCTAAGTTCACCTAACACTTTGTATGGTATGGGAGAGTAAAAAATTGATTGAGTAAAAAATTAAAGTTTCATGCATTAGTTCTGCTGGAAGGAAGAGGAAGTTCACATACCTATTCAAGGTGAAAAACACGAAATAATTAGTAAGCTATAAAGGAACCGAAATGTTGAAAAATCGGATATTTTGTCAATATTATCCCCGGTGCTAAATTTGATACCTACTCTAGATTCTTCTTTCTACTAGATATTTTTCCGCGTCGAACAAAAAATGAACCACGAAAATCAGTTGAGAACTATGGGCTGGGCAGAGTACACACGATTTTGTCACATACACTTATGGTTTTTTTTCTCGCGGATTTGGATTCAGAATGTTCTAAAACGGATTAGTGTGTGGTTATTTTTCAATTCTGTTGAGTGTTGTCCAACTTTACCCCAGATCAATCGCATAAGGACGCCCAAGTCTTACTGTGGGGCGTCCTAAAAAGGATTTACCAACTATTTAGGTTGAAGTCAGCCTACTTAACAGAGTGAAGGTAAACAAAATTAAATTACATATTTTGAATCACTACTTCGCCCTCTTTCCAAAAAGTGTAGGTCTGTTGAAATTATATGGTTTTCAGCATACCTACTGACGTACTGTAAGGTAAATTATGCAATAGTACCAGAATATGAATTTCCCCATCGCCCTGATTCCGAAAAGTACACACCTAGATGTAGGTCGAGGTTAAATTTTAGGCATACCAACTGAAGGTATGGTCATTGTGGGGGGTTAAATAAATGATAGTACCAGTTTATGAATTTCTACATCGCCCTGATCCCGAAAATTACTAATTATTTGGCATTGTATAGGCACATTTTTGACCGACTTCATTAATTTAATTTTTTTTTTTTGTACACATACTTACCTTTTAATTAAATAATATCAAAATAATAGAAAAGTACCTACATAAACCATAAATTTTACATAAAAGTAAAAAAAATTAATGAAAAAAATCAGTCTTTTTGATGGTTATGGTTGAATTGTTGAGATAGATATTTGAAGGTTGAAACTTTAATCAAGTACTACGCACAGTATCATCCTTACAATGTTTTTATGAATTCGAGAAAGCTATGTGCCGCACCCTCACGGGAGACGCGATTCAGAGGACAAGCACAAAGGCTCAGTGAGAAGGTGGTAGGTACGGTGCGACGTTGCCAGATCCACGCTAATGTTTGCATGGCGATGGGTGGTGAAAGGGGTGGAGGCCCGGTCTAGGGATACAGGTCCAAGAGTCCATGAATGTTTGCCACGATATTGAGATTGAAGGGGTAGAAAAACAATCACCTCCTTGGTCACCCGTTTCTCGGAGGGTCGGAGGTGCACTGTAGTTTCTCCTCTCGCCTGCAGGTAGCGCATGAAACCAGGGCCTCTTTTAACGCACTTCTTTCAAAATCACGGAACTTTGCCTTCACGTAATCTCCGTGATTTTAGAAGTTAGAATTGTCCTCTTTGAATTTTCAGAGGTTTTAGTCTCCCAAAAAGTTCCGTACGAAGAGTTTTTATCAAAAACAAATTTTATTTAAAAAATAAATTTTCTATTTTTTTCAAATTTCAATTTTTTTTGACATTTTGGCCCGTATGTATGAAGTATTAATTATTTAATGAATTTAGAAATTTTTTTTGAGAGGAAAAAATGAACACTCACTTATTTTCAATATGAACCTTTGGAATCGACCAAGAATTTTTTTTAACATCCCCTCAAAATTTGTTGGTTTACGTTTCAAGGTACGTAGAATCCGAAAATCTAATAAAAATTTAGCCGTCCGTCCGCCGAACGCGGCACTTTCCCCACTTAGCATTGACCAATTTTGATGGAATTTGGTATGTAGGCTCCATTTGTGGTTGACATTTTGAAAACGCCCTAACTCAAAAAAAAATTGATATGAAGGCATATGAAGGTTTTTCCATCAATTTAAGATAGTATAGAATTTTTAGAGACCACGCGGAGCTCTGTAGGACAAACCGTTCGTTCCCTACGAGAATTTAAAGGTTGGACGTACGATAAATCAGAAACACGAGTGTAAATCACAAAAGAGGCCTAATCTCCGTTCAAATTTTAGCTGACCAAAATGCGATCGATGTTTTTCTTCATGTTGGATGGTAGGTGGCTTTGCAGACGAGTGATCTATATAGAAAAATAATAAACCATTGTGTAATAATTTGAAGCGTTTTTTTTTTTTTTTTTAGGGGTCAGGAAGTAATAAGTAGATACAGTGCATCATCGATTACTCTACTGGAATTTCGATAGGCGGTTCAGAAGTGGGAGGAGCAGATGGTGACTGTAAAATCCTCTGAATGTGTAACATTGGAGGAACGGTTTCAAAAGTAAGTAGTGCGTTGTGCCTTTGGGTCTGAAGACTCCTGCACTCAAGTAGCAGGGATGAGATTCTAGAGAGTGCAATATTGCCTGAGTGATCGAGGTTGGACTGTATAATCAGGCACAGGCTCCATCTTATTGAGAAGGTAGATTCGGAACAAGTACAAAGACCCCTACACATGCTCACTTCAACTGCGCAGTGTTTCTGTGCAAATATCAGTATACAAATGAACAAATATCTGAACTGATGATGAGTGGGCTACTTTAATTTGCCCCCCACTTTCGATGTCAATTTTTTCGTGCATCACTATAACTTCATAAATTTATAGATATGGACCAAAAATGGGAATGTCAGGCAGAACAGGACATCGAAAAGTGAAATAGTAGATACATGTGCTCAGTTTACTGATATAAAAAAGATACATTTTAATCTGTTTAAAACCTATAGGATCCGCTCAGCTCTTCACGTCCAGACATGAAGTCTCAGGCAGTAAAATTGAGTTTGCCTAATTAGAATCAAGTATGAACATTTAGAACTGCAAGGTGAAGGCTGTAGCAATGTTCAACCCTGCAGGCTTCTGGTGGAATACCTCATGAGATCATAAAAGCCATAATGAGCGTCCAACCTAGTTTCACAGAATCTATCGAAGTGTTAACGAGAATGCGAATGGGGTATTTCGATGGGTCGGAAATTCAGGTTTTTGACCTTGAATTTGGATTTAGCACCGTTGAAAACCTCTATACACCAACTTTTTGCCAATTGATACTATAACATGAGGTAGAAAAATTAAATAAAGAGATCACACGTTTGAAAAAAAGGCGGGCCTCCATGAACGCACACACACTACGCCACGAGCGTGTGTGTGTAGTATTTTGTAGTATCCAAGGCCACAAGACGTTCGAGACCACATGGGATCTACGGTGGAACGTCTCGGTCCAAGGCCAGCAGCTGAATACGTCACAACAACTTACTACGTCACATCATTCAAATCTTCAACTTTCACTAGCTTCCCTAATTTCTTCTCAACATTTTCTCGACAAATAGATCAGATTACCGTTATTCCTTACCTCTTTTGAAAAAAAAAATGAATTGACTGAAATACCCCATTGTTATTCTTGGAATACAGACAACTCTCAGCCGTGTTGACCAAAATTAAAATTATATTTGGTATAAGGGCCTATCTTTGTTGGTGTTAAACAGCACCTATGTAGTAAAAAAGTGAGAAATTTCACGAAAAGACCTACAGCTCGGATCTTTTATTATCAGTAGGTTCAGCTGTCTGGGATTCAGCGTATGGAACGCATCTTGCATGAATTTGCATTACCCAGAAATTATTCATAAAGCCCTATTGAAAAACAGATACGTTTCTCATCGGAAGAATTTTGGTTTATTATTTTCAATAATGAACTAATGGAATCGACCAAGAAACATTTTTTTTAACCCCCCCTTAAATTTTGATGGTTTACGTTTCAAGGTAGTACGTAGAATCCGAAAATCGAATACAAAATTTTCCGACTGTCCGCTGCACCTCTTTTATCCGGCACTTTCCTTAGTTCCCATGGACCGATTTTGATGAAATTTGGTATATGGGCTCCATTTAGGGTCTAGTTGTGCCCCAAAGCTTTTAGTTGATGTCAATCACTTCTAAGGGGTGAAAATTAAGGGTTGACATTTTCAATAGTGCCCTAGATTGAAAACTCTCGAAATAAAGGTTCCTTTCGGGTTTTCACCAAGTTTAAATAGATAATAATATAGATAATTTTTAGAATTTTTTGAGACCACCCGGACGGAGCTCTGTAGGACAAACCGTTCCCTACGAGAACTTAAGGGTTGGACGTACGATAAATCAGAAACACGAGTGTGAATCGTAACAGAGGCCTAATCTCCATTCAAATTTTAGCTGACCAAAATGCGATCGTTGTTCGTTTTGAGTCCTTAGCAACCAGTAATCGAATTTCCTAATAATTGGGACAACCTCAACTACCAATTTCTTCGAACTGATTGTGAAGCGTTTATTTCTTGCAAATAAACTTGATTGTGAAGTAGGTATGTGGTAGGTAGGTAGTGTAGTATCTATGGTTGGTATATGGTGACAATGGCAAAGCCGAGTTCTTTGCAGATGAGTGATCTATATGGAAAAATAATAAACCTCTGTGTAATGATTTGCAGCGTTTTTGAAACATTCCACGTATTGCCACTACATGACGTAATGAATAAAACCTCATTTATACTCATCTTCTAGAATAAATGGTATAAATCCGGATTTATCCACCCAATGAATAACACAGGAGAGTCTAGCCCCCAGAAAGTGTTGTCATGTTTCAGCGCTACCTACCGCCACTTCAACGAACTACCATTTCTGACATCTTATCAGGTGATCACGCTCGCGACCACACTACCGTCGCTCCTCTAACTTGCAGTTATCCCAAGATTACAATGTAGCAAGGAAGAACAACACAACAATTGAAAAAAAAAAAAAAAAATGCAATATCAAGTTCCTTTTCCTCGCAATTTAAAAAGGCAGAGAAGTAAAGCCGCCAAAATTAGAAATTAGAGAGTGGTAAAACCGAGGTGGTAAAATTGAGGTAAGCCTACTTTTCAGAAATGCCGCTTGACCACGCTCACATCGAGCTGAAAATAGGATAATAGTTCGCTGAAGTGACGGTAGGTAGCGCTGAAACCCAACAATACTTTCTGGGGGCTAGACTCTCCTGAATAACACTACCAGAACTAATAGGACAACTTTAAAAAAAAAAAAAACACGATGGAACAGCGCTCATAGTTGAACAGGGCTCATATAACATCATAAATAATCTTGCTACAGAACTAAAGGTAGTCCGTTGTTGAGGGTCTTCAAACGAAGGCTGAAGTCCCATTTGTCAAGCAGATGTAACAAGGTGTTTTTGTACATTGATTCACCCTTTAGGTATTCCTGTTTAAACATTCCTCCATGCTGTCGTTCATTTCGTTTGGCCAGTAGGTTTTCAAAGCAATAATAATTATTGAGTAATGGGGTATTTCGGTCAATTTTTTTTATTTTTTTTTTCAAAAGAGTAAGGCTCAGGAATAACGGTAATCGGGTCTGTTCGTCGAGAAAATGTTTTTAAAAAATCAGAGAAGCTAAGGAAAGTTGAAGATTTGAATGGTGTGACGTAGCTAGCCAATCGTGACGTAGCTAGCCAACTGTCTTTGAAAAAAGTATCCATGCACAGAATCCCTTGGAGGACGTCTTGGATACTACAAAAATACCTACTCACACACGCGCGGGGCAGTCCGCGGCGTAGTCCTTGCCTAGTGTGTGTGCATTTATAGCGGCCCGCCTTTTTCAAACGTGTGATCTCTTTAATTAATTTTTCTACCACATGTTATAGTATCATTGGGCTAAAAGTTGGAGTATATAGGTTTTCAAGGGTGCTGAATCCAAATTTGAGGTCAAAAACCTGAATTTCCGACCCACCGAAATACCCCATTGTCGATGGCATCACTAACTCCTCTCTAAAGCACGAGTTCAACTCAAAAGGGAGAGAGCATTTTTTTGACGTGTGAACTTATAATTTAATCATGGTACCTACCTAGTAAGCTATTTCATTTTGATAATATTTAATTTAGTATTATTTAACTAGCTAGGAGAGATGTACTAACTGCTGCTTTTTGTAATAACTGTACAATTATAGTGGAATAAACCATTTAAAAAAAACTGTCGTCAAGACACACTTTCACAAAAGTTAGCCATATAACCGATTCCTGAAGAAGATGAGGCAAGTTAGGTGATTGAGAAACAAACAATGGAACATCACGGGTAAGGATTTAACAACAATCACATCTCAAGGTTACACAGCAACGATCTCAGGATAAACAAGACCAAATTGAAAAATATTTGTCCACGCCGCAACATCAATGCGAACAACAATGACGAATTTTAAGGAAATAAACTTCATGATGTGGCAACAACATTGAGGTAATACAATCCAAGGGCTTCAATCAAGGGAATTCAAATCTCGGAACGATCGATCTATTTCCAGTTGTGAAAACAATTCCAGAATGCTGATAGGAGTGGGAAAACTTTGTTTGAAAACAACCAGGGCTTCATCAATCAATAATAAAGAAAAATTACAACATTGACGGAGAGTGTCTCCTCAACCACCGTCCACAATCTCACTGAACAATCATTGAAGGTTACTTACTTCATCTGGTTTCGGATGTACGTGATTGCACACTTTATTTCTAATAAATGCTTGAGAAAAATTGAACACTATGATTAAAATTGTAGCATTTTTCCATTTGTCACATCGGCCCATGTCAAGTCAATCGAGAATAATAAACTTAGTTTACTTCATATGAAACCTTCGTTGAAACCTCCTCTTCATCTTCTTCTCCTTCTCGATTCGTTGTCTTGGCTGTTGTCAGCTGCGCCGGTCGTTGGAACTGTGTTCTTTCCTCTCCACGTGGAAGGTATTTATCAAATCAAAAGGTGTTGTAATCAAAGGTGTCTACCCAAAAATCATGAAATGCGCAACCAATGAGAGTATCCGCCAGCGCTATCATGGATTTCACATATTTGAGGTAAATGCCTACCTAGAATAGATCCTTCCATTAATTTACAGTTCCATTCAGGGGAATCCAATATTGGAGTCGACCTAAATTAGTTACCTACCTAAATAAATTAGCTGTGGTGGTTGATGCCCCCCACCTGTAAGAGACCAGCTTAACTTGTCTCCGGTACTCTGTGCTAGTCAGCCATATCATTTCAAGTTCTTCCAGTGTTCTGTGCAGTTCTCAGTTTTCCTGATAAAATCCTCAATATTATCACTTTGATCCTATTACTATTTCTGCCTCGATCCAATAATAAAACATTACAAATAATAACATAATTTAATAAGTGAACAGATGGGGGGGTGTATACCTAATAATCAATTACACGTTCAAATTCGATTTAACAGAAGTGCTCCTGCAATATTATGAAATATAAAAATGACAATACGAATATATCAATACAATATTATTTAATACTGTTTTACCAGCGTGGATCAACCACAGAACCAGAATTAAAATTAAATCCGTAGGTATATCAGCATTTTGACTTTTTTTACGTAGGTAAAGATTTTTCATCCATGGATTAACCAATGTGTCAACAGCTTTCAATTAAAAAACGTCTGCCAAGTGGGTGTGGCACACAGCTTCCTCGTATCCATAACCCGATTATATAGATGATCCGATGCATAGTAGTTAATCTCAAAACATCAATCTCTAAGTACTTTTCACTACCCTCATAGGGGACCATCTAATCGCTAATCTGGACAATCCTAGAAAATTTCATCAAATTCGGATGAAAAATGTTACGGCTGTTACAAGGATTTTACGTATGCGCATGCGCAGAGGCTTCTGTAAATTTTAAGGCCTTGATTTTCATTAGGGACCATCTACAACCTAATCCGCATAATCCCTGAAAATTTCATCGAAATCGGGTGGAAAATGTGGAAGTTATGGCTGTTACAAGGAAATTCACGTTTGCGCATGCGCAGTGGCTACTGTCAGTCCGAAGGTGATGATTTTCATAGGGGACCATCTAAATACTAATCTGCAATATCCCTGAAAATTTCATTGAAATCGAATGGAAAATGTAGAAGTTATGGCCGTTACAAGGAATTCACGTTTGCGCATGCGCAGTCGCTTCTGGGTCATTTCAAAATTTGGGGTTATTTTGTCTTCGAACTTTTCCATAAATTATTGTTGAAGTTTCTATGTTTTTTCTCCCGTAAACGTCCTTTGTTTAGGCCACTGAGGCAGATCCTGAAGTGGGCGCACACTTTATCAAGTAGTTTCAAATTTATAGAATTTTGAATTTTGCTTCCGAGTCTACCAAGGTAGCGGAAGCTTTGTTTTCACTTTTCAAGGACGAAAAAAAAAAGTTCTCCAAAATCAAAATTTTCACTCGCGTTTTGCGTTTTAGACCTTTCTGAACAATTTTGGTTCCGTGTCTGTCTGTCTGTGTGTCTGTGTGTCTGTGTGTCTGTCCGTCTGTCATCAATTCCTTGTAACGCGCATAACTATACAAAGTTGTTGTCCGATTTCGATGAAATTTTCAGGGATTGTGCGGGTTGGTGTGTAGACGGTCTCCTATGAAAATCATCATCCCCGGACTGATAGTAGCCGCTGCGCATGCGCAAACCTGAATTCCTCGTAACAGCCATAACTTCCACATTTTCTACCCGATTTCAGTGAAATTTTCAGGGATGTTACAGATTAGTATTTAAATGGTCCCCTATGAAAATCACCACCTTCGGACTGATAGTAGCTACTGCGCATGCGCAAACGTAAATTTCCTTGTAACGGCCAAAACTTCTACATTTTCCATCCGATTTCAATGAAATTTTCAGGGATGTTACAGATTAGTATTTAGATGGTCCCCTATGAAAATAATCATCCCCGGACTGATAGTAGCCGCTGCGCATGCGCAAACCTGAATTCCTCGTAACAGCCATAACTTCCACATTTTCTACCCGATTTCAATGACTTTTTTAGGGATTACGCGGATTAGGTTGTAGATGGTCCCCAATGAAAATCAAGGCCTTAAAATTTACAGTAGCCTCTGCGCATGCGCGTACGTAAAATCCTTGTAACAGCCGTAACATTTACATTTTTCATCCGATTTTGATGAAATTTTCTAGGATTGACCAGATTAGCGTGCAGATGGTCCCCTATGAGGGTAGTGGAAGGTACTTAAAGATTGGTGTTTTGAGATTAACTACTATGCATCGGATCATCTATATAATCGGGTTATGGATACGAGGAAGCTATGTGCCACACCCACTTGGCAGACGTTTTTTCCATAATTTCGACTTTGTAGGGAGAGAGAAAACCAAGTGTGAGTTGAACTCATGAAACCTTTTTATTCCTTCAAAATACGAGAATCTTAGTTTAGGAGTCTCTTTTACTTATCGCAATCACAGTCCGAAGCTTATTATCTAGGTTCATCAGAATTATCAGATTCTTCAAGTCTTTCAATCAGTCTAATCTTTCGTAAAATGTGGGTTAATGAAAAGTCAGAATTATATGACCCAGCGGTGTAAATAGTTCAGGTAACTCTTAAAAATGTAAACGGCTTTGAAAAAAAAAACTTCTCCCCCTGCAATTCCATCTCTCTTCCTACAAACCAGCCTCTTCTCAGAAGTTGTAGGTAGAGAGGTTGTAGGGAGAGAGATTTGTGACTCACTCTCTACTGGCCTAACCATTATTGATTCTGAACGTTAGAAAAAATACATGACACTATGGCATTCATAATTGTAATTTGAGTTTAATTAAACTTAGTTGAACACTTACCCTGATGAGTGAGGTGGTTGTAGGGAGAGAGAAAGTATTTACCTACTCTCAAAGCTTCAACACTTCACAGCATAACCCACACAACTGGGAGCTTGGAAATTCAACAAACTTCAGTAGCTTCGGAAGCCATCTTGCAGCAGTGTTCACTTTTGTTTTTCATGACACGAAATAATCGTTTTCCAGGAGTGGGCAGGCATTTCAAAAAAATTGTAGGGAGAGAGAATAAAACCTTGTGACAGCATCAAAACATAGCAAAAACCCTTCCAATTCATGGAATTTTCGTTCGTTTCTAATTTACTGCTGAAGAGGAGAGTATCCTGGACCAATAACGTTTTTTACTTAAATTAAAATATGAATATAGATTTCTCCAAAAATTTTCAAAGTTCCCAACCTACCCTCTGTGACAGGTGTAGGGAGAGAGAATTGGGATCATTAATGATTTTTAATTATCTGAGTTAATTGATTAGTGAAATTCATTCTATGTGATCTTTGTAGACACCAACCTGCTGTATCTCCCTGAAAAAATTCTGAATTTCCAAGACAAATAGAGTGTTCACAAAAGCAGCGTGACAAGAAATAACCCCAAATTTTGAAATGACCCTTCTATCAGTCCGAGAATGATGATTTTCATATGGGACCATCTAAATACTAATCTGTAACATCCCTGAAAATTTCTTTGAAATGGGATGGAAAATGTAGAAGTTATGGCCGTTACAACGAATTCACGTTTGCGCATGCTCAGTCGCTTCTATCAGTCCGAGGATTATGATTTTCATAGGGGACCGTCTAGACACCAACCCGCACAATCCCTGAAAATTTCATAGAAATCGGACAATAACTTCGTATAGTTATGCGCGTTACAAGGAATTCATGACAGACAGACAGACACAACGACACACAGACACACAGACAGACAGACACGAAACCAAAATTGTTCAGAAAGGTAAAAAACGCAAAACGCGAGTGAAAATTTTGATTTGGGAGAACTTTTTTTTCGTCCTTGAAAAGTGAAAACAAAGCTTCCGCTACCTTGGTAGACTCGGAAGCAAAATGATCCACGGGTCAGTGAGTTAAACCACCTGGATGGATGGTTTAAATCGAAGTGATTTAAATCGCGATAAGGCTTGGATGAACCGTGACAAAGCGCTCCTTTATTTTCTGTTGAAGACTAATTAATCTTGGTAAAATCGGCCTTAATGAATTGATGTAACAAACCCCTGTCTAATCTCAGGGTCAAATCCTCGTTAACTTTTTTTTTTCGAAAATCAACAAATCAATAGTTGGGGCCTGATTGTATAAATGATTGTACCGGTTTGATTGTACAATTTTAACAAGGCCACACTCACAAGGCTGACTACTCTCTCATATTGCTAATATTTCGATTTTCCTAACTATAGCTTGAAGAATTCCTCATTAACTCACGCTGGATGCATGAAGTTTATTTACCTTTCAACTGCACAACACAGTTTCACCAAAAATGTCAAAATCTCTCATCTCATAATCATACTAGACCCCCGTGACGGGGGCCCCGTCTCTAATCTATACTTGAACTAGCATCCATTGGGAAGAAAATACCTATGTAACACACGTAACACTACGTTCCCAGAAAGCAAATCATAAGAACAAATTCTCTCCTACGTGAATGTCAAACACATAAGAAATAGGTAGCCATTGAATACTATCATCTTCAAATAACATGGAACATGGCAAGTGATGGTCATTTGCATAAAAATCAGTATCAAGTTTTGAAAATAAGATGTGAACTAATGTTTATGTTTACAATAATAGTGGTATAATTGGGCTCAGCATTAAATTTCATCTATGCATTTCCTGTGGGCAAGTCACACTATCTCCAACAATGTATAAAACATGTATGTATATTAAATATATTAACTAGAGAAATTATAAATTCGTTGGGCAGATTTATTGGTAATTTCTTTGAGATCGACATTTTAAAAAATAAGTTAAAAAACGCGTGTTTTGGAACATTTGCAGGAAATTATCATTTTAGACATACGAATGTATGGTGTATTCGGGATCAGCACCAAATCTTTTACAAGAATAGTGCATTTCCAAGATATTGGGAATAGATCTAGATTAGATTTAATGTGAGATTGAGGATTCGTGGGGGGTGGAGGGGATCAGCCACTAAGCAAAAATTAGATTTTATTAAAATAATTTCCATGTTGCAATAATAAACCTACCACGTTTTACTTCATCACACAAAAGATTCAAAAAATATTCATATTCTAATGTATATTATTTGTCAGTAAGGTTTTTGAGGAGAAAGAATGTCGTTCTACCTAGTATTTACCGAATTATCAAGGCAAAATCCGAAAATGTTCCAATTGGCTGTGGAGGAGCCAATTGAGCATGCCCTCAGCAGGGCGAAATCGGGGCCTACGAGTATTTTGAACTGAGTGACTTTGAACATTCGTTGCTGAGGCTGCACCTGTGGAGGCCGCTGTTCAACTCATCCAGTCAACACTTCTTCATCACGTCTACTACCATAATTTCCTAAGCTGTGAGTACAATCCATTTGTCATTCAATATTATATTAACACTGGAGTGCTACCCCAGATTTTTAGACGAGCACAGCTACTGATTCGTCAATGCGACGACACTATTGCTTTTCAAGGGATTAACAAAAATTAACAGCCGCTCTTATGAGCTAGTTCAGGATGAATAAAATATCAAATTTCATGACTTAGATTCAAACTAGGACTAGTACGGAGGTATTAGAAACGAAAAAATGTTTTGAAAAATGAAAATTTTCACTCGGGTCGTACGTTTCAGGCTTCCTGAACAATTTTGGTTCCATGTCTGTTTGTCTGTCTATCTGTGTGTCTGAAATCCTCGTAACGGGCGAAACTTCACGAAGTTATAGTCCGATTTCGATGAAATTTCCTAGGATTGTGCGGGTTGGCATGTAGATTTTACCTATGAAAATCATCATCCCCGGACCGAAAGTAGCCTCTGCGCATGCGCAAACCATATAACATGTCAAATCCATATAACAGCCATAATTGCAACATTTTTCATCCGAATTCAATGACATTATTAGTAATTGTTCTGGATGACGTGTGGATGGTTTTCAGGAGGATAGCGCAAGTATTGATGTTTTGAAATTAGGTACAATGCATCGAATCGTCAGTACAATCGATTATTGATACGAGGAAGCTATGTGCCACACCACACGTGCACGTTTTTATTCTTTAATGCTACTCATTAGGCGTTCTGACGAATGCTTTATTCGCTTACAACGCTACTCGTTCGTCTCATCAAAGAAGTGACTTTTAAACTATTTAGAAAAAAATCACGGAAAGCTGCGAGTCACAGGTTGCTCCTAACTAGTAGAAGCGTAGCTGAGCCCATACGACTCTACGCCGTGCTTTTATACCTCTATACAGAATACAGCACTACATATTCGTCGCGTAAGAAGGGTAGCATTCAATGGTTGATTCCGTTTTCCCCACCAGTGAAATAATTTAATGAAGCAAGTATTTCGCAGCACAGAGTAGAAAAACTAAAAAATTTGACATTGGGACGAAATTTAATTTTTTTTCAAGGTTTGGATATCATAACGATTGTTTGTCGTTTTGGAGTTTTTCATTCATTGATTCGATTTTCGTGCGCCTTCTCGAACAACCGAAGTACACAATAACCCACGGGAAGGCTCTCCCGAACCACGATAGTAGGTAACCCAAGTTATTCACTAAGTTTCAAAATAAATTTAAAATCATTAAAAATAGTCCTTTCGCTCAGCACTTATTCAATTTGCCTTCTAAACTAAATACTCCATCACTATTCCCACTTATGTAAAAAAAAGTGCTCTATAATCGTCTATGTTCATGTTGAGTTAATTATGTTGATTGAATTCACAGTTTCAATAGTTGATTGTCGTTTTCAGAAAATACTGTTACTGTTTGTAGTGAGTTAGAGCCCCATGATAACGACAACACAAATTCTACGCGATCGGTTTTTTTAATCTCGATTGATTGTGTCGCAATCTGCAAGCCCTGTGAATTCCAAATTCTCACGTCTTGTCTGGTTTTGCAGAATGTTCACAATGTAGGTAGTTGATAACTGGCCTGTTCGTGTAAAGGAATTGCGTTGATAAGTGCTAACCTGAAGTGCAGTTATAAAGAAATTTCGAGGGATCATTCACGTTATTCCACAACGTTGACAAAACAAACATCTCGTAATACCTAGCCGAGAAAAAAATATAGCCCCTCAAAATTTGGAGGTTTACGTTTCAAAGTAGGAACCAAAAATCAAGTGAAATACCCATCTTTGCCGTTCACTGAATTTTCCTTAGTTTGAAAAAATGTTATATACTTAATGGCTCCATTTGGGGTCTAGTTGTGACCAAAGATTTAGGATGTTTTAAGTCACACCTAAGGGGTGAACAATTGGGGTTGTCATTCTCAAAACGTCATTGCTTCAAACTTTCGTTATACCTACATTCTTTTCCAACAATTTCTACTGTGTACACTTTTTACTGACTTCAAAATGGCCGTAAGCCCGAAGGAGAAGGAATCTTAATTCGGTGGGTCAGGGGACGACGATTTTGGTTTATTATTTTCAATAATGAACCTTTAGAATCGACCGAAAAAACATTTTTTTCAACCCCCCCCCCCCCCTCAAATTTTGTTGATTTACGTTTCAAGGTATATAGAATCCGAAATTCGAATAAAAAATCCGTCCATATGTGGAACTTTTCTTAGTTCCTGTTATGTCAGCATGTTGTCGAGTTAAGGCGATGGCCTTCTCGATGGCTTGAGGTTTTCTATTGGACCCTACTCAACAAGGATGCAGGATGGAGATGCACTTTCTGCTCGGCGCGTTTCCCCCTACTGTTTGCAGGAGTGCATGAGGATTTAGCTCAGCCGCGTTCCTCGGCGCAATAGCCACAGACTGGAGGGAGGCGGTACATTTACCTAGTGGCAAGTTGGGGAAGACAACACCTAGGTAAGATGGGAGCAGAGGCCAGCGTTATGAGCTAGCAATACCTCAGAGGAACTTGGGCTTCCAAGATGTAACGAAGGAGAGCGAGAAATAATCAAGTCCAATTGTTGTAGTCGAATGCATGAAAGTGAAACACTGAGTCCTCCTTTTATAATACTTTAACAAGGTAATGGGAGAGTGGAGGAGGGTGACGTCAGATGACGTGTTTTACCCCCGTACCTCACTCTACCTACCTGGAGCGATGAGTCACTCAGGGGTTCCCCTTGTGTACTTTATTGGAGAACTAACATATACGAGTAAATGTGACATTACATAGGTCCCCCTAGTTTGAACAATAAAGAGACATGTTAATGTGAAACAATATTGACCAGTCTTGATAATGAACATGATGTCTAGTTTGATTTATAGAATTATCGATTTTTGTATGTACCAAATTATAAGGAACAATAACAATATGTAAATGTACATTTGTCATAAAAATGGAAGTCAAACATTTTTTATAAAATTAATACAATGGTATTAGTGTTCATTATTAACAAAAAGAATATGGCATTTGAGTACATTAAACAATGTCGCCGACGGTGTGATTGGTGCGCTGACGTAGATGCTGACGATGATGGAGGCGCGAACCATGGTGAGGCAGCAGCCTATAGCCGAGGCTCCGACTGTCTGGCCCCGTGACGAGAGGCACAGTGGCGTCTTGTGGCGAGGCCTGTACGCATTCTCAGTCGGGAGAATTTTGAATGAGAGCAGTGAAAATGGGGTATTTCAGTCAATTAAAAAAATTTTTTTTTTCAAAAGCGTATGGCTCAGGAATAACGGTAATGGGGTCTGTTCTTCGAGAAAATGTTTTTAAAAAATCAGAGAAGCTAAGGAAAGTTGAAAGATTTGAATGGTGTGATGTAGCTAGCCAACTGTCTTTGAAAAAAGTATCCATGCTCAGAGAAGAGATGAAACCCTTGGGGGACCTCTTGGATACTACAAAATACTACTCACACACGCGCGCGGCATAAGTGTGTGTGCGTTAAGGGAGGCCCGCCTTTTTTTCAAACGTGTGATCTCTTTAATTAATTTTTCTACCACATGTTATAGTATCATTGGGCTTAAAGTTGGAGTGTATAGGTTTTCAAGGGTGCTGAATCCAAATTTGAGGTCAAAAACCTGAATTTCCGACCCACCGAAATACCACATTATAGTGGAATGAACCATTTAAAAAAAAGGATAAAAAAGAATCTCGCTCGGGCGGAGCGCCCTTTGTGACGGCGAGACTTCGGCCCGGGCAATGGGGTATTTCGGTGGGTTGGAAATTCAGGTTTTTGACCTCAAATTTGGATTCAGCACCCTTGAAAACCAATATACTCCAACTTTAAGCCCAATGATACTATAACTTCTTATATATAAACATATATATAACTGTTTTTTTATATCTATAACTGTCTTTTAGGAGAGAAAATAGGGAAAGTTGAATTTTTCGGAGGGAAGAGGGTAGATATGGCTTCGTTGACGAGTGTATTAAAGTGTTCCATTTCTTTTATTTCCCCTATGTCTTCCTGTAAATATTTATCAATATGTTGTGGCACGTATTCTTCGTGACAATTAGTATTCTTTGCTGCGTAAAATTGAAGCACAGTGGTTGCTCTTTTCTTGAATTGTGGAAGATCCAATTTATTAATCTTCCATTCCATAAAGTTAGGTGGAGGAGGTTGCCTAATAAGTACGTAGTCGGCTGTTGTTGAAACCGATAGCTGCACTGGACGTTTTCTGATTATGGGCGGAGCTTGATTTGAGCCCCCCGTGTCTCGTGACGTCCGCGTAGGTGCGTGAATCGGTCGAGTTTCCTTCTTCGAAGTCGGCATCTTCGATGGTCGCGTCGGTTTTCGCGTGGTCGGGAGCGAAAAATCCAGTGGTGCTCTAGCTCAAAAACTCTTGAAATAAAGGTATCGTTTTTTCACTAATTTTGAATAGTATTGCATTTTTAGAATTTTTAGAGACCACGCGGAGCTCCATAGGACAATCTGTTAGCTCCCTATGAGAACTTAAGGGTTGGACATACGATAAATCAGAAACACGAGTGTGAATTGCAAGAGAGGAGAAACCGCCGTTCAAATTTTAGGTGTCCAAAATGCGATCGCTGTTCGTTTCTTCGAGTTATACTCAGTTCTGCGTCCTTAGCTACCATTTATCTCTTTAGCAACCAGTAATCAAAATTCTAAATGAAGGAATTCTTTATTTTTCCGAATGGAGTGTGAAGCTTTTATTTCATCTAAATAAACTCGATTATGAAGCAAAAACTTAGTTGGTAGGAAGTGATAATGGCAAAGCCGTGTTCTTTGTTGCCGAGTGATCTGTACAGAAAAATAATAAACCTTTGTGTAATATTTTGCAGCTATCTGTCTGTCTGTCATGAAATCCTTGCCGCAACCATAACTTCTACAATTCTCATCCGATTTCGATGAAACTTTCAAGGATTGTGCGGGTTGGAGTGTAGATGGTCCCCCTGAAAATCATTACCCTCAGATTGAAAGTACGCGCTGTGCATGCGGAAACGTATATTTCCTTGTTACAGCCATAACAACTACATTTCCCATCTGATTTCGTTGAAATTTTCAGGAATTATGTGAGTTGGGGTGGAGATGGCCCACTATGATAATCATGGCTCCCAAATCGGACGCATTTTGTGCGCATGCGCAAACGTGAAATCCTTGTAACAGCCATAACTTCTACATTTTCCAACTATATACAGAGATTGTGCCAGTTGACGTGTAGTGCAAGGTACTTAGAGATTGATGTTTTGAAATTAACTACTATGCATCGGATCATCTATACAATCGGGTTATGGATACGAGGAAGCTATGTGCCGCACCCATTCCGCACTCGTTTTTGGTTTATTATTTTCAATAATGAACCTTTGGAATCGACCAAGAAAAAAAAATTTTAACACCCCCTCAAAATTTGATGGTTTACGTTTCAAGGTACGTAGAATCCAAAAATCGAATAAAACGCTGCAAATTATTACACAACGGTTTATTATTTTTCTATATAGATCACTCGTCTACAAAATCACCAACCATCCAATATGAAGAGAAGAAAAACAAATTCAAAAAAAAAAAAAAATCAAAATCACCAACCATTGATTGCATTTCGGTCAGCTCTAATTTGAACGGAAATTAGGCCTCTTTTGCGATTCGCACTCGTGTTTTGATTTATATATATATATATTTCAATATAAACCCTAAATTTTCGTAGGGAGCGAACGGTTCGTCCTACAGAGCTCCGCGTGGTCTCAAAAAATTCTAAAAATTCTATAGAATCTTAAATTGAAGGAAAACAATACCGTTATATCAAAATTTTTTGAGTTAGGGCGTTTTCAAAATTTCAAAATTGATTTTGGAACCCTTAGAAGTGACCTACATCAACCAAAAGCTTCGGGGCACAACTAGACCCCAAATGGAGCCTACATACCAAATTTCATCAAAATCGGTCAATGCTAAGTGGCAAAAGTGCCGCGTACGGCGGACGGCGTACGGCGTACGGCGGACGGCGTACGGCGGACGGACGGCCAAATTTTTATTCGATTTTTGGATTCTACGTACCTTGAAACGTAAACCATCAAATTTTGAGGGGGTGTTAAAATTTTTTTTTTCTTGGTCGATTCCAAAGGTTCATTATTGAAAATAATAAACCAAAATTTGGCCGTCCGTCCGCCGTACGCCGTACGCGGCACTTTTGCCACTTAGCATTGACCGATTTTGATGAAATTTGGTATGTAGGCTCCATTTGGGGTCTAGTTGTGCCCCAAAGCTTTTGGTTGAGGTAGGTCACTTCTAAGGGTTCCAAAATCAATTTTGAAATTTTGAAAACGCCCTAACTCAAAAAATTTCGATATAAAGGTATTGTTTTTCCTTCAATTTAAGATCCTATAGAATTTTAGAATTTTTTGAGACCACGCGGAGCTCTGTAGGACAAACCGTTCGCTTCCTACGAAAATTTAAGTGTTTATTTTGAAATATATATATATATAAATCAAAACACGAGTGTGAATCGCAAAAGAGGCCTAATCTCCGTTCAAATTAGAGCTGATCGAAATGTAATCGATAGTTGGTGATTTTGATTTTTAAAAAAATTTTTTTTGATCTTTTTTTTTTTTTTTTTCTTTCTTTTTTCTTTCATATTGGATGGTTGGTGATTTTGTAGACGAGTGATCTATATAGAAAAATAATAAACCGTTGTGTAATAATTTGCAGCGTTTTTAATTGAGTGTGAAGCGTTTTAATTTCTTAAAAATAAACTTGATTGTGAAACGAAAATATGGTTGTAGGCAATGGTACACAGCTAATAATGATTAAACTAATAATTAACGTCGAATTAATCTTATTATTAGGGTTTACTTGGTAGGCGGGTGATCTATACCGATAAATAATAAACCTTTGTGTAATAACTTGTAGCGTTATTGCTTCCGAGTCTACCAAGGTAGCGTGTGTATTAACTCTTCAAGGTTGGCAAAAAAAAGTTGGGTAAGGCGCCCTACGTTGAGCCAGGTCTAATCAAATCGATTTTTGTACAGATCACTCGAGAAACCAATTTTTTACAATGTGTGTCAAAATTATTTTTAAGGCAGAAACTCCAAAAATGGTTTAAGGTATAGACATATTACCAAACACGAGCCAGGTGAGTTCCTACCTTGAATCACCACACTTGAACCCAACAGTAAAAGCAATTATTCGAAATTCGTGGGTTACCCGTACTGGAAAATCAATCAAATCCATTTTTTAGGACGTCCCACAGTAAGACTTGGGCGTTCTTATGCGATCGATCTGGGGTGATATTGGACAACACTCAACAGAAAAAGAAAAAAATAAATAAATAAAAAGTAACCACACACTAATCCGTTTTAGATCATTCTGAATCCAAATCCGTGAAAAAACTATAGGAGTATGTCTGTTCGTGTGTGTGTGTGCGTGACAAAATCTTGTGTCGTCTGCCCAGCCCTTAGTTTTCAACCGATTTTCATGGTTCTTTTTTTGTTCGTCGTAGAAAACTATCTAGTTGTGCACTACGTCGCCGGAATTTCGAATTTTTCCTTTTAAGGGGGTGGGAGGGAAAGGGGGGTTGATGCTCAAAAAACGTGCGTTTTTGGGCATAATTTTGTGTCGTCTGCCCAGGCATTAGTTCTCAACCGATTTTCCTGGTTCTTTTTTGTTCGACGGGGAAAACTATCTAGTTGTGCACTACGGCGCCGAAATAAAAAAAATATATAATCGGGCATAATCTTGTAAACTCTGCCCAGGCCTCAATTTCCTACCGATTTGCGTGTTTCTTTTTTTGTTCGACTCAAAAATCTTCCAAATTGCACACTATTTCGTCAGAGTATCAAAATTAGCATGGGAAGGGGGTGAGTGGGGGATTATATTCACAAAAGATCCGATTTTCCAATATTTTGGTTCCTTTGTAGCTTACTAAATTGTATCCAAGCTTTGAAATTGAGGAAAAATTCTCATTATACCTCCGGATTTTCATGAATTATTCTCTGTACCACCATGAAACTAATAGTGGTGCCACCATGGTGCCAGGTCACCATAAAAGGACACCTTGAATACGGATGTGAACTTCGACGGACTGCCTGCTAAAACTAATGGATGAAAGTTCAACGTTACGACTTATTTCCGCTTTGGTTCCAGACCGGTACCATTGTGGAGGGGGTGGGGAGGGGGTGAACTCTAATTTGCATGTGGGGTATCGTAGATCGTGGATTTTCAAAAGCTCTTCAAATTCGATGCTCCCATGCCGCTTGAAACGTTATGGTGGATAATGGAGAGGGGAGGGGGAGAGATCACTATTTCTTGCCTGAAATACTAAATAAATTACATTGAGTGAAACAGTTTTATCGCTTACCAACTGGTTTACGCCTATCCAA
The DNA here is from genome assembly GCA_009739505.2 of Apolygus lucorum. Lineage (NCBI taxonomy): Eukaryota > Metazoa > Arthropoda > Insecta > Hemiptera > Miridae > Apolygus > Apolygus lucorum. The sequence goes on along the minus strand of CM019167.2, from coordinate 103,834,939 downwards.
TGGGACGTCCCCTGGAATACATGCATTACTTAACAATATGTTTACTAAATACAACATTTTAATCAACTCAACTGGGTAAAACTGAAAATCATTAAAACTTCTTGACATCAGTCTCGTGAGTTTGGTTTCTCAACATTCATCTTACAAAACCGATATTTTTCTAACCCACAACAGAATTGCGTTTTGGGCAACCGTCCAGAGGACTAAATGACTTCAAATTTATTATTTAAAAAAATGGTAAATCTATCTCTGAAATATAGATAATTGAAATAATTGACACCTCATTCGATCTGACCGTCTCGTTCAAGCTGTAGCGTTAAGGCTTGACCTCCTGGATTCCTCTTGCCAGGACGCTGATGTCAACAAGTGGGCGTTTAGCATTGTATTTGGTGCATCCGTAAAAATCACAAGAATGCCTCCATAATTCGATTCAGGTGTGCTCAAATAGAATGAATAATGTGGAAACATGATATGTAAGATTATTTCCCCATGTTCCAACCTTGATCCATCAGCAGTTGAATGGCTCAAGATACGAGTAGTAACGTAAACATGGCTGAAAGTAAATTTGAAAATGGAAGCAGAATTGATTAAAAATTCGACTTTCCTTGGAGATGGGACATTCTAATGACGGCAGATGAGATTAGAAATCAACAGCCAAAATCGATGAGACCAACTTCAGATAACAGTGTTATCGATTGAGAAGCATTCCTATGCAAACTATAGCAATTTGAAAGGGCTCTTGGAAAACTGCCTTCGATATCTATGTCCTTACTCTACCAAATTATCACAAGCTTGAGGTTGGACCATGTGTTGATGGTTCCCTACAAAAAAAAAAAAAAAAAAAAAAATCGTCCTTCCACGACAACCCGAATTGAGTACCTCCTCTTTCGCGCGCCCTCGGCCGCTGCAAATTATTACACAATGGTCTAGGAGAGCTAACTACGAATATGGTACATCTATATTGATCACTCGTCTGCAAAGCCACCAACCATCCAACATGAAGAAAAACATCGATCGCATTTCGGTCAACTAAAATTTGTTCAGAGATTAGGCCTCTTTTTCGATTCACACTCGTGTTTCTGATTTATCGTACGTCCAACCCTTAAATTCTCGTAGGGAGCGAACGGTTTGTCCTACAGAGCTCCGCGTGGTCTAAAAAAATTCTAAAAATTCTATAGAATCTTAAATTGAAGGAAAAACAATACCTTTACATCAAAAATTTTTGAGTTAGGGCGTTTTCGAAATTTCAAAATTCATTTTTGAACCCTTACCTAGAAGTGACCTACATCAACCAAAATCTTCGGGGCTCAACTAGACCCCAAATGGAGCCTACATAGATGAAAATAAAACCCTCCGTGAAAATCATCTACCTCGGATCGCTAATACCTCGTCTCCGCGCATCCGCAAATGTGAAAACCTTGTAACAGCCATAACGTCTGCTTTTCCCACCTGAATTCGATGAAATGTTCATCCTCAAAACGAGTGAATATCGTGAGTTTGTGTCGTGAAGTCAATTATAAATTTATTGTTTTAGAAAATTGTAGCAAATATTTCCTTTGCCATTGATGAAAATGGAGTATCTTTATTCTCCAATCATCTTCTTTAACATAAATAATCATTCGGATCCCTCTATCTTCCTACACTTGCAATAAATTATGAACCATCTGATGACAGATCTGCGTTCCATGAAGGTAGCGGAGGTTTGATCGAGTATACTTATAGGTAAGGGTCTTTTTAAACCAATCTCGATATTATCGATTTCCGGAATGAACGATAGCGGAGTCATCAGAATAGTGATAAATTTCTTATCTAATTCATTTCAGTGTATTAGGTGAGCAGTATCATCCGATGAATAGATCAGATGATAATAAATGCTTACCCACGTCGATTTCTGAGTAGCAAGGTCCTCTTCCGGAAGGAAGTTCGATGATAACAATTCGGGGTATTCTTATCAAGCTGCTTACTATTAAAAAATTCAATGGATGACTGATGAGCGCGTAGGATAGACCGTAAAATTTACTTCAAGTATTTGTTTAGTGTGGTTGGAAAGTGAATTTATTAAAGAAAATTTTCAAGAACTAGTTTTGAAAAATTTGTTATCCTTGTGCAGCACTACTTAATAGCTTACTAAACAATTAATACAGTCACAAAAACGCTAACCTCAAAGACCAGGAATCATGTTCAATAATACTTAATATCTTATTCCTGAACAATGACAAACAATTGCCTTTTTTAACTTGTTTCAGTAATATCAGGGATTCGTTGATGCCCAACCATGTAGGGATTTCTTATCCCATAAAAAAAAGCCTGCCAAGTGGGTGTGGCACATTTTTTCCTCGTATTCATAACCCGACTGTATAGATGAACCGATGCATAGTAGTTAATCTCGAAACATCAATACCCAAGTACCTTGCACTACTCTCATAAAAGACCTATGAGTTTGCGCATGCACAAAATACTTTCAATTGGGGGCCATGATTTACATAGGGGACCATCTTCACCTCAACTCACATAATTCCTGAAAATTTCATCGAAATCAGAATGGAAATGTAGAAGTTATAGCTATAACAAGGAAATAATCGTTTGCGCATGCGCAATGACAACTATCAGTCTAGGGGCAATGTTTTTCATAGGGGACCATCTACACGCCTACCCGCACAGTCCCTAAAAATGTATGGCTATAGGATTTCATGACACACAGACAGACAGACACGGAACCAAAATTGTTCAGGAAGGTCTGAAACGAAAAACACGCGTGGAAATTTTGATTTTGGAGAACTTTTTTTTCAACCTTGAAAAGTGAAAACAAAGCTTCCGCTTTCTTGGTAGACTCGGAAACAAAAACCATAATTTTTTTAATTAAAATTTTTGCTTCCGAGTCTACTAAGGTAGCGGAAGCTTTGTTTTCACTTTACAAGGCTGAAAAAGAGAAGTTCTCCAAAATCAAAATTTTCACTCGCGTTTTGCGTTTTAGACCTTCCTGAATAATTCTGGTTCCGTGTCTGTCTGTCTCCGTGTCTGTCTGTCTGCGTGTCTGTCATGAAATCCTTGTAACGGGCATAACTATACGAAGTTATTGTCCGATTTCCGGTTTTTGTCCGAGTTGGAAGTTAATATGTAAGTCAAGTTATATTTAATATGTAAGTTGCAATATTTACAACCTCTACTGAAAGACGCTGTGTACCTACAAATAACCGACTGAGATCTGGGCTCAATGTATGCACTATAGGTATCGTATACAATATACATATGACTCATCATAGCTATCGTATACAATATACATAGAACTCATCATACCTATCTCATAAATGTATTTACTAGAAGTATACTCAAAGATGATGAATAACTAAACAGACGTAGACCACAATCCTGTGAAACTTCCATGAGCAAGTCCAGGGATCTATACACCCACTCGGATGAGCGAACGAAGCGAACGGATATGCTAGTTATAACTATGATACCTGTCATGGCAATCGGGAAAAGTAATAACCAAATGTACAGTACATTAAATGTACTGTACATTTGGTTATTACTTAAATTTTAAATTAGGCATTAAATTTTAATGCCTAGGAGATTACTTTTGAATTGGGCGCAGTTTCCAACAATACAGGGTGTAAACGTTAAGGGCGCACCATCGGCTAGGGATCGATTTTACAACTAATTTCCAACAAAAAATTTCTCATAGCAATTTTTTTAGAGGCTTAGTTTTCGAGTTATTTCACTTTTAAGATTTTTTTCGTGTTTTCAACCTTGTTCGCTAAAACTGTCATAGCTCCGTTAATTGATGAAGTAAATTCAAATTTGATTATACCATTGGAAAGAACATTAAATTTCCTGTCACAATAATGCAAGTTAAATTTTTTGTAAAGAGGTTTAAATGTAAAAACATAAGCCCAAAGGCAAAAAACTGTAAATTAGTGAAAATTTTCAGTTTTTTCAATCGTTTGCCAGCCCCACTGAATGTACGGTTTTTCTTCCTGCAGTAATCCTAAAAGTTGGTCCAAAAGCTCACCTTTCCAACGGTGTATTCAGATTTCCTTAAAATGCTTTTCTTTTTTGAAAAATGTGTGTTTTCGAGAGAACAACTCAACATTTTTATCGAATTCCTGGGTTCAGCATGACGTAGTGGCTGTTTCATCACCCCCCCTTGATTAGCGAGTACAAGAAGTTGAGCCCGAGTACAAGAAGAGTTAGTTCAGTGGGGTTAAGTGAATGGGTACGACGGAAGTCACTGGGATTTTTAAAAAAAAGGCCAGCAGAGGTTGCAATATTTTAGAACCTCCGAGAGTATGATTTTTCAAATTCGCTAAAAAATAACCCTTTTTTCTAAAGCGAATTTTCAAAGAGAAATGAATTTATTGCAAAGGACTCAACATTTTCAGTATGGATTTCTGTCAGTCACTGTTCCCTGCGACACCTAAGTTGCCACCTCTTGGGATTTTCTTTAATTGAAATAACTCTTTCGTACAAAATTTTTCAGAAATACGAATAGGTAACAGATTGGCTCTGTTTATGTCTTCATGTTGATCTTTTAGGATGCATGATTTGTGAGAAATTATCTTTCATGTTTAGTTATTCATCATCTTTGAGTATAGTTCAAGTCAATACTTTTATGAGATAGGTATGATGAGTCCTATGTATATTGTATACGATACCTACAGTGCATACATTGAGCCCAGGTCTCAGTCGGTTATTTGTAGGTACACAGCGTCTTTCAGCAGAGGTTGTAAATATTGCAACTTACGAATTAAGTATAACTTAACTTACATATTAACTTACAACTTAAATATTCTACTTACACCCCACTGAACTAAATCTTTTTGTACTCGGGCTCCATCGCTAATCAAGGGAGAAAAAAGTTTGTAATTGGATGCTAAAAAGTAAAACGTATTCGATTTAGACCTGAAGCAACTCTCCCGCCTACATGGGTTTATATTGTTGGAAACCGCGCCTATTTCAAACGTAATCTCCCAGGCATTGAATGTACTGTACATTTTGTTATTACTTTCTCCGATTTCCATGACAGGCATTATAGTTATAACTAGCATATCCGCTCGTTCCGTTTGCTCATCCAAGTGGGTGTATAGATCCCTGGACTAGCTCATGGAGTTTCACAGGATTGTGGTCTACGTCCAATCAGCTCAATTCAAAACTTGGTAACTTTATGCTTATATTACAGGGAGGAAGATGGGCTTCAAGAGAACCAGGATTTCACAATCCAGCAAAACCGCAATACCGTGAAACTTGCATGAGCAAGTCCAGAGATCTATACACCCACTTGAATGAACTAACGAAGCGAGTCTGTGTCTCACTTAAGAAATAATGACTTCTCTAATTTCGTTCCCTGGCAACTTTACTATACTCAAAACAGAGGCATGTTTCAAGTAGTATCTACATACATTATTTATGTTCTTGCGTATTAGGGTGTTTAAAAAACTAAAGGTATGCTCTTCTTTCATAAGTCAATAAATGTCTAAGCACCTATTTCAAACAAAATCTCCTAGGCGTTCAATGTTCCGTGCATTTTTTTTATTACTTCTCCCGATTGTCATGACGGGCATTATAGTTATAACTAGCATATCCGCTCGTTCCGTTTGCTCATCCAAGTGGGTGTATAGATCCCTGGACTTGCTCGTGAAAGTAGTCCCCCGTGGCCTTAGCGGAAAATGGGAGTGACATTTTGATTATTTGACTAATTTATGAATTTGCAATGAAAATGACGAGTGATAAAATTACTTCCGTCAATTTATTGGGATATTTTTTTTTCTTCCAGGTTCCAAAACTAACAACGCTAGGAAATGAACTACGAGGAAGTAGCTTTGATTCACACTTTCAAAGTCAATAGGACTGACCCTGAGACGAACCTTGAAATGGACCCTGTGATGGGCCCCACCAAGAGCTCTGATATGGGCTCTACCGTGGATCTCGAGATGAACTCTCCCAAGGACTCTGAGAAGAACGCTACCATAGAACCCGAGAAGAAAGCTATCATGGATCCTGAGATGGGCCTCGCCATGGACCCTGCAAAGAACTGTGCCATTCAACCTGTGATGGGCCCCACCAAGAGCTGTGATATGGGCTCTACCATGGATCCAAAGATGAACTCTCCCAAGGACCCTGAGAAAAATGCTACCATGGATCCTGAGATTGGCATCGCCAAGGACCCTGCGATGAACTGTGCCAAGGAACCTGTGATGGGCCCCGCCAAGAACTCTGATTTGGACTCTGCCATGGACCCCGAAATGAACTCTGTCAAGAACCCTGAGAAGAATGGTGCCATAGACCCCGAGAAGAAAGCTACCATGGATCCTGAGATGGGCCTCGCCATGGACCCTGCAAAGAACTGTGCCTTGGAATCTGTGATGGGCCCCACTAAGAGCTGTGATATGGGCTCTACCATGGATCCCGTGATGAACTCTCCCAAGGACCCTGAGAAGGACGGTGCAATAGACCCTGAGAAGAACGCTACCATGGATTCTGAGATTGGCATCACCAAGGACCCTGCGATGAACTGTGCCATGGAAGCTGTGATGGGCCCCGCCAATAACCCTGATTTGGACTCTGCCATGGACTCCGAAATGAACTCTGCCAAAGACCCTGAGAAGAACTGTGCCATGTACCCTGCGATGGGCTTCGCCATGAGCCTTGAAATGGATTTTGCCATGGACCCTGGTATGGACTTGGCCATGAGCCTTGAGATGGACGCTGCCTTTGACCCTGGGATGGACTCTGGCTTGGACCCTGGAACGGAACCTGAATATGATTCTGCATTAGGCTCTGAGACGGAAAATGAAGATGATGGCGTGAGACCCACTGGCTTGATCCGAACAAAAACTAGTCTTGAACTCCAAACCGTTGAAAGTTATGAGGGTTTGGAGATGGTTGACTTGGAAGATCCCCAACCAATGGTAGATCGCGGGTGTCTGTTTATGGGGAGTGAGAGTCTTCTGAATATTCATGCCATGACAGAAAGCGAGATTATGAACGAACTCAACGCCTGGAGGCAAGAAGAGAGGCAGAAAGAGAATCAGCTAGAACTCGTACGAGGACGATGGAGTGTGCCTCGAACTCATCTCAATTACTTGGCAAGGAATGAGAATCTTTGTGAACTTGGGGAAGAACATAGCAACACTACCGCTCATTCGGAGGACTTCAATTGGTTTATGAGAATACCCGAGAAATATTGTGCCGTTGCAGTTGTTGCTATGTTGTTTTGCTACCTAGTATTCGTCGCCTGGAATTACCAACTCCAGAAAAAAGAATAGTTCCCTCGAAGAATACCAGGAATTAACAGATTACAACTCATTCAGTATTTTAAAAGTATCATACCTATTGAGATTTCGAATACAATAAAGTAAATTATTGCTATAAGTCCAAAATAATGTAAAGTAGGAAGCCCAATTTTTTAAAATATTTTACTGTAAAAATTCGTTTTAAACCACTCTAAACAAATTTTCTCCTAAGTATGCATTCCAATAGGTATATATATTTATTTATTTTCGTTCTGGGCCAATATGTGACCCTAGGGGTTCGCAAAACAACCAAAAATGGTCCCAAAATGTCAATAGTGTAGAAGGAAAGAGTTAAATTCGTTGTTCAGAATAGTTGGAACATGAAAAGGGGTAAATTTTAAAACACAGGTGTCGAAATTAGCGATAAAAAAGTCTTAAACATTAATATAAAACCGTCTTCAACGTATTAATGTATGTACGAAATCGCTCAAAACTCACCAGAAGTTAAAAAAAATAAATCAGTTACAAGCAAATAAAAGTCTGCCAATTGGGTGTGGCACATAGCTTCCTCGTATCCATAACCCGATTGTATAGATGATCCGATGCATAGTAGTCAATCTCAAAACGGTTGAAATACTTCTTCGAGAACTCGCTCATCTTTGCACTATTGATTTGAACCTTCTTTCATATCTCTTTATTCCATCGACTTCAGATTGTTAGTTTGTTTCACTTGATTTTGTTTCCAAATTTCGTTATTTTTTAATTACGAGTACGTAGACAAGTGGCAGCAGTTAGGGCGAGGTTCTCATCTGCCTGATGAATGTGTCTACTGTGTCTTCAAAAGGCGTGAAAATAGGAGTGCAGCAGGTAGTTACGTTATTGGTGTACGAGCAGCAACAATTTAAACTCGTCTATAAATACTCACATGTTTTTCAGTACTGTTAATTTTTACAGGGTTTGAACTTTAAAAAAATTATACATGAGTGTTTTCGATACTTTTAGTATTAATAAAATGTTGTATTTCGATGTTACACTGTATTTTTGAATTATGTAGTATGTAAAATGATTGACAATAGTTGATAGTTTATTCTGGGGTAAGTGTTCAGCGTAACTAAGAAAATTGTTGGAACTAAAGATTAAATTTCTGACCTTGTGAGGCGTTCCAACTTTCAGAACAAAATTATTACCTTAATGAAAAGGTTTCTAGATTTCACGCTACACAGTGTACTACCTTTGTTGTATAGAGGAACTCATTTTAAAATAACGAATTTGAGAAATAAAGTTTTTTGAGTTGCGTACATGATCAATTGTCAATTATTATCGTTTTCCTACCCATCAGAGAACTGGTCTCCCATCTATCAATAGGGGATGTCAGAACGTGACTGTTTGGAACTTTTCACCAGTTGTTCACAGTTAGAATCATCAACCTGGAGGGAAGGACAATCACCACATTTTCGATATTTTCCGTCAAATGATCTCACAGAGGGGTAAATGAAACATTTTACCAATAAATTTCTCTAAAAATTAGTTCTCGAAAATATAGGTTCACAGCCTTTTACAGCCGAATTCCATGAGAATACTTTCGTGCCTCTTTCTCAACTTAGTACTTACTAAAGTAAATTTTGATAGTAAATGACAAGTCTCGAATCGAGTCACACGAAGGAATGAATATTTTATTACAAAAGTAAACAATTAAATCACTATGAAACCTAATAACTACGTGACAACCTTTTCTTGTAGTGGAAACCACTACAAATACCTTCTTCCAATATCTCAAGGTTAAAACTGATGTCATCATTACCGCGTAGGAGACCATCCGTAGATCTATTCGGTATTGCTAAGGAATTAAATACCTTAATAATTAGTAAATTTTACCATTAGGCAACTGTACGTAAAACACATTGTTTAGTAATGCATGTATTCCAGGGGACGTCCCATTGGATAAGCATTAGGTCAATTAATACCAGTTGGTAAGCGAAAAAACTGTTCACTCGACGTAATATATTAAGTATTTTAGGCAAGAAATAGTGGTCACCCCCACCCCCCTCCAACTGTTCACAATTACCCACCATAACATTTCTAGCGGCGTGGGAGCCTCGAATCTGAAGAGCATTTTAAAAACTATGATCTACGATACCCAACATGCGAATTCGAGTTCACTCCCCCCCCCCCCCCCCCACCAACAATGGTGCCAAAGCGGTACCTAATACTTCGTAACATTGAACTTCCATCTATTAGTTTTGGTAAGCAGTCCGTCGAAGTTCACTTCCTTATTCAAGGTGAAACATTAAAAAAAATTTAAACCATGAAATATGCGGTTTATGGTGTCCTGGCACCATGGTGGCACCACTATAAGTTCCATGGTGGCACAGAGAATGATTCATGAAAATCCGGAGGTACAATGAGAATTTTTCCTCAATTTCAAAGCTTGGATACAATTTAGTAAGCTACAAAGGAACCAAAATATTGAAAAATCGGATATTTTGTGGAAATAATCCCCCACTCACCCCCTCCCCTTGCGAATTTTAATAAAGTGATGAAATAGAGTGCAATTAGGAAGATTTCTGAGACGAACAAAAAAGAAACACCCAAAACGATTGGAAATTGAGGCCTGGGAAGATTATGCCCGCAAACGCACGTTTTTTGAGCACTAACCCCCCCTTTACACCCCCAGGAATTCAAAATTCGGAATTCCGGAGACGTAGTGCACAACTAGATAGTTTTTTAGAACAAAAAAGAACCAGGAAAATCGGTTGAGAACTAAGGCCTGTGCAGACGATTCAAGATTTTGTCACACACACACGGACATACACCTAAATGGTCTAAAACGGATTACTGCGTGGTTATTTTGCTTCCGAGTCTACCAAGGTAGCGGAAGCTTTGTTTTCTCACTTCAAGGACGAAAAAAAAAAGTTCTCCAAAATCAAAATTTCCACTCGCGTTTTGCGTTTTAGACCTTTCTGAACAATTTTGGTTCCGTGTCTGTCTGTCTGTCTGTCTGTCTGTCTGTCTGTCTGTCTGTCTGTCATGCATTCCTTGTAACGCGCATAACTATACGAAGTTATTGTCCGATTTCTATGAAATTTTCAGGGATTGTGCGGGTTGGTGTGTAGACGGTCCCCTATGAAAATCATCATCCCCGGACTGATAGAAGCGACTGCGCATGCGCAAACGTGAATTCCTTGTAACGGCCATAACATCTACATTTTCCATCCGATTTCAATGAAATTTTCAGGGATGTTACAGACTAGTATTTAGATGATCCCCTATGAAAATCATCACCTTCGGACTGATAGTAGCCACTGCGCATGCGCAAACGTGAATTTCCTTGTAACGGTCATAACTTCCACATTTTCCACCCGATTTCGATGAAATTTTCAGGGATTATGTGGATTAGGTTGTAGATAGTCCCCTATAAAAATCATCATCCCCGGTCTGATAGAAGCGACTGCGCATCCGCAAACGTGAATTACTTGTAACAGCCGTAACTTCAATTGTCCCCCCAGGGGTCGCGGGTTCGAATCCCAGCCGTGCCTAAGTATTTTTTTGATCCAATCACATTCATCTACTCACTTAATTTTTCATCCGAATTTGATAAAATTTTCTAGGATTGTCCAGATTAGCGTGTAGATGGTCCCCTATGAGGGTAGTGGAAGGTACTTAGAGATTCGTGTTTTGAGATTAACTACTGTGCATCTGATCATCTATATAATCGGGTTATGGATACGAGGAAGCTATGTGCCACACCCACTTGGCAGACGTTTTTTTTTCTGTTGAGTGTTGTCCAACTTTACCCCAGATCGATCGCATAAGGACGCCCAAGTCTTACTGTGGGACGTCCTGAAAAAACCTACTTTTCAATCCTTCGAAACACTGGAAGTAGTTGACGATTATTAGCATGATGCAATGCATAAAACTAAAAACGTCTGCCAACTGGTGTGGCACATAGCTTCCTCGTATCCATAACCCGATTATATAGATGATCCGATGCATAGTAGTTAATCTCAAAACACCAATCTCTAAGTACCTTCCACTACCCTCATAGGGGACCATGTACACGCTAATCTGGACAATCGTAGAAAATTTTATCAAATTCGGATGAAAAATTAAGTGAGTAGATGTATGTGATTGGATCAAAAAAATACTTCGCCTCTGCTGGGATTCGAACCCGCGACCCCTGGGGGACAGTTGAAGTTACGGCTGCTACAAGTAATTCACGTTTGCGCATGCGCAGTCGCTTCTATCAGTCCAGGGATGATGATTTTCATAGGGGACCATCTAAATACTAGTTTGTAACATCCCTGGAAATTTCATTGAAACCGGATGGAAAATGTAGAAGTTATGGCCGTTACAAGGAAATTCACGTTTGCGCATGCGCAGTCGCTTCTATCAGTCCGGGGATGATGATTTTCATAGGGGACCGTCTACACACCAACCCGCACAATCCCTGAAAATTTCATGGAAATCGGACAATAACTTCGTATAGTTATACGCGTTACAAGGAATTCATGACAGACACACAGACAGACACGGAACCAAAATTGTTCAGAAAGGTCTAAAACGCAAAACGCGAGTGGAAATTTTGATTTTGGAGAACTTTTTTTTTTCGTCCTTGAAAAGTGAAAACAAAGCTTCCGCTACCTTGGTAGACTCGGAAGCAAAATGTATACTGCACATGATTCCTGAAGAGACCCCAGGAGTTCAGTAGACCAAAATACAATGATGCAAATTATTTTTCTACTTAGATCACTCGTCTGAAAAGAACACGGCCATTGTTACCACCAACCAACATAACAAAAACAACGATCGCATTTCGGTCAGCTAGAATTTGAACGAAGATTAGGCCTCTTTTGCGATTCACACTCGTGTTTATGATTTATCGTGAGTCCAACCCTCAAGTTCTCGTAGGGAGCGAACGGTTTGTCCTACAAGGCTCCGCGTGGTCTCTAAAAATTCAAAAATCCAATACTATCTTAAATTGATGGAAAGACAATACCTTTATATCAACATTTTTTGAGTTAGGATGTTTTCCAGATTTCAACCCTTAGAAGTGACCTACATCAACCAAAAGCACATCTAGACTCCAAACGGAGCCCACATACCAAATTTCATCAAAATCGGTCCATGGGAACTAAGGAAAGTGCCGTCTACAGCGGACGGACGGCCAAATTTTCATTCGATTTTCATTCGATTTTCAGATTTCAGATTCTGCCTACCTTGAAACGTAAACCAACAAATTTCGGGGAGGGGGGGGTAAACAAAATTGTTTCTTGGTTGATTCCAAAAGTTCATTGTTGAAAATAATAAACCAGAAGCAAGTGTTAAGGCTAAAGGGGACACCCCTCTAGTTTGATTCTCTTTTAGGAGATGGCGCTAGCGTCGCATTCAAAAGTTTTCCCAAAGTTTCTCATCCTCCACGAAAGATTTTTTTCAATTATAATATGGGAATGTATCCAGAATAAGTAGATCTCGGTTTCCACCATTGAGTTTTTACCATACTATAATTATTTTAATCATGAAATCGCAGAATTCGGGCTATTAAAGGTGTTGAGTGAAAAATGAGATAGCTTGCATATTCATTGTCATTAATAATTGATGAATGATTGGTTAGAAATCCGATTCTTGGACAATTGGAGACGGAAAGGGTAAATGAAAAATAACGCACACTCATTGGTTGCTAGCAAATGGAGTATGAGGTTGGTTGCCTAGCGACCCTTGTTACCCTCCCCTTCAATCCGACCCTCCTTGACCCCCACGGAATAGATCAGTAACATTGCTTGCGATTTCACTTCCACATCTACCTACCAAGTTATACTGAATAAGCAATTTTATTGAGTGATATTCATCATATACTATGAAAATGAATTGATTGATAAATGAATTTTCATTACATAGTTACTCAAGTGGGATATTTATGTTATTCAATCATAATTAAAAAACCTTTTTTCAATAATAATGATGAATAAAAAGACTAAATAATCAACGTTTCTTTTTTTAATATGTTCATACTTGATATTTTTTAATACCTTTGTATATATCTATTCATTTTTCTAACGTTGCACAGAAGAATGAATGTTTCATTTAAATAATATAAATATGAAAATTCTGAGTACCTAAATAATTGTGCGAACTAAACGAGTGGATTTTCGCATAGCTGGGAAGTTTATACAGGGTGTAACTGTATGGGTATTATATGGGTGAATAACTTCAGGAATAGATTTTAGAACTAATTTTCTTTTGGTTCACCAAATCCTAATTTTTGTGTAATTGTGGAGTTGCGAAACTGGGAGCGTTCAAAAAGCTTAGGATGGTTCCCTATGAGTGTCATCATCGTCTGACCTCAAATTTGGAGGGTTGTGACAGATAGTTGGAAATTGAAGTTTCGATTACCTACTGAGCATATAGGATTATCTCTATGCTGTCGCATTTTATGTACGAAGATGTTTTGTGGCACAACCTCATGCAAACATTCTGCTTCCGAGTCTGCCAAGGTAGCGGAAGCATTACTTTTACTTCTCAAGATTGAACAAAAAAAGTTCTACAAAATCAAAATCACACCTACTTGGCATACGTTTTTATTATTAATAATTAATAATAATAAATAATAATAATTAATAATTCACTAATTATTAGTGAATAACAGGGGTGATATTCTCAAAATCGGGTTTTTGATGATTTCTCAATTATAAGAGTATCAATACTTTCGAGTTGTGGATACGAGGAAGCTATGTGCCACACCTACTTTGCATACGTTTTTATTATTAATTAGTGAATAATGGGGGTGATATTCTCAAAATCGGGTTTTTGATGATTTCCCAATTATAAGAGTATCAATACTTTCGAGTTGTGGATACGAGGAAGCTATGCGCCACACCTACTTTGCATACGTTTTTATTATTAATTAGTGAATAATAGGGGTGATATTCTCAAAATCGGGGTTTTGATGATTTCCCAATTATAAGAGTATCAATACTTTCGAGTTGTGGATACGAGGAAGCTATGCGCCACACCTACTTTGCATACGTTTTTATTATTAATTAGTGAATAATAGGGGTGATATTCTCAAAATCGGGTTTTTGATGATTTCCCAATTATAAGAGTATCAATACTTTCGAGTTGTGGATACGAGGAAGCTATGTGCCACACCTACTTGGCATACGTTTTTATTATTAATTAGTGAATAATAGGGGTGATATTCTCAAAATCGGGTTTTTGATGATTTCCCAATTATAAGAGTATCAATACTTTCGAGTTGTGGATACGAGGAAGCTATGTGCCACACCTACTTGGCATACGTTTTTATTATTAATTAGTGAATAATAGGGGTGATATTCTCAAAATCGGGTTTTTGATGATTTCCCAATTATTTATAATTGGGAAATCATCAAAAACCCGATTTTGAGAATATCACCCCTATTATTCACTAATTAATAATACTAATTACTAATACTCTTTTTAATTTATACACTAATTAATAATACTCTTATAAGAGTATCAATACTTTCGAGTTGTGGATACGAGGAAGCTATGTGCCACACCTACTTGGCATACGTTTTTATTATTAATTAGTGAATAATAAGGGTGATATTCTCAAAATCGGGTTTTTGATGATTTCCCAATTATAAGAGTATCAATACTTTCGAGTTGTGGATACGAGGAAGCTATGTGCCACACCTACTTGGCATACGTTTTTATTATTAATTAGTGAATAATAGGGGTGATATTCTCAAAATCGGGTTTTTGATGATTTCCCAATTATAAGAGTATCAATACTTTCGAGTTGTGGATACGAGGAAGCTATGTGCCACACCTACTTGGCATACGTTTTTATTATTAATTAGTGAATAATAGGGGTGATATTCTCAAAATCGGGTTTTTGATGATTTACCAATTATAAGAGTATCAATACTTTCGAGTTGTGGATACGAGGAAGGTATGTGCCACACCTACTTGGCATACGTTTTTATTATTAACTAGTGAATAATAGGTGTGATATTCTCAAAATCGGGTTTTTGATGATTTCCCAATTATAAGAGTATCAATACTTTCGAGTTGTGGATACGAGGAAGCTATGCGCCACACCTACTTTGCATACGTTTTTATTATTAATTAGTGAATAATAGGGGTGATATTCTCAAAATCGGGTTTTTGATGATTTCCCAATTATAAGAGTATCAATACTTTCGAGTTGTGGATACGAGGAAGCTATGTGCCACACCTACTTGGCATACGTTTTTATTATTAATTAGTGAATAATAGGGGTGATATTCTCAAAATCGGGTTTTTGATGATTTCCCAATTATAAGAGTATCAATACTTTCGAGTTGTGGATACGAGGAAGCTATGTGCCACACCCACCTGGCAAGCGTTTTATAAAACTTATGAGTAAGGGAACGGTGTCGGGCGCGTGGCGGATGAGCTGACGGTTGGGTTTGTTGTCTTCTGAATGGCGAGGGGGGTTGACTGACTGAAGTTCACCCCTTTTGATTTTCGTTTTCTCTTTCGGTCGCTAATTCTCAATATTTTTGATTTCTGATGGATTCCATATGTTGAGGACATCTGCTAGAATATGCCTGGTATCTCGGTTTTGGGAAAATTTATTCTAATGCCCGCATATTTGGTCAATGAGTGAATCACCAAAAGATTAATTATGGTGTTTCGTCAAAAAATATAGATTTTATGAGAAATTTGACATGGCAGAAACTTAGAATACGACGAAAGGAAACCAAATAAGTTTACAGAATGAAAATCGGTCCACTAATAGCTGAGAACTTTTGGGAAAATGATTAAGCTCCTGTCTCTCTCTTTTCCCGATATAGCTGTCTCTCTCGCACACTTGTCATCCCCTTTAGCCTTAACATGGCTTAGGTAAGGGTTGGACTAGTAAAATAATACTCCACTGTGAAATGATTTGCGGGGTTTTTTGGTTTGAACATCATTTATACTGGCAACCAATCGTCCCCATTATTTTTACAACCTCGTTGATTTTGGTTCCGTTGTGAATCGTTGTCACAGTTTGATATGTACCTAGCTCATGACAGCGTCCCACCCCTTCTCCACTTGAAACTACACTGAGAGCACAGGATGGTTAATCAACATTTCGTTAATTTCTATAAAATTTACATTTTGTCGGTTTTCATCGCAAAATAAGGTGTAACAGGATGGACCGCTACCAGTACAATCGGGTAATGGATACGAGGTAGCTATGTGCCACACCCACTTGGCAGACTTTTTTTGCTTCCGAGTCTACCAAGGTAGCGGAGGCTTTGTTTTCACTTTTCGAGGTTGAAAAAAAAAGTTCTCCAAAATCCAAATTTCCACTCGTGTTTTACGTTTCAGACCTTCCTGAACAATTTTGATTCCGCGTCTGTATGTCTGTCCGTCTGTCTGTGAGTCCGTCATGAAATCCTTGCCAGAGCCATAACTTCTACAATTCTCATCCGATTTAGATGAAATGTTGAGGGATTGTGCTGGTTGGCGAGTAGATGATCCCCTATGAAAATCGTCGCCCCCGGACTGATATAGTAGCCACTCCGCATGCGCAGTATATTTCCTTGTTACAGCCATAACTTATTCATTTTCCAACGTTATTCAGATATTGTGCCGGTTGACGTCTAGAGTCCCCTATGAGGGCAGTGCAAGGTATTTAGAGATTGGTGTTCTGAGATTAACTAGTATGCATCGGATCATCTATACAATCGGGTTATGGATACGAGGAAGCTGTGTGCCACACCCACTCGGCAGAGGGTTTTTTTTTTGCAATTGGACACTCGAATAATGATTCCACTGATCTTTGAAGGGCTCTGTGCGATACACGGGTATCAATCTCGAATATTATGCTTGTCAATTGCCTATGGAAGAGCTACAGTTCTTGTCACCCCTTCAACCTTTATTATATTCATTTTATTTTATCGGTCGTTTGCAAAGGGTCATCATTGATAATAATAAACCAAAATCGTCGTGACTCACGTACCTAACTGAAATATTTTCAATAGAAATGGCGATTCCAAAAAATGTGACGGTTTCTTTGAGCCACAGGAAGGTACGAAAATTATTTAAATGTGTCGAAAATTTGTGATGCTCCTCCCCCAAACAATTTTTATTGATGCATCCTCTAATTTATTGCGGTAATCCACAATTTTCCAACACAACGGAACGAAAGCGACCTAGCGGCTCACTTGCTGAACTCTTGTGGTGATCAAATCAACCGGTAGGTAGCAGCACCAATCCACACCCAGTAAAGATAATCGGCTATAGCCTGCAGGGGCACAACACGACTAAACACTGTAGTTCGAGCAGTTAGATGGAATAATATTCAGCCGACCTGCAAATTATTGAGAACTATAGTAAATATTATGATGTAAAACAGGTGGTTAAGATTAAATTTAATCGGGAGTAGATTCTACACTTCAATGATGTGTTAGCAGTTTAGGGTGATTTATCAATCAATTGTGTGATGGGAAAACTACGTGAAATGGGATTATGAAAGAGACCGGAAAATTCCATTGATAGAGTAAATTACCAAGATACCTGGTAGGTAACGCTACCTCTGATAAATAGTTGACTTGACAATAAACAATTCCAAATATTAATTCATACCTACACTGTATGCAATATTATCCTTTGGTAGGTATGTAAAACGTTGCAAATGATTACACAACGATATTATTTTTCAGTATAGATCACCCGTTCTTAAAGAATATTGCTTTTTTCATTTGTAATACCTCCCAACCATATTATCGCGCACAGTTAACAATCAATTTTCTGTAGACAAAAATTTCCTACCATCAATACATCGTTATATCCAATACGAAATTTTAATTTTGGTCGTTAGAGAAACACAATTGGTTGACATTAAATTGTACTTGAAGAAACAAAAAAAAGCTTTTGATCTGCTGAAATTCGGCTCACATCCGACGGCGAACGTTCATGAGCGAATCCTCTGGTTAGTGTCAACACATAATTCTTTAAAATCGTCGCTAGGTATTTAAAAATAATGAAAAAACAATATCAGTACCTACATTAAAATTTTACAAGCTAGGGCGTTTTGAAAATATTTTTTTCCCCCACTTTTTATCCCTTAGAAGTTACTGACAGTAACCAAAACCTTCGGGGCACAGTTAGACCCCAAACAGAGCCTATATATTAAATGTCATCAAAACTGGGCAAAGTGGCTCGTACCGCGGACATTCGGAGAAAATGTTATTAAATTTTTGGATTCTACGTACTTTGAAACGTAAACCATAAAATCGGCTGTTTTCACAATTTATTTTATCTTGCTCGATTCCGAAGGTTCAAAGAAAATGACAAACCAGATTGAACGAATTAAAAATGTAACAACATAAGTCGGTAAAGCATGGAATATCACTTTGAAGTGAAAAAAGGCATTTTGCTAAGAGACATTGCTAAGAGACATTTTTTGTTGGAAATTTGCAAGAGACATTTGTTTACAAGAGACATTTGTTGTTTACAAGAGACATTAGTTGTTTGCTAAGAGACTTTTGTTGGAAATTTTGTGCAGAATCGAACCCCGAAGTCATGCCCATCTTGAGTGTAGACACCCTGTATAAACGCATGATTTTTGGAAAAAATTCAGGAGTGACACAATGTGTCATAAACTGGTCGCTGACTGGTGGCCGTAAAACTTCGGGATTCGATACTTCATTTAATAAGTAAGAAAATGTCCGAGAGCAGCTTTGAGCTTTGACCCCTTGTTCTCTAAGTTTTTTTTTCAATTTCAAGATTTTGTTCATGTTTTTGAACTTATGTCACTAAAATTTCCATAACTAAATAACAAATTTACCGGGAAAATGTAAAAATAAGGGCACCGTTTGAAAGGTATTACTACATAATAACTACTTGTGGGGTTTTTGATGGATGAAAACTCAACTCGTAGAGTACCTACCTAGTTATTGTCAAATTGGAAAAATGATTTTTTTTTAGGCTTCACTTCCGCATGATTTTTCACGTACCTACCACAACATTAAAAACTGCGCAAAATCTCAGATTTCCAACGGTATAATAAAAAATTGTTTCTATCGGATTTAGGGGAAAATTTTCTGTGTTTGAACGCGGAAGAACATGATTTTTTTGCGAAATCGACGTTTTGACAAGGGGACTCCGGTGTTTTCGTTCGTATGATGGGAGGGGTGGCGGCGCAGTTATCCGTCAAAATGTTGATATCGTTGAATAAAAAAAATTTAAATGAAATAAGATCCCCTACTAAAACAGAACCAGTGGATGTGGCACATATCTTCCTCGTATCCATAACCCGATTGTATAGATGATCCGATGCATAGTAGTTAATCTCAAAACACCAATTTCTAAGTAGGTACCTTCCACTAACCGCATAGGGGACCATCTACACGCTAATCTGGACAATCCTGAGAAATTTCGTCAAGATCGGATGGACAATGTAGAAGTTATGGCTGTTACAAGGAACTCACGTTCTCGCATGCGCAGCTGCTACTATCAGACCGGGGGTAATGATGTTCATAGGGAATTGTCTTCAACCTAATCCGCAAAATCCCTGAAAATTCCTTCCAACTCGGATAGAAAATGTTGAAGTTATGGCTATTACAAGGAATGGGGTATTTCGGTCAATTTTATTTATTTTTTATTTCAAAAGAGTATGGCTCAGGAATAACGGTAATCGGGTCTGTTCGTCGAGAAAATGTTTTTAAAAAATCAGAGAAGCTAAGGAAAGTTGAAGATTTGAATGGTGTGACGTAGCTAGCCAATCGTGACGTAGCTAGCCAACTGTCTTTGAAAAAAGTATCCATGCACAGAAACCCTTGGAAGACCTCTTGGATACTACAAAATAGTACTCACACACGCGCGCGGCGTTGTCCGCGGCGTAGTCCTTGCCTAGTGTGTGTGCATTTATAGCGGCCCGCCTTTTTCAAACGTGTGATCTCTTTAATTAATTTTTCTACCACATGTTATTGTATCATTGGGCTTAAAGTTGTAGTGTATAGGTTTTCAAGGGTGCTGAATCCAAATTTGAGGTCAAAAACCTGAATTTCCGACCCACCGAAATACCCCATTCACGTTTGCGCATGCGCAGTGGCTACTATCAGTCCGGGGGTGATGATTTTCATAGGAGACCGCGTACACGCCAACCCGCACAATCCCTAAAAATTTCATCGAAATCGGACTATAACTTCGTATAGTTATGCCGGTTACAAGGATTTCATGACAGACACGCAGACACACAGACATACAGACACGGAACCAAAATTGTTCAGAAAGGTCTGAAATGAGTGGAAATTTCGATTTTGGAGAACTTTTTTCAACCTTGAAAAGTGAAAACAAAGCTTCCGCTGTCTTGGTAGACTCGGAAGCAAAAACCAACAATTTTTTTAATGAAAACAATTTTTTACTATGACCTTTTCTAATGAGGTAATTAGGAATGATCAACAAATTTTCATTTGATGTCGGAGCAATAGGAAATTTAACGCTCTTCCCTCATATTTTGAGTTTTTGTTGTGAATAAAAGAAGTTATGAACATTTTAGTGATATAAGGTCGAAAACACGAAAAAAATTTTCAAAGTAAATGAATCACATTTTGAGCTGGTTGAAAGAAAGTTTTAGAGGCACCAAATGTTGTAGTGGGTTAACCCACCCAGCCTGGGTGGGTTAAATTATTTGTAGAATCAACACCTGGATTTTCGCCCAGCTGTAGGATTATTAGCTGTAGGAGCGTTCAGGATTAAATGGAATGCTGAATCGCGTTTCGATTATTTATTTCACCATTATCAAGGAAAATATTTAGAGTTGAGAAGGTCAGAGATGTCCTGATGCTGAAAACGTAAACTTTTATTCCCAGATATAATTCCAAACAACTCCACTGATCAGTAGACCGTGAGTGACAGAGGTCATCAACTTTTCGATTGTCTATATAACACATAGGTACCTACGATTTTCGGAACAGGAATCGTTTTAGAATTTTCCAAAACGTATTTCAGTGATTTTTTTTTTTTTTTTGCAAAGTCCTCGCTAAAAATTTAAAGTCTATTGCAATAACTTCATTTTTTTCGAAAATTCGCCAAAATATTTTGTTTTGAGATACAGGGACACTAAATTTCCCATAGGTGCGCTAAATTATGGGAGTAATGAGTAGGGCATAGATATCTTCCCCAACCCACACCATCCAATCGAAAATGGATAGTAACATCGATTAGTTTGGCCCGTTACGAGGATTTGGAGACAGACAAACATGGAACCAAGTTCAGGAAGGTCGGACAAGTGAATTAGCGGAAATTTTATTTTCTACGACATTTTTCCCTCTCCTAGAAGTGAAAACAATGTGCTTGTTGCCTTGGCCAACTTTAAAGAAATTAAATACATTTTAGGAGCAACAAAAGTTCCATGAAACCTTGTGAAATTTCATCGAAGTGATTGCGCTAGTCGGCATGGAGCCTAACTGGTCATTCATAATGAGGAATTTCGATAAGCTGGATTCAGGTAAAAACGTACTTTTGATGGCTAAAATAATGAATTGTAACCTCCAAATTCACAAATTTGAACGTAAGTACACAAACTATAATATACTCGTATTGTAGGTATTGATATAATAAGTAATATTGCTGGTAGACTTCACATTATCATGTAACCAGTTTCTAGGTACCTATCAGCAGTACTCTCAAGGAAGATAATGCAGTGCATACCTGCATTCCAAGTTTTATGCCGTTTCTCAATTTCTAAATGAGCAGTACTTCTGAACAAATTCTCATTTCTAGTTGTCCCAATTGGTTTATTAATTTCAATAATGAACCTTTGGAATCGACCAAGATAAAAATTGTTCAACCACACTCAAAATTTGTTGATTAACGTTTCAAGGTAGGTTTTTACGTTTCCTGCATAGAATCCGAAATTCGAAAACAAATTTGCCGTCCGTCCGCCGTAAGCTGCACTTCAGGGTTTGATAAACCGTCTAACCGTCTAATAAACCCCGATGCTTTTGGTTGAGGTCAGTAACTTCTAAAGGGCGAAAAATAAGGACTGAAATGTTAAAAATTCCTTGCATCAAAAACTTACCATATAAAGGTATTGTTTTTTCATCAATTTAAAATAGCATTGAAATTTTAGAATCGAATGGGACCACCGTTTGCTCCCTATGGAACTTAAGGGTTCGACTTCAGATAAATCAGAAACACAAGTGTGAATTGCAAGAGAGGCTTAACCAAAATGCGATCGTTGTTCGTTTCTTCGAGTTGTACTCAGTTTTGCGTCCTTAGCAATCAGTAATAAAATTTTTGATGAAGGCAGCCACAACTCTTTATTTCTTCGAATTGAGTGTGAAGCTTTTATTTGTTCAAAATAAACTTGATCGTGAAGTAGGTAGGCCGTCGGTACCTATGGCTGGTACTACCCAACAACACCAGGGTGATGGCTGCAACCTTGTCGTGGCGCGGAGTGTGGTGCGGGAAAAGTGCCACGGAGTTGCGCGAGTTGGGCATCTCGGTGGGTGTACTCCGTAGTATCACCACCCGCGTCCTGCTCGGCTCTTATTCGAACTGGTGGTCTTTCTATAGAGGACCTTCCCTTCATCCCTCTCTCCCACCCCCACCTTCCTCATCTTCCCTCATCTCTAGGGCCGGCGTCAGGTGAGTCCTGGGCATTCTCCCCATTATATTTTATTTGTTTATTTATTTGTATACATTTATGGAGTGCCCCCTCCGTCACAAAAGACAATTTGTTTTTGAGGAAAGTTAAAAAAAATAGCCATGGCAAAACTGTGTTCTATGCAGGCGATTGAGCTATACAGAAAAATATTAAACCTTTGCAGCCTTTTTTGATTACCTGTAACGAAAATCCTCTGATTGCAATGAAGGTATGAGTTATGCTCATTGTTTCGGCTAACCAGTTTAACAGGGTAGGTCGTGATTGAGTATTATCATCATCATCATAATATGATCATCAAATTCGGAGCGTAGTGGTAGATAGTTGGAGTTTTGATCATCCAATATGCATCGGATGAATAATCTATACAATCCTGTTATGGACAGAGGGAGCTCAATTCAACACCCACTTGTCACGCGTTTTAGTGAAGTGTAGAATGTTAATATGGACTAGATGGGTACTAACATTTTTTAAACATACTTCGTGTTTACAGTATGGTTTGCTAAAATTCTAAAAGAAATCAATCATTTTCGTGTGGGTCCTCCATGAATCCGAGGAGAAGAGTAGAGTACTTTTGCGGTTTTGGTTTATTATTTCTAACAATGAACCTTTGGACTCGACCCAGAAAAAAACATTTTTAACCCTCACTCAAAATTTGTTGTTTTACGTTTCAAGGTACGTAGAATCCAAAAATCAAATAAAAATTTCGCCGTCGAAATTTTCGATAAAAAAAAAACGCGGCACTTGCCTCACTAGCATTGACCGATTTTGATGAAATTTGGTATGTGGGCTCCATTTGGTGTCTAGTTGAGCCCCGAAGCTTTTGGTTGATGTAGGTCACTTCTAAGGGCCGGTTTCACCAACAATCCATTAACTCCGTTCGACGAAAACTGCGTTTAAAGTAAACTGAGATTGATCTCCAGTCAAAATTTGTTTCGGTTTCACCAAGTTGAACGGGTTCTCAGGAACGGCGTTTTCGTTGACCTCTGGTAAACTTCTTCTTCGCCATCGAAGCATCGAAAATCGTCGTACAACTCTGATCTGGAAGGCAGTGAATTGGTGATACGAGAGATAACGACATTGTTTTGTGACAGTTTTCCAGCAGAATCACTTTTTCAATAGTTATGACTTCATTCAATCCGCGATATTTCATCAATACGTCAACTATCGTCTTTCAGCGCTATAATTTGTGTTGTTCATTATGATTGTTGGAGTTCAGATTTTCGATTGGACGTCTACCTACTTCATCAACGTGAGTACCTTTACCTACTTTTATCCCTGGTGATTCCCTCTTCCAGGCTCTCTGGGTTTTTCTACAAATGTGCCTTACTGCATGACTCCTAAACCACATAGGTACCTACTCACCGTTACTTTCAACTACTCTGAGCTAGTAGACATAGCTATAACTGTTTATAACTGCTTTATAATGTGCGGATGCAAATTTTTGTTTCAGATTTCGGATAACAGGCTACGAACTGTGTGTCAATGATGTCTTTTCTGAACAAATAAGGTGAATTTCATTCTTCATGTCAAGAAAACCCATTATCACTTCAGCATTCATGAAATACTACTACGATCGGTACTTGTGTGAAATTCTATGTACGCATTTTATAAGAATGAATGAATTAGAATTATAATTATTGTATTCAATAAAACGTGATCCGTATGAATTGATTTGTTCATTTGCTTACACATTTCTCCAAGTCAATCTTATGTTGCAACAAATCTGTTCTTTTTTCTCCTACCTACCTATGCTGATTATGGTGCAAACAAAAATAAATTCGTAGGTAAGTAAATAATAAGAAGAATTTTCGGCATAATTGTTTGAGATAATGCGTAATCAAATAATAAGAATAATGATTCATTCAAACAACTATACAAGAATATAAACGACGTAAGTAAGCAATCTTCAGTAAACACCTAACGAGAAAAAAAGAAATATGAAGGGGGGATCTTGCGAAAAAATATGTATTCACCAGATACCATATAGGTATGTAACAATTTTATTTTCATTATGATTAACATCAGCAAAACCAACTACTCACAAAAGGTACGTAAAATGCACACAGCAACTGGGAAACGGAAATATCGGAGATGGTAACGAAACTTGTAGGCTGAAATAGCGACGTCCTGCGATGGATTTTTTTGGGACCGCGTTTAATGAAATGGTTCACAATTTCGTTGTCCTTTCTCACTCCCGTATGATACCTACGAGAAGGTGCGCACAAAAGCTCGTGACATGATAAAAACTCCAGCAAAACACGGACGAAAAACAGCTCGACGGAATAGGAAAAATAACAATGGCGTCCACGTCCGTCGCTTTAAACGAAGATCAAACCAATTGAGCGAAATTGAGCGAAACCAAACAGCCAAAATTGAGCGATCAGCGCCAAACGCCGGATGAACCGAGGATGGCGTTGATCAGTAGTTGAATCGGCCCTCGAACTCCGGTCAAAATGTTGGTGAAACCGGCCCTAAGGGTTGAAAAATAAGGTTTAAAATTTTGAAAACGCCCTAACTCAAAAAATTGTAATATAAAGGCATTGTTTTTCCATCAATTTAAGATAGTATAGAATTTTTTGAGACCACGCGGAGCCTTGTAGGACAAACCGTTCGTTCTCCAAGAGAATTCAAGGGTTGGACTTAAGATAAATCAGAAACACGAGTGTGAATCGCAAAACAGGCCAACACAGGATGTGAAATGTTTCGGCCAAAACAGGACACTCCGTTCAAAATATGGCTGACCGAAATGCGATCGATGTTTTTCTTCATGTTGGTTGGTGGTAACAATGGCAAAGCCGTGTTCTTTGCAGACAAGTAATCTATTATAGAAAAACGACTTTGTGTAATAATTTGCAGCGTTTTTGTAGTCAGGTGAGTGCCAACCCCACTCCCGGATGCGTCAAACTGGATAGATCAGGTGGCAATTAATGAATGACTAAAATGCTACAGACAATATTCCCCCGAAAAAGGGACATACCACTTCTACATTAAGGGCCGAATATGCAATAAGAAACTCTAAAATTCTGAAGATGCATCTGCCAAGAAGGGATGTAGTGCAACTTGTACGGGTCCGAACTGGCCACGGACTTAGTGACTCCCCATACTGCTCCTTCTGCGAGGATGAAGTTGAAGACATAAACCACAAATTTGAAAAATGTCCACTTTATGAAGAAGAGAGACTGCAGTTCAGCCCACTTGGAGGTCAACCATTGGAGGAATATTTGCGTGTGGCCATACACCATGACCGGAGAAAATTGGCCCACTCTTTGAAGATTCGGGCATGGTTCTTTAAATAAAATGAATTACACTTTTTCCTGAATTCAAGTGAAGAATTCATGTTTATGTTATTTCATATGTACAGACTGGTTACATGTTACTGTTTTTTGTAACGCAACCAATAAATGAATAAAAATGGTTCTATTTACCCACTAGCTAAGGGAAATGGGAGCGTTTGCCAACTATGTTCAACTATCGGATGTCACGGTTGTACAATAGGCTCTCCTTGCTCTATACCTGATTAGTAGGGAGTAGGAAGAAATCTGGTTGCAGCTACGGGAAGTTCTCGCTTCAGCGCATCAATCTATGGTGATAACACTAAAAAACACTGTAATTTTCTCTAACCCTCGACGAGGTACTAAAAAATTCATTGTGCCCCCCGTAATTCTCACGAAGCGATAAATAGTACTTTACGCAGAGCATGGAGAAGGTAAACCCAGAACTTTATTTCATCTATCGAAAAATATGCGCGTCTGATGATAAATTGGAATCAAGGAAATAGAGGGGGGTTTGTTGCCAAGGTCCCGCGACACAGCTGCTCGTATGATCGACCCACAGCTGACTCGGTCCTCACGAACTCCTACGACTGCATGGACTCCCGATATCTCATTCCACTTTCCAGCTGTTGAGTGTGGTTGGGATAGCGCTGTTCGATACTGCAAGGTCGAGTCCGGGAAAGCTTGGTTTACATTTTTCTTCCGCGCCTTCTAAGATAACAGAAATTTCACTCTCGTAAAGTAGGTACTTAAAAGAAAAATAAAAAAACCTTTAAATCGAATTTTTAATGAGAATTTACATCCTCATTTTACGTTCTTAAACAATAATGGTTCTGTGTCTGTCTGTCAGTGTGTCTGTAGAAAAATCTGCAAATTCTGGCAACGGGTGAAACTACACAAAGTTACCGATTATGATAAAACTCACATTGTTTACGTTATAGTCCCTCATTCATTCCATTGTCATGATTAGATTTCAGGCAAAGCCTTCGTAACTAGCATAGGGTCCAGAGTTCTATCAATTTTCGATGACATCTTTTGGGAATTGCGCGTATTGGTGTGTAGATGGTCACAAATGGGTTTACTAGTCGGGTTTATAAGAAGCCACAGTTAACTTCAATTTCAATGACATTTTAGTTTATTATTTTCAATAATGAACCTTTGGAATCGAGTGAGGAAAAATTGAAACCCCCTCAAAATTTGATGGTTTACGTTTCAAGTTACATAGAACTCAAACATCAAAACGTCTGCCAAGTGGGTGTGGCACATAGCTTCCTCGTACCCATAACCCGATTATATAGATGATCCGATGCATAGTAGTTAATCTCAAAGCACCAATCTCTAACTACCTTTCACTACACTCACAGGGGACCATATACACGCTAATCTGGACAATCCTAGAAAATTTCATCAAATTCGGATGAAAAATGTAAATGTTATGGCTGATACAAGGATTTTACGTATGCGCATGCGCAGTGGCTACTATCAGTCCAAGGATGATGATTTTCATAGGGGACCATTTAAATACTAATCTGTAACATCCCTGAAAATTTCGTTGAAATTGGATTGAGATTGTGGAAGTTATGGCCGTTACAAGGAAATTCACGTTTGCGCATGCGCAGTAGCTACTATCAATCCGAAGGTGGTGTTTTTCATAGGGGACCATTCGAATACTAATCTGTAACATTCCTGAAAATTTCATCGAAATCGGATGGAAAATGTAGAAGTTATGGCCGTTACAAGGAATTCACGTTTGCGCATGCGCAGTCGCTTCTATCAGTCCAAGGATGATGATTTTCATAGGGGACCGTCTACACACCAACCCGCACAATCCCTGAAAATTTCATCGAAATCGGACAATAACTTCGTATAGTTATGCGCGTTACAAGGAATTCATGACAGACGGACAGACACACAGACAGACAGACAGACAGACACACAGACAGACAGACACACAGACACGGAACCAAAATTGTTTAGAAAGGTCTAAAACGCAAAACGCGAGTGAAAATTTCGATTTTGGAGAACTTTTTTTTTCCGTCCTTGAAAAGTGAAAACAAAGCTTCCGCTACCTTGGTAGACTCGGAAGCAATACGAGTACACATTTTGGTTTATTATTTTCAATAATGAATCTTTTTTTCCGGCAGGCAGGTGAGAAAATCTTCAAGATCCACAGGTGGAGTTGGATCTCGTAAGATACCTTGAAGGATCCGCGACTTCAAGGTTATGTGGGATTCAAACCCACTAAAAAAACACCTCCTTTTCTCCCACGTTGGATGCTCAGCCTGGAACTGTTTGACACATTACTTCAGGCTGAGTCCTGGGACACTTCATTAGTTCTGGATGGCGGGTCGGACCAGGTGTTCCCTTCTCTGTCTCTCTCGTTCTAACAATGTCTTCCTTGTCAGGATACTCTCTACGTACGCTGCCACAAGACTCCAGCTCCTCTCACCTTCCAGCATCTTGCTGACGACAGCTTCTGGTGTTGAAATTTGGGGAGTTAATCCCAGCTCTGACAGCAGCTGGCTTCTTTCAGCCGCCCATTTGGTGCATTTGAAAAAGGTGTGTAGCGCATCATCATCTTCTCTCTTCTGACAGTGCGGACATGTTGGGACAGTTACCTTTCCCATTTTATGTAGATAGGCATAAAACAGTCCATGTCCTGTGAAGAATTGTGTGAGGAAAAAGTTTAATTCTCCATGCTTCCTGTCCGTCCATATCTGGATGTTTGGCACTAGCCGTGCGGTCCACCGTCCTCTATATTCTCTTGTCCATATCTCTTGCCAGCTTACCATCGTGCAATCTCTTTCTTCCTTGGCTATGCGGGACCCGTCTCCTTCATCCCTTCTGTCGAAAATTCTTTTTCTCTCTGAAGCCATCAGCTGAATTGATATGACACTGGTAAGGACAAAGATAGCGGGTTCTGACACTATTCGGTAAGCACATGCGATTCGTAGAGCTCCTCTTCGCTGCACAGCTATCAGTCTCTGTCGGAGATACGCCACGCTCAGTGCATCCGCCCACACCTCTGCTCCATACAAGAGAATTGACTCCACCAATAATGAACCTTTGAAATCGACCAAGAAAATTTTTTTTTCACATCCCCTCAAAATTTGATGGTTTACGTTTCAAGATACGTAGAATCCAAAAATCGAATAAAATTTGGCCGTCCGTCCGCCGTACGGTACTTTCCCCACTTAGCATTGACCGATTTTGATGAAAGTTGGTATGTAGGCTCCATTTGGAGTCTAGTTGTGCCTCGAAGATTTTGGTTGATGTAGGTCACTTCTAAGGGTTCAAAAATGAATTTTGATTTTTTTTAAAACGCCCTAACTCAAAAAATTTAGAAATAAAGGTATTGTTCTTCCTTCAATTTAAGATTCTATAGAATTTTTAGAATTTTTTGAGACCACGCGGAGCTCTGTAGGACAAACCGTTCGCTCCCTACGAGAATTTTAGGGTTTTACGTACGATAAATCAGAAACACGAGTGTGAATCGCAAAATAGGCCTAATCTCTGTTCAAATTTTAGCTGACCGAAATGCGATCGATGTCTTTCTTCAAGTTGGATGGTTGGTGGCTTTGCTGACGAGTGATCTATATAGAAAAATAATAAACCAATGTGTAATAAGTTGCAGCGTTTTATAACACTGCTGAAAGAATCTCTATCTTGTCTAACAGGTACAAATTCAAAGCTGAATCTGACTCAACATGGGCCGTTTCCGCCTTATTGCTTCGGTCCGCTGCTCTCCCTAACCGTCCTGCGGTGTTATGAACTTTTCACAGTTATTTTCCAACCCATTTTTTGGTTTTGTTTATGCAATCCCAAACAGACGTGACTTGAAGGAAAAAATTTGTGGAGTGAAGAAATTCGATGTGCCCATTGTTTGAGCGACGTGTCAAACGGAGCGGTTTGAGAGCATCAAAAATAACTTTGCTCTTCCATTTTTAGGATGTCCCTCAAGTAGAATGAACATCGTTATATTTTTGATCTATTTCAAAAAATAACAACCATCACTCATTCAAGGTGTTCAAACATAAAAAAGATGCGATAGTGTATGTGAGCAATGATGCCCCACGATTCAATTTCCTACCGATTCTCGTGATTACTTATACACAATAATATTCCTTCTTAGTTATCCCCCAATTCCAAAAAAAAAGAAAAAAGTCTGCCAAGTGGGTGTGGCACATAGCTTCCTCGTATCCATATCCCGATTGTTTAGATGATCCGATGCATAGTAGTTAATCTCAAAACATCAATCTCTGAGTACCTTCCACTACCCTCATAGTACTACTATCTACACGCCAATCTGAACAATCCTAGAAAATTTCATCAAATTCGGATGAAAAGTGTAAGTGTTATGGCTGTTACAAGGATTTTACGTTTTACGTTATTGAAATGGTTGTTTACTTTACTTTACACCTTAAGATGAACGGAAGAAAAACTGTATTTTCTCCCTTGCAGCTGATCTGATATCTTCAGAATAAAACATATTATTTTGTAATTCATTCCGGGGAAAGTCCCTTTGGATTTCGAGTAGTAAGTTTTACCCCAACAAGTTTACCCCCCAAGTTTTACCAATAAAACAAATTATTAATCACTTTCTTTCTGCATAAAACAATTCAACACAATTTCATTTTGCTGACCTAATTTCCATAACGTTTGGGAATCATGAGATTTGGAATCATGAGAGCCTCAAAACTGGATATTATTGATTTTAAAACTCAATATTCAACATTATCCGAGATTTGAATTCGAGTCAACCACGGGATCAGTGCGCCTGGCACCACAACAGTTGACGAGTACAGTGTGACGTCGGACTTGTTTTGTTGGTTTACGTAGGCAATCAGAGGAAGAATTGTGACAATTGTGACAATTGTGACACTTCTGAATTGTGGACAACGACCCAATACCCCACTGTTTGCTGTGCCTGGGCAGGCAATTTCAAGGCTAGGGTTCCATTAATAAGCACCATAATAGTGATTTACATTCAGGCTCCTTAAAACCAAGCCCATTGCAGTAGGTACTTCCTTTCTTTTCGCAGACGCCGAGGAAAGTACCTACCTATTGACATCTATAAACAACATTAAGAAATTTACAAATGACATAGTGGACTCACAGTAAGTATATATGTATAGATATGTATAGATGTCCTTATTGATGAGTCAGTAATGTTACTTCTCAAAAGAATAAGTATGATCTATTTGATGGGTAACAAATGTCCCTCTCCGTGGATGGTACAAGTACGCAATACTTACCTACCTACTTCAAGTTCGGGATGCCAGCTGAACCAAGGACGTCTTGAGAAAGCGAGGTCGGATCCAGCTCGATGCAATATCAGGTTTTGATCACTGATCACTTGACAGAAAATTCTCAACAAAAAGCCGTTTTAGTCGGAGCGAGAATAAAATATTGGTAACATTACAATTATTGACAAACTTTGGAGACAAATTTCTCTTCTGGTTTTCCTTCCCTCTCCCTCTTATCTGTTAATAATCTCAATCTCCAATAATTGTATTTCTATAAATAGCGGAACTAATCCTGGACATTTAATACTAGTATTGATGAAGTCTTTGAATCTCACTGTGGCTGCTACCAAGAAAGATAAGCTCAAACTTTTATTTTATTTATCCATAAACAAAACTACTACTATGATGAACGTTTTTAATTTATCTTCATCAGATTGATTTCGTTTTATTGCTTTCGAGTCTACCAAGGTAGCGGAAGCTTTGTATTCACTTTTCAAGGATGAAAAAAAAGTCCTCCAAAATCAAAATTTCAACTCGCGTTTTAAGTTTCAGACCTTTCTGAACAATAGGGTGTGCGCCTGGGTAGGAAAAACTGTTTATTGTCATTTTCAATCTAAGGTAGACCTCATTCTGAGAATTTTGGTACCAACCGCGACCTTCTAGCGTGTGTAAATCTTTTCCTATGAATTTTCAAAGTTTCGACCGTCTATGACGTCACAGTGGGCTGGGGGTCCTGCCCAGGCGAGAAGGGTGCGTGACGTCATAAACGGTCGAAACTTTGAAAAATCATAGAAACAGATCTACTCACGCTAGAAGGTCGCGGTTGGTGCCAAAATTCTCAGGATGTAGTCTACTTTCAATTAAAAATCTAAAAAAAATCAAGGCGCACCCCCCATTTTGGTTCTGTTTCTATCTGTGTGCATTAAATCCTTGCCACAGTCACAACTTGTACAATTCTCATCTGGTTTTGATGAAATTCTCAGAGATTGTGCGGGTTGGCGTGTAAATCGTCCCCTATGAAAATCATGGCCCCCAAAATGAAAGTATTTTGTGCGCATGCTCAAACGTGAAATCCTTTCAACAGCCGTAACTTCTACATCTTCCAACAATATTCAGAGATTGTGCGGATTGACGTGCAGTGTTAGTTTTAGGTACCTAGAGATTGATGTTTTGTGATCAACTACTACGCATCGGATCATCTTATACAATCGGGTTATGGATACGAGGAAGCTATGTGCCACACCCACTTGGCAGACTTTTTTTTTAACCAATCCTGGGTAATTTTAACAATTACGTTGTTCAATATGTTAACAAAATGTTTCATACTGAAATAAACCTAATCATACCTGATTTCCAATGAATTTCTCAATCTTTTCGCACCCATGTCGACTACTGGCTCATTGGGTTTTCGACTCTGCGAGTGCTAACAAATGGAGTTTTAGTAAAAGCGCCTATTCATGTTTTGAGTACCGTTAATCGATTTTTCTGCTTTAAAAAACCATCGGAGTAAACTAAAAAACGCTGCGAATTATTACAAAACGGTTTATTATTTTTCTATAAAGATCACCTGTCTAACAAAGCTTCTTCAGCTGTTCCTATAATAGTACCTACCAACTACTGGTTGACAACCAAGTTTATTTTGACAGAATGTTCCTGCCGGCAAAACATCGTAATCCCAAAGTTGTGGGTGCCTTCAACACGAAACTGGATTCCTGATTGACATGAAATTTCATTCGAAGAATCAAACAAATATCGTATTTGATCAGCTGAAATTTGGCTCACTCCCGTAAGCAATCGTCAATCTGCGCTTCACATTCGTGTTGTCGACTCTTCGTTCGTTCAACACACAGAATAATCGTCACAACCGAGAGATCGAAGAAGGGGGGGTTGTCGGTCCTCGGGGTCCACCAGCTGGCTCAAGGGACCCACGAGTTCTGATCACAATTTAACAATTTTTAATCGTCTGGGTGGTATCATCAGTGTCTAAACATTAAACACTATCTGTTCAGGCTAATAGACGACGAGTCTTGGACTGTCCAAGACTCAAAGACTTCATACATTATTTGTCAAAGTCCAATTTATTTTAGCTATTTTTGGTAGGTCGTGCCGACCGACCGTGTCTGGTCTTGAGTGCCAGAAGAGCAGTTACACCGGAGGAAACCTCAAAAACTTCCGAACGGTCAGCACCCAGAAAACGCTGCAACCGTCGCGTTGGAATCCGAATTTTCGATCGGGGCAGACTGCCAGAAGACGCTGCACCATCGAGGAAGTGAAAAGAGGACACACAGGTCGGCGTGTCATTACTTACCTAGCTGTTGGGATAGGATATTTTAACGTATAATTTCAACAAACCTATGTACCCTTTATAGAAGTACACTTGCATTTAATTTCAATTTTATTCTTCTTTTTAGTTTTCTCCTCCTTTCCGTATTTCGAAATCAATATTGTTTGGTTCTTTATTTTTAAAGTTCTGCACACATTTCTCAACACTAACTTAAATTGATGAAAAAAATTATTGAACAGTCATTATTCAACCTTCATTAGGCGAATGGTTGGCCTCACAGAGCTCCGGATGGTGTCATCAAATTCATAAAATTCGTGGAAATTTTAAATTATGGATAAATTATATCTGTTTATTGAAAGTTTTCGAGGTACGGCGTTTTGAAACTGTTTTCTCCCACTTTTTACTCTGACAATAACCGAAATCTTTGGGGCACAAATAAACCCCTAATGGAGCCTATATACGGAACGTGAGACGTAAACCATCAAATCTTGAGTGGTGGGGGGTACAATTTTTTTCCTTGCTCGATCCCAAATACTCATTATTGAAAAATAATAAACCACCAGGATGTGACAAGGAAAAAATATTTTGAAAATAGTTAGTAGGAGATATGAGTAGGTACGAAGTTGAAATTTCGAGCTTGAGGTGCCGAGCATTGGCGCATTCACCTTGAACTTTATAGTGATATAATTTGCACCGTTTTTCCCAGCTAGTTCGGTGGTTCGCCCTAGTGTGGGACGGGGACATGCAGGTTGTTAATATCCAACACTGATTAAATTTAATGAGAGGATCCCCTTCAAGCGTGATTCTCTGTCGAGCACTTGACGATAATCGTCGAGCATTTTGATGAACGTTTTCCTCCACATGCGCTGGGCAGCTACTTGTGGGGACTTCCGTCAGTAGATGCGGCGGTTGTTCACAGGTTGGAAGTGGAGCTACGTATTGTCACCAACCTCGTCCGCACTTCCCGTCGCCCCGTGAACGCTGTTTATTATGTCTCTTCAAGAATGGAAAAAAGAACGAGTGGCGGTTTCACCGAACTATTCAATCCACAATTTTGTTTACCGAATTGTTGATTAACCCTTAAGGGGGTCTCAGTCGGTTCGTTCTTAGTATTTCGCCAAAATTAAGGCGCAAAAACTTGAAAAGTTGTACCTAAATTGGAAATTTTAAAGGATTTTAGAAATTCATTAGTGCACGGCCCTAGGGAATTGAAAATCTGAAATATTGCCGTCGGAATCATCAAAATCGAACAATAATTGCCAAAGAGAAATGGGAAAAACCACCGAATAAACGATTTTTCCCAAGTTTTTCCCTTATTTCTGTGGCAATTATTGTTTAATTTTGATGATTCCAGCGGCAATATTTCAGTTTTTCAATTCTCAAGGACCATGCACCAATGCATTTCTAAAATCCTTGAAAATTTCAAGTTTAGCTACATTTTACAGGAAAAGCATAATTGAATTAACAATTTTTCCCATTTTTCTCTGGCAATTATTGTTCGATTTTGATGATTCCAGCGGCAATAATTCAGTTTTTCAATTCCCTAGAGCCGTGCACTAATGAATTTCTAAAATCCTTTAAAATTTCAAAATTAGGTACAACTTTTCGCGCCTTCGATTTTGTGAAATAATAACCCGGAACGAGGAACAAACGGCGACCGACTGAGACACCCTTAACTTCTCACTTGTTCAAAAAATATGTTTTTCGCATTTTTCATCAAATTTAGATGTGTGTTGACAAATCTGTAGAATATCTGAGCAGAAGGTACTTCAAAGGCCCTACTACAGTCTGTCAGCTCAAGAATGATCTTTCCAAGGGCCACACTACCACTATCTGTGTCTATAAATCCAATTTTTTTAGGGTAGAAGGAAGAAACTTGGAACAATCCTTTTTAGGATGTCGGGGTCTGTTATTTCTCAAGAAGTACCTACAGAACCAAGGAATAAGGTGGAGAAGGTACAATTCATAGTGGGATCTGTGCTGCCTCAGACACTGGCGCCATCTCTGACGAGAAAATCCAACTAATAGCCTACAAGGAGATAAATGAGGGTAGATGCCCCTATTATAGTCTATTAACTGGAAAATTTTGTTTTTCTTTGAGTTATTATGTTTTTACTATTACGTTCTCTTACACAATCTATAGTTGGAGTATCAAGATAGCCAACTGGTATCAATTTTGGTTTAAAAGTGGATAAACTGCTACAGGTAAAAATCAGACTTCCAAAAAGATACCTAGGTTAATTACTAGAGCCAGCATTCACAATACTCGTATGTATTTAAAAGTAATTCTTTCAGTGTTCAACATCTGTAGTGTAATCATTGTGTAATAATTTCCAGCTTTTTTTTCAACTCCAATGGTACCTACATTATTGAAAGAAAAAATTGTATGTCACGCCCTGGAATCGAACTCGGGTCTCCCACAATCGGACGACATACGTACATACGGTTGGGGTTTAAGGTATAATATACCTAATATACCTACCTAATACCTAATACCTACCTAATATATATAACTATGTTATAGTTAATAAACAAAAATACGAGAAAATGGATATTCCCCCTAATCTGAAAATCTGTGTTATTTACGAACCACTAGCCACTCAGATGTACCTGTGAAACTCACAAATCCCTTAGAGGCACCGAACCTTCTTAAAAAATAAAAATGGCTCGGCATCCCCCGATCCTCTTCATAAACAGAATCGTACACCGTGACACTGGTGATGGTCCTTTGTTGCTACGGGATGACAATGCGGGACATGCCCAGTTCCAGGTCAGGGTGCCCTAAGGTACCTTCGGGACGGTACGCCCTTGATAATAGGTCATAGAAGCCAAGTAATTATAATCTCAACGGACACCACCGCCAAGTCATTGCCGCGGCCTTCTAGATTATCGGTGCGTAACTAAAGGAATTCAGCTGTTCATGTTGTGTGTCCAAGGCCAGCAGTTTGAATAAGTAATTCGCGATGTGTTGACACCGGAAGCTCAACTAGGGAATAACGATTCCTGGATTTTAGAAACCAATATCGTGATATCAAACCTCCAGGAACGGGGAAACAAGTGAGTTAATTTTTTGGGGTTAGAATGTCGTTTTATTGATATACTGGGGTCTTATCGTCGCTTTAGAACCAGCTTCGAACATTTAGAATTTTTCGAAGTCTAGGTTTGAAATTCAAAATTGGTGGTTTTTCATTAATTTTTGCGCTCCATTCATTGGTGGAGTTGGTTTTTTTGCGTTACTAATCGTGATCAGCATCGCACAACAATAATCACACGTAATACCTGTCCTACTATTTTTTTAAATCATAATTTCTCATTATTTTCGTGTTTTCACTCGATTTTGGTCTATTATTTTCAATGATGAACCTTTGGAATTGACAAAGAAAAACATGGTTTACGTTTCAAGGTACGTAGAATCCGCAGATCGAATAAAAACATTGCCGTACTCGGCACTTTACTTAGTTACCATGGGCTGATTTTGATGAAATTTAGTATATAGGCTCCAATTGGGGGTCTGGTTGTGCCCCGAAACTTTTGGTTGATGTCAGTCACTTCTAAAGTTTGAAAAATAAGGGCTATAAGTTTCAAAATGCCCTAGCTCAAAAAATTTCAATACGAACTATTGTTTTTTCGTCAATTTAAAATAGTATTGAATGTTTAGAATCGAATGGGACCACTCAGAGCTGTTAAGGGCCGACCATTTGCTCCCCTCCGTTCGACTTATGATAAATCAGAAACACGAGTGTGAATCGTAAGAGAGGCCTAATCTCCGTTCACATTTTAGCTTACGGAAATGCGAAAGTGGTTCGTTTCTTTGAGAGGTACTCAGTTTTGCGTCCTAAGCAACCAGTAATCAAATTTCCTAATCAAGGCAACCACAACTCTTTACTTCTCTGAATGGAGTGTGAAGCTTTTATTTATTCAAAATAACCTTGATTGTGAAGTAGAAATATGATTGGTAGTTAGTGACAATGGTAAAGCTGTGTTATTTGCAGGCGAATGTTCTATACAGAAAAATAATAAACCTTTGCGTAATAATTTGGAGCGTTTCTTCTGTTAGTGAATCACGCTCTAGGATTCCGATGTTCTTGAAGCAATACAGATACTAAAAAACGACAAATTTTATTTTGAAACGCTTCAAATTATTACTCAACGGTAAATTATTTTCTGTAAAGATCACCTGACTAATACAGATTCTTCCGATCCATCAAAGGACCTGGGGAAGGTAACGAACCGTGTGGGTCTATCTAGGATCTATCTATCTACCTAGTTGTACACTACGTAGCCAGAATTTATATTTGAGGTAAGGAACGTTGGTTAATTTTCTGAAAATAATGCGCATTCTGACAACAGCTCTAGCGAGCTTATTAGTTAATAAGCAAATTACTTCCCAGTTGAACTTAACTTCACCAGGAATCAAAATTTGTCTGACGAGGAGGTAAATTTAAAGAGAACACACAATAAATTATTCCATATTTCTTTCCCTACAAGGCTTACTGATGGAACCCAACCTTAGAAATTCTGGGAACATCATCAGTTTACCTCTGGATTTTCATGAGATATGGGGTATCGTAGATC
Organism: Apolygus lucorum; assembly: GCA_009739505.2. Taxonomy (NCBI): domain Eukaryota; kingdom Metazoa; phylum Arthropoda; class Insecta; order Hemiptera; family Miridae; genus Apolygus; species Apolygus lucorum. The sequence continues at coordinate 103,796,702 of CM019167.2, read as the reverse complement.
AGGGATTTTGAAATGCTCTTCAAATTTGGGGCTTTAATGTCACTAGAAGTGTGATGTTGGCTAGATCTGAGGTGGGGGGGGAGGGGGTATACATATGGGCACCTTTTCATCGACGGTTTCCGATTTCAAAATAACCATTTATGGTTTCTCATAATATTAAAAATTAATGATAATATGTTACTTCCTCAGCATACTAACTAATCATTGGTTGAAACTGTTTTATGCAGTAGAAAAGTAATTAAAATCGTTTTATTGTTTACCTACCGGGTATATTTGGAAGAACTAATCCTTATCCATCGGAACGTCCCCCAGGATGCATGCATTACTAAGCAATAAGTCTGAAGTCGCCCTTGACGCTGGTTCTCAAGGAGGAAAACTCTGCAAATTGTAACACGTCATCTGCAAAGAACACGGCTTTGCCATTGTCATAGTGCAGCCAAGCTTGCAAAACACCATGCTACCAACCATAGGTACCTACCTACCACACACCTACTTCACAATCAAGTTTATTTGGAAGAAATGAACGCTTCACACTCAGTTCGAGTTGGAGTTGTGGGTGAAGTTCTCATAGGGACTGATTGGTTGGTCCAATAGAGCTCTGAAAAAACAATACCTTTATATTGAAAGTTTTTGAGCCACGGAGTTTGAAGATTGCAACCCTTAGAATTGAATGACACCAACGCGCAACTAGACCCCTAATGGAGCCTGTGTACTAAATTAAATCAAAATGGGTCCAAGTAAAGTACCGCGTAGGGCGTTCTGAACGTGGGACGGAAACATTTTCATTCTATTTTCGGATTCCACGTACCTTGAAACGTAAACCGAAAAATTTTGAGGGGGTGTTGAAAATTTTGCTGCCGAGTCTACCAAGGTAGCAGAAGTTTTGTTTTCACTTTTCAAGGTTGAAAAAAAGAGGTCTCCAAAATCAAAATTTCCACTCGCGTTTTACATTTCAGACCTTTTTGAACAATTTTGGTTCCGTGTCTGTGTGTCTGTCATGAAATCCTTGTAACCGGCATAACTATACGAAGTTATTGTCCGATTTTGATGAAATTTTGAGGGATTGTGCGAGTAGACGGTCCCCTACAAAAATCATCTCCCCCAGACTGATAGTAGCCGCTGCACATGCGCAAACGTAAAATCCTTGTAACAGCCATAACACTTACATTTTTCATCCAAATTTGATGTAATTTTCTAGGACTAGATTGGCGTGTAGATGGTCCTCTTTGAAAATCATCTCCCTCAGACTAATAGCAGTTGCTGCGCATGTGCAAACCAGAATTCGTTGTAACAGCCATAACTTCTACATTTTCCATCCTATTTCGACGAAATTTCTCAGGATTGTTCAGATTAGCGTGTATATGGTCCCCTATGAGGGTACTATGAAGGTACTTAAAGGTTGATGTTTTGAGATCATCTACTATGCATCGGATCATCGATCTATCGGGTTATGGATACGAGGAAGCTATGTGCCACACCCACTTGGCAGACGTTTTTTTCTTGGTAGATTCCAAAGGCTCCTTATTGAAAATAATAAACCAAAAAACTGTTCTATAAGTCAAAATGTCCACTCGTGTTTTACATTTTAGGCTTTACTGAACAATTTTTATTACGTGTCAGTGTGTATGTTATGAAAGTCTTGTAACAGGCAAAACTATTCAAAGTTATTGTCCGATTTCGATGACATTTTCAGGGATGGTGAGTAGATGGTCTCCTATAAAAATCATCGCTCCCGGTTTGATAGTAGTCGCTGCCCATACGCAAACGTGAATTCCTTGTAACAGCCATAACTTTTACATTTTCCATCCGAATTCGATGAATTTTTCAGAAGTTTTGCGGGGATTGGGGAGTAGATGGTCCCCTGTGAGGGTAGTGCAAAGTACTCTGAGATTAATGTTTTGAGATTAGCTACTATGCATCGGATCATCTATTCAACCGGGTTATGGATACGAGGAAGCTGCGTGCCACACCCACTTGAAAGACTTGTATTTTCTCCGAATACAATTTCATGTCAACCCGTTGTACTTTGTTAACTACCAAGAACCAAATTCGTAATGAACACCACTACCGATGTTTTGCTGGTACACTTTCTGTAAATATAATGCTGAAGTTGATCTTGCGCGATACTATGGAACAGAAGTGATATTTACAGAAAAATAATAAACCATTGTGTAATAGTCTGCAGCATTCTTTTAACCCTAATTGGACCATGGTATCCTAGTCTCAGAAACATCTCAGAAACTCCACAGATATCCCTGTGTGTCACTAAAACCTAAATTAAATAGCATTTTAAAATTTGATGAACACCAGAATTAGTCTATTGAAAATCTAACAATAGAGTTATGACAAAAATCTCCAAGGAAATCAATGGAAAAACTTTCAAAATGTTATAAATAAAAGTATTTATTTACTTCTAATACTTAACTTACAGAAAATGGTTAAACAAATTTAGCTCTATCCATCAATTAATAAATTGCAATTTAATCGAGATAATCTGGTGACACCTTGAGACAGATGTTGATTCCCAAGATGTTTTCAGTGACACTAATGACACCATGGTTCAATTAGGGTTCAAAAACTGCAGGGGTTGTTTCAGAATGTTCCAAAACAGTTTCCAGTGAAATTCGTTTCTCGAAAATGTCCATTCTAAAAATCTTGAGACTATTGCAATAGCTTTATTTTCTTTCAAAATTCGCTAAAATAAAAATCATCTAGGTATTTCGAGCCTTTATTGAAATTATGACAGTAGTTTCTGTAAAGTTCAGTGGTGTAGTGATTTGATGAGCCGTGACTTGGAATACTTCCCAGACAGTATGGATTAAACTTTAATAAAATATTCAAAGTCGAGTAGAACCTGGAATTCCAAATCGCAATTAATGAAATTTATTGCGGAAAGGGGCGCAGTATTCCCTGGCTCAAATGGGGGGAGTTGAGACCGTCTCCCTCGAAATAACGCTCATGTTTTACCGCGCGAAGGGGGGGGTTAACTTCGAAGGGGTTTCGAGGGACTTACATCTGGATTTACGACTTTAATCAGATTCCTTTCGCAGTAATCATGGACCTTTCGGTGGAGGAGATGCCGGGGAGAAGGGAGTTGATGAAGGGTGCGTCTAAGGGCGTATCCCCTCCCTCATCACACCCAAGGGTGGTCACGGGAAACTAGAGAATTTGGATTATTCGATTCCTCCCTCTGTACGTAATGGGTACAGTCGCTGCCCTTGGTCAACTACGGAGACGAGCTGACGCCAGATTACCGTAGATGTCAATGATAACTGAGGAAAGTGCCGCTGACGGCGGACGGACGGCCAAATTTTTATTCGATTTTTGCATTCTACGTACCTTGAAACGTAAACCAACAAATTTTGAGAGGGGGGGGGGGGGGGGTTCCAAAGGTTCATTATTGAAAATAATAAACTTATAACAAATGCATACCTTTATACATTATGTAACTCTCCTCAGTTGGCATTGACCGATTTTGATGAAATTTGGTATGTGAGCTCCATCTAGGGTCTAGTTGTGCCCCGAGGATTTTGGTTGATGTAGGTCACTTAGCTTAGAATCGATTCCTGGCCTGTGACCGTTTTAAAATTTAACACCCTGTAAAAAAAATTTGTTAAATGGCACAATCATTTAATTTTAGAGAAAAACAGACGGACAGACACGAATCCAAAATTTTTCAGGATAGTGCAAAACGTAAAACGCGAGTGTAAATTTTTGATTTTGTGCTACTTTTTTTAAACCACGAAAAGTGAAAACAATGAAGCAAAATTTCAACTTAAGAAAAAATGTCTGCCGAGTAAATGACAGTATAGACCTGGTTGGTGGAAACATTATTGATTTCACTATTAAGTAGTTTCACTGATGAACTCCACAATACGAAACTTGATTTTCACAATCATGTTGATGGTTTTCTGATTCGTCTAGCTAGAATTATTCTTAGAAACTTATTCTTTTTTTATTCGACGCGGGAACCTATCTAGTTGTGAAATACGTCGGCGGAATTTCGAATTTCTCCTTTTAAGGGGGGGGGGGGGAGAGGGGGTAAATGATCGAAAACGTGCGTTTGCGGGCATCATCTTGTAAAATCTGCCCAGGCCTCAATTTCCAACCGATTTGTGTGTTTCTTTTTTTGTTCGACTCACAAATCTCCCAAATTGAACACTTTTTCACCAGAGTATCAAAATTAGCATGGGGAGTGGGTGAGTGGGGGGATAATATCCAATTTTTCAATATGTCGGTTCCTTTATTGTATCCAAGCTTTGAAATTGAGAAAAAATTCTCATCAAACCTCCGGATTTTCATGAATTATTCTCCACCATGGAACTAATAGTGGTGCCACCATGGTGCCAGGACACCATAAACCGCTTATTTCGTGGGGTTTTTTTTTGGGTTTCAAGTTGAATACGGAAATGAACTTCGACGGACTGCCTATCAAAACAAATAGATGAAAGTTCAACTTTACGAAGTATTGCCACTTTGGTGCCAGACTGGCACCATTGGTGAGGGGCGGGGGGGGGGGGGGTTGAACTCGAATTCGCTTGTTGGGTGTCGTAGATCATGGATTTCGAAATGCTCTTAAAATTCGAGGCTCCCATGCCGCTAGAAATGTTGTTGTGTATAATGAAGAGGGGGGGGGGGGAGACCACTATGTCTTGCCTAAAATGCTTAATAAATTACACCGAGTGAAAAAGTTTTTTCGCTTACCTCCTTACATGAATTTATTCTAGTCCGAAATCACCTTAGGCTGATCAAATGCAACGCTGGCTTTCTGTTTTTTTTTTTGTTTTTTTTTTTTATTTAGTTGAAACGTACCTGCGATGTCTTTGTTGTCATGTGCCAGGGCTATTCCATTGAAATTTTCCTCAATATCTTCCTCGTCTGTTACTGCATGAACAGGTGGGGGTATATTATGAAACATAAATAATTTGGTTATCGTAATCATCATCAGAAAGGTTCGAATTGCCTAGTTCATCCAGAATGGCATGGATCTCGTCAATATACCAAGCTTTGCCGCATTTTGGATCTATTGAAAAAGTGAAAAAAACCTCGAAAATAAAAAGAGGTGACGGATGTAAAATAACGAGAGATGGGATAAGCTGGACTGAGCATGGCGGAAAATTAACGTGTAGGCACCCTGGTATCGCTCATTTGCCCATGATCGAATTTGAGCTACCATGAACATGCTTTCGACCAAAGGTGCGTTTTCTTATTCGCCGTTGTACAACCAATACTATTATTTATTTAATTTTTGTTTTCCCAGCTTCAGAATGAGGAGGAGTGGAGAAGTATTGTTCCATCTCCAATGTAACGAAAAATGCCACAAGGTCAAAGCTCCGCCAGACCATCAAAAATGCCTCCTTTTCAAAACATTCTCCAAATTCCCAATGAGTTCCTGAACGTTGGAGCGACATTTTTTTGAGCAGTTCAATTACAGTAAAAACGAAAAAATTCATCTACAACGATTTTCCAATATATTCAATACTTGAAAAATGCATAAATATGACGATGCGAAAACGCATCATTGGCAGGCAATGGGTTAACCAATTTTGTATATACACCAAGCTTAGGCACGATCCTGTGTGACTTCCAAAAAAAGGCATACTACTGCATACATCAAGTATGTTTCGTATGTTGTTTACTGCCCACCCGATCCTGTTGGCGTATTCTAACTTCTTGAACGCTTAGACTATCGTATGAACGGTTGTTCCGCTTTTGAATGACTGGAACTTGAGTTCTGACTAAGATCCCGAGTTGAGATCGGCCTGTTTGTTGAGAGACCTAGAAAAGTGAGGCGGAGTTGAGGAGGAGCTGAGCTGGTTGACTGATCGTCGAGGTTTTTTTAACTCGCCCCGTTTTTTGTAGCTGCAGCCTACAGCCTCCTTCAGGCCGCCTTCACTCCCTCTTCGTCAGACCGGGCAGCACCAGCAGGGCGCAGCGCAGGTGTCTCCCCTCAGGGCAGGCTCAGGCACCCTCGTCCCGACAGACATGGGGGACTGGACACATGGGAGGCAGAAGGCCTTTGCGAACGTGAACCTGTCGAATCACCTCGTCAGCTTCAACGTCGAATTAGTCACGAATTGTTGGCGAAAAACTTTCCGGCCCAGTTTGAGCTCCGTTCAGTCTGGCGGAGGCTCAAACCAGAATGTTAACAGGGTGTCTACAAAACAGATCTCATTCCTTCAAGGATATTCATTCAATTAATTTTCAACAAAAAGTGACTCCTCAAGTTTTTTAGTTTATTATTTTCAGTTGTGAACCTTTGGAATCGACCAAGAATAAAAAGTTTTAACCCCCCTCAAAATTTGTTGGTTTACGTTTAAAGCTACTACGTAGAATCCAAACATAAATAAAAATGTGGCCGTCTGTCCGCGGCACTTTCCTCAGTTAGCATTGACCGATTTTGATGAAATTTGGTATACAGGCTCCATTTGGGGTCTGGTTGTGCCCCGAAAATTTTGGTTGACGTAGGTCACTTCAAGGGTTGAAAATTAACGTTTGAAATTTTGAAAACGCCATAGCTCAAAAAATGTTGATATATAGGTATTGTTTTTTCATCAATTTAAGATAGTCCACACGGAGTCCACCCGGATCTCTGTAGGACAAACCATTCGCTCCCTACGAGAATTTAAGGGTTGGACTTACGATAAATCAGAAACACGAGTGTGAATTGCAAAAGAGGCCTAATCTCCGTTCAAATTTTAGCTGGCCGAAATACGATCGATGTGTTTCTTCATGATGGTTGGTGGTGACAATGGCAAAGCCGAGTTCTTTGAAGACGAGTGATCTATAGAAAAATAATAAACCTTTGTGTAATAATTTACATCGATTTTTAACCGCTTCTATTCCGAGTTATTCATGATTTAAGATTTTTTTCGTGTCATCAACCTTAGTACTTCATTAAACCGGCCTTAGCTCCCTCAATTCCAGTGTAATTTCAAATCTGAAGAGACCGTTGGAGAGATTGTAAAATTTCCTATCTCTCTAATACCAAATACAATTTTTTCAGTTGAATTTTACGCTACGAATCTAAAAAATGTAAAACGCTGCGAATTATTACAGAATGGTTTACTAATTTCCCAAACGATCATTCGGCTGCATAGAACACAACTTTGCCATTGTAACTACCTACCAACCTAATTACGCTTCACATTCAAGTTTAATTTGATGAAATAAACGCTTCACACTCAATTAAAAAAACAAAGTTTGCTAAGGACTCAAACCTGAGTACAACTCGAAGAGACGAACAGCGATCGCATTTCGGTTAGCTAAAATTTGAACGGAGATTAGGCCTCTTTTGCGATTTACACTCGTGTTTCTGATTTATCGTAAGCCCAACCCTCAAGTTTTCCTAGAGAGCGAACGGTTGGTCCTGTAGAGCTCCAGATGGTCTCATTCGATTCTAAAAATTCAAGACTATCTTAAATTGATCGGAAAACAATACCTTTATATCGACATTTTTTGAGCTAGTGCGTTTTAAAAATTTCAACCCTTAGAAGTGACCTACATCAACCAAAATCTTCGGGGTACAACTAGACCCCAAATTGATCTCATGTATCGAATTTCTTCAAAATCGGTCCATGATAACTAAGGAAAGTGCCGGGTACGGCAGACGGACGGACGGCTACATTTTTATTCGATTTTTGGATTCCACGCACCTTGACAAGATTTTCTTCGGTCGATTCCAAAGGTCCATTATTGAAGATAATAAACCAAAATTCAATTCTTTTTAAAATTGATGAAAAAATAATACCTTTATTATGAAAGTTATTGAGCTAGGGCGTTTTGAAAATTTCATCCCTTATTTTTCCAACTCTTAGAAGTGACTGACAACAACCAAAAGCTTCGGTGCACAACTAGGTAGACCCCAAATTGAGCTCATATACAAAATTTGATCAAAATCAGTCAATGGTACTTAACTAAGGAAAGTGCCGCGGACGGACGGCCAAATTTTTATTCGATTTTTGGATTCTACGTACCTTGAAACGTAAACCAAAAATTTTGAGGGGGGGTTAAACATTTTTTTCTTGGTCGATTCCAAAGGTTCATTATTGAAAATAGTACTTAAACCATTGTCGCATCAATATCAAAGAAAAGGAAAATTTATATTTATGCAGCTGGTCAACAAAAAAACGTCTGCCAAGTGGGTGTGGCACATAGCTTCCTCGTATCCATAACCCGATTATATAGATGATCCGATGCATAGTAGTTAATCTCAAAATACCAATCTTTAAGTACCTTTCACTACCCTCATAGGGGACCATCTACACGCTAATCTGGTCAATCCTAGAAAATTTCATCAAATTCGGATGAAAAATGTAAATGTTATGGCTGTTACAAGGATTTTACGTATGCGCATGCGCAGAGGCTTCTGTAAATTTTAAGGCCTTGATTTTCATTGGCGACCAATTACAACCTAATCTGCATAATCACTGAAAATTGCATCGAAATCGGGTAGAAAATATGGAAGTTATGGCAGTTACAAGGAAATTCACGTTTGCGCATGCGCAGTGGCTACTGTCATTCCGAAGGCGGTGATTTTTATAGAGGACCATTTTAATACTAATCTGTAACATCCCTGAAAATGTCATTGAAATCGGACGGAAAATGTAGAAATTATGGCCGTTACAAGGAATTCACGTTTGCGCATGCCCAGCAGCTACTATCAGTCCGGGGATGATGATTTTTATAGGGGACCATCTACAACTCAATCTGCATAATCCCTCAACATTTCATCGTAATCAAGTTGGAAATGTGGAAGTTATGGCCGTTACAAGGAATTCACGTTTGCGCATGCGCAGTCGCTTCTGTCAGTTCGAGGATGATGATTTTCATATGGGACCGTCTACACACCACACCAACCCGCACAATCCCTGAAAATTTCATAGAAATCGGACGATAACTTCGTATATTTATGCGCGTTTCAAGGAATTCATGACAGACAGACAGACAGATAGACACACAGACAGACAGACACACAGACACGGAACCAAAATTGTTCAGAAAGGTCTAAAACGCAAAACGCGAGTAAAAATTTTGATTTTGGAGAACTTTTTTTTTTCGTCCTTGAAAAGTGAAAACAAAGCTTCCGCTACCTTGGTAGACTCGGAAGCAAAAAGTTGAAATCCTCCGAAATCAACATTAACCTTTCCTTGAAATATCTAGATCGCAGTACGATTTTCAAATAAATTTTAGGGTCTCGAACCAATGATAGTGTCGGTTGACTACATAAGTACTTTATAAGTATTAGAAGTTTGATGACGGTGATGTGTCAGCGAATTTTTATTGGTGTGATTTGCGTCACTGGAGTTCATTCACACAGTGACCCTGCAAAACTTCAAGGATCGATTCAACAAACAGTTTCGAACAAGAACTCCCTCATAAGTTTAGAGTTTACTTTTCCTAGAGTTTCTTCGGACACTTTCAGAGAGTAAAGTAGTAAGTAAACAACCATCTCTGGTTCAATTTTCGTCCTGTTCTAGCGTCGTGGACGTCATCAGCTGTCTTTCAAAGGGAAGTTCAAAATAATTCTTATCAATTATTGGTTCTGATGATTTGCCTCATTCGCTGAAGTGGAGGGGGTTCAAAAACGGCTGTAAAAATCAGGACTCGATATCCCGCCCACGAGCGGTCACAAATCCAGATAATCTCTCGAGCCGACTGATGTTAAGTTCGGTGATCTCGCGGGAACCGGTTCATTAAACCAGCCAACAATTTCAGGGAGTAGGGGGGGAATTTCAGGGGGGGGGGTCGAATGACAGTAAGTATAATTGAGTAACTTAAAATGTAAAATTTACTTCCGACCAACAGAAAAATTCAAAAACTTATAAATCAAAAACCAACCTCGATTTTCAGATTTTCCACCACGTTTCAAGTGTCTTCTAGAGGGGACATTGTGATTAAAATAACACAAAGGTACATAGCCTGCAAGTGCGAATTGTACTAGTAGTCACGCCGGATTGTAGTTCTCATGTAGCCACTCCTCTCCCTATAGTAATCAGCATACAGTTACCGAATACTGTGATTTTTGTATGAGATGATTGGTAGACATTTTTTAATGCAAGTTGCATTTAATCCCCGGACAACGCAACGAATAAACTTGATTCGGACGCTGAGATGTCTCATCAAATAGGGTACCTAATAAGCACGTTGCGAAAATTACCATCAAAATCGGCCCAGCCAATCAAGAGTTAAGCAACTGCACACACGGTCTAAAACAGGCTACACACTTTTGGCGAACTTACTGTATAAATGTACTTTGTAGACTCGGAGATATTATTTTATGGGATGGCCGAATCGACCAAAGCGACCATTGAAGCGAAACAAATTATTAGTACAGCTGTGATTAGAAGTAATGATTTTTTTTGTGTTAATAAATTTCCATCAATATATAAAGTTTTTTGTTTTCTTTTTTGGATATTGATGTACCTACCTATCCGTAAAGAAGCCGTGAGGTAGAGCGTAAGGCTGATAGAGATGACTAACATAATACTACAAGACACAAGGATGGAAGTATAACATTTTTGAGGCCTAAAAATGCTGGAGAGTTTGCTAGCGAAACTGTCGCTAAGAATCAAAAAACTAAAACTAACGTACCTATCCCCTTTTAATTGAGAAGAGGACCCGAACCCAAGTCAATTCGACCAACCCATAAAATATTGCATAAAGGTACCAAATTTGGTGATTATTGGAGAGAGAGAGAGAGTTAAAGTGTTTAATTTCCAAAAAATTAACGAACATTTTGTACAGATTGCACTCGAACAATACTATGTTATATTTCCTTTTCTACTATGTATGCATTCCGTTTCCTTTCTATTTTTTGTAATTCTGCTAATCTTACGATTGTCGCAGGGAGTTTGATCGGTTTTTTTTTCTTCAAACGTCAGTTCCTTCGGATAAATATTCAATAAATAATTGTTGCTATTCAGAAATTCCTAGTATTTTCCATTTAGATTAATGCAATACAGATACAATTCAATTGTATAACATTTTCCACAAATTCTTTGGCATAAACACAATAATTTATAGTTAAATTAACATATATGATACTTTACATTTTAATAAGTTCGTGATTTTAGGTAAGTAGTTTCAAGTTGAAACCAGGTTGCCAGTTTTATTTACTCAATCAAAATTAATTTCCTCCACTAGCATCCTTCGACATCTCCCAGCACTTCCTATAAACTTGACAAGCGCTGGCAATAAATCACTTCCATTCAATGTCAATCAATTATTTTACTGATAAGCTTGAGCTACTTAAATGGCATAACCTAAATTCACTCAGTACAGGGCAGATTGCCAAAAAATGCACTGAAGTCTCCAACACTCCCAAATTACACAATGATCAATAATTTCCAAGTCCCTCCCTCCACCACCTGTAATTGACGTTCAACATTTCGGACCTTGCTCTGAACACAGTTCGCGTAACGTTCAGAGATGAGTCTTCGAGGTACTTTCTGCCTCCTGCCTCCGTTAAATCTAGCTGAGCGTAGACTGTATGATGACTACGCTATACAGGGTGTAAGCCTAACTGGTCTGCCATACGGTACCAGTCGATTCTACAACTAACTTGCAACAAAAAATGTCCCTTAGCAATTTTTTTTTTAAACCCTCGTTTTCGAGTTATTTTAACTTTAAACTTTTTTTCTCGTGATTTTGACCTTATGTCATTAAATCGGTCATAACTCCGTTAATTAGCTGTGTAAATTACAATTTGAGGATACCGTTGGAAAGAGCATTAAATTTCCTATCGGATAGATGCCTTAACCTTTTTTTGAGTCAAGGTTTGAGACATGAAAACTTCCTCTAAAAAGAGAATTTTACGTAATTTTGGAAACCTTGCATCTTTTCAATCGCAAATTGAACTACGAGGATCAAAATTTTTTCAAGATGCAAGAACAGTGAAAACTGCGCCAGAATCTCAGCTTTCCAATGGCATAATCAAAACATATTTTACAACCAAATTTAGGGGAGAAATTCGAGTTTGAACGCGGAAAATCGTGCATTTTTTCAACGAAATCGGCGCTCCGCCTAGTCGATCTGAGGGGTCGGACGATGAGAGTGGGTGGGCGGGCGCCGCAGTAGACCGCGAGGCCTCCGGGAACAGGAGGCCAGAGCGCTGATTTCGTTGAAAAAAATGCACGTTTTTCCACGTTCAAACACGCATTTCTCCCCTAAATTCGGTTGTAGAATATGTTTTGATTATACCATTGGAAAGCTGAGATTCTGGCGCAGTTTTCACTGTTCTTGCATCTTGAAAAAGTATGGGTTCTCGTAGTTCAATTTGAGATTGAAAAAATGCGAGGTTTCCAAAATGACGTAAAATTTTCTTTTTAGAGGAAGTTTTCATGTCTCAAACCTTGACTCAAAAAAAAGTTAAGGCATCTATCCGATAGGAAATTTAATGCCCTTTCCAACGATATCCTCAAATTGTAATTTACACAGCAAATTAAAGGAGTTATGACCGTTTTGATGACATAAGGTCAAAATCACGAGAAAAAAAGTGTGACATAAGGTCAAAATCACGAAAAAAAAGTTTAAAGTTAAAATAACTCGAAAACGAAGGGTTTAAAAAAAATTGCTAGGGGACATTTTTTGTAGCAAATTAGTTGTAGAATCGACTGGTACCGTATGGCAGACCAGTTAGGCTTACACCCTGTATACAGCTAAGAATTTCAGTGAATATTGGATGAGCCATTTGACAGCGATCGGTTCCAGCCAGACAGACAAATACATTTTTGTCATATTCATCATTGATGTGAATATCTACCTTGCTAATTCGCTCTTTCATAAGTAAAATTTCAGTGCGCTCATAGTCGAGATGATCCATGTGCGGTGAATTCAGTGTGAGATTCATCTAGAAATACGCCTACCTTTGATGTATGCTAAAGGTTCCTTTTACGTCACGGAATAGATCACTTGGTTTGGTGAAGGTGAGCGAATAGTACCCAAATCACAGTCCGTGAAACCAAAATACAGAGATCGAAATATGAGGACCTTGACACGCAACGTCTTCCACAGAGGACAGGAGACCAGAAATCACAAGCCGAGTCGCCACGTCCTCAACGATGACATTTCAAGGGCCCCGACGAGAGAATCCAATATTCTCATATTTTCTCTCACTGATGACTATAACTAGAACTAGAACAAGTCTCGAATATTTTTACAAGGTACACTAGGGTGGAATGTCCCATTTTCAGATTTCGGTCACGTTTTAGCCTAATACCTACCTTTCTTTGTAAATATTTGTAGGTTTCATGGAGAGAAAATTTTCGAGACTCCTCTGCTAATAAAATTCTCTTATAAATTGGAGCGGTTTCAGGTCACAGCCCCATCATCAGTCCAGATACTATAATGTTCAAGCTGAACCGCCACGTTCAAAAGCTGAACAGCTACTGATGATGGGGCTGTGACCCGAAACCGGTCTTCCATAAAGAGAATTTTATTAGCAGAGAAGTCTCGAAATTTTTCTCTCCATGATATACATCACCTCTGCACCATCGGCAAAGATCAAAAATCAATTTTTAGGTTTGTTGAAATAAATGTAGATTATAAAAATAGTAGGTAATAGAAATTTAAATGTTGACTTGAACAAGTTCGTAACAAATGGTCTTGATATACCTACAAAGATTTTGATGAGAATTTTTTCTGTACGATGACTTTTGTTCTAGAGCCAAGTGGGCGATGAGCAGGATGTGATGTAAAAACGCAGCAACTTACAACGAAAAGGTTTATTATTTTTCGGCCTTGATCACTCGCCTGCAAAGGACACAGCTTCGCCATTGCCACTACCAAACGACGATATTATCGCTTCACTATCAAGTATATTTTGAAGAATGAAACGCTTCTTACTCAATTCGAAGAAATAGGGAGTGAGAAGAATTGCATGTGCCTTCTTCAGGAAATTTCATTTCTGGTTGCTAAAGACGCAAACTGAAGACAACTCGAAGAAACGAACAACGGTCACATTTTGGTCAGCTAAAACTTGAGCATAGATGAGGCCTCTTTATCGTAAATCCAACCCTCCAGTTCTCAAGGAGAGCGAACGGTTTATCCTACAGAGCTCTCGGTGGTCTCATTCGATTCTAAAAGTTTAATACTATTTTAAATTAATGAAAAAACAATACCTTTATATTGAAAGTTTTTGAGGTAAGGTAACCTGGGGTAAGTGCACTTTCGGGGTAAGTGCACAAGTGGGGCCTTGCTTGGTAACCAATGATGATATATCTGCCATCTAGTGGCCAGAGCTAGTGGAACATATGTGTACTTAGTTGTGTATACAACAGGTGGCGCTATTGTCAATCATAACCATTCTGGAAGGTTTCAATGTCAGTCCTTCCTTTTCACTCGACATGTGGAGTTAGACAACGTCTGCCTCATCCAAAAACATCGACTGTTGCAGTTAACTTTTTTGTCTTCTGATTAGGTAAGTTAGTACATGTGATGTTGTAGTTTATTATTAGCACTGGCTGTTCGTTAAACTTTCTTTTTTTTAGAAGTTACGCCCTCTTGTGCTCTTTCCCCATGAAAATCTGCATGTCAGGCAAGTGCACCATAACTTGAAGGGAATGTGCACAGCATTGTGCACTTGCCCCATTATGACAGATGGGGTAACTGCGCAGTGTTGTGCTCTGTGTAAATACCTATCTAATAAATTTAATTTCTTTCAAGGGCTGCACTACAAAAGAAGAAATATAAAGCAAACGAGAAGATAAAGATGACAGAAAGAAGCTCGTCGGACTCAGAAGATGATAACTTCAGTCTCAGAGATTCTGATGAAGAAGATTATGACACATTTGCAGAAAGAATAACTCAAGAGGTATTAGAGGAGGAAGAATTTGAAAGAGAATTGCTTGAAGAGACATATAGACAGAAAGCTGATACGAAGAAGACTGAAATGAATCCTTCTCCATTGAAACCTAAAGAAGAAATGGTTGTTGGCGACTGAGCTATAGTTAAGTTTGACGGGAAAACCACAACCAGGTATTTCATAGGACAAATTATAGAGTTCGACCAAGGAGAACCGATTTTTGAATACGTCAAGTCCTCCTCATCAAAAAATGGGCAAACTACTTGCAAGCAACCTACGAGAGAAGATGTGAGTTCTGTTCCCATGGAGGATATAGTCACTTATCTCCCCCCTCCCACAACAGGCAGAAGGGGAGACATAATTTTCAAGATGGATCTTTCCAACTGGACTTTAGAATAAGGTTTTTTCATCCATTTATGCATTTTTTTGTTGTTTTACCATTCAACTGTGATTTTTACTGTGAGTAACGAATTGGTCAAGTTCCTTACCTTTTATAATTCTATGAGTACGTTGTGGTACAGTTACGATTTTTTCTTCATGTTTGAGTAAGACTTGTGATTAAGCGACTTGTGATTTACCTAACTAGTTCATCTATTAGGTAAGAACCTACCTCAGTGGGGTCTAAATCTTAGCCAGCAAACTGTACTGAGTACTTACTCACCTCTTATTTTCTAAGTACACTCGTAAAAAAAACGATGTGGAATGTTTTTCGACAATAAATACTTTTTTACGTTCTGTTATTTCTGGCTATTTTGTTTTCCTACTTCAAAGAGGCACTTTTCGCCGATTTTAGCCGATCCTTAATTTTCATGCATTCAGTTAGTGTTGGGAATTGTTTGGTGTTCAAGTTTGTGGCTCCTCAAGTTTCTATCCGATTTCAAAATTTCAAAAAGCAAAATGATCGTGAGAATGTGAAGAAATGTGCTCTTGCCCCAACATTATTTCTGGGTTAAAAGAATAGTTTTAAAAGGCCACTTGTGCACTAACCCCGAAATGTAGGGGTTAGTGCACAACTTGGACTTTTGAGAGGATTTATTTTTTAAAACATTAAAAGCTGAACGACTGCATATTTTGAATATAATACGTTGTTAGAGAACATTCACACGGTCACAATGGTAAAAAAAAATATTGGCTACCACCAAAACCAAGGTTACTACAGCCTGTCAAAGTCGAACTTTACAAATTATACTGTGCACTTACCCCAGGTTACCTTAGTGCGGTTTGAAAATTTCAGCCGTTATTTTTCAACCCTTAGGAGTGACTGACATCAACCAAACGCTTTGGAGCACAACTAGACCCCAAATTGATCTCATATCCCAAATTTCATGAAAATGGGTACATCGTAACTAAGTGAAGTGCTGCGTACAGCGGATGGCGGTCTGACGGCAACATTTTTATTCAATTTTCGGGTTCTACGTGGGTACTTTGAAACGTAAATCATCAAATTTTGAGGGGGTATAAAAATGTTCTTTCTTGGTCGACTCTGAAGGACCAAAATGTTTTGAAATAGGGTTTTTTTTGCCTTGAGACCAATGAAATCATTGAGCTCCGACGATAGTTTCTCATTGCGACGATCCTCTTATCCCATTCTTCAAAAATAGTCGCAATACTAGTAAACTTACTTGTGCACTCGCTCGGATGTGGTACCACTCATGATATCCCATGATCTACCAACTATAACAAGAATGTTGATTTCACCGAAATGTGATTTGTAAACAAGAGCGGAACGATGGAGCAAGATCTCAAAATAGTAGGAAGGTCCCCTCAAGTTGCTTGGTGAATGAAAGTCTTTTTGAAAATTTCACCTGCTTTCTAAGGTCTCCCTTGGCTAAGTCAGCCTCTCGCCTTCTAAATTCGATAATTGTTTTAATCAAAACCAACATCCGCTTCTGGCTAATTCATATTTTCATGTTTGTTCGTGTCAATTTTCATAAATTTACAAGTATACCTACCTATTGGATACATGCTGGAGACGTTCTTATCAACATTTTGATTGATTCATGAAAATCCAGCAAACATTTAATTAATTAAATTTTTTGAAAGAATCGAGAATTACAGCTAAGTCCGTTAGGTTGAGATGAACTAAAATCAATTTGAAAATTGAAAATCGGTCTACCGACACCTGAGATAATTGTACACTACTATTGGCAACTCGCAGTCGTCCCTCATGGCCAATTAGGATAAAATGAAGATAGGAGAGTTTTTCAATGAACTGGTATATTCTAACCAATCTCAAGAGACGCACTTCTTCAAGATCTGACAAAAGCAATGTGCTTATTATATAAAAACAAGTCGGTGTGGCACATAGCTTCCTCGTATCCATTACTCGATTGTATAGAGAATCCGATGCATAGTAGTTATTCTCAAAACATCAATCTCTAAGTACCAAGCACTACCCTCACAGGGGACTACACGTCAACCGGCAGTCTCTGAATCTTGTTGGAAAATGTAGAAATTATGGCTACGAATTCAAGTTTCAAGGAATTCACGTTTGCGCATGCGCAGCAACAACTATTAGTCTGGGGGATATGATTTTCATAGGGGACCATCTAAACGCCAATCTGAACAATCCTAGAAAATTTCATCAAATTTGGATGAAAAATGTAATTGTTATGGCTGTTACAAGGATTTTACGTATGCGCATCCGCAGAGGCTACTGCCAATTTTAAGGCATTGATTTTCATTGGGGACCATCCACAACCTAATCCGCATAATCCCTGAAAATTCCATCGAAATCGGACAATAACTTCATATAGTTATGCTGTTTACAATGATTTCATGACAGACACACAGAAACACAGACAGACAGACACGGAACCAAAATTGTTCAGAAAGGTTTGAAACGTAAAACGCGAGTGGAAATTTTGATTTTGGAGAACTTTTTTTTTCAACCTTGAAAAGTGAAAACAAAGCTTCCGCTACCTTGGTAGACTCAGAAACAAAATGAAAATGGAAGCATGTTTAAACGTATTGAGGGGAATTATTACGTAATAAAAAAAGTTTTAATTATTTAAATTACATAATTACCATAAACTCTGTCCTGTCTGTTAGTGTATCATCAGTTGCTTTTCTGTTCCTCATCAATGTTCCAATACGACTTCCACAGGTTTCATTGTTTTATATTGAACTTGAAATTGATTTATCGTTAGTCCAACCCTTAAGTTCGCGTAGGGAGCGAACGGTTGTTCCTATATGTTTCCTACCTTTACATCGAAATTTTTCGATTCTTAGATTTTTCTCTTTTTCTTTTTTTCTCTCTTTCGATTTTTAGAAATTTTCAAAATTTCAACCCTTAGAAGTGACCTACATCAACAAAAATCTTCGGGGCACAACTAGACCCCAAATGGAGCCCACATACCAAATTTCATCAAAATTGGTCAATGCCAAGTGAGGAAAGTGCCGCGTACGGGGGACGGTGGACCAAATTTTTATTCGATTTTTGGTTTCTACGTACTTCGAAACGTAAACCAACAAATTTTGAAGGGGGTTAAAAAAAAATTTTTCTTGACCGATTCCAAAGATTCATTATTGAAAATAATCAACCAAAGTAATGACCTCAGCGAATTAAATCTGGTGCCATTCGATTAAGTATTAGAATCTATTAGAATCCATTGCCAGAAGATGAAAATGTCTGTAGAGTGGGCGTGGCACATAGCTCTCTCGTATCCTTGACCGTCAATCCCAAGTACCCTTCTTGTAGGACGGCAACTGAAGGAATTATGATTGTTACAAGAATTTCACTTTTGCGCATGTTCAATGACTTTCCAGTGATCTTACCCGTGCAATTCCTGATAATTTCGTTGAAATCGGATGGAAACACTGAAATGTACCTACCTCGTATGCTTGTTACAAGGGTTTCACGTTTGCACGTGCGCGAGGACTACCGACGGTCTGGTCAGGAGGAAATTAACAAAGACAATTCAATTGTGGCCTCATGAAATTGGTAGGGGCCCATTTAGACCATAACCTGCTCCATCCCTGAACATTTATAATAGAATAGCGTAAAATTCGAGTGGAAGTTTGATTTTAAAGAATTTTCTTGTTTTTACCTCTCAGCAGTGGATACTGAAGGTTTAGTGGTGACCTACAATGGTTTTAATTTATTAATTTATAAATATGACTCCAATAATATATGCAGAATGACCGGAAATATTTGAGAGAGAAACTATATTTTTGTAACGCAATTTGAAAATTAGAACTGACAACTTTGTTAGATCTTGAAACTTGAAACTTGAATGACTGATAAACAACGAAATTTCTTGAGATCATAAAAACAGTACCTAGGTAACCAAAAATCCAACAGCTGTAAAAACACTAAAATTAACTGTAGTAACCGCTACAATACAATGCTTTCTCTACTTTAGTAGAGTCTCTACCTTAGTATCTGGGACGAGAATGACCTGGTAGAGTCCCTGGTTTTGTGTAGTATGATATTTAATGGTAGTAGGGTTGCTATAAAAACAATGTAACGAGAAATAAACGGAACATGTAATATTTGGCAGGATATAGTCAGGGACAACTCTCGCCAAGAGCTAACGAGCTTGTACTTCCCCGTCTCAGTACGATGTTGCAAAGCTGATAAGTATTCTTAGGTTTCATCATGCTCGACATGGTGGACCCAACCAGTCTCAGTTTTTGATAATATATTCAACGGTGAGAGCTTTCTCGGTCGGCAATTCGATCATCACAATCTCAAGGGCGCGAGGCGGGGAAGGAAACTTGGAATACGCAAGAATCGTGAAATTGTCGCGGAAATTAAACAATCACACAATGAATAAATAAAATAACAGTTGTTGATTATTCATCTGTTATCGATTGGTTCATGTAGGAGGACGTTCCATTTTTTGTGGACGTACGAATGCGAGGTCTTTCAGCTCGTACCTTCTGTTTTCACTTGTAGACGCGAAAAACGTACTTCTACAACTCAACAATATGTGTTGGGTATTGCGTTCTTATGTGTCAGTATTGGCTTGTTATGTGTTGGGTATTTATAAGGTGTATCTTTAAATGATCTTCCTCTCTTCATAATTTCATGGATGAGCGTTGAAATATACCACAGTTTTGGCACTTGATAAGAGAAAACCATCAATGTGATTGAGGTGGGAGGGCGCCTACATATACAAGTACATACACTATGTTACACACGACATATCATGTAATACCTACATATTATTGTAAGGAGTTTCACAACCAATGATGGGCAGTTATTGTGGATTGGAATTAGTTGTTTTCAACTACAGAATCGAATTCAGCACCTTCTATATCCCATTATAGCTGAAATCCGAATAGTTTTGAAAAATCGGTCAAAAGTTGAAGCGGATGAAATAAAATCTCGTGCAGTAATAGTGAATGAACGAATTTTCAAAATTTTGCTTCTGAGTATACCAAGGTAGCGGAAGCTTTGTTTTCACTTTTCAAGGATGAACAAAAAACGCTGCAAATTATTACACAATGGTTTATTATTTTTCTATATAGATCACTCGTCTACAAAATCACCAACCATCCAATATGAAGGAAAAAATAAAAAATAAAAAAAATAAATTAAAAAAAAATTACCATCCATTGATCGCATTTCGGTCAGCTCTAATTAGAACGGAGATTAGTCCTCTTTTGCGATTCACACTCGTGTTTTGATTTATACATATATATTTCAATATAAACCCTTAAATTTTCGTAGGGAGCGAACGGTTTGTCCTACAGAGCTCCGCGTGGTCTCAAAAAATTCTAAAAATTCTATGGAATCTTAAATTGAAGGAAAAACCATACCTTTATATCAAAATTTTTTGAGTTAGGGCGTTTTCAAAATTTCAAAATTGATTTTGGAACCCTTAGAAGTGACCTACATCAACCAAAAGCTTCGGGGCACAACTAGTCCCCAAATGGAGCCTAAATACCAAATTTCATCAAAATCGGTCAATGCTAAGTGGCAAAAGTGCCGCGTACGGCGTACGGCGTATGGCGGACGGACGGCCAAATTTTGATTTATTATTTTCTATAATGAACCTTTGGAATCGACCAAGAAAAAAAAAAATTTTAACACCTCCTCAAAATTTGATGGTTTACGTTTCAAGGTACGTAGAATCCAAAAATCGAATAAAAATTTGGCCGTCCGTCCGCCGTACGCGGCACTTTTGCCACTTAGCATTGACCGATTTTGATGAAATTTGGTATGTAGGCTCCATTTGGGGTCTAGTTGAGCCCCGAAGCTTTTGGTTGAGGTAGGTCACTTCTAAGGGTTCCAAAATCAATTTTATAATTTTGAAAACGCCCTAACTCAAAAAATTTCGATATAAAGGTACTGTTTTTCCTTCAATTTAAGATTCTATAGAATTTTTAGAATTTTTTGAGACCACGCGGAGCTCTGTAGGACAAACCGTTCGCTTCCTACGAAAATTTAAGTGTTTATTTTGAAATATATATTTATATATATAAATCAAAACACGAGTGTGAATCGCAAAAGAGGCCTAATCTCCGTTCAAATTAGAGCTGATCGAAATGTAATCGATAATTGGTGATTTTGATTTCTTTTGAATTTTTTTTTTGATTTTTTTCTTTTTTTTTTTTTCTTTTATATTGGATGGTTGGTGATTTTGTAGACAAGTGATCTATATAGATATATATATATATCTGCAATATATCTCTATCTCTATCTCTATATATATATCTGCTATATATCTGCAAAGCCACCAACCATCCAACATGAGGAAAAATATCGATCGCATTTCGGTCAGCTTTAATTTGAACGGAGATTAGGCCTCTTTTGCGATTCACACTCGTGTTTCTGATTTATCGTACGTCCAACCCTTAAATTATCATAGGAGCGAACGGTTTGTCCTACAAGGACAAACGAAATATCGAAATGGTCTCGAAATATTCTAAAAATTCTATACGATCTTAAATTGATGGAAAAACAATACCTTTATTTCGAAATTTTTTGAGTTAGGGTGTTTTGAAAATTTGCAAAATTGATTTTGGAACCCTTAGAAGTGACCTACATCAACCAAAATCTTCGGGGCACAACTAGACCCAAAATGGAGCCTACATACCAAATTTCATCAAAATCGGTCAATGCTAAGAGGGGAAAGAGCCGCGTACGGCGGGCGGACGGCCAAATTTGTATTCGATTTTTGGATTCTACGTACCTAGAAACGTAAATCTACAAATTTTGAGGGGGTGTTAAAAAAAACGTTTTCTTGGTCGATTCCAAAGGTTCATTATTGAAAATAATAAACCAAAATACTTCTCCAAAATCAAAATTTCCATTCGCGTTTTACGTTTCAGACCTCCCTGATTAATTTCCGTTCCGTTTCTGTCTGTCTGTGAGTCTGTCATGAAATCCTTGCCACAGCCATAACTTGTACAATTCCCATCCGATTTCGATGAAATTTACGGGGATTGCGCGGGTTAGCGCGTAGACGGTCCCCTATGAAAATCATCGCCCCAGACTGATATTAGCCACTGCGCATGCGCAAATGTATATTTCTTTGTTACAGCCATAACTTCTACATTTTCCAACAATATTCAGAGATTGTGCCGGTTGACGTGTAGTGCAGATGTAGTGAGAGTAGTGAAGGGTATTTAGAGATTGATGTTTTGATATCAACTACTATGCATCGGGTCATAAACAATCGGGTTATGGATTCGAGGAAGCTTCGTGCCACACCCACTTGACAGAGTCTTTTACTTGGAAACCTAAAAAAGATACTCTATTTTTCTCCCTGAAATCTCAAAGTACGCACAAGTAAATTTATTTTTTTTTTCTCGATTTTCAGTAGACTGTGAGCACGGGGTATGTTTGATAGATATTAGAAGTACATATTCACGCTCTACTCGTTTCCACAATGCTATATAAGTGGTATTACCATTTTTGAACAAGTTTTAATTATTGAATTGGTAGCTCTTTCAGAAATTATGTGTTGGTTCCGAATAAACCTACAATATATTATATGATTCTGTGATTATGACGATAATTTCCACTAAAAACTCTTGGAACACTTTTTATACCCAATGTTTTTGAAATTTTTTACCTTTCAGAGTTGTTGTTTTTTTTTCAAATAATTAACTTTATTCCTATGTTAAATATTTTATTTCAATAACATGATATTATTTTTATCTCTAAATGAATTATTAGGTATTTCTTCTTAGAATACAAATAAGATTCCAACTGTTAGGTGCTATAGCAATAGATGATGTCCATAATGATGTATTTTTTTCAGTACCTACGTGGATCGCTCAATAAGTTAGGTCTTCAATACAATAGCGGTAGGAAGGAAGTTCGTAAGAAGAAGATTAGACCACTTGCCGTTTACCTGAGGCTCCGCTCTTTCAAACCAGCACATCCAGATGTTTCAAGCTGTTTTAGTCTCCAAGCAACGTCCGTTTGAAATGAATTTGCTGACTCCCGTTCCCGCCAAGTGCATTATTCGCGAAGTTATTATTTTTCTCACCGTCCAAAATTCCGCCGATTGAAATGGGGGGAAAATATAGTAAAGTATTAAAAAAATGAAATAAAAAAGTAAAAAACGAAAAAGGGTGGGGGGAATATCATCTTGTGTCTCAGCGTAAAACAGGTAATAAAAAACTTTGTGCCAAGTCCTGTGACACATATTTTCCGCGTATCCTCACCTATTATCCGCGTATCATTCAGATTTCATTATTTTGAAAAAACCGTTTGAGAACGGACTATTATTGTAAGTAATGATATGGAACATTTCCTATAAAATTCATTGTCCCCTGATCACTGACGATCATTGACGGTTTGATTACTCACTGTGCATCGGTTCATCGACTGATTTATGTTGATGAACCGATGCATAGTAAGTAATCAAACCGTCAATTTTCCGAGAGTCCACCAAATTTGGTGATCAGGGGACAATAAATTTTATAGGAAATGTTCCATATCATTACTTACAATAATAGTCCGTTCTCAAACGGTCTTTTCAAAATAATGAAATCTGAATGATTCCGAGCCAATGAAAATACATTAAATGAAATTGTTTTGTGTTCTGTATAAATAATAGGACTGGATTTCTACAATTATTAGGCGAAGATTTAGGATCTGAGAAACAATTAAAGTGGCACATCTTGGAGAAAGATAATTACGATTTTTCTCACCTGTTTGTCTGCGCAGACTCGTATCCCTGGGTCCAGGGTGAAGAGGTGATGTCCAGGTGATCTCCCAGGAACTCAAAAGGAGTGCGAAGATTACGTCCCACAACAAAATGGGAAAACACAAGTATTTCGAATTTTAACGTAAAAATTAATTAGTCGATTTCGGACAACTGCTAGCTTACCCCCTTGAGCGTACATCATCAACTGACTTGTGGAGACGAAATCCTCCAGGGCGCGCTCGGATAGATCTTACTCCAAGCGCCAATATTACAAATTAAATAAACACTTCGCTATTATCCAAAATCTATATTTAGACTTTTCTCAGTCATGACGGACAGTCATTCAGCAAGGATACTGACAAATCTAAATTATTACACAACGGTTTATTATTTTTCTGTGAAAATCACCAGTCCGCGAAGAACTCGGCTTTTCCATCAATAGTAACTAAAATATCAACAAACACTCTAAAATCACATTTTCGGGCCTTTTTTAAAATTTGGACCCCTTAGAATTGTCCAAAATTCCTGGCTAAAACTCGTTTTTTCGTTTGCCGCTATGATCATTTCGGCAAAAAATTGATATTTTTGCAAAACCATTACTGAAGTTAGCGGTTGGAGTGACACATAACATCGTTACATAACATTTATATAATAGATATATTATATCGTTATGTACATAGACCCCTTTTCGGCCAACCAATTCAATTATTTTGTTGAGAATGGTCCAAAATAGATTATGTACGTTGTTCTTCATCCAGCAAATGATGAGTGTTGTTGACTCTGACAAGGATCGATAATGTAAGGATCTCTTACAACAGGAGAACGTACTAATCAATAACATTAATAGTATAGTAGCATTATTGAAAAAGTCATGCTTCACACGACATTATAACAAATTTTTCAAAGTGCCGTTAGAGTACTTTTTTTAAATACAAGAGAAACCTTTTAATATGCGCTCAGTCGTTATCAGTAACTACTAACCCACCACTGATCATCGCTAATCTATATCACGCGTGAATGAACCGCTTGAATCGTGACAAACCATTCACAACGAACTTATCTCGCGATTTTTCTAGATTCACAGGCGTTTTTATGATAATAGCCAACTTTTCCACAAGAGTGGGCACCTTGATGAATTACGAGCGGTTCGAAGGAGGTGCTCAAGCTACCGAGGATCTCATCTCGATATTAAGTTGACGGTCCGCTCCACGGTCCCCTGAGCAGGCTGGGTGTCATTACCATTACCTACCCTCCAGCTAAACGCCTCAAGGAACGAACATGTTGAACTTGAAGTAATTGTCAATGTCTTTCCATCATTGCTAGGGTCAATTGAGTGAGGCACGGAGGTAGAAAGACAGCGGCATGGGTTTCCAAAAAACGCAAAAACGGCTTTTTCGGACTTGTCACGAAACTATTCTTGAGGTGAAGAACATTGAGTGTGGTATGGAAAGTAGTAGAAAAGCCGGTAGTCAGTTTTGTCATGGATGTCTTTTGACAGGGACCATTCCGAAAAACGCAGTAAATTATTACACAACTTGTAACAAGTATTATTTTTTTGTACAGAAAGACAAGACTTTTCCATTGATCATTGCAGTTGTTTAATACTACCTCCCCACCCCTTAAAATAAGCTCAGTACCCTTTTCAGATTCGTATCCCCAGTAAAATTGTATTCTTAAGAAAATTCAGAAGACCAACGACATCTAAAGTGCATCAAACTGATTAAGTGTCAATACGCCAGTCATTTTCAATAATAAACCTTTGGAATCGACCAAGAAAAAAATTTTTACCCCCCTCAAAATTTGTTGATTTAGGTAAGTTTCAAGATAAGTAGAATCCGAAAATCGAATAAAAAATGTTCAGTCCGTCCGCTGTACGCCGTACTTTCCTTAGTTCCCATTGACCGATTTTGATGAAATTTGGTATATGGGCTCCATTTAGGGTCTAGTTGTGCCCCGAAGCTTATGGTTGATGTCTGTCACTTCTAAGGGTTGAAATTTTGAAAACGCCCTAGCTCAAATAAATTTGATATAAAGGTATTGTTTTTCCATAAATTTAAGATAGTATTGAATTTTCAGAAACCACGCGGAGCCCTGTAGGACAAACCGTTCGCTCCCAACGAGAACTTAGGGTTGGGCTTACGATAAATCAGAAATACGAATGAGAATCGCTAAAGAGGCCTCCGTTCAAATTTCAGCTATCCAAAATGGTATTGGTAGGTACGTGGTTTTACGTGGTTGGTTGGATGGTGGTTTTATTATGAGTTGTGGTGGATTTTAACTTTCATACACTGATCTCGATTCACCGTGGGACGTATACTCCCTTACCACGAAAAACAAACCGGCGCTGGTCCGAACACCGGAGTCAAGCTGCGTCGGGCGTGGTTAGTACCATGATGGGAGACCGCCTGGGAACACCGTGTGCTATCGGCATCTTTTTTGCTCAATATTTATTAAATGTGCTAAAACTTTAATTTCAACTCTCCAACATTTGAGCCTCATTATTAATTATACTAATTAATTTATATACAACGTTACTCGTTGTGTAATAAGTTTCGAACGGAGTGTGAAGAGTTTATTTCTTCCAAACAAACTTCTTTGTGAAAAAAAAAAAAAAAATGTGACTATGGTTTACTATTAGGTGTGTTTTTATTGTATTGGATAAAACTAAAATCCAAGGAAACCGCGGTTATCAGACAAATAGAAGTAACATGAAAACTCTCGGTTAGATCACTTGGAAACGCTGCCACAAAAAATCGCGGTTTCCCTACAATTGAATTTCTGCGTATTGACCCTTTTCCCTGCCGAGCGTCGATGTATTCCTGTCAGATTGAGCTAGAAAAGTAGAGGAAGGCGAGGAGGAGCCGTCACCAATGCGCAGTGACTACCAATGATCTAATCATGATGAAATTTATAAGGCACTATCTTGTAGCCCAAATACATAGGTAATCAGTGAACATTCATCAATCAGGCAACTAATTATCCTTGTAGAGAGCGGACGGTTGTTCCTCCAGAGCTCTGGGTGGTCTCTTTTTTGATTCTACAATTCATTGCTGTTTTAAATTATTGAAAATAATGACATTTATGAAGAAAGTTTTCGAGCTTGAGCGTTTTAAAATTTTCAACGTGCACTTTTCGCCTTGACAATAACCAAGATCATTGGGGCACAACTGATCCCAAATGGAGCCAATACCTATTCATATTAGGGAAAGAGCCGCATTCGGAGTAAATGAAAAAGTAAGATCAGCAGTCAATTTTGGCATGGATGTAGTTAGGAAAGTATGGATAAGGATCATGTCATGGCGCGGGGTGTGGTGTGGAAAAAGTGCCATGGAGTTGTGCGAGTTGGTAATCTCGGTAGTTGTTTTCCGTGGTATTACCACCCGTGTACTGCTAGGCTCATATCTCAACTGGTAGTCTTTTTATAGAGGCACTTCCCTCTCTCTCACCCCACCTTCCATATCTTCCCCATCCCTAGGGCCGGTGTCGGGCGAATCGTGGGTGCCCTCTTGATTAACATTTGATTTTTTTTTTTTTTTTTAATCTGAGTTTCTGAGGGGAGATTTTTAAAAAAAATTAGAGAGAAGAAGAGAGAGAAAACAAGGACAGTAGTGGGATAAAAGTGCAAAAAGATACCTAGTAGTAGAAAGTTGTGGTGTAAGAGAAAATATTGGTAACGATAGTAGTGGAGAAGAAAGTAGTGGTAGAGAAGTAGAGGAAAGGAACGTGGAAGAAAAGCAAGTTGAGGTGGGGAAGGTAAATTAAAGAAAAGAAATACAAAGAAAAGTGAGGAAATTTAGTTAGAAAATAATCACTAATTCGTAGGTTGAGTTCAGTCAGCAGTACACTTATGAATTTATTCCTTAACATGTTGAGATATAGCCTAGCCCCTGTTCTTCAAGAAAAGCTAAAAATCTTCCGAGTCAAGTTCTCAAAATTGGGATTTTTGGAGAAGCAGGTTTTTTTGCAGACACACAAAAATGATTAACTGCTGTGGATTAATTAGGAGCATTTTTTTGGTTTATTATTTTCAATAATGAACCTTTGGAATCGACCAAGGATTTTTTTAACACCCCCTCAAAATTTGATGGTTTACGTTTCAAGGTTGCGTAGAATCCAAAAATCGAATAAAAATTTGGCCGTCCGTCCGCCGTACGCGGCACTTTTGCCACTTAGCATCGACCGATTTTGATGAAATTTGGTATGTAGGCTCCATTTGGGGTCTTGTTGTGCCCCGAAGATTTTGGTTGATGTAGGTCACTTCTAAGGGTTCAAAAATGAATTTTGAAATTTTGAAAACGCCCTAACTCAAAAAATTTCAATGTAAAGGTATATTTTTTCCTTCAATTTAGGATTCTATAGAATTTTTTGAGACCACCCGGAGCTCTGTAGGACAAACCGTTCGCTCACTACGAGAAATTAAGGTTTGGACGTACCATAAATCAGAAACACGAGTGTGAATCGCAAAAGAGGCCTAATCTCCGTTTAAATTATAGCTGACCAAAATACGATCGATTTTTTTCTTCATGTTGGATGGTTGGTGGGTTTGCAGACGAGTGATCCATAGAAAAATAATGAACTATTGTGTAATAATTTGCAGCATTTTCAAATTGTTTCCCATAGACAGGTTCCCGTATCGTGTGGTCTGCAGATCGATCTTATCGTTTGAACCACCTACTTCAGCCAGCTGGTTGGTCGGTTCTGTACGATCCTGATCCAGCGGAGTTCGCCAACCTGACGAATCGTCACGCTACGCTCTACGTCCACCTGTCACTACACGCGGCTGTTGTCTGCAGCTCCTTCTGCTACATTTTGAAACTAACTGATGCTCTACCCAAGGATCCATGTTACAACGACCAACGAGTACGTCCTATTGGGCTTGTAGCCCAATAGTATTTGTAATACGCCGCAAATCGGTACTGCCAAGTAGGTGTAGATGATTATATAAATTATTCGATCTCTGTAGAAAGGAACCAACAAATCAAGCCAGATCTATAATCGAAGTCGGTAAAGCGGAATTGTGATGGGTAAATTATTTTGACTACCGATACTGAAATTGGTAGATACCTACCTTCAAGATCCAACCCTTAAAAACAAACATTTGAAATTTCAATGGAAATCGGCTGACAAAATTATGGAAAATGTCCTTGCGACAAGGCATGCGCACTAGTTAGAAATGATAAGATCGTGGAGAGCGCATTTAGGGATGATTAAACCGTCATTATCACACAATTATTATTACACTACAAGTAAGTAGTATTACACCAATTATTACACTACAAGTAAGCGAAAACGAACTATTGATTAGTAACAATATCAATTGGTAGTAAGACATGTACACGTACATAGTTCTTGTATTATAACTTGATAAGGTGAACAGTGACATATTAGTGTCAGGTAGAGTTATGGAAGGAATAATGACCAATATCTTCGACACAACTAGACCCCAATAGAAGGCCATATACCTACCAAATTTCTTCAATTTTGGTCCACGGTAACTAAGGAAAACGGGGGCTTATTAATTATTACCCCTTGAAACGTAAATTAATTATTACCTACCCATCAAATTTTTAGGGGGTGTTAAAATTTTTTTTTCCTTGGTCGATTCCAAAGTTTCATTATTGAAAATAATAAACAAAAACTGAATTTTGTATCAATTTGATACCGCGCGTATCAGAGGGTTAACCCTCTTTATGTCCTTACGACTGGCTGTAGCAACCTAAAGGCTATCAGCGCTCAGGGATTGGCAGCAACCTGCACAACCCATCCCCAAACGTAACTCACCTCTGGAATAGGTCACGACGCAATTATTCAGTTTCCAAGACTGAACAGTTGTCCGTTGATAAGTTGCCAGTGCTCGTGTGCTCAACAAATCTATCATAACTCCTTCAATTCAAGAGTTAGCTCGAATCTAAACAATCCGTTGGAAAGAACGTTAAATTTTCAATCTTTTTGATGCTCAATAACATTTTTTAAGTGGAGTTGAGATGTGCAAACGACGTATGAAAAGCAAAACGCGTCAAAATCTTGAAATCGCTTGTTTTTTTAGTCACGTAACCATATCAATTCTTGACGCAGAATTGTGAAACTTCCCTTAAAAGAGCGCCAAAATCTCAGCTTTCCAACGGTGTAATCAAAAAATATTTTATAATCGACTTCAAGGGATAAATTCCTGTTTGAACGCGGAATAACTGGACCCCTGGGTCTTCACCGCCGCGGCTCCTCCGAAGCACAGAGTCCTCCCGTTGACGAGTTTTGCTTTTCATACGTCGTTTGCACATCTCAACTCCATTTAAAAAAGTGTTATTGGGCATCAAAAAGATTGAAAATTTAACGCTCTTTCCAACGGAGTTTTCAGATTTGAGCTAACTCATGAATTGAAGGAGTAATGGTAGATTTATTGAGCAAAGATCAAAAACACGAGAAAAAAATTTCAAAGTCAAAAAAAGAGGCATTTTGAGTGGGAATACCAAAAAATGTCAGGCGGCACTTTTTGTGAGAAATTAGTTAGAATACGTGGGAGAAAGATCGTGAATCACTCGTGTTACACCCTGCAGAATGAAATTGTAGTCTACCCCAAGAAGTATGGGCCTGTTGTCGGCATCCATCCATTTGGTGACCGTCATCCTCACTTTCAATTCTCGTAAAAGGTAATTAGTGCCAAAGAAGGTTACTTCGTCATCAATGTTTTGCACCATCTTGACAAGCCTTTCACTGCCCCATAGAAGGTAGTTAGGGTAAATTCTAACTGATGATTCTCCTAAAGTGAATTTGGGAAATATTCCATAAAATGGTAAAGATGAGGTTGTGAAAGTTATGGTCAACCCATTTTTGCAGACCTCCCTTTTGGTTTATTTTTTCCAATAATGAACCTTTGAAATCGACCAAGAGAAAAAAAATGTTAATCACGAGTGTGAATCGCAAAAGAGGCCTAATCTCGGTTCAAATTTTATCTGAACAAAATGCGATCACTGTAGGTACGTGGTAGGATGGTAGTATCTATGGTTGGTGGGTGGTGATAATGGAGGGTCAAGTTCTTTGCAGACGAGTGATCTATATAAAAATAATAATAAACCTGCGTGTAATAATTTGCAGAGTTTTTCTACCGTACAAAAAAGTGGAGGCCTGACTCATTGATTGATTGTGGACAAGAGGAAGAAGGGGTCTTGCTCACATAACCCTGGTGGGGCCTAGCCCAAAACTAAAGTCTAAGCCTGCTATAAACGGTAATTGGGGTCTATCCATCAGGTGACTCCCCCTCTCCTTCCCCTCACTCAAAGGGAAAAATAAGGAGTGTACACTCCAGCTGGAGTGTATCATCGATCTATAACATGCCGATTTTATTCATATATGTTGTAGAAAAATCGTTTCATTGAACGGCTCAAGCGGGAAAACTAAGCTAGGATCACACATGTGCCGGCGAAGTTGAGCACAGCGTAGGATCGATAGCCTCTACAGTTGTCATGGAGAATGCAATAATTATTCCGATTCCTAGGATCGGCCCTTGCACCCGCTCCAACCTGCATCGCTTGGCTGCACTAACAACCAAATCAGCTCGCCATCCACAGAAACCTCCGAGTCTGTGGCGAGGTAGTTAGTTGATGAATGCAGCTGTCCCTGAGGCTCTAAATATGAATCGGCAGAGTGATTCGTCGAACTCACAGATACATACTTTTTCTCGTCTTCAGATATGTACTCTTCAAATTGTACTTTCTGGTGCAATCAAAACGTATCATGCACTATCGTAGATACAAATTTCTAATTATTTCTGTGGAAAAACAAAGATTTTTCGAGGAAATATTAAATATTAGTTATTACACATTAGTAAAGAAAATTTTTCTTTACTAATGTGTATATCCCAGGGAATGAGTAGTAGAGCGTTCAATTCCAACCAGTAAGCGAACGTTTAATTACATTTCGTCTTGTGTACTACCTATTCATTTAGTAGGTAAGGAAAGTACATTCAAATTTCTAGCATCATAAGAGCCCGAAACTAATCAGTATTTGAAATCCAAAAACATTGACTGATTTTGAATTTCACTTGGTGGTCTCAAAATCATGGGACCACGTACATGAATGTAATTTTGAATACCATGGTCTCAACATGTGGATTCAAACCCACCCTCTTGTGCCAGTCTTGCACCACACAATGATACAAGGTGGCGTTGTATCTACCTATTGGTTTATTGGTTTTGGTAGGTCGTCGATAGATCACCTTTGTATTCAATGTAAAACACCCCAAAATCCTCGAAATCACACGGTTTCTGGTATCCTGGCATCATGGTGACACCACTGCATTACGGTATAATTTCAATACTCAAGCATATCTCTTTACATACCTTCTATGAGGGGCTTCTCAATATTATGTTTATATAGTCTCGTAGTGCCGTATAGTATAGTATAAATAGCATAGAATAGTGTAGAGCACGATTTTTTTTTTCATTATTCATTATTATTTTTTGCAAACCTCAATTCCCTGTTTCTTCGAACTGAGTGTGAAGCGTTTATTTATTCCGAATAAACTTAATTTTGAAGTAAGTATGTGGTAGGTAGGTTGTACCTATGGTTGATAGATGGTGACAATGGCTAAGCCGTGTTCTTTGCAGACGAGTGCTCTATATAGAAAAATAATAAACCTTTGTGTAATAATTTGCAGCGTTTTCAATATAACTTGTCACAAGGTAAGTAACTAACTAATTTTGATATAACTTTGTCAGTGTACCATATTGTCTATTGACGAATTGTTATTGTGATGTTGCAAACTTTTGAATGGAGAAACTTTTCATAGTCAAGATCCAACAAAGAAACAATGATGACCGGTATACGGACATTCTCCATACAAAATAATAATAATAATAATAATAATAATAATAAATAAATAAATAAATAAATAATAATAATAAATAATAATAATAATAATAATAATAATAACTTCAACGAACTTTCACTGATTTTGGACGTATACCTGAAAGCTAACCCCCGAGGATGAACCATAATCGCAGGCAGTCATACTCTTGGATAATGGGTATCCTTCTCCGTCCATTTAATTGAAATTGCCCAATTTCCAAACGTTGATAGGGTTTGATGATCTTCCAAAACGGATTGTACTGGAAACAATGTCAAAATGTCCATATTATAATTTTTGAGTTCATTGCATTAGCAATTTTTCTTCGAAAAATCCTTAAAACCTCTGTACCTAAGGGGAAAGATCTATACTGCAAGAGCAAGGACCGACCCGTCATGAAGGATGACTTGTAGAATTTTGCTGTAGCGCTCCTGTCTAGCGGATATCCCCACAACAGGGAAGAAGAGTTGTTCTTGAGGGTTTATGACCTGATCGGAGGTCGTAAAAAAAACCAAGTACCGAAATACGAGTATTAGCTATAAGAGACCAGTAGCCTTGTTGGTGTGGCAAATAGCACTTATCGTTAAATTTATACTAACAACCCCGTGGTTAAAATTCTTTAACAAAACCTTAGAGAAAGTCTGCCAAGTGGGTGTGGCACATAGCTTCCTCGTATCCATAACCCGATTGTATAGGGGACCATCTACGCCATCTAATGTATAGAAGAAGACCATCACAAATTTCCCTAGGGGACCATCTACACGCTAATCCACACAATCCCCGAAAATTTCATCGAAATCCCAAATCCCATTCCCCAAACCCCAATCCACACACTCCCTGAGAATTCATCGAAATTGGCTGAGAAATGTAGAAATTATGGCTGTGGAGAGGATTTCATGACAGACAGACACACAGACACGAAACCAAAATGGTTTAGTAAGGTCAGAAACGTAAAACGCGAGTGGACATTTTTATTTTGGAGAACTTTTTTTTTTCAACCTTGAAAAGTGAAAACAAAGTTTCCGCTACCTTGGTAGACCCGGAAGCAATACTTTCCCCGGCACGGCGAACTCATACAGAACCCACAGGTAAATTGTTTTGCTTCCGAGTCTACCAAGGTAGCGGAGGCATTGTTTTCATTTTCCAAGGTTAAAAAAATGTTCTCCACAAACAAAATATCCACTCGCGTTTTACGTTTCATACCTTCCTGAACAATTTTGGTTCCGTGTCTGTCTGTCTGTCATGAAATGCTTGCCACAGCCATAACTTCTACATTTCTCATCCGATTTCGATGAAATTTTCGGGGATTGTTCGGATTGGAATGTATCCATGTATCCATATTGGAATGTATTCCCTACGAAAATCATTACCCCCGGAATGATAGCCGCTGGGCATGCGCAAACGTGAAATCGTTATAACAGCCATAACTTCTACATTTTCCAACAATATTCAGAGATTGTGTGGATTGTCATGGAGAGTCGCCTAAAGAGGGTAGTGCAAGAGAGGGGAGAGAGGGGAGTGGTTTGGGTGTCACTTAGAGATTGATGTTTTGGGATAAGCTGCTATGCATCGGATTATCTGTGCAATCGGGTTTTGAATACGAGAAGGCAATGTGCCACACCCACTTGGCAGCCTTTTTCTCCTATTTTCAGTATACCATTCCATCATGCAGAATGCACAGGGTATATTATCATCTTTGAGTCAGCTTTGCATTTTCATTGCTAATTTTTTAGCTCAGGGCATTTTGACGGATGCAAACCTGATCTCCTTCTTTGGATGTCCTTCCATTTCCCGCAGCATATTGTGGCATGCTTGCTCCCATACTGCTAGGTGGTCAGGTAATGAGTATTCTTCAGTGGGTTGTAATCCCCAAACCACCGAATGGGAATCGGAGTTTCTCGGCCTAAAAACAATCTTGCTGGTATGTCTTACCCAGTTGATGCCTAGATTCTAGGCATATCTACCCAGTAGATATTCTAGGCCTTTGGGTATAGTCGTCAGCATGGTATGACGTCAGAATTTTCTTCGACGTTTTTATTTACAAGTAGGGGTTTTATATGCCAGTAGGGGTTTCATGCACATTTCATGGCTGAGGAGGAATGCGTGGGAGCGACCCACAGAATGATCTTCGGTGTACGTAAATTTGTAATATCCGTCTGTAATGGTTTTATTATTGTGTCGAAGTTGTTTTTCTTCAGAGGTATGAAAACTAAGAACCTCGAGAACGCGTCTACACCGATCAATATGTAGAATTTTGACTTTCCGTTCTCGGTAAGAAAGCCGCCACGTCAAGTACAATAACTGGTTCGGGCGTTCTTTATTTGTCGCGGACATAATATTGTCATACGGTCTATTATGGTGTTGGATATGACAGGAGGGAGTAAACTTTTGCCAGGTAACAGTTTTACCTCGGGCATGATACACGAAGTTTGTCCCAATTTTGTAGTCAGCACGTGGGGAAATTCTCGTTGTACTCGCAGTCGATCTACCAAATTGCTACTTCGTTGCACTGTTGTTGATTTCAGGGTCTTGTTTGTTTTAACGAGGCTTCAACTAGCTTGATCTGCTGTTGTGGGTCGAAATTGAAATGTATTTAATATTTTGGAGTGTTTATAATGAGCTCGGCCTTTTCAATCAGATTGACCCCCAAGATCCCCAGTAGAGCTAGATTTGAAATTAGGGAAAACTCGTGCATCCTTGACTTGACCTTGGTTCTAAGTGGACATTCTTTTTGTTGCAGGTGACAATTTTTCCGTCGCCTATAGTCAACATGAGGCTGTTGTACTTTGTGATTTGTATTGATTTGGTATCGTATTCAATTCAATATAGGAATCAAAGGAACTGTGTCTTACACTGCACGCTTCTGTTGTCGTTGTAACGATATCGGTTCCATCGGAGTACTATCTCTCGAAACACATTACTACAATTTTTTGGCGGTTTTTAATTTCTAAAATTGATTCAAATGAGTTGTGGGGCGAATTTCTTGTTTTTTACAACTTTTCTAGGAGATCTGATAGGTATTTAAATTTTATATTTCTAAAAATGATACCTATCTGAGACTGTCTGTCTTTCGCGGGCTTATGCGTGCAATTCTATACGAAGTGTCAGTTTGATTTCGGTGGAATTCCCAAGGATTGTGCGGGTTGTGATGTAGGCATAGAAGAAGGAGCTTCTGCAAGCTGAAACGTGAAATCCTGTAAACATACCTAACTTTTACATTTTTACATATTGTGTGATTAGGACTCCAGGTAGTCCTTTCATCAATGTTCGGGTGAGAATAGCCTAATCGCCGCATATTACTCGTCGTATCTTCGTCACTTACCAACTAGTCAAAATCCATCCGTTTCCCACCCAGGCATCTGAGTCGACTGAAATGAAGGCATCATGTCGAATGTGATGACGTTTTCAATCCTGTTCGGTCCTTTACAATATACATATTATTATTATCTACGTACCGTATTGGAGAATCCGTCGTAACCAGCAAGTCGAGTACAGGAGGCGCTTTTGTGCGCGGCATTTTGCTTCCGAGTCTACCAAGGTAGCTGAAGCTTTTTTTTCACTTTTCAAGGTTGAAAAAAAAGTTCTCCAAAATGAAAATTTCCACTCGCGTTTTACTTTTCAGACCTTTCTGAACAATCTTGGTTCCGTGTCTGTCTGTCATAAAATCCTTGCCACAGCCATAACTTCTACGATTCTCATCCGATTTTGATGAAATTTTCAGAGATTGTGCGGGTAAGCGTGTAGATGGTCCCCTATGAAAATTATTACCCCCGGACTGATAGTAGCCGCTGTGCATGCGCAAACGCGAATTCCTTGTAACAGCCTTAACTTCCACATTTTTCATCCGATTTCGATGACATTTTCCGGGATCATGCGGATTAGGTTGTAGACGGCCCTTTATGAGAACCAATGCCTTAAAATTGACAGTAGCCTGTGCGCATGCTCAAACGTAAAATCCTTGTAACCGCCATAACACTTACATTTTTCATCCGAATTTGACGAAATTTTCTAGGATTGTTCGGATTGGAGCGTAGATGGTCCCCCAGTCTAATAATAGTTGTTGCGCATGCACAAACGTGAATTACTTGTAACAGCCATAACTTCTACATTTTCCATCCGATTTTGAAGAAATTTCTCAGGATTGTTCAGATTAGCGTGTAGATGGTCCCCTATGAGGGTAGTAGAAGGTACTTAAAGATTGATGTTTTGAGATTAAGTACTATACATCGGATCATCTATACAATCGGGTTATGGATACGAGGAAGCTATGTGCCACACCCAGTTGGCAGACCTTTTTTAATATAAATTACGAGTGAATGTCAAGTTTGAAATTTCTTCCGAGCAAACAATGCATTCGTGATATCATCCCTCTCACACTTTTTCTCCCTAGCTTCAGACTCTTCAATAATGTTCGTATTGGGCGTCGACAATGTATCTCGAGACTATTGCATACCTACCTGAAATTTTCGAATTCTCCTGGTAGACTGTAGAGACTGGGACTGGGATCATACGGATTGGAGAGTAGATGGTCCCCTATAGAAATCATCACCTCCAAACCTCTGCGCATGCGCAAACGTAAAATCATTGTAACAGCTATAACTCCTTCATTGTTGATCCGAATTTGATGATATTTTGTTTTATTAGGATTGTTCTAATCGGCGTGTAGAAGGTTCCCTACGAAAATCATTGCCTCCAGACTGATAGACTGCGCATGTACAAACGTGAATTCCTTGTAACAGCCATAACTTCTACATTTCTCATCCGATTTCGACGAATTGTATTGAAGGTTCATGCGGATTGGGGTGGAGATAGTCCCCTATGAGTAGTGCAAGGTGCTTAGAGATTGGTGTTTTGAGAATAACAACTATACATCGGATCATCTATACAATCGGGTTATGGATACGAGGAAGCTATGTCTCACACCCTCTTGTTCCGGTGGATTGATAGAAAGAATAAGATCAGACCTCTCCTCTGCATCTTTTTCATCCCATCCAGCTGCACCAGCACCGTCTATCGGTTTTCCATACTTTCCATTTGTCGGACTTTGTTGACAGTGCCTGACCCAGGTACCGGAATTATTCTTACCTAGCGGTACAATTTTGGCCACATTCGCACACATCTTTGAAAGAATGGTGTTCGCCTGTTCTCCTCCACTCAGTAGTCAGCCTTTTTCTGGGCCCATAACATAAATTACGAGTGAACGTTAAGTTTTAAATTCAAGCGCAGAACAAAGTTTTTATTTGGTAATATAACAACTTCAATCACGCATGACTTGGGGAATATAAGTTTGGACTGGAATCAACAACTCGTTCCAATGATTTTGCCCAGTTTTGATGTATACACTTCGACGAAATTTGGTATATGGGCTCCATTTGGGATATAGTCGTGACCTGAAGGTTTTGTTTGTATTTTCAGTCACTTCTAAGGAGTAAAAAGTGGGAGAAAACATTTTCATTGCGTCTTAGCTCGAAAACCCTCAAACTACAGGTATTGTTTTTCATTAATTTAGAATTTCCTAAATTGTTTGACACTATCCAAAATCTGTGGAACTAACCGTGCGTTTAATTATGATGAATGATAACCTATTTACTGAATGTTCCAAGACGTTTATTCATCAATTCAAGATATTTATCTGATCAAGTGGGTCCCTCTAGCCTTGCCTTGAGGACCCAATCCCCTCCCGCTCCCCTTCCACCAACCCTGGTCCTACGAAGGCAGTTGAAGGGTGAACTTTACAGGAAAAACGCTCCAAATTATTACACAATGGTTTATTATTTTTCTATATATCACTCGTCTGCAAGGCTACCAACCTGAACCAAAACATGAAGAAAAAAGCGATCAGCTATAATTTTAACAGAGATTAGGCCTCTTTTGCGATTCACACTCGTGTTTCTGATTTATCGTACGTCCAACCCTTAAATTCTCGTAGGGAGCGAACGGTTTGTCCTACAGGGCTCCGCGTGTTCTCAAAATTCTCTACTATCTTAAATTGATGGAAAAACAATACCTTCATATCAACATTTTTTGAGTTAGGGCGTTTTCAAAATTTCAATATTCATTTTTCAACCCTTAGAAGTGACCTACATCAACCAAAATCTTCGAGGCACAACTAGACCCCAAATGGAGCCTACATACCAAATTTAATCAAAATCGGTCAATGCTAAGTGGGGAAAGTGCCGCGTACGGCGGACGGACGGCCAAATTTCTATTCGATTTTTGGATCCCACGTACCTTGAAACGTAAACCAACAAATGTTGAGGGGGTGTTGAACAATTTTTTTTTTCTTGGTAGATTCCAGAGGTTCATTATTGAAAATAATAAACCAAAATAAACCGTTGTGTAATAATTTGCAATGTTTTTCTTCAGTATAGAGCATTTCTTACCAAAGGTCTGTTCACTACGAGGAGATTAATGAATTATATTTAGTATTAATACAATCGTGCCTCAAGTTGGTATGGTATTGTACTAGTACGTTTGTTATCTTATTATAAGGTATAAGGCACTATGTACAGATATGTAATAAATAAAAGGGAAAGGAATGTCATCTTGGCACCTGTTATAGAAGTTCTCATGACATTTTGTGAATGTTTACAAAATTATGGATTGCAGACAGACTAACTACCCTATCTTCAGAGTTTCTAATAGTGAAAAACGTCTGATTTGTGGCAAGAAAAATTTTATTTCTTGTTTTTGCTGTTTTCGTT
The DNA here is from genome assembly GCA_009739505.2 of Apolygus lucorum. Classification (NCBI taxonomy): domain Eukaryota; kingdom Metazoa; phylum Arthropoda; class Insecta; order Hemiptera; family Miridae; genus Apolygus; species Apolygus lucorum. The sequence continues at coordinate 103,757,243 of CM019167.2, read as the reverse complement.
TTTGGGTGTCTCTTCACACGGTTGGAAGGTGTACCTCAAAGACTGGAAATGACGGAGACGCCGAGAAGGAAGGATAAAAAAAAGAGGAAGAAATAGACAAAAAAGAATGTAAAAATTGTGGGGGGGAAAAATTCGAGAAAGGTTCAGTGAGGGTGCGACGTCGGAGCTATCGGGTGCCGTTCAGTTTGGAAGCCCCTCTAAGCAAGAGGGAGAGAATAGAGGGAGCGAGAGGGAAGCTGAGCGAGACAGGAAGAGCGGGAAGAAGGGTGGGGGGATGACGAGGGTCGGGAGCGAGAGGTTGCCAAGCCCGGCGCTGTTCCAACGTTGCCGTCCTCATCGCGGCGCAAGGACGGGGCTGCCCCCCTCAGTCCACCGCCTGATCCTTTACGAGTTCTTACATAATTATTTTATAGGAGCCCGTCCCATCGCATCCCCCCCACCGCCACCCCTCTCCCTCCAGCACCTGATTTACCTGCGGCTCCGAGTCCGCCTTTTCCGAAGGGGTTTTCCGGGGAGAGTCGGAAGATTTTCCGAAAAATGACTACCCAACGGAATGTGGAGTTCAAAAAGCTCTTTGGATCTCGTTCCATTCCAGTAGGGAAATTCATGAAAAGTATACATTTTGGTTTCGAGCTTACAAAGTTAAAGAAAGCATTGTTTTCACTTTACAGGGAAAAGTACACCAACGTCTGCCTAGTGAGTGTGGCACATATTCACGATGTTATACATGGCCCGATGCCTTGTAGATAATCTCTAAACTTCCAAGTACCTTCCACTCACGAACGAATACAAATCGATACATCAAAGCACAAAGGCGCTACGTCATTACATCTTCAAAAACAATTTTTTTTTTTTTTTTCAGAAAAACTTCAATTCAACAAAACTATTATTGGCCTTCGTGACGATTATAGCTTGAAAATGTCTTGAAGAAATTATAAAGTTTAGTGCAATAAGCCATTGTTTTAGGAATTGTGCACTGGTGAAAACTTCTTTTGCATTTTTCTCAAAACTCCGTTTTTTAAAGCCTTTTTTAAGGTACCTTAAAACCGTCAAACTTTACTCCAAGATTTACTCCAAAACATTTCCAAATACAATTTCTCCCACTCGAAATGAGTTAAATTGATTTTTTTAAATAAGTGAATTGATCTTCAGGGCTTCCTGAACATTTTGAGTGGTCGAGCTCATTGATCAGATAATTGTAACCTCCTATTTAATTGTTTAAATGTTGGAGTAAAGTTACCTGCGAGTGCGTCTATCTTTACTCCACTCTGAAAAACTCACAGTTATCGAAAAATTGAACTTTTTAACTTGAAAAATACAAGTTACCTATAAGAAAAATATAAATTCCAATGATCATTTATTTCAACGAATTTGCTTGAAATGCAGTATTTCTGGTTAAGAGATCACAATTTCAGTCTTCCAGTATAGACAGGCTCATGTAGGTAATCGAGCAACACTTTCTACAAGTAAAGAAATATTAAAGGACAATAAACAATAAACGAATTACTTAACAAAATCACAGAAAAAGTTTGTTTCACATTCGATAACTTTCAAATGAATTGCAATAGTAAATTTCAAAGTTAACCCACGAGTAAATAATATTGTAAATCACAACTTATGAGACCAAAGCACGTTTATGTTCATATCATAATGCAGGTGTTCAGTTGTAAAGCTTGATGAGATACACTAGAAACCTGACATTCAACACTGCTAAAAGTATGAAACTCAAATATTTTTCGTGATTAAATAAGAAAAATATGAGTGAGGCTACCTTTACCCCAACCTTTATAGTGGAGTAAAGATTCCAAGTTTTTGGAGTAAAGTTACCATCAAATTTTTGGTAAACAAAGGCATAACTAAGAAAATACTTATTTGAGAATTTGATTAGTGTATTTTGTTCAAAATAAGATATTGAAAGTGATAATATCACTTATGTCACGTGATAATATCATATTATGATGGGAGCTTGCCTGGTAATTCCACTCCAAACACCTGATATGGAAGACATTTTGGAGCACGAGAAACAGGACAAAAACAGCTGAACAGGAAACTATGACTGATAACAGCTGATATCATGGATAAAGGCGCCATCGCAAGCCGCATCGATTCTCTGGGATGTGGAGAATAACGAAAACACAATAGCTAACTTTTATCTAAGTTCTACCGCGCTTACGACACAATAGAAGATTCTCACCTTCTGCGGTAAAGTTACCTCTGGTGGGGTAAAGTTTGACGGTTTTACGGTATCGAAATTCCTAGACAGCATTCATACCTTAACCCTAATTGGACCATGGTGTCACTAGTGTCACCGAAAATCTGAGGAATTCCACAACTGTCCCTAGGTGTCACCGGATTAACTAGATTTAAATTTTAATTTAGAAAATAATGGATAGAGCTGATTTTTTTAAATAATTTTTTGTAAGTTATTAGAAATCAAAAAATTATGTTATGATAAAAATTTTGTGATTTTTTTCACAGATTTCTTCTGAAATTTTTGTCATAACTCTATTTTGAACACCCCTAAAAGAATTCTGATATCCGTTAAATTTAAAATTTTAATTTAATTTTGATAACTCCGGTGACACTTTGGGACAGATGTGGAGTTCCTGGGATGTTTTCGAGGACACTATGATACCGTGGTCTAATTCGGGTTAACCACGTAACTCTGCTTCCACGATCCAAAATCTCCACCACAAAACCCTTTTATTTAGCAAATCATTCCTACTTCAATCTATCAAATTGTAAAACGAAAATTTTAATCTGTTTAACTTATCGGTATCTGTAAATAGTTGAAAAACGCATTATAAGAAAATTCTGCTGAAGCCCTACGAAGTATAATAAATTGTACTCCTAGAACTAGTTTAATCATTAGTAAGATGTATTTCTTGTCTTGTTATAGTTATGTTATTATACGATATTTCATTTGTAGGACTGCGAGGTGTAGAAAATTGTTAAATTGTACAGGGGGGGGGGGAGAGGAAGAGAGGACCACCATGGTCCTAACCCTTTCCAGTTTTATTGAATAAAATGCCATCATTCATTCATTCATTATACCAACCTCCAAATTTGATGATCACATAAGATTTGTAAGGAGCCATCCATAGGTCTCATTCCAAAAACTTTTGAAAAATCCATCAAAATCGAACGAAAACTAAAAGTTATGCCTAATTAGGATTTCATCTAGGCTGTACGCAATGGCTACTTATGATCCGATCAAGGAGAAATCCATAAGGGGCCGTCCAAACTAGTAGTCCAAACACACGATCCCTAATGTGAATTTTGATAGAAATTTTAAAAATTATGGATTTTACAAGGATGCCACGCATTCAGTGTCTACCATTGAACCGACCGTGATAGGTTTCATAGGGAACCATCTGAAGTCTCATTCGTAGGTACAGTCTCTAAAAATTGCATCAAATTCTGATGGTAAATGTAGAAGTTATGGCTGCTATTAGGCGTTTGCTACTATCACTTGAAAGGCGAAGATTTTCTTAGGGATCTATTTACAATCCAACACGACAAATCCCCAAAAATTTCGTCGGAACCGGACGGTAACTTCGTACAGTTTTGCCAGTTGAAATTTATTTTCGGACACCTAGACAGACAGACACGGAACCAAAATTATTCAGAGAGGTCCAAAACGTAAAATGCGAGTGGAAATTTGGATTTCGGAGATTTTTTTTAATCTTGAAGGAAAAACAAGGCTTCGTTTACCTCGGAAGACTCGGAAGCAATATGGTCCGATGAAGATGACACCTTTAGGAAACCGTCGAGAGTCCAGCACAATCCTTGAAAATTCTATCGAAATCGAAAGAAAGCTGTAGTAGTTGTTAACCCTTATTAGCCCAAGAAGAAAATTAATCCTCCTTCGCCAATTGCTGGATCAAATTTTGTTATATCTTAGTAACGAAAAAATGTACCTATAAAAATTGTATACATAACATTACATTTAATGTTGGACACGTTGTGGGCTCGTAATCTTAAAACGCTGCAAATTACTACACAATGATTTATTATTTTTCTATGTAGATCACTCGTCTGCAAAGCCACCAACCATCCAACATGGAGAAAAACATCGATCCCATTTCGGTCAGCTAAAATTTGTACGGACATTAGGCCTCTTTTGCGATTCACACTCGTGTTTCTGATTTATCATACGTCAAACACTTAAATTCTCGTAGGGAGCGAACAGTAGGTCCTACAGGGCTCCGCGTGGTCTCTAAAAATTCTAAAAATGCAATACAATCTTAAATTGATGGAAAAACAATACCTTCATATCAAAATTTTTTGAGTTAGGGCGTTCTCAAAATTTCAACTCTTAGAAGTTACCTACATCAACCAAAATCTTCGAGTCACAAGTAGACCCCAAATGGAGTCTACATACAAAATTTCATCAAAATCGGTCAATGCTAAGTGGGGAAAGTGCCGCGTACTTTTATTCGATTTTGGTTTATTATTTTCAATAATGAACCTTTGGAATCGACCAAGAAAATATCATTTTTTAACACCCTCTCAAAATGTTTTGGTTTACGTTTCATGGTACGTAGAATCCAATAATCGAATAAAACGCTGCAAATTATCACACAATGGTTTATTATTTTTCTATAGATCACTCGTCTGCAAAGCCACCAACCATCCAACATGAAGAAAAACATCGATCGCATTTCGGTCAGCTTTAATTTGAACGGAGATTAGGCCTCTTTTGCGATTCACACTCGTGTTTCTGATTTATCGTACGTACAAACTTTAAATTTTCGTAGTGAGCGAACTGTTTGTCCTTCAGAGCTCCGGGTGGACTCAAAAAATTCTAAAAATTCTATAGAATCTTAAATTGAAGGAAAAACAATACCTTTATATCAACATTTTTTGAGTTAGGGCGTTTTGAAAATTTCAAAATTGATTTTGGAACCCTTAGAAGTGACCTACATCAACCAAAATCTTCGGGGCACAACTAGACCCCAAATGGAGCCTACATACCAAATTTCATCAAAATCGGTCAATGCTAAGTGGCAAAAGTGCCGCGTACGGCGGACGGACGGCCAAATTTTTATTCGATTTTTGGATTCTACGTACCCTGAAACGTAAACCATCAAATTTTGAGGGGGGTGTTGATTTGAGGGGGTTAATAATCGAAAATAATTTACTAAAATGATGGCCTTCAATCTCAGTAAGAACAGTATTCTGAAAAACGAACATCCGTTTTAAAGTTGTCATCCAAAAAGACACTGTGGGCTATTAAGCGTTGAGTAGGTACTTCTCGTTTGTGCATCCTCAGAAGCTACCGTCCAGTCAACCAGAATTGAACATAAAATGCCTGAGAGTCTTAAGTTTCAGGTTCACGCATGCGCAGAGGCAACTTTTCAATCAGGAGTATATGAAATTCATAGGGGACCATCTACACTCTATCCAACATAATCTTTGAAAATATCATCGATATAAACTGAGAAGTAGAAGTTATTCTTAATTGCATGGATATCACGTTAGCATTTGCACAACGGCTGCTGATCATCCGATCACGACGATGCAGACACAGAGACAGACACGGAACCAAAGTTGATCAGAAAGGTCTAAAACGGGGCGAACATTTCAATTTTGGAGGACTTTATTTTCATTCTCCAAAAATGATCGTCATGCTTTCGCTATCTTTGATGGACACAAAAGAAAGAATGTGAATGTGGTACATAGCTTCCTTGCTTCCATAATAACGCAATTGTACATTTTAAAACCTAGGTACATGAGGGGTCCTAAAAACAAAGATCTCCAAGTACCTTCCAAATAGAATGGAAACAGTTTAAATTGGCTTGTATCAAACGATTCCGACCAATTTCCCGGTAACTGACAAATTCATAGGGGGCCCTTCTATAGAACAAACCTCAAGATACTAGCAAATTTCATCGAAATCAGATAAAAACTCTCAGTCTTGAGTGTTATAAAAGTGCCTTCTTTTTCATTCCAGTATAACTTTATTGCACAAATGCACTACAGTTTGGCCATAATAATTATATAACAAATAAACCTTTCTCCTAATAAATAATAATAATAGATACATTAGAGTATGATAAATAAGTTTATATGTAAGTTTCTTATTTTAAATGTATTGCTTTTTCATTTTTATTATTTCATTTTAAAGTTGATTTTTTTTATTTTTTATTGCTGATTGTTGTCGTGGGACGTGACGAGCAGATCAGTGTGTTTCTTTCTCTTCAGCCTACGATTAGGGCGGTCTGGTGGGGGTTTCTTTCATTATGACAGCAGCAAGTGAGTTTGGATGGCAATAGAGCTTTTGGTGGAATTTTTTTTTTTTTTTTTTTATAGAGGAGGAAACCGTTTATTGGTTGACAGCGGGAGAGGGATGTTTGTCTCACCGCCCTTTATGTGGGGGTCCGGCCGCTATAAGCAACTGGTTACCCACTAAAACCTCCTCTGTTCGTCTGGACTGCCCCGGGACTACAGTTGATGCATTACTTCGGGACAGCCCCTTTTCAGCCCGGCTGTTGCTGGGCTTCCTCTTCGTGAGGCCTAATTTCTTTAGGCTCCTCCTTGGCTTCGATAGGGGATGGGGCGTTTATGATGTCAAGCCTTCCCAATCCCTATTTCTTTCCTTCTCTTTGAGAACTGCGATGACGTAGGTATTGATGGCATCCCAGTTCTCCTTTGTCTCCATCATCTTATTAACGATGGTCTCTGGCTGAAGTTCACCGACTTCGTCAATCAGGCTACTCCGCATTCTCTCCCATCTAGGACACTGGAAGAATGTGTGGTACACATCGTCTTCCTCGATCTCCAGGCCTTCTGCGACTCCATCTTGATCCTGTACTCCATCTTGATCCTGTTTTTTTTTTTCTTTTTTCCAAATCTAGGCACTTTTCTACCTTTTTGTATCCTTCCAAGATTCCACCCTCATAGAGTTGCCGTAAAACGGCTTTTGGTGGAATCGAGCATATGATTTCTGCAAAACTTCCTCGACAGTAGGTAACTCACAGTCTCTGTGCAGATTTTCGTTCCTGATGAACCATTCAGCGCCTGTGATCACCCTCAGTGCTCGGTTTTGGAAGGTTTTCACTCTTTTCACTTGAGAGTTCAACGCTCCACTTCAAATCTGGCTACCGTATTCCCATATTGTCCGAATTAGTACAAGGTAGATCAGGCGCTTGGTATTGAGTGGCAGTGCAGATTGATTTCCAAGAAGGGGCCTTAGCGTTTTTAGACGATGACGGCATCTGTGGAGCGTGGCTGTTGTGTGAGCGTTGAATGTCATTTGTTCATCTAGTATGAGACCTAGATATCGGACCTTGGCCACAGATGGTACAGCGTCAGTCTCGATGGTGAAGGTGGGGTTGTAGTGTATTCGTAAATATGTGAACATTACCGAGCTGGTTTTTTGTGGATTCAGTTTAACTTTCCATCGTTTGGCCCACTCATGAAGTTCAAAAGCGTGCTCCTCAACTTCCAATCCAGCTCTCTCACCTCTGGGTGAGCTGCAGAGAAAAGCAGTATCATCCGCGAATTGTGCGGAAGTCATCGTAGGAGAAGCAGCTATATGTTTTTTACATGTCACCCACATACACCAAGTACAACAGAGGGCCCAACACGCTCCCCTGCGGAACAGCCGCGGTAATGCGCCTCGATCGGGACATAGCCTCGCAGTAAATATCTTGTTTACGGTTGATCCGCTGATTCAACGAAAATTATTGTGACGTTTCTAAACTACCATCTAAGTATCAAACAATCGGAGGAATTAGGAGAGAAAATGAGGCTTGTAGAATTTCACATTAGCGCATGCTCAGAGGTCATGAAATTCGCAGGGGACCATTTAGACCGGCACAACATGTGAACGTTTCATTGAAATCGGACAGTACTTTGAACTGTTCATCATGTTGAAAGGATTTGCGAACACTCAGACAGACGGACACGGAACCAAAATTGTTTCGAAGTCTAAAACGGGAAGTACAATTGAAATTTTCGTTTTTGGACACAGTTATTGGCTACGTAGGTAGGTACCTTATTGGAGAATCCGTCACAACCAGCAATTACGAAACTTATTTCTTCACCTATTGCTGGTTACGAGGGATTCTCCAATATGGTTCGTAGACAATAATTGTATTCCTATAACTAGCGGAACTAACTCAATACATTCAATACATTCAATTTTAGAGGCCGTTCTTGTTTTTTCCTCCTAAGAGTGAAAATGACGCTCCCTCTAACTTGACTCGGAAGCTTTCCTTCCTTTTGAAGAATTCCTCTAATATATAAATTTCCTGTCAAAGCACCATAAAAAGAGACAAGACAGACCTTGAAAATATGTATAGAGTTTAAGAGAAAGAAACCATCAAAATTTCTTGATCGCAGCAGCAGTGGTTGCATGTCAACAATATCGAACGCTCATGAGTCATTAAACACGGATTTCTGAGTAGTATCGTACAGAGGCTGACTCAGAGGCTAGATAAACACCTCTCAGATGAAACTCACGTCGCTATCAGTCTGGTTACCGTGATTAGGCATGCACAAGTGAAGAAATCGCGGTTTGAAATGTCTAAACCGTCTTCAGAGCGACTAAAACTTGTAGAAAATGTCAGCCAACTCAGATATTAGGTACCAGTAGGTTTTGACGAAATTATGGTTTGGAGTACCTGATCTAGATAAATCTGACTGCATTGGGGACCATATAGATGACAAGCAATATCTAATCAGTTCATCAGAATCAGATGCAAATTGTGAAGTCATTAGTTACAAGGGTTTCACTAATTTTTCATCACCATGGAGTGTGGGTCCGGGTCTGGCTGGGTACCTCCGGGCCGAGCTAAATGCAGTGCGACTACGCAATTTGCTGTCTGTATTGTTTTTTGAGTCTACCAAAATACAGGACAACACCTATTCACTTGTTAAGATGAAACAAAGACCTCCAAAATCAAAATTTCTACTCGCATTATTTCACGTTTAACAAGTAGGTACTAACTTGAAGTTTGTCTGTATGTCCACAAATCTTTGCAAAGCGCAAAACAGGACGAAGGATCCAGGGGGAAAATCTTCTCATCACAATTTTTTTCGAAATTGAGGTAGAGAAGATATCGATATGATTTTAGAGCCTGGATTCCGAATATTATGTAGTCCATTCAGAGGAAAAGCCACTATCTCCATGAAAGAGTGAGTTCAAGTTCCTCGATTCCGAGGAAGAACAACCAGATCGCGCGAGCGTGTAAAGAAGAACCCCATCAATGACCTTCGGTCGCCCTTATCGCTGTGATACACATTCTTTATTTGGATGTCGATACCAACAGTTCAAGTCCATACGCTCGGTGTGATTTGTCGGTAGGAGTGTTTGATTTGGTTAACCTACTTAATTCATAATATTTTTATTGAATAGTGAGGGCAAGTAATGACGGTCAATGATCGCACGAATTTTTCGGTCGTAAGTGAAGAATAAGTGGGAAAGAAAAGTGCGAAGTACCTGCTGGAATCTTCTTTATCTCTTCCAATTTTTGGAGGAACCTGGGGAGAAGTTGTTCTACCAACAACTGAAGTCTATTGGAACCCTCCAAGAAAAAAAGTCCTTTGGAATCCAGCAAGAAAAAAAATTCGCACCCACACTTAAGGGGGTCTCAGTCGGTCGCCGTCCGTTCTTAGTATTTCGCAAAATTGAAGGGACAAAAACTTGAAAAATTTGAAATTTTAAAGGATTTTAGAAATTTGTTAGTGCACGGCCCTGGGGAATTGAATAACTGAAATATTGCCGCTGGAATTATCAAAATCGAACAATAATTGCCAAAGAAAACGCTGCAAATTATTACACAATGGTTTATTATTTTTATATAAATCACTCGTCTGCAAAGCCACCAACCATCAAACATGAAGAAAAACATTGATCGCATTTCGGTCGGCTAACACTTGAAAGGCGATTAGGCCTCTTTTGCGATTCACACTCGTGTTTCTGATTTATCGTACGGCCTAACTTTTAATTCTCTTAGTGAGCGAACGGTTTGACCTACAGAGCTCCGCGTGGTCTCAAAAAATTCTAAAAATTCTACAGAATCTTAAATTGAAGGAAAAACAATACCTTTATATCAAATTTCTGAGTTAGGGCGTTTTCAAAATTTCAAAATTCATTTTGGAACCCTTAGAAGTGACCTACATTAACCAAAATCTTCGGGGCACAACTAGGCAGCAAATGGAGCCTACATACCCAATTTCATCAAAATCGGTCAATGCTAAGGGGCAAAAGTGCCGCGTACGGCGGACGGCGGACGGCGGACGGACGGCCAAATTTTTATTCGATTTTTGGATTCTACATACCTTGAAACGTAAACCATCAAATTTTGAGGGGGTGTTAAAATTTTTTTTTCTTGGTCGATTCCAAAGGTTCATTATTGAAAATAATAAACCAAACGCTGCAAATTATTACACAATGGTTTATTATTTTTCTATATAGATCACTCGTCTACAAAATCACCAACCATCCAATATGAAGAAAAAAAAAATCACCAACCATCGATCGCATTTTGGTCAGCTCTAATTTGAACGGAGATTAGGCCTCTTTTGCGATTCACACTCGTGTTTTGATTTATATATATATATTTCAATATAAACCCTCAAATTTTCGTAGGGAGCGAACGGTTTGTCCTACAGAGCTCCGCGTGGTCTCAAAAAATTCTAAAAATTCTATAGAATCTTAAATTGAAGGAAAAACAATACCTTTATATCGAAATTTTTTGAGTTAGGGCGTTTTCAAAATTTCAAAATTGATTTTGGAACCCTTAGAAGTGACCTACATCAACCAAAATCTTCGGGGCACAACTAGACCCCAAATGGAGCCTACATACCAAATTTCATCAAAATCGGTCAATGCTAAGTGGCAAAAGTGCCGCGTACGGCGTATGGCGGACGGCGGACGGCCAAATTTTTATTCGATTTTTGGATTCTACGTACCTTGAAACGTAAACCATCAAATTTTGAGGGGGTGTTAAAATTTTTTTTCTTGGTCGATTCCAAAGGTTCATTATTGAAAATAATAAACCAAAATGGGAAAAACTACTGAATGTCCCGTGTTTTTCCCTTATTTCTCTGGCAATTATTGTTCGATTTTGATGATTCGAGCGGCAATCTCTCAGTTTTTCAATTCTCAAGGCCCTTGCACTAATGCATTTCTAAAATCCTTGAAAATGTCAAGTTTAGCTACATTTTATGGGAATAACATAACTGAATTAACGGTTTTTCCAATTTTTCTCTGGCAATTATTCCAGAACAAAGGAACTGTTCCACCAAATCACCAATCAGGTGTCATAGCCACTGTTGCTCTGTCACAAATATCAGGAAATTTTGGTGAATTTGGATGAAAACTGCAAAACATGAGGACGATACAAAGATTTAACGATTGCGCATAGTACAAGCTGCGGTGGGAAATCCACTATGCCACACAACCACACAATCTTTGAGATTTCATCGACAGATAAAAACACTAGAAGTTATGGTTGTTTTAAGGATTCCACGTTTCGCATGCTATCAATCCAGCATCGATGGAACTCAAGGGAAATTAATGAAATTCATTCATACGTATCTACGGTATATCCAATTCACTCAACAGTTTTTGAAAATGCCATCGATGTCTGATGAAAACAGCAGAGGGGTTGTTACAAGTTTGCGTATGCGCAGAGACTAGGAAACCCCAAATCATTTCATCAAATGCGGACAGTAACTTGTAGTACCTAAGTTAGTGTTTAGGGTCCAGGGGGAAAACCCGCTCATCATCATAAACCAATTTCGAAAAGAACATGATCTAAAGTTAACATTTATCTGATGATAAATAACTGGTGCCTCAAACCAGGAAAAAGTCTGTAGCGACCTATCGCAACGAACCTACGTGATGAACGATGGGCAAAAAATGAAGTTTTTAGCACCCATAGAGAGATAAGAATTAATGTCACTAGAAGTTCCCTATCTCACCATAAGCATATTGTTTAGTGATGCATGCATTCGAGGGGGCGTCTCATTGGATAAGGATAAGTTCAATTTCAACAAGTAAGCAATAAAACATACATTCTTATTTACCTTCTACTGCACATTTGCCTCTCTTTGCGCAAGATAGTTACACTCAATGGAATTTAATTAGTATTTTCAGTCAGAAATAGTGCCTCCCCCCTCCCCCTCACACAACATTAGCCGTCATAATATTTCTAGCCTCGAATTTGAACATCAATTTTTAATCCACAATCTACTATAACCAACATGCGAATTCGATCCCTCTCTACTACAACGGTGCCACTCCGGCACCACAGCATTACAACGTTGCAACGTTGAACTTTCATCTGGTAGTTTTGGTAGTCAGTCCATAAAAGATCCTATCTGTATTACGTTGAAACTCCCGAACACTTACGAAATACGCGGTTTCTGGTGTGTTGGCACCACAGCGACACCACTGAATTTTTCACGTCGTGCTTTTTTTCAATTTTTACCTCCCTTTCCCTAAACTGAATAGAATTCTGCGACGAGCTAAAAAGAACCACGCAAATCGGTTGGAGAATAAGGCCTGGGCAGAATACGCAAGATCACACGAACGTACACACAGACATACACCTAGGTTTTCCCTCGGATTTGGATTCGGACTGGTCTAAAATGGATTTGTTTGTGATTATTTCTACATATAAAAAAAAAAAGAAAAAGAAACAAGTGGGTGTGGCACATAGCTTCCTCGTATCCGTAACCCGATTGTATAGATGATTCAATGCATAGTAGATCATCTCAAACATCAATCTCTAAGTACCTTGCACTATCCTCATAGGGTAGGTACTCTACACATCAACAGGCACAATCTCTGAATATCTCTTGTTAACAACTATTCGATATTTTCAGTTTCGCTACTTAACATTTTCAAAACATTGTAACTCATCAACCAGTCATCCGATTTTGATTTCATTTTTACCAAACCGTTCAGAATTTTATGTAGTGTTATTGAAAAATAAAAATGGAAAAATCAATTTTTTTAATTTTTTTCCCAAATCACAACTCAGGAATTGCTCCCCAGTCTCTTTCCAGACATCGATCTGTAAGTACCTACTTTCATACAAGATCACTTCCCTTACCCTCGTGGTTCAAATCCGAAGATCTAATTGGTAAACTCTATTGATACTTCTCCCCCCTCTTAAATAGATACAAGCCTCATTGATTATAGGATAATATAGCATTTATGTTTCCTAAATCAATTTGCATAATATGCAAATAATATATTATATTATTTATTATCCCTAGTCCCAGGTTGATCTCCGCCAAGAAATAGGTATTCAAACGAAACGTATAGTTCGCAAGGGGTAGAATTCAGCGCAGATTTAATTATTTTCATCAAGTAATCAGGTTCTCCAGATCCCCTAGAACAATACTGTTTCATATTGTATGATTGGGCATCTAACTTTTCTTTTAAATCCATCATGATCTTCACAGGCAGCACACATGAGCAAATATGAAACCCCTGTAACAATCGCAACATGTACAGATGTCCCAAATTCGATTAATCTTTCACTGATCGTTTAGTGTTTTAGTGTAGATCGTGTAGCACACTGAATGGTCCCTCATAAATCATCATAATCTGATCATAAAGATTTGAAGTGCAGCGGTACTTAGAGATTGAAGTTTTATTATCTACTATGCATTGGATCATTTATAGAATCGTGATGAGGATACGAGGAAGCTATGTGTCGCACCCACATAGCAGGATCAAAATCAATCATGATTATAATCAAACTGTATGATCAAAACATCGACAGTCTAGATCAAACATAGACAGGCTGACGAGAAGAAAAACCTCAACTTTGTTCAGAAACGTATGAACCACGAAATGAGAGGTGGATTTTTGAGAGTAGAGGAAACTGTTTCATTTCACCAGGGTGAAAACAATGCTTCCACTAGCTTTGGTAGTCTCAGGAGCCATAAAAATTTCACGATCTATCATTTCATCTGATGCCCAGCGTGCGTGTAGGAGGCAGGAGTTGCAGGGCAGTTCCTCATCGTAACACGATGTTTTGAAGTCGTTGTCGTCTTCATTCATACATAAACATCAAGACATACATACCTTCATGAGCAGCGCTGCGGGCTTCGATACATCATGCAACTGCAGTGTTTTTCATAGACTGGAATTATCAGAAGTTCCAGTTCAATACTTCCGAATTTGCCGAGTAACGGAAGCGTTATTTTCATTCATAGAGAAATAATTTCCTCAAAATTCCATGCTACGTCCCTAGCCAGGATTGGGGGGCACTTTGGTTGGTGTAAAAACCAAAAATCGAAGTAAATATTAAAACAAATTGTTATAATTTCCTTTTCAATCGGATTTATTAACTACTATAATAAAGATATTGTTCTTAAGATGATTATATGCATTTATTATCCATCACTTCATTGTTTATGGATGTTGGTGGCAAACGAAGAGTATTGTTACTTTACCTGTGGCTATATGAAGAAGAAATCATATGAAATTTATCAAATTCCTCTTCGGGGTTTTGGGAAAATGAACTGAAAACGCTACAAATTATTATACAAAGGTTCATTATTTTTCTGTATAGATCACTCGCCTGCAAAGAACTCCGTTTTGCATTGTCACTACGTACCAGCCATGTTATTGCATCATAATCAAGTTTATTTCGAAGAAATAAACGCTTCAAACTCAATTCGAAGAAGAAGAGTAGTGGGTGCCTTCATTAGGAAATTTGATTACTGGTTGCCAAGGATGCAAAACTGAGTACCACTCGAAGAATCGAACAACGATCGCACTTTGGTCAGCTAAAATTTGAACGGAGATTAGGCCTCTTTCGCTATTCACACTCGTCTTTCTGATTTATCATATTTCTGATTTATTTATCTTTAAGTTCTCATATGGACCGAACGGTTGGTCCTACAGAGCTCTGGGTGGTCTCATTCGATTCTAAAAATTCAATACTATTTTAAATTGATGTAAACACAATACCTTTATACCAAAATCTTTTGAGTAAGGGCGTTTTCAAAATATCAGCTCTTATGGTGGAGGATTGTAGTTTTCGAGTTGCATCTTCTACGTCGTCTCCGACGGATTGAGTAGCCGTATCGTCAGCAAATGTATCAATAATAGTTTCTTCATGTTGAGTTAGTTCTCGAGTGTACAGAAGATACAGTATAGGCTCGAGCACGCTTCCTTGTGCGAGTGCTGCTTTCATAGACTTAATCCTGAGTACTGCTCACCTTGCTTACCCTTGAAATGTATTTTTAGGTCAATTACTGCAATTTTTGAACAGAACAGCATCCCAACTGAGTTTTTTGCTGAATGATGACGTATTTTACTAAAATGTCCAAATCGTATTGGTCATAATATTTATTGTCACAAGTACTTTTTTTTCGAATTTTTAATTTAAAAAAGTCGTTTCCAAATTCAAATTTGTTAAAGCTTCATGTATAGGTTTAGGGTTGGAATTCTGGATTTCTTGAGACTAGTAAGGAACAATAAGAATAAGAGCAAACTTTCAATTTGTTGTGACACCCTTGGTATTGAGATATACCTCATACCCTCGCATTTCAGGCCCGAACCTGACAACATCCACATTCCACGCACGCCATCGTCAGAAAAACTTCGAGTGGGTACCGTAAATATTTTCATGGAACCTGTCAAAGTTATAAATCGTCAAATGTCCATTCGTCACGTCAGCTCCCCCTCCTGTGAATAGGATGGGAGGGCTGCGGGGACGAATAAAGATTTATTGCTCTCTTATGGAAACTACTACTCTCATGGATGAACTACTCCTCAATGCTCTGCGAAGACAAAATGAGTTATAGGTCCATGAACATCATCAAAACGGTAAGCTCGAGAAAAAAACCTTGTACACTTTCGAAGGAGATATGCCCGATTCTAGCTTCAAGTTCACACCGAACATTTTACTATTATTGTCGAGATTCTAGTTGTGCAAAGGTTCCAACATATAGTTTAAATCGATTAATTGACCCATTAGTCGACCTTATGCTATAATCTTTATTTTGTTATTATTTTCAATAATGAACCTTTGGAATCGACCAAGAAAAAAAAACGCTGAAAATATTACACAAAGGTTTATTATTTTCTATATTGATCACTCGTCTGCGAAGAACTCGGCTTCGCCATTGTCATCACCCACCAATCATAGATACTATCTACCTACCACAAACCTACAGCGATAGCTATATAAAAAATTGTTTTTTTTTGGTCGATTCCAAAGGTTCAGTATTGAAAATAATAAACCAAATTTTAACCCTCCCTCAAAATTCGTTGGTTTACTTTTCAAGGTACGTAGAAGTTGGCCGTTCGTCCGCCGTATACGCGGCACTTTCCTCAGTTAGTACCTATTGTCCAATTTTGATGAAATTTGGTATATGGGCTCCATTTGGGGACTAGTTGTGCTCCGAAGCTTTTGGTTGATGACGGTCTCTTCTAACGGTTAAAATTCTGAAAACGCCCTAGCTCAAAAAATTTCGATTAAATGGTATTGTTTTTCCATCAATTTAAGACGGTATTGAATTTTAGAATTTTTAGAGACCACGCAGAGCTCTGTGGGACAAACCGTTCGCTCCCCACGAGAACTTGATGTTGGACTTGCAATAAATCAGAAACACGAGTGTGAATCGCAAAAGAGGTCTAATCTCCGTTCTAATTTTAGCTGACCAAAATGCGATCGCTGTAGGTACGTGGTAGGTAGATAGTGTCTATGGTCGGTGGTGACAATGGCAAAGCCGTGTTCTTTGCAGACGGGTGATCAATATAGAAAAATAATAAACCTTTGTGTAATTATTTGCAGCGTTTTGTTAATTAGGTTGTCGATCAGTATGTAGTCTAATAGATAAATTATCACTATCTTTGTAGTTTGTTTCAATAGCCCTAGTGTAGGTACTTCTTATTATTACGATTCACTTTCTAGCTTTGGTTTTAGGACGTCCCACAGTAAGACTTGGGCGTTGTTAGTGCCAATTCCACAATTAGCTTTAATTGCTCTTCCTAGATCTCATGTACCTACTTGTCTTTTCATCCCCCACCCAATTGTGTGCCTCACTCTCTCTCATGTTCTTGTCGTCCTCAGTTCTATCGCGCTTTACTTTGAATAAAATCCTTTTTGTGAACCAGTGTTTCATTTCAATAATAAACAGGTTATGGGCCCAGATTTAGAAGTGACGTGTACTAATTGCGAAATTCGGAATTTTTGCGGCGGAAATAGGTATTCAGTGGAAATTAGCTGCAACACCACGCTGTCTACCACCACGAATCAAGCAAAATGGCCACTCCTTCCAACGTGCCGGTCACTCGATTTAACGGTACAGGCTTTCGCACCTGGAAGATGCGTATCACAAGCGTCCTAGAAGATCTTGAACGAAAAGAAGTGAAGAAAGCAAGATTAGTAGCCCGAGGATTTCTTCAGAAAACTTCCCTCGACGATGAAGTCTACTCGCCTGTAGCACGTATGATTACTCTCAGAATACTTTTTTCAATTGCCGTAGAAAGAGATTATAATAAATCTAATAGATTTCGATTCAGCTTTTTTAAATTCTTATCTAAAGAAACCAGTATTTATGAAATTGCCTAAAGGAATGTCAACTGCTGAAAATCAAAATAAAGTCTGCAAATTAGTTAAAGCCATCTATGGATTGAGAGCAAGCCCGAAAGCTTGGAACGATTGTTTAAATTCCGAACTGCAAAAATTGAAATTTAATCGAAGCAAAGTTGATCCTTGCCTATATTTTAGGGAAAATTGTTATATTCTACTGTGGATAGATGACGTATTACTAATGTCACCAGATGAAAACGAACTCAACGAAGTCAAACGCCACTTAGGTTCAAAATTCAAGGTTAAAGATCTGTCAAATGAAAGTAATTCAAATTTCTTGGCCTGGAAATTTCAAGATCTCAAAATTCATTATTTATCAAGCAAACGGAATTAATTGATAAAATTATAAATCAATTTAACATGAAGGATTGTAAACCATCAGAAATCCCTTATCAGCCTAAAACATATTTAAAATATTTAAATTCAAAACCAATTCTCAAAACAAAATTTCAAGGCCCCATATAAAGAACTCGTGGGAAGCCTAATGTATCTGATGATGGGATCAAGACCTGAATTAAGTTTTTCCATAACTTATTTCAGCCCATTCCAAAACGCTTACGAAAAAGAACATTGGAACTATCTTAAAAATGTAATCCGTTACCTCAAATCTACCAGAAACTATGCTCTAAAGTTACCAACTAAATAGACAAATTGAAATTCATGCGTTTGCCGATTCAGACTATGCAATGATTTTGATCGAAAAAGTGTCACAGGATACGCAATTAAATTGAACAACAATACTGTAGCCTGGCGAACTAAAAAGCAAACAACTGTCGCATTAAGCTCAGCTGAAAGCGAATATATGCATTAGCAGAATGTGTATGCGAACTCTTATTTGTACAACAATTATCAAAGATTTGTCCGTGAATTGTTCCAAAATGATTATTTTTGAGGACAACCAATCTTGCATCAAGATAGCAAGTAATTACGAAACAAAACGCTCAAAACATGTAGATGTTAAGTATCATTTCGTGCGACATCATATCATGGAAGGAAATGTAAAGTTAGATATATTTTCCAACGAGCAAACCACATTGCACTGTCTGACAAAAGCTCTAACCTTCACCGCAATTCAAAGAATTTCGCTCAGAACCTTAATGTTTGCCTAGTAGAATGATACTAACTG